>CM077823.1:29319362-29919362 GCA_039720395.1 Liquidambar formosana
GCTGCACTTGCACATAAAGAGTTGCTTTCATGTTCATTTTTCAGTTGGATGGGCAATTTTTTCTGTTCATAGTTTTGTCTTAATGTATCAAGGAGGCATTTGAATGATTGGAAATAATGCAATGAACCTCAAGGTGTGATGATTTTAATTTCTATTAATGTGAGGTTGAGTATTCCATCAATTCACATGTTCCCAAACTCCTCTTTGAGGTATAAGTTCATCAGAATAGGTTACTTTTGAGTGTACCTTGCGTGTACAGGGGTTCTCTCCACTTTTGGTGATGAATATATCTTTATGTTATCAGGACCAAAAAAAAGGTTCATCAGCATAGGGTTGTAAGGAAACTTAAAATTTGAAATAAGTCCTTAGAAATTTTCACTTCATTTCCCTTTTCCGCACTGTGATAAAATAGTAAAAAGAACAGGTTTTTACCTCCTTTCTTTCAGGAAGGTTTGTTTTGTATGAAGAAAATAATTAACAGGCTTTGGATTCATACTAGAGGAAGCTCCTGGTTTGTCCTTTTGAATTGGTTATTGATTTTTCTTTTGTTGCTTCATTTCTGCAGCATGATGTGGATGCTGGTGTATTGAAGAAAGTAATCTTAGCAGATGGCGCTGTTGTTACTGTCAAGGGTGCCAGATCAGTTAGTCTGCGCCACCCACTTGATCTCCCACTCCCCTTAAACAGAACAGACAATGGTTTTGCCTCTGGTCTTCTAACCCTGGCTGATCGTCTTCGTCATGCATCCCGCATCCAAGGGGCTCCTCTTCTCTCCCTCCGCATTGTTGGTCCTACCTCCCTCACATCCCCTTCCTCTTCATCACAATCATCCAATAACAGGCTCAAGCTTAAGCGTCTCGCACCAGGCCTTGTGGAGCTATCCTCCCCTTCAAAAACCAAAGCCATTGAGACCCTCAATGCCATTGATCTCCAAGAAGAAGCCACTACCCTCCTGACTCCAAATCGGTTCATGACAATGTGGCCTATCGTTTCTGTCAATGGCTCAAACTCTAACTTGCTTGGTTTTGAGAAACTGCTCTCTTCTGTCCTGGGTCCTAGGGCAAAGGAGGAAAGTTCCTTCAGGTTGTTGAAGGCAGATGTGTCTGCTGAGACATTTATGAAGATAGGTTTCGAGGTGGAGAAAAAATTAAAAGAGGGGATGGTTTAGTTGGGAGGGTTTTCCTGAGTGGAGGACGAAGCCTGAGACAGTGAGGATGCATTTTGAGGTGCTAGCTAAGGTTGATGGTGAGAAGATTGTGCCCGAGAGAGTGATGCAAGTAAATCCTGTTGTTGTGGAGGATACTGTGGCAGCTAATGTGCACTTGGGGAACAGGACCATGTCCACGACCCCGATTATTCACCCTCCTCCCAATCCCTTCGCCTTATAATTTGTTGGAAGTTTCTCAATTTTTGTTCATTACCCGAGAGAAGTGTAAAGATGTAATCTTTTAGTGTTTTCTGTTTAAAAAAAAGAAAAAAGAAAACATAAATTGGTTGGTAATGATATATTTATATAATTAGGTAGAAGAGTAAAAATTTGTGAGATGAAATTATTAAGAAGGCATTGTTTTATTAAGAAGGCTCTTTCTCAATGGTGGAAAGACCCTCAATTCAAGGGGCAAAACTCAGAATGTTTGGCTTGGGATGAAGACAAGCTGTAATAATGTGTGGTTTTATATTCTTAAACCCTGCATATTCATTGTTGACCTGAATATAATTAGACTTTAATCTGTTGCTTAGTAAATTGGTCATATGTACTCATGTCCTGAAGCTTATACTGCATTCACCTGGTTTCTTGTAGCTGAACGGTAAGAGAGGCCAGTTCCAGTAGAGGAAAAATATCCACTGATTTATTGAGGCTGTGTTTGAAGACTATAACCCTATTCCCCCACTCTTAAGGCTGTATGAATGCCCCGACTGGAGAAATTCATTCATGGAAATTAGATAAATGGTTAACAATATATGCTGTTACAAGTCCTACAACCTCAAGATGATGTAGGATTATGGAGGATACTCGGAATTGGATTTAATCTTTTAATTTGTAAGATTGTGGAGGGTAATCGGATTTTGGATTTAATCTTCAATTTGTAAAGGAGACAGAGAGTCAATCTGCAAAATTATTATGCAGCATTACCTTGAATATATTTGGTTACCAAAACATTAGAAATGAGACATTTTGTTTTTTCATAGCATTTACAGGTCTCTGTGTTTTGCTTCCCACGCATTTTTATAAAATAAACGAATCTTACGATTACCACATGAGAAGGCATTCCTATTTTATTTCGCAAGCAGTTTGATGCCTTCATATTTAGAGATCGATTTGCGTGTTTAAATGCTATTTAAAACATAATGAACTCATTTAATTGCCAGGAAAGTTTCACTGCAACCCAAGTGGTAGGAAATCCAAATATACAAACATCAACTCTCTGTTGTTTGCCAATTGACCAAATTTACATATGAGAAGGATATTTTCCACCTCGTGTTCAATACAACAAGAGACTTCCAATTTTAAGAAATATTAATTCAAAAAAGGATAAACTATACCAAACCCCATATGAGAACCTCCAGGATAGGCATTTGCTTTGGCATCTATTTATTTCCTGATAAAGGAAATTCCTTTCGCAATGCTGGCCGCTAACTCTTTCTTTGCCTTCTCCAACCCAACTCTGTTAAAGAGTAAAGAGTTGAATAAACATAAACTATCTGCTACTTTCATCCATTTTTTCCTAGTAACAATGAAATATTTGTAAATCAGTGCTTGAATATATCATACCTCTCATACTCATTCAAGGGCCCAAGCTGGAAGATCTCCTCAGCTCCAGTACGACCAAGTCGTACCTTGGAGGCGAAGAATGGTAGTTCAGTCACCTATTTTACCAGTATGTGACTTAATGTAAGTTGGAAAATAGAAAATCCTGAAGATGTTCAAACAAAACGAAGGCTTGAAGAAAGTACCTCTGAAGCTACAAAACTACATTCGACAACACCTGCATCTCCTCTCAAGCCTCGAAGACATGCATCTGCAAATTTGACAGCTGCATATGCCTATATATGTTTGCATTATTTTTGGGGTCATGAATTCGTCCATTAAATTTGAGGCTTTAAAAATCATTTTGTATTGAAGATCTCAACTTGGACAAAAGATTGAATAAACCAAAATAGCTAACCATTGATAATGTGGCAGAGCCAGTCCCAGCTTTTGCCTGCAAATAATGTGAACACTCTTTTATCAACTATATGATTTATATAGTCAAAATCATCAAATGGAACAGCCAAGAAAGTGGGTAAAATGGTTAAGTCCTCGTGGAAATCTTGTGGATGTCTAAAGTAGGTTTGTCCACTGCTCAGTTTGATTAGGACAGTCTGATTCTATTCTGGTCATCAGCCGTAGTGTATCTGACTGCTGCAATCGTTTCAACTACCGAACTAGGATTTGATGAAAACCTGATGTTTGATTTTCACACAAGTCATTCGCATAAATGCTCTTCTAAACAGAGAAATTGGGTTGGTTTGATAGATATTTTGCAAAAGCTTAAGACCATAATTTTATGATGTCCTAGAAAATATGCATGAACAATGAACGGATTTGAACAGATAAAACAATGAAATGTATAGATACACATACATACGGATATATTCCAGGCTGACCTAGTTGGTCTCCGTTTTTCAAACCCAAAGACTACATGCATTCTATTGACATTACCTCAACGACTTCTGTTCCACCATTTTGAATGCGATTTGTCAGGTATTCAGTTTCTTGTGGGGTGAAGGAACAGGGAGGCTTGACCTGCAAAAGTGCTACCAAGTTGACTGCTTGAAAGCCGTTTTACAGTTTTAACACACAATATTCAGAAGGCAGCATTGGAAGCATCTGAAATTGGGATATCTTATATCACTTATACCAAACCTGTGACAGAAGAGGCAAAATTGTCACTCCAGCATGACCTCCAACAACAGGGACATCAACTTCCCTAGGATCAAGTCCAAGCACTTCTGCCTGCAAGGTAATCACAAGAACAGAATATTGGGTAACTTTGCACCAAAAACGCCAAGAATAGAATACACTAAAGCATATAAGCTCCAATGTGGTAGCCATGAGATAATGTTAATTATCTTGCAATCCAGAGTCTAGATTTATATGTAACCAAGTACATGTTTTGGTTATGTAATCAAGGTTCATGTCCTTCGTCATGTTAGTGCCTAATGTCCCAACTCCCAAGTGACAATCTAAGAAAGCTTCCAATATTAACCCTCTGTTTGGATCTCATGGAAAACATGAAGGAAAGGGAAAAGCTAAAAAAAATGAATCCAATTTTAAGCATTTTTCAGCATTTTCCTTTTCTTTTTCTTTTTCGAGATCCAAACGGACTATAAGATCATGGAGTGCAGAACAATCACCAGTAATTGTATAACCCAAGATTTTAATATGATCTTACATCCAATCCTAAACTAACAATAAAACCATGAAAACCGACAATACAAAGGTTGAAACAAACATTTTTACATGGCAAAAATACCTGATTTCTGGATTCAGGGGCACTGCCCTGAATCCTCTGCCTTTGAAGGGGGCTGGACGAGAGGCTGCTGGATTCTACCATTCTGTAATTGTCTAAGATAGGTTGGGATATAAACTAAACAGTGGTTGAGAAATCTGGGTTGTGGAACTACAATGTTCATTTAATTGGGTAGTTCACAAACTACCTTTTGTTTTCCTTTTGATTCCAATCTCCAAGAACACACATACCATTGTTGGGCATTGGGTCATTTTAGTTTAACAAGACCAAGCATCACAATTTTACACAATACAGTTTAAAGAGGCAAACCAAAGAATTATTAACACAAGGAATATAAACCAATGGTTTAGAGTTGTTGTTACATACCACAAAAGTTTTGGCTCTCACAACATCGAGCATTGTAACTCCCAAGAGCCTCTTTGGATCAAATGTGCCAGCTTTCTTGAAAACCTCTGCAGCAATAGGAACTGTAGAGTTCACCGGATTACTGATCAAGTTGACAATTGCTTTAGGGCAGCACTTTGCAATTCCTTCACAAAGGGTCCTGACAATTCCAGCATTGATGTTGAAAAGATCATCCCTTGTCATTCCTGGCTTCCTTGGAACACCAGCAGGAATGATCACAAGGTCCATGCCAGTAAGAGCACTCTCAAGCTGTGGTTGTCCCAAAAAACCGCGTACCTAGAAGGCCAATAATAGCACATAGTTTTAAACACCACAAAGGAATTTTTAAGTATGAATCAAATTATCAATGGCCAAATGATCCTGAATTGAACACAACTTGTGGAATACAAAAATTTACGATTGTAAGTCCCAAATATTCTATAATTTGCATCAAGAATCTTGCCTTCTTCCAACATATTGCAGAGTAATCAGCCAAAAATGGTTTCAAGGAAGAAGTTAGTCAATAAAGTACCAAATTTTAAGATACAATATAGTTCACAATTGAGCATAACCAACATTTTAAACAAACAAAAAAAAAAAAAAAAATTGAAGAAAAATTACCACGGCGCCAGTGTCCATGTGACTAATGTCAGCTGTGACACCAGGGGAATTGACGACATCGTAGAGATGAAGAACTGAAACCAGTGGATTTATCTTCATTAACATTGAAAGAGGTTGGCCAATGCCTCCAGCAGCTCCCAATATGGCAACTTTGAATCCAGGTGCCCCACCTTTTGCTCGGCAATTAGCTCGCCTCAATACAGAACTTTCTTCCATCTTTCAGTACACAATCCACACAAGAATTTCAACAGAAATCAAAATATTCAAGTTTGGTTAGAATTGGTATTACTTAGATATTTAGACCTAGAATCAACACTGTGACTTCCAATTCATTATGAAAAAAATACTTGAACAGCCATGATCATAACCCAAGAACAAAAACCCAAAAGAAAAAAAGAAGGAACCCAGAAGATACGGTAGAATGATATGAGAAATTCATCAAACAAAACAAAACAATGCATTGACATGTACCATATACAGAAAACAAATAGAAGGGCCTACAATTGTAGCTTATAATAATAAAAAAAAGTCATCATTAGTTGAATAGAGAGACAAACTAAAGAAGAAGACCTGGAGATTTGGAGGGTACAGATGAGCTGAGATCCTTGCAATGCGTTGATTAGCCTCTGAACTTGGTTGCATCTCTGTGTTTTTCTTCGGGGAGAGAGAGAGAGAGGAGAGGGAGAGCGCGAGTGTTGAAGTGTGATGGTATTAAATAAACAATGGAATAGATGAATGGATTTAAAATGCAAAGGAAATGAATGGATAAATGCGAACGATAATATATGGGGAGTGAGAGTGTGAAGAAAAAATAGTTTTGTGTGGAAACTAATTTTTTTTTGAATCCTTATCCTATCTCCAAGCGTTGTGGCTCTCATAATTTTAACTGAGAAACGACTATTTTCTTTCTCCATCATGCTTTCCCTCTCTTCTCCCTCTCCCTCTTCTTGATTAGGACTTATATTTCAAAAAACGAAAGATCATACTTATAGCTTCCCATTTTTTCATTTTTAGGCAACTACCAATTGAGTTTATCCTAATTATTAGTCAATGTGGAGTGGGAGAAATGTTAATAGGGTGATAGTTGTTGAAAATGAAATTAAAAAGTAAGAAATAAAAAATAAAACTCTCCCTTTTTTCTTTTCTTTTTTTTTGTTTAACCTATTGTCTATTGACGTGATATAATTTTTTTTTTTTGCTAAACATACACAATGACTCAATGAGGAAGCTCATAAAACCTAAACACAACCAAGGAGCCAAATAGCCCATAAAATTAATCAACATTCTACCTAGAAAAGAGAGGAGGAACCTTATACACTCTTAGAGCAAGCTTTAGTTAGCCAATGTGGGACCTTATACCTCCAAACATTGCTTCTTGCTATTTACCTCCAAACATTTCTTTTGATATGATGATTGCAAATTAAAAATTAGTTGAAAAATTGAATCCTTTTTTTTTTTTAATAAAAAAATCGCATTATTGATAACAAGGTAGAGCATCTCCAGCCATGTGAGCTAAATTAGGTGTGCTATTGCTATTTTAGCACATGCTACAATGCCAAATGCTATAATTTAGCATAATGTGCTCCAATGATGCAAATAAACGTAGTGTGCTATTTTTTGCCACAACTTCAACTCTTTTCATAGATTTAAGGTCTCGTGAAATAGTGAATGAGTTATATCATAGATCAAATGTAATGTTACTTGAGTGGGATGAATGAGTTAAAAAAAAGGGTATGTTTTCTGATTTTTATTTTATTTTTTTATTTTTTTATATATAAGATTTCAATATTATTTTTGAAAATATTGTATTCATTTATGGGCTGTTTGGTTACAAAGAAAATTTTGAAAGCAAAATGGAGGAAAAGAAATTGCTAGTGTGTTTGGTTGTTGAAAAACGGAGGAAAAGCTGACATGGCAAATGTAACAATAGCTCACTCTTGTGCCAAATATAACACAAGGGTGAGCTATTGCTATATTTAGCACATTATTGGAGCATCCCAACTTGTGTTAAATGCTATAATATAGCAATAGCATACCATATAGCTCATCCTGAGATGCTCTTACAAGGGGTGAATGGGTATTTATGAAAAACATTTTTCTTTTCAAAAATTAAGCCATGAGCATATGTAAAAACCCATATCCATTCATCTCAAGCTACATTCAATGACAATAACGCCAATGGAAAGAACATAAATATACAGGGAAAACCCCAAAATGGATAAAAACCATGGTCACCAAAACTCAATCCACTATTACAAAAAGACATACAAAACTCGATCACACGACCCACATGCAAAGTCATTAGGACGCAAATCGATCTCGTGATGAATGATTCCAGTGAATATAACACAGTACTTTTGTAATTATAATTCTCTCTCTCTATCTCACACACACAAACACCCAATTAGAAGCTGAGGTCTAAAAATGTGTACCACTCCCCCCAAGCTCGGCATTTTGAGTTTAATCCCTCCTGTGAGCCACCAACGAGATCAATCCCCAAACCAAAACAAACTCCTGAATTCAAGGTCTTGAACTGAACTTGCAGTAATTCTCTAACCCTTTATTCTAACAATTTTCATCTTTTAACATTACGATCGAGGCTTAGCTTCTTCTAGCATTTGAACTACGGTTGTCATGAAAGGTCTTAATCTTGGTTCCCTTGCCGTGCAGTGAATTGCGATTCCCAACACCTTGATGGCATCCTCCTTTAGGGCCTCTGAGATGGTTGAGTCCACCACATCAAGTATATGTTCTTCGTTGCACATTTTGCTGCGTACCCAGCACACTATGTCCTTGTTCTCTCCAAACTCTGGCTCTATTGGCTTTTTTCCAGTGACCAACTCCATTAGGACTACCCCGAAGCTATAGACATCACTCTTCTCATTTACTTTGTTGGTGTATGCGTACTCTTCATGCCAAAAAAAAAAAAAAAAAAAAAAAAAAAATCGATTTTAATATGATAAATTGACAATGTAATCAATGAAAATATGTCTTAGAAGCAGTATTGGTTCTTCTGGTACCAATGATTTGGGACAAGACTAGGAAAAGGAGAGAAATTTACCAGGAGCTATGTAGCCAAGAGTCCCTGCAATCAAATGAGTTGAGTCCCATCCCCCACGAGCCTTTCCAACTTTGGCCAGTCCAAAATCAGCAATCCTAGGCTTCAACTCCTCATCCAACAATATATTGCTCGACTTCATGTCACGGTGCATCACCGGTCTATCACACCCATGGTGCAGATACTTCAATCCTCTTGCCGACCCCACTGCGATCTCGTACCTTACCTCCCACCCCATCTCGTCCGTCCGATCAGTATGCAACCGGTCCCACAAACTCCCATTGCACATGTACTCGTAAACCAGCAGATCCGAGTCCTCGCTCGTGATGCTACAGTACAGTTTCACCACGTTCACGTGCCTCACCGTGCTCAGCGTCGCTACCTCCGCGTCGGTTTCTGGCGACCGGGATTTCCTCGCCTTAAGCATAGCGGCGCTGCTCTGGCACGCCCTTCTGTCGCCGGAATCTGTCTTCCACACGTGCTTCACCGCCAGCTCTTGGCCGTCGTTCAGTACGACCTTGTAGACGTTTCCCGACGATCCTCTGCAGATCAGATTCTCGGGTTTGATCGAGATGATGATTTCTTGTTCGGTGAATGCCAGTGCATGGTACGGTTTTAGATCCCAAGAATCTTGTTGGATCGGAGGGTCGTGATGTTTTCGTCTCAATTTAATGAAAACGAAGCATGCAAGTGAAACCAGCAAGACGGACGCTCCAGCAATGATGCAAGAAATAACAGTTCGGTTCTTGGAGGAACATCGCCTGAATTCTGTTATTTTCTGACTGCAAAGGCCGGGGTTTCCGGCAAACGAGTTGTAATGGTTGATCGTTACAAAATCCGGTAGGCGGCCAGTCAACATATTGTTCGAGAAATTGAAACGATCTAGTCTCAGAGACCAGAAACTCGACGGAATTTCGCCGGAAAGTTTGTTGTTCGAAAAGTCTAAGGAGTTCGGAGGCCATAAACTCGATGGAATTTCGCCGGAAAGTTTGTTGTCTGAAAGGTCTAAGGAGGCCAGGGTAGCTAAGTATCCGATGCTCGCCGGAATTTGGCCTGAAAGCTTGTTGCTCGAAAGGTCTAAGGAGGTCAGGCTAGCTAAAGATCCGATGCTCGCCGGAATTTGGCCTGAAAGGTTGTTGCTCGAAAGGTCTAAGGAGGTCAGGCTAGCTAAAGATCCGATGCTCGCCGGAATTTGGCCTGAAAGCTTGTTGCTCCAAAGGTGTAAGGAGGTCAGGCTAGCTAAAGATCCGATGCTCGCCGGAATTTTGCCGGAAAGCTTGTTGCTCCAAAGGTGTAAGGAGGTCAGGCTAGCTAAAGATCCGATGCTCGCCGGAATTTTGCCGGAAAGCTTGTTGTGTGAAAGGTCTAAGGAGGTCAGGTTAGCTAAAGATCCGATGCTCGCCGGAATTTGGCCTGAAAGTTTGTTGCCCCTAAGGTATAAGGAGGTCAGGTTAGCTAAAAATCCCATGCTCGCCGGAATTTGGCCTGAAAGGTTGTTTCTCGAAAGGTCTAAGGAGTTCAGCTTAGCTAAAAATCCGATGCTTGCCGGAATTTCGCCGGAAAGTGCATTTAAGCCAAGGTTTATGTCTCTAAGTGATGACAAAGAACGTATGGAATTGGGTATGGAGCCTGAAAACAAGTTATGTCTCAAGTTTAGAATGCTTAGTTTTTTCAACTCGCCAATTGTCGTCGGAATTTCGGCAGAGAATTTGTTCCAACTCAGATCAATTGATTCCAAGGAGGAGGCTTTTGAAATGGCCGCCGGCAATTCACCTGTGAACTGATTGCCACTTAGAAATAACGTCGCTAGAGTTTTCGCGTTGCCGATATTGGAGATAACAGAGCCTTGGAATTGATTCCAAGAGAGGTCGATTTTGGTTAGATTCGGTAAGCCCCATATTCCGGCAGGAACATTTCCGGTGAATGAATTCGAACTCAAATCCAATACCTGCAAGCCAGTACAATTCTTTAAGTCTTCAGTTAGGCTACCCTTTAAGAAGTTCGATCCCAAAGAGAGTGTCTCTAGCCATTGAAGCTCGCAGATTGAATCGAAAGGAACAACACCCGTTAGCTTTTGTCCAACAAGTGAGATTTCTGACACATGTCCATTGAAATTGCAGACAATTCCTGTGAAACTAGTACAGATTGAATAATTTTTTGTCCATGAATCAAAGACATTAGTGTGTGAATTTTCGAGTGCCGACTTGATTTTCAGAAGTACCTGAAATTCATCCGATTCAGAGAAAGAAACCAGGCTGAGAAAACAAAGGAGAGAGAGAAGCACACAAGGAGGCCATTGCCGCTCGACCGACATGCCGCGCGGCTGGTGAGGGCACAAGGAGGACTTTTTGCGAGTCTGGTAGCAAAGACTCTTTTGGGTGTGGAAAGTGAAGCTAGCTAGATTGAATGAGTAAATGCCATAAAGCATTTCATACAAGACAGACTGGTTCAGATAGAACGCTGAACGACTTCAGCTAAGGAAGAGAAGACCAATTGCGTGGTGCTCCATCGACTGGGATGATGAGACTTGAGATTGGATGGGTCTTTTGCCACTGGGTCCGCAATTTTCATGGACAGCATTCCATATTAATATTGATCAATAATTCACCTACTTAGAAGGTTCAAATATTCTATAGAAAGGAACTTTCCTTATTCTTCTTCTTTCTTTCTTTCTTTCTCTCTTCTTTTTCTTTCTTTCTTTTTTACACCCGATTAATCCTTGAGCACATACAATCATCTGGTCTCACATGCACTAGACAATTACAAAACAATGGCTTAGCTTAGAGGGAGTGATGAGAGTTGAACTGAAAACCTCTTTCTTTGCAAGACAATAGAAATGAGTTATTGTTTGCATAAGCATGCGATTACACATGGATATTATTCTAATTTACGGAAATACTACATACACCAACTTTGTACCTTAATTACTTCAATCCCAATTGTCTCACAAGAGGTGAATCCATGTACACCAAGAGTTGTAAATTGAGTCAAGCTGCTTGCACGCGGGTTGAGATGGATTCATCAACACAACTTGTTCAACCACGTTCAATTATTAGCTTAGTTGAGTCGAGCTTGATCTTAAATTCTAAGCTTTTAAACTTAACGAGTCAGGTTCAATCAGTAATACAATATGATGCCTCGGTAGGCTTGTGCAAGCACATATATGATTTCTATTTTCTAATACGGAGTAATAAAATCCATTTTTATAGTACTTCTGGTGGCTGGGTTTTTATTTTTTATTTTTAACTTGACTATTGCACTTGGGGCTTCTCACCGCATGTAAACAATATATATACTGGCTCATGTCCATTTCACTACTTGTTAAAAGCTTGACCTGCAGTTGAAGCATATATCCATTCATGGCATCCATCCATGGGGTCTAAACGCTCAGAAATTTGCTCTAGAGATTCCCCACCACCATCATCTTGTGATGCCAAAGTTTCAGCTTCGGAGTAAAAATGGCAATTTAGCATAAATTAAGGTTTATTATACTTGGTAGACCATGGATGTCAAATAAAAAAGGTTGAGCAAATTTTTAGATGCCTTGTAAGGTGATAGATACATTGGCCTGGCAAACTGGGTAAGGGGAAAAACAAAAAAACAAAAAAGTGTTTCAAGATTCACACGAAAAAAATTTATAGGAGCCTTCAATTCCTTTTCTATTCTTATAATATTAATTTTTAGAATAATATTTTTGGTTTATTTGTAGACCGTAGTTGGTGAGTCACTGGGCCACATATTTTGGTCCAAGTTGGACCCTGGGCTTGATGGTTCGACAAGGTGCCTCAGCATGCCAAGCTCCACTCTGTCACGGCTCATTGATTGATGACTCATTCACTCATTTTTTTCTCTTTATTATAAAAATTCACTGTCCTGTGACAGTATTCCATTCACAAATTCTACTTGGATTTTATACCAATCCGCATGGAATTTTTTTAAAAAAACAACCAAACAAACAAACAAACAAACAGGAAAAAAGATAAGAAAAAGAAAATGACAATTTAGTAATCTATTTATTTATTAATTGTATGTGTCAAAGACCGACATGCTGGCCGGAGCTAGAGGGCAAAGAGGACTCTTTGAGAGCATTTTAGCGAAGACTAGTGTGGAAATGAAAAGTAAATGAGTAAACGCTATAAAGCAATTTATAATGCCTCGGTAGACTCGTGAGCACATGCTTTCTAATACTAAGTAATAATATCAATTTTTATAACACTTTTCCCCTAATGTGGGTGTCTCAAGTCTATTCCTGGTTTGAGTTCAAATTAGTACCAGTTAATGCAACATTCACTCATATTCTCATGCATACTGTAGGAAAGAGATATTCAAAATCTAAACCTTTGATTCTTAAATCATGATTGGCTTTCTCATAATGGGCCAAGCTGAATCTCAATTAATGAAAATTTGGTGTAACTTTTTCTTAGAATCATTGGACAGATTGGAACTAAGCTTTTGATTGGGTGGGTACTATCAATATCAGATTTTTTTATACTCCATATTATTTTACTCCCAAAAGGGCTAAATTGTAAGATAAATTAGTTTTCCAACTGAATACTACACCTTCCATTCCTAAATAAGTGGCCTACTTTCCTTTTTAGGATGTTTCAAAATTGTTGTCATATTTCAAAAGTCATTGATTTTTTTTTATTTCCTAAAATACCCTTAAAAAAATTCTCTTTTTTCTAATATTTTGCACACTTAAGGGTAAAATTGAAATCTCAAAACATATATATTAATGTGAAAGCATTTAATAGGGTTTTCTTAAAAAACGTGTTTTTTCAAAGGTGACTGTGAATTTGGAATAGGAGGGAGTATATTACTTTTAATATAGTCAATGAGAAATTAAATTCGTGTAGTGAAGAAGAGGAGCAGAGAATGGAATTCTCATAGCCGTCGGGATTGACTGAGCACAAACTCTTGGGTCAATATTCTGCCCAAGAAAGGAGAGTGACCTTTTTTGTATATTGTATAGCTCAGAAGTCCAAGTCTAGACTCGCTTCAAAGAATTAATGGAGTCCTACTCCTTGTGGGACATTGCTTTTCAGCTACAATTTGTTCAAAGTACAAGAGGAGATGTACACGAGATAGAGTGAGTCTTCCATGTAACTGGAATTTGGTCACATGGTGTTACGGGTCAATGAGAGTAAAATAAAGTAAGATTCTCTAATCATCTCATTTTACTCTGTTTTCATTAGATTGTAACATCACATCAGTCGTATCACAGTTATATATAAGTTTTTCTACACAAGACAATATATTGTCCTTAGGCTTTAGCATTTGGGGCTTCTCACCGCTTGTAAATAATATGCTAACCCATGTCCATTTCAGTATTTCACTACTTCTCTGTTTAAAGCTTGACCTACGGTTGATGCATTTATCTATTCATGGAATCCATCCTTAGGGTCTAAACGCTCAAAAATTTGCTCTAGAGATTCCCCACCACCATCATCTTGTGATGCCAAAGTTTCCACTTCGGAGTAAAAATGGCGATTTAGTGTAAATTAAGGTGCATTAAACTTGGTAGACCATACTAGTTCAAATTTACTAGATGTCAAATAAAAAAGGTGGAGTATTTTATCAAAAAATTATATTTTACCCTTTTTAAGTTTAGTTCTTTTTGTAAACCGTGAGGGTTGCTCAAATGGCAAAGAATTATGACTTAGGAATCGTAAGTCTCGAATTTGAGTCTTCACTCTCTCATTATCAGATGCATGGGCTTACAAGTGATTTGTATGTTACAGGAAGATTAGTTTAGACGTAATAATCTGAGATACCTCTCATTTGTTCCTTTTTATTTTACTTTCTTATGGTTTTAAAATTACACTTTGCCCCTTTTAATTACTGTTCAATTCCATTTCCCCCCTTTTTATTGAATGGTGTATTACTTTTCCGCCGTTTTTGGGTCAAAATGGAAAGCCCAAAGGGCCTCACACGCAAGCGGCCCACACCAGAAGGATCAGCAAGTAGCAGCGGGCCAAGCTCAGTGGAAGGCAGGTCGAACCTCTAAAGTGACTTACATGGGAGTTCATTTTGTGCCTCATGTTTCCATAGAAATCTACTATTTTGGAATTGTAAAAGCTTTGGGTTACCTTAAAAGCATCAGATCTTTGAACTACCAGTCCATCACCGTCGCGGGCTGAACCCACCAGAACCAACGTACAACAATTTTTTATTTTTTTTATTATTTTTTTTGGGGGAGGAAGTACAGATTGGTCCGACTATGAGTAAATAATTACATATCAATACAAATACAAATGACTACTAATTTCCACTAATAATGACTACTAATGTGTTGATTTATCCCAAGCCGGACCATTCTGTAATTCTATTTTTTTTTTCCTTGCTGCTGCTAAGGAACGTTTAAAATATTTAAACAAGACATAAAGAGTGAAACCTAGGATCATACAGTCAGCCCTAAACATGAGCTTTATGATTTAAAATTTCTATCATTAAACCACACCACATGAGTAAAAACGAGGTAAGATGTGTGAAAATAAGACATAAGGGGTGTGGATTCAGGTTTTTTTTTTTTTTAAAAAAAGGTGTGGATTTAGACCCACTCATTCATCAAATGATAAGTTTTGAAATTGTAAAAGCCAAAGTTGCGAGAGTAGCATAGATAACAAAGGTTCCTGGTTTAAAAACTGGAGGTCACGAGTTTAAATCTTCACTTCATCTTTACTGGATGCATGATGATCTCAATTCGATTGAACTAATTGTAAACAGGTACTCCTTCCATCCTACAAAGATAGAACATTTTTGCTTCTTCTTCTTTTTTTTTTTCTTTTTTTTGGGTCACAAACGTTTGCTATTTTGAAAAGTCAAATCATAAATTTTGTGAATTTGCCTACATTACCCTTTGTTATTTCAATAATTACTTTCAATACAAAACTCCATACCAAATAGGAGAGGGCATGATGGAGTTTAATAAATAATAACTCAACGTAATGATGGTTTTTTCTTAGGTTTTTTCTTAAAATCCGTATTTTGTCAAACATAATCCATCTTTCTGGAAAGGAGGGAGTGTAATATTCAATGTTCAAAATATTTAATTATAGATTTAGAGATTTTTTTTTTTTATTCTTTTTGGAAGATATAACAACGAAACAACCAACTTGTTGTCTATTGATATTGGAAGACCAAAAAGGTTCTTCCAATGTACCTTTTTTTTGTCTAATGTTTAAAAAAATAATGTAGCTATGAGTATTATTACAAATGTCAGATGATCTAACAAGAAGAATGTAGGGGATTGACACGGGAACTCTTCCATGTGTGCCAAAGCCTTTTTCTTTTTTTGAAAAGAAAGGATCATTTCAATTGTGAAATCCAAAGCCTTAAAAAAAAAATGAGAATAAAATCCCGAATTCAGATTTGGTGGAGATGAAAATTCTATGAACACGTCATGAAACTAGGAAGGGCCAACGTTCAAATTAAGTAAACTTAATATAGAATATGTGTCTTTTGTGGGAGCAATAATCTTTCTTCTTTT
This sequence comes from Liquidambar formosana, assembly GCA_039720395.1. NCBI lineage: Eukaryota > Viridiplantae > Streptophyta > Magnoliopsida > Saxifragales > Altingiaceae > Liquidambar > Liquidambar formosana. Next base: position 29,335,429 of record CM077823.1, read on the forward strand.
GATATATATAGAAAACAACATGAAATATTTGTCAATCAATCAGAAGCATCCTGTTATCCTTGCTTTGTGCATATGATGTCTATCACTATTGGGACCCAAAGAATACCTAATCCATCCTGGATCCAGTGACTATATAATTTCTTCTCACCACACTTTCTATAATTTCTTTTTCTTTTTTTTCTTCAAACCTAATGGGTATCTCATAGTTACTTCCACTGTAGTTGATGTTTGGGTTCAAATTAGTCTCTTGTGATACATAATTTATTAGCAAATCCGTATATTTGATAAGTGAGGAAATGAAGATTTGAACTCGAAATCTCTGATAGTCTGATTCATGAACCATAATCTTTCATCATCTGCATTATTTTCATAGGTTAATTACGCTTTAACTGAATAAAGCAATTTTTTTATTATTCCATTTTAATGTTAAACATACGAGGACTACCTTCACGTTTTAATCTCATGAATCTAACAACATCACCCTAACTAGGGCCTTTAATGGCCCCAAAAGAGTTTTGAACTTCTAAAATCTCTCTAAAAAAACAAGTAATGTCTTTGCACATATTCCTTACTGAAATATCAACATGTTATTGAATGAAAAACAAAAACAAAAACAAAAACAAGAAAAAAAAAAAAAAAAAAAAAAGGAAGGAGGAGAGAGAGAGAGAGAGAGAGAGAGAGAAAAGGTTGAGCAAGTTTTTAGATTCCTTGTAAGGTAATACATTGGCCTGGCAAACTGGGTAAGGGGAAAAACAAAAAAGTGTTCCAAGATTCGCACGAAAAAAATTGGTAGGATCCTTCAATTCCTTTTCTGTCCTTATAATATTAATTTTTAAAATTATATTTTTGGTTTATTTGTAGACCGTAGTTGGTGAGTCGCTGGGCCACATATTTTGGTCCAAGTTGGACTCTGGGCTTGATGGTTCGACAAGGTGCCGCAGCATGCCAAATTGCCAATCTCCACTCTGTCACGGCTCATTGATTGATGATTCATTCACTCTTTTTTCTCTCTTTACCATAAAAATTCACCGTCCAGGGACAGTATTCCATTCACAAATTCTACTTGACCAATCCGCAAGGAAAAAAACACAAACAAACAGGGATAAGAAAAAGAAGGGGGAAATGACAATTTAGTTATTTATTTATTTATTAATTGTATGTGTCATGGATGTGTCATCTTGTCCTTTTCTTTTCCTTTGTCAATATTACGCGGTGCATCTCTTAAACCCTTCTCTCATTTTTCTCATTATTTATATATTTTTTTCTTTAAAAGAAGCAATCAAATTTTGAACCCCCAACCTTCTTACAAAAAGGAAAGATACCACCATATCGATAAGAAAAACTGTATATCATCTTGCAACAATATGTCCGTGTGCTGACATCCTTTTTTTTTTTTGGGTGAATTATTGCCCCAAGTTTTAATGTGAAAAATGCCCAGCACCTTAATTATTAGGTACATTTCACATTTCCCTTATCTTATTAGGAAATAAAAGATTGATGATTGATCCCTTCTTTTTTCTTCTTTTTTTTTTCTTTCTATTCTCATTACTAAAAATATTATTAATCAATGAAAAAAGGGCTGACCATTACCTGTGGAAACCATCATAAAGAAGATCCACATTGACAATTTTGTCTGCCACAGGATTTCCTTTTCTAAAAATGTGATTAATCCTTGTTTAAGGAATCAATTTCGCTGAAGGAACAAAAAAAAAAAAAAGTAACAGTAATAATTAATCAATCGTTCAAGCAATCATTATCCTATGAAAGGAACACATGAACTTTGTCAATACTTTTTGGAGTATTTCAAATCAAGGTTCATGGCATCTTGTAGGTAGGCTGATTTTGTATGCTCTGTTGCCGGCAACTTCCATTCATATACACACAAAGCAGAGTGACCTTTTTAGCCTATTGTATAGCTCACAAGTCCAAGTCTAGACTCAATTTTAAAGAATTAATGGAGTCCAACTCGCTGTGGGACATTGTTTTTCAGCTACAATTTGTTCAAAGTACCAAAGGAGATTTACACGAGATAGAGTGAGTCTTCCATGTAACTGGAATATGGTCACGTAATGTTGCGGGCCAATGAGAATAAAGTAAAGTGAGATTATGGGTTAAAACACTCTAATCATCTCATTTTGCTTTACTTTTATTGGCTTTTAACATTATATCAGCCGTGTCACAGTTACATATAAGTTTTTCTACACGAGAGGATATATTGTCCTTAGGCTTTAGCATTTGGGGCTTCTCACCGCATGTAAATAATATACTGACTCATGTCCATTTCACTACTTCTCTGTTAAAAGCTTGACCTGCGGTTGATGCATATATCTATTCATGGAATCCATCCTTGGGGTCTAAACGCTCAGAAATTTGCTCTAGAGATTCCCTACCACCATCATCTTGCGATGCCAAAGTTTCCGCTTCGGACTAAAAATGGCGATTTAGAGTAAATTAAGGTGCATTAAACTTGGTAGACCATACTAGTTCAAATTTACTAGATGTCAAATAAAAACGGTGGAGTATTTTATCAAAAAATTATATTTTACCCCTTTTAAATTTGGTTCTTTTTGAAAACCTTGGGTAGCTAAAATGGCAAAAGATTGCGGTTTAGGAATCGTAAGTCTCGAGTTTGAGTGTCCACTCTTTCATTATCAAATGCACAAACTTGTGAGTGATTTGTATGTTATGAGAAGGTTAGTTTAGGCCTAATGATATGGGATACCCCTCATTTGTTCCTTTTTATTTTACTTTCTTATAGTTTTAAAATTACACTTTGCCCCTTTTAATTACTGTTCAATTCCATTTCCACTTTTTTATTGAAGGGTGTATGACTTTTCTGCCGTTTTTGGGTCAAAATGGAAAGCCCAAAGGGCTTCACACGCAACCAGCCCACACCAGAAAGATCGGCAACTAGCAGCGGGCAAAGCCCAGGAGAACGCAGGTCGAACCTCTAAAGTAACTTTACATGGGAGTTCCTTTTGTGCCTCATGTTTCCATAGAAACTACTATGGGAACGGCTACTGCAACCCCCCATTTTTATCAACCCATCCCTTATCTTTTAGGTTTTTAAGGTTTTATGTAAAATATAAAAGGTTTTCATGAAAATTGGTAGTGATATCTACTAGAAAACATCATTTTGAACAACTTTGTAGAAGAAAGTTTTTCCTAAATCTATAGTTTAGATATACTTTTTAGTCATTTATAACCTTTATTTCATTTTTTGCCAAAAAGTCTACGTAAACGATAGATTTTGGAAAAACTTTCTTCTGCAAAGTTGTTCAAAATGATGTTTTCTAGTGGACCAAGTGACTGGTTTTTGTAAAAACCTTTTATATTTTTTTTATGAAATCTTAAAAACTAAAAAAAAAAAAGTGGGCTGATAAAAATGGGGGGTTGCAATAGCCGTTCCCAACTACTATTTTGGAATTGTAAAAGCTTTTCATAAAGCCTTTGGGTTACCATAAAAGCCTTAGATCTTTGAACTACCAGTCCAGCACCATCGCGGGGAGCCCACCAGAACCAACAAATACAGCAATTATTTCTTTATTTATTTTATTTTTTTGGGGGAGGACGTACAGATTGGTCCAACTATGAGTAAATAATTACATATTAATACAAATACAATACAAATGACTACTAACTTCTTAAAATATGACTACTAACTTAACTAACAATGACTACTAATGTGTTGATTTACCCGTAGCCGGACCATTCTGTAATTCTATGTTTTTTTCCCTGCCGCTGCTAAGGAACGTCTAAAATATTTAAATAAGATATAAAGAATGAAAGCTAGGATCATACAGTTAGCCCTAAACATGAACTTTATGATTTAAAATTTCTATCATTAAACCACATCCCATGAGTAAAAATGAGGTAAGATGTGCGAAACTAAGACATAAGGGGTGCGGATTTAGGTTTTTTTTAAAAAGGTGTAGATTTAGATCCACTCATCCATCAAATGATAAGTTTTGAACTTATAAAAGCCAAAGTTATGAGGGTAGCGTAGATAACAAAAGATCTCGGTTTAAAAACTGGAAGTCATGAGTTTCAATCTTTACTCCCTCTGTCCTACAAAGATTAGACCATTTTAGCTTCTTTTTTTTCTTTTTGGTCACAAAATGTTTGTCTACTTTGAAAAGTTAAATCATAAATTTTGTGAATTTTCCTACATTACCTTTTGTTATTTCAATAATTACTTTCAATACAAAACTCGATACCAAATAGGAGAGGGCATGATGGAGTTTACTAAATAACAACTCAATGTAATGATGGTCTTTTCTTAAATTCTGTATTTTGTCAAACATAATCTATCTTTCTGGAAGGGTGGGAGTATAATATTCAATGTTCAAAATATTTAATTATAGATCTAGAGATTTTTTCTTTTCTTTTGGAAGATATAATAGCAAAGAACCAACTTGCTGTCTATTGATATTGGATGACCAAAAAGGTTCTTCCAATGTACCTTCTTTTGGTCTAATGGTTAAAAAACCTAATGTCAGATGATCTAATGAGAAGAATGAAGGGGATTGACACGGGAACTCTTCCAAGTGTTCCAAAGCCTTTTTTTCCTTTTTCTTTTTTCTTTTTGGATAAAAAGGATCATTTCAATTATGAAATCCAAAGCCTTAGGCTCTATTTGGTTAGCGGATTTTATCAAGGAAAAAAAAATATATATAAGGAATTATATTTTTTCTTATTTGGTTGCAATAGAAAATTGGTAAAAGAAGAATAATTGAAATAATTTTGACTTAGTATGATTTCATCTTTTCTTTTCATTTTCTTTCCTTCGCATGTTTTTTCCCTTCCCTTTTGTTTTTTTCCATGGTAAAATCCACGAACCAAATAGAGGGTTAAGAAAAAAAAGGGAAGAAATCTTGAATTCAGATTTGGTGAAGATGAAAATTATTTGAACACGTCATGAAACTAGGGAGAAAATGTACTCATTTGAATGTCTTTAAATAAAAGTAGAAAACCCAAACTTGAAAGAGTTTAGTAGAGGGGTTGGAGGTTCAAATTGAAGGGCCAACGTTCAAATTAAGTAAACTTGAATATAGAATAGGTATCTTTTGTTGGAGCAATAATCTTTCTTCTTTTGATATATATAGAAAACAACATGAAATATTTGTGCATGTGATGTCTATCACTATTGGGACCCAAAGAATACCTAATCCTTCCTGGATCCAGTGATTATATAATTTCTTCTCATCACACTTTCTTTTATTTCCTTTTTTTTTTTTTTTTTCAAACCAAATGGGTAGCTTCTGTTACTTCCACTGTAGTTGATGTTTGGGTCCAAATTAGTCTCTTGCGATGCATAGTTCATCAGCAAATCCATACATTTTTTAAGTGAGGAAATGGATATTTGAACACGGAATCTCTGATAGTCTGATTCATGAGTCATAATATTTCATTATCTGCATTGTTCTCGTAGGTTAATCACATTTTAACTGAATAAAGCAATTTTATTTTTTTTCCCATTTTAATGTTAAACATATGAGGACTACCTTCACGTTTTCATCTCATGAATCTAACAACATCACCCTAACTAGGGCCTTTCATGCCCCCTAGAGAGTTTTGAACTTCTAAAATCTCTCTAAAGAAACAAGTAATCTCTTTGCACATAATCCTTACCGAAATATCTACATGTTATTGAATGAAAAAAAAAAAAAAAAAAAAGGAGGAGAGAGAGAGAGAGAGAGAAGGTTGAGCAAGTTTTTAGATGCCTTGTAAGGTGATACATTGGCCTGGCAAACTAGGTTAAGGGGAAAAACAAAAAAACAAAAAAAAAAAACAAAGTAGTGTTTCAAGAGTCGCACGAAAAAAATTGGTAGGATCTTTCAATTCCTTTTCTGTTCTTATAATATTAATTTTTAAAGTTATATTTTTGGTTTATTTGTAGACCTTAGTTGGTGAGTCACTGGGCTACATATTTTGGTCCAAGTTTGACTCTAGGCTTCGTTCGACAAGGTGCCTCAGCATATGCCAAGCTCCCTTCTGTCACGGCTCATTGATTGATGACTCATTCACTCTTTTTTTCTCTTCTATCATAAAAATTCACTGTCCTGTGGGCTGTGGCAGTATTCCATTCACAAATTCTACTTGTATTTTATACCAATCCGCAAGGAAAAAAACCAAACAAACAGGGATAAGAAAAAGAAAGGGGAAATGACAATTTAGTTATTTATTTATTTATTACTTGTATGTGTCATGGATGTGTCATCTTATCCATTTCTTTTCCTTTGTCAATATTACGCGGTGCATCTCTTAAACCCTATTCTCATTTTCTTCATTACTTATTTATTTTTCTTCTTAAAAAAAGCGGTCAAATTTTGAATCCCCAACCTTCTTACAAAAGCAAAAGATATTACCATATCTACAAGAAAAACGGTGTATCATCTTGCAACAATATATTCGTGCACCGACGTCCTTTTTTTTTTCGGTGAATTATTACCCCAATTTTAATGTGAAAAATGCCCCGCACCTCAATTATTAGGTACATTTCACATTTCCCTTACCTTATTAGGAAAGAAAAGATTGATGATTAATCCTTTTTTTTTTGCTTTCTGTTCTCATTACTCAAAATATCATTAATCAACGAAAAAAGAGCTGACCATTGCCAGTGGAAACCATCATGAAGAAGATCCGCATTCACAACTTTGTTTACCACAGGATTCCCTTCTCTAAAAATGTGATTAATCCTTGTTTAAGGAATCAATTTTGCTGAAGGAACAAAAAAAAAGATAATAATAAAATAGTAACAATAATAATTAATCAATCGTTCAAGCAATCATTATCCTATGAAAGGAACACACTTTGTCAATACTTTTTTGGAGTATTTCAAATCAAGGTTCATGGCACCTTGTAGGTAGGCTGATTTTGTATGCTCTGTTGCCCGCAACTTCCATTCATATATACACAAAGGATTTCTTTATAAAAAAAATTTGTCTTATGTTTTTAGTCTCATTACCAATGTCAAATTGATCTTATCCATTCTTTAACATTATTCTCAATTTTATTTTTTTTAAAGGATGATTATTTATTTATTTTTGATTATCTTAGAGGAAATTCGACCCGTAAACCAGTCTCATCTCAGCCTTACCCAGATACCACTAATCTGCAAAGGCTAGTGATTAAAAGGATTATAATCTTGCTAGAACACTTTAATGAGGTAGCATATTATACCCATCAATTCTACCTTTTATCTCCAAGCAAAATGGTTTCAATCATTCTATTGATTTATGTTAACATGTGATCATCCAAGAGATATTTACCAAGGGCCTATTTTGCCATGTTCTCTACGAAAAGTTTCTTTATTTTCAAAGTACCAAAAAATAGAACAAGTAAGAAATTTGTTTGGAAATGTGTTCTCGAAACTGTTTTTGTTTTTATTTTTATTTTTTTTGAACCAATCCAATTTTCAAAGAGCATCTACTTAATCTTCTAAGAGCATCTACTTAAACTTCCCGATGTTTGATTTTTTTTTTTTCTTTTAAATTAAGACAAAACCAGTGAAAATGACATGCATGTTTTTAAAACTTTTTCTCATTTTATGATAACAATTCTCTGAAAATGTAGTCACTAGTCAAACTGACACGTACCCCAAGTTTTATTATTATTATTATTATTTTATATTAATTTATAGTGCTAATTCTATATCTACTCACAAACGTGATTTAGGTGGGCCATGAAACACTATTAAACACACCAAAGAATTAAACCTAAATAAATAAATAACAAGTATCCCAAAAGAAATGAGTCCGGATTTGGTGTTTTTACATCACCATGATGTGTGTGATCACACCGTTAGTGTATTACTAGTTATGCATGCAATCATATACAGTGAATAATATACGATCACATGACTGACAACACACCAGTCGTGCACAACATGGTGTTGTTACAATACAAAATCTTAATCCAAAAGAAAGATGGTAGATTATGGTGATTTGCACTAGAGTCATTGGCTAGCAACATCAGAGGCAGCTGTGGAATGAATCATGGGTTTAAAACTCTGATCACTTGTTCATTACAAATGGGAAAATACATATTTGTTACAGGGTCTTCTTGACAAATGGTTACCTTCTCCACATCATGAGCAAAGGAAATCCCACCGGTATTGCTCGTAATCCAGCCTCACCGTACCACCCTCCTGGAAAATCTTATGACATTTACATTCTTATTGGCTAATGGCTGTCAATTTCTGGCTTCCTTTCGTGATCTTAATTTTTTTTTTTTGTTTTAAATGAAAAAAATGGCAGCTAGTCATACAGCCAATTATTACCAAATGTGTACATAAAAAACAGTCAAATAATATATCATGCATCTTAGAATCCAAGGCAAAAGCCAAAGTAGCTGTGAAAAGCAAAGCATTTATTATGTGGCATTTGCTGCGACTTTTCCTTTGTGTTGGGTGGACATCACTTTCAGAGGGTGATTCAACTTTGACGTACTATTCCTTTTTCTCTTTGGGTTTAATTGTTGTGGCGGCAGGGAGCTCCACATGGCACAGGGAGACAAATTTAGAAAACTAACTCACCTCCGGCATGCTTCCCATGTGCATTTCTAAACCGACCCTCCTTTATTCTTATACACAGATATAAGATCCATACACTGCGAATTCTTGACAAGAGATTGCCTCAGACTGCTTCTTTTCTTTTTTTTTTTGGTTTGGTTGGGGTGGTTAGGATGAGAAAAGATTGCCTCAAACTTTTGGAGGAGTATCCTCCTGTTAAGGAGAAAAACTTCCATAAAATTGTTGCATATGTCACGTGGTATAATTAGTTAATCACAGTAAAATAAAGTAGAATTGTTAATGTACTTTTTAATCCTAAAATCCCCTTTTATTTGGTTGTGATTAATTGGTTGTACCACGTGGTTATTCAATGGCTCCATGAAAGTTCTTCTCCTTGTTAAGATATCCTTTTGGAGGCCGGTGATCTTTATAACGATTTCTATGGCCTCTTATGTTGGGGATAAATCATGCATTTATTGACCATCAAGGTTATGGTTTGATGATAAAGGTATATAAGATATCATGTAGTTAAGGGTTCAAGTCTCAGGATAGTAGCATGACGTCTGTTTGTTTTACTCATGTACTTATTAAAGTTATTAATTTTTGATAGGACTGAAATCAAGTTATGGCTCAACAACTTATTGGAAAAACTATCTATAATTTTCTCGCTTTATGAACCTGTTTAAACTCTTTTCATCATTTATTCTTTCACAGGTAGAAAAACTACTATGTCATGCCCATATAGAATCTCCACAATTATTATTATTATTATTTTTTAATATGAGTAAGATTGGAAGAAAGGGAATCGCCACGACGGGTTACATTCTTTCTATCTTTCTTTACTCTTAAAAAAACAAAAATCCATTTATTGATTTTTTTTAATTAATTATATACTCCCTCTTATCATTTTACACCCCTAGAATTTAATATTTTTTTTAAAAAATGGTTAGAGGTTTTCAACAGGTTTGGGCCCACAAAATCGTCAGTGTGGACTATTTTAAAGACACTTTCCACTTTTCCAGCCGAGTGTTAACTAGCTTTGCTCAACGTGTCAACTACATAGAGTTTCAGTCCATTCCGCTGGCCACAACAGTTCCAATCTCTGCTCCGATTTTTCACTACACATGCCTTTCCCATTGACTCTACTAAAAATACGATGATTAGATGGAAAACTAATTTACTTCACACTTTACGGAAGGATTTAGTGAATTTAATCACTCTAAATATATTATGGAATAATTGTACGACAAGTGACACATAAAAGAGAGTTGAGATTAACGGATTAAGATTGGAGACAATTATTTCATATTTAATCAATCTTAGTCTTTTAATCTCAACTCCCTCCACATGTCGTTCATCTCACAGTAATTTTACGATGTATTTAAAGTAATTAAATGCACTAAATCTAAATCCCTTGCAACAATGGAAATTGTAAGGATAATATGGAAAAATCTCCTAATGATCGATAGATCCCACCCAATTCAAAAGCTTCATTGCAATCTAACCCACGATTGAAGAAAGTGATATATTTAGGACATGTTTTGATCATTTAAATGAAAATTAAATTGTAATGATATATTTTACATAGAAAATCTATCAATTTGACATTTTTAAAAAGTCAAAATAATTATCATAACTAATGTTAGGGGAAGTTAGTCAAAAGTCCAATTCCCAGGTTTATCTCCTTCAAGATCCGATTGGTAAAATGACTTATATTGCTCTCCATTAATATTAATCTAATAGTATATCAATCAAATCTGCAAATTTGTGCATTGATCTAAATGCCCAAAATAGTTACAACAAGCTTTGCAGTGATTTAGTATTCACAACAGGTCATGCATTCGTTGGAACTCTTAAATAAGCCCCATGTAACTAATTACGAAATTGTATTAATCAATTACAACTACGAAGGAACTACTACCAATTTAACATGTAACATTTTATAAAGTTCATGTAGTTATTTTTGTATGGGAAAAATTCTCATTCATGTAATTGTTATCAACACAGAAAACAATCACATGTAACTATAACAATTATATGTAATTGTTACCAAAATAGTTATATCATTTTTCATTCATGTAATTGGTTTTTAACCCATAGAATATCTTCATGTAACTGTAATAAAAACAGAAAACAATTACATGTAACTATAACAATTATATGTAATTGTTACCAAAATAGTTATATCATTTTTCATTCATGTAATTGGTTTTTAACCCATAGAATATCTTCATGTAACTACTCATAATTTTTGGAGATATTATAACCCAAATTAATTGTCTCCTTAATTTATGCTCACAATTTTTAGAAAATTTTGGGGATATTATAACCTAAATTAATTGTCTCGTTAATTTATGCTCATTATTTTTGGAGATATTATAACCAAGATTCTCTCCTTAATTAATGAGATATTAATGAGCTAAAGACAGTTTATGTAATATAAATGTTTCTTTGTCAGTACTACGAGGGCATTTTTGTCATACGGATATTTGGTGGACTTCATGTCATATAAGTTTTTTTTTTAGACTTTTGATTATGAAAGTCTCATTTTAAGGACTTGTGGCCAAATCCCCCTTTATAAAATGCTTCTATTTTGAATTTTTGGCTTTTATTTATGATGATGTTTAGCATTTTTATTTTTATTTTAAAATTTTTTCACTCAATATGATGGACTTGTGCGTTCAACAATGTGTTATATATATAACTACTTAATTCTCATATGACCAAATGGGCCCTTAATTATTACTTCTGAATAGATTCAAATTTACTTATGAAAGCTAGATGAGATAAAAATTGGTTCAAAATTGTTAAAGCAGTGTTGGCATGATCTGAGTTGGCCATCAAGTCTCAAACAGGCAGTGCTGTGTGCCCTTTTTAATTGATAGTGGTGATGCCACCACAAGCAGGAGAAAACTTCTCTATCTTTTTCAACTAGAAGGTATTTATTTATTTTAAAATGTACAGTGGAGCAGTAAAGCTTGCCTTAACCTTCTTTCACCATGCTAAAAAGGGTCTTTTCCTATTTGTGAGAAAAAAAAAGGGGGGGGGGGGGGGGGGGGAGGAAAAAAGAATGGGCCAATTAAATAAATAATTTTCAATGGTAAAGGGATTTACGTGCGTGGGGTGGAGATGGGATTCATTCAGCTGCCATCTGGTATCATTGGAGCAAACAGTACATTATTGTTCCCTTTATGCATGAGTTCAAAATGGTGGCCATGCTGCCATGCAAGAGTTATGGGCTCTTACATATTTTTGGGAAAGGAAGCCTCTATTCGCATTCAAAGACTTGCTTTTCATCTTCTACTTGTTTTATATTTTAAAAGTTTATGAAAAATATATAAAGTTTTTATAAAAACTTATCGTGTTGTTTAATAAACAACATCATTTTGAACAACTTTTTGGAAGAAAGTTTTTCCAAAATCTGTCATTTAAGACTTTAAATGGACTTTTTAGTCATTTATGAAGCGAAAACTATAAATGACAAAAAGGTTCACTTAAACAATAGATTTTTGAAAAAATTTCTTTTAAAAAGTTGTTTAAAATAATATTTTTTAATAGAATACGTGATCAATTTTTATGAAAACTTTCTGTACTTTTCATAAAATCTTAAAATGTAAAACAAGTGGGAAATGAAAAACAAGTCTTGAGGCGCCAATAGAGGCTCCTTTAGGAAATTATATTGGATTCTGCCCAGCATGGGTGGAGCCAGGGGGGGCACGTGCCTCCCTGCCTCAACCAATTTTTTTTTTTTTTTGTGGGCGAGATATTACCATTTGATGATTATTTCTCAATATAATGCCAAAAAGAGGAACGTAATAGTCATTTTAAAGTATATTTACAGTCACTTTGTAATAAGTTGACAAAAATCCTCTTTTTGGTATTAAATTGAAAAATGATAACTAAAAAGTAATTTGTTTAAAAAAATTGCTTTCTCAGGCTTTTAGTTCTCAATTTGCACTTCATAGAATCATAATACAATGCCTCCCTTAGAGCTAAATCCTGGCTCCACCCCTGCTGCCCAGATTTGTCAAGGTGACTACCATGATCAATAATTATTTAGTCATTAGAATCAAGACTTGACCAAATTTCATAGCAAGCCCCGATAAGGGCCTCATGGAGGTACACTTAAACTAAACTAAGATATTTGACTCGTTAGGCTAAAAACTGAGGATTAACTCTTGATCTTCACTCATATTTCATCATGTGTCATAATTAATTTTAAAAATATAAATATGCAAAAAATGGCATTTAGGCATATGAACATGAATACATCAAAATGTGTCCATTTTTAGTTAACATAAGAATATATGCGTAAGATAAACTTTTTAAAACTATCTTTGATTATTTGACCATGTGGTAGAACATGAGTGTAGGGTAAAGATGAGTTTCCCCAGCGAGGAAGCAAGTATCGTCCCCAAAATGCTACTTACCCATCCAGTAAGCCTTCTTGGTATGGTTGAGTGATCGATATTATCATTCCATGTTAACGTAAAAAGGTAAATAAATAAAAACAGAAACGCTTACACAATAGTCAATTGGTACATATATTTATATATTTAAACCAACCATGTCACATCGGTCCAAATTAATAGACCAAGAATGTCAATAGGTAAGCTGGATTTAATAATTCTACTGATTTGATTCCAATTAACCAAATTCTTTGAATCATTTGGATCCGTGTAAGAACTTCTGAGCATGTTTTTCTCTCAGAGTTTTGGACTAGTGAGTACTGGAAGTCGTTGTATACACTACAAGCCATGGAGATTTTGCAATTTTTTTTTTTTGTTTTGGGTTCTAGAGGTTTTTCGACTTTGCGTACCATATTTTCCTTCTCCACTCCACTTGTAAATGTGAACGGAAACCCCGAATCTCATACTACACAGCCACCCTCGTGTTAAATGCATCATTATGCCCTTCTAGTCTTTCATTTCCGCACCCAAAGTCTTACTACAAGTCGGGTTCTCCACTTCTCCTTAGCTTTCTCCCGACGGAATGTCTGCCCAACAAATTTTCCGGCAATGGCATATGCTTCTCTCTTTTTTCTTCAGTTTTCTAACCCTTGTTTCTCTCTCTGAATCCGACGAACATGAGATACTTTTGAAATTCAAATCCGCGCTCGAAAAATCGGAAACAAATGTTTTTGATTCGTGGGGAGAGAATTATTCAATATGTAGTTTCACAGGAATCGTCTGCGATTCCAACTCACTCGTTAAAGAAATCGACCTTCCTCAACGGAATTTAACCGGAGTTCTTCCTTTCGATTCTATCTGCCAGCTTCAATCGCTGGAGAAACTCTCACTGGGAGAGAATTCCCTGCACGGTGGCGTGTCGGAAGACTTGAGGAATTGTACTCGCTTACAGTACTTGGATTTGGGTAGGAATTCATTTACTGGAGAAGTCCCCGATTTGTCGAGTTTAAGCCAACTGAAGTTCTTGAATTTGAACACGAGTGGATTTTCCGGTCCGTTTCCATGGAAATCGCTGGAAAATCTTACCCAACTCGAGTTCTTGAGCCTCGGAGACAATCCGTTCCACACGAGTTCATTTCCCACGGAGGTCTTAAAGCTCACCAATTTGAATTGGCTTTACCTCACCAATTGCAGCCTCACAGGACAGATTCCGGCGGATATAGGAAACCTCACCGAGCTCGGAAATCTCGAGCTCTCCGAAAACCAATTGTCCGGCGAACTTCCGACCAGTATTGCCAAACTTCAAAAGCTTTATCAACTCGAGCTCTACAACAACAACTTCACCGGAAAACTTCCCGTCGGATTCGGAAACCTCACGGGTCTCATCAACTTCGACGCCTCTCAGAATTCTCTCGAAGGCGATCTCTCCGAGCTGAGATTCTTGACGCGGCTTGTTTCTTTGCAACTCTTCCAAAACCGGTTCTCCGGTGAGATTCCGAACGAGCTTGGGGAATTCAAGAATCTGGTGAACTTGTCGCTTTACACGAACAAGCTCACCGGTTCTCTTCCGGCGAAGCTCGGATCGTGGACGGACTTCAATTACATCGACGTTTCAGAGAATTTTTTAACAGGTCCTATACCACCTGAAATGTGCAAAAATGGCAGGATGGGGGAACTTCTCATGCTGCAGAACAATTTCACCGGTGGCATACCGGAAAACTATGCGAATTGCTCGTCGTTGAAACGTTTTCGAGTGAGCCACAACCTTCTCTCCGGTACCGTCCCCGCCGGAATCTGGAGCTTGCCGAATCTAAACATAATCGATCTCGCTTCGAATCAATTCGAAGGCACCGTTGGAGCCAATATCGGTAATGCCAAATCTCTCGCGCAATTACTCATCGCTGGAAATCGATTCACCGGTGAATTGCCGGCGAGCATCTCAACAGCATCCTCCTTAGTTGCGATGGATCTCAGTTCGAATCAATTTTCCGGCGAAATACCGATTGCCATTGGAGAATTGAAGAAATTAAGCTCTCTTTATTTGAATGACAACATGTTTTCAGGCTCCATACCAAACTCCATAGGTTCTTGTGCAGCAGTCAGTGTCATAAATCTCGCCGGTAATGAGCTGTCCGGCAAGATTCCGGCGAGTATTGGATATTTACGTAGCCTGAACTCGTTAAACCTATCGGGAAACAAACTTTCCGGTGAAATTCCGTCGAGTTTGTCGTTGCTGAGACTAAGTCTTCTTGATTTATCGAATAATACGTTGGTCGGAAGCATACCGGAGGCTCTATCAATCGAGGCCTTCAAAGGTAGCTTCGCCGGCAACGCCGGCTTGTGTAGTCAGAAAATCAGACAATTCCGGCGATGTTCGTCAGATTCCGGCGGCATGTCCGGCAAGGTTCGAACTGCTGTCTCTTGCTTCATAGCTGGAGCGTCCATCTTGGTCGTCTCACTCGCATGCTTCATTTTCATAAAGTCGAGACCAAAAAATCCAGACCGTCCGATGAGATCAGATTCCTGGGATCTAAAACCTTACCGTGCGCTAGCATTCACCGAACAAGAAATCATCAACTCGATCAAACACGAGAATCTCATCGGCAAAGGATCCTCGGGAAACGTGTACAGGGTCGTACTGAACAACGGCCAAGAGCTAGCCGTGAAGCACATGTGGAAGTCAGATTCCGTCGACCGGAGATCGTGCCGGAGCAGCGTGGCGATGCTGAAGGCGAGGAAATCACGGTCGCCGGAATATGACGCGGAGGTGGCGACGCTGAGCTCGGTGAGGCACGTGAACGTGGTGAAGCTGTACTGTAGCGTCACGAGCGAGGACTCGGATCTGCTGGTTTACGAGTACATGTGCAATGGGAGTTTATGGGACCGGCTGCACACGTGTCAAAAGATGGAGATGGGATGGGAGGTGAGATATGAGATCGCAGTGGGGTCCGCAAGAGGATTGGAGTATCTGCACCATGGGTGTGATAGACCTGTGATACACCGTGACGTGAAGTCTAGCAATATATTGTTGGATGAGGAGTTGAAGCCTAGGATTGCTGATTTTGGGCTGGCTAAAGTCGGGTTGGCTAGTGGAGTTTGGGACTCCACTCATGTGATTGCTGGCACACTTGGCTACATTGCTCCTGGTAAAATTTCTTAACCTTCCTGTTTTTTTTTATTTATTTATTTTAACTCTCTCTTTCTTTTTCATTTTTTTTGGTTTTTGGTACGCATTAAGCTTCTGTATGGATTTCGGAAAAGTTAAAGGGAAATGAAAGAATAAAGTTTCAAAATGTTTCGAAAAATGAATCTATTTGTAAACAACTTTCAATATTTTTCTTTTATTACCCTTTCTCTTTTCGATAACCAAATAGAGCATAAATCTTCTATGTCATAAACTAATTTATACATAGTGTTGATTTATTAGATTAAAATTAATTATATTCCTTTTCAATTTGGTGCGAAGAATATGCATATACGAACAAGGTGAATGAGAAAAGTGATGTCTACAGCTTCGGAGTAGTACTAATGGAGTTGGTCACGGGAAAAAGGCCGACAGAGCCGGAGTTCGGAGAGAACAAGGACATAGTGCATTGGGTGTGCAGCAAGATGTGGAACAAAGAGAGTATACTTGATGTGGTGGACTCAACTATCACAGAGGACATAAAGGACGATGCCATCAAGGTGTTGAGAATCGGAATTCGCTGCACGGCAAGGACTCCGGCATTAAGACCTTCCATGAGGACAGTAGTTCAAATGCTAGAAGAAGCTAGGCCTTGTTGTAATCTTATGAATATCGAAGTTAAAAAGGAAGGCAAAAATGGTCAGAATGAAGGGTTTGAGAATAGCAGCAAGTTCGATTCACGCCCTTGAATTCCAAAATTTTATTTTGGTCGGGGATTAATCTCGTTGTCACTTACACCGGCCAGGGATGAACCTCAAAATGCCAAGCTTGGGAGAAGTGGTTAATATGTTTATACCTTAGCCTGCAGAAGTGCAATAGATCTGTAAGCTTACATGGGAAGAGAAACCCCAAGTGCCAAGCTTGAGGACATTTTTTTTTAGATCTCTTTTAATAATTTTAACAGAGAGAGGGAGAGTACTAAAATTTCAACAAACTGTGGCTGAAAAAAAAGAGAAAAAAGGTGACTGTAAATTCCGAAAACCCCAACATTAATATAGATGGGTTCAAAAACTTCTTCAGAAGGAATTTTTTTTTTTTTTTTTTTTTTTTATTATTTTTTTTTTTTATTTCTGATATACAATCAAGAACAACATTGTATCTTATACCTTACTCCATAGACAATTCTATCAACCCAAACAACATTGTGATCAGCTCTTGCCCAAACTAAGGAGCCAAAGATCTTTTTGCTCCAAAAGCACATCTTTTATAGTTTTATCTAAAATAAAAATTGAGAATTCAAAACCCTGTCATAACTAAATCATCCAAGCATTTCAAATGCAGGCAAGAGCTTTCTTTCTCTGTAAATCAACTCAACCACAAGAGCCCATGAATTGGGCTCCGGTTAAAACCCATCTCTACTAACCCAAACAACACCCTGGCTGCATCATCTGCCTTTCCAGCTTCATAAAGGCAAACCAGTAACTCATTTGAAGTTGCAAAATGCGGTAGAAATCCTCTACCCAGCATCAAACCCAACAACTCCGTGGCCTTTTCCATCTCACCTTCTTTGAACAAGAAATTCAACACAATCCTGTAACTTGCTTTTTTCAGATAAACACCCTCATAAGGTAGCCTCTCAAGCATTCCAAGAGCCTCTTCAAACCCACCTTGTCTGCACAATCCTCCAAGTATCACATTAAAAGTTATAAAATCAGCTCTGCATTCTATTTCTTTCATCTCTTTGAGAAACTCCATAGCTTCATCAATTCTCTCAGCCCTACAGAAGCAATTAAATAAAGTGGTATAGCTAACTGTATCAGGTTTCAGACCGAAGCTCTTCATCTTATCAAAAACCTCCTTGGCCTCCTGAAGCTTTCCCTCCTTACAGTACCCATTCAACAGGGTTGAGTAATTGAATAAATTGGGGTTGCATCCATTATTCTTCATGAAATTCATGATCTTCCTAGCCTGATCAACTTTTCCTCCTCGGCAAAACCCATTAATCAAAACATTGTAAGTTAAAGCATCAGGAAAGATCTGATCTTTTGAGACCATTTCCTCAAACAGTTCAATTGCTTCCAGGAGTCTTCCACATTCACATAGACCATCCATCAGAGTTGAGTAGGTGATCAAGTTAGGATAAGAAATCTTAGACTTCTTCATCTCCTTCACAAGTTCAAAAACGGATTCAAGATCCCTATTATTGCAATGATACTTAACCAAAATGTTGTAAATGCAAGTATTGGGCACTAAGTCAAGACTCTTGCTGGAAGCAAAGAGTAACTTGCGGGCCAAATCAACCTGATTTGATTCAACCAGGAGATTGAGACAAGTGCTGATGGCTTTAAGAGAAGGCTTTTCACGAACAATTGGCTGAATTGCAGAGAACATCTCAAGCACTCTTTCATGTAGAAAATTTTTTGAGAAATGCTTCATGAGGTTGAGGAATATACCTTCATGGAACTTGCAAGTTTCAAAGGTCATTTGATGAAGAACTGCATCAATGGCCTGAAATTTCTTGGACCGAGTGAGCTTTTGGAGAATAATAGCATAGGTGGCATTGTTGTGATTAAAACCCCTTTGCTCTGATACATGTTAAATATTTCTAGGGCACGTTGTGGATCTCTCTCACGTTTGATCAAGTTGATGGCAGACTCATGAGAGATGAATTTGGGTTTCCTCCAGGTTCCACGAGGGTGGATGCAGCTTCCATCGGAGGGTCTGGTTTGGCGGTAAGTGTCTTTGAGATATTGAAGAGGAGAGATCCATGGAAGTGAAGATTATAATGTTGAAGAACAATAGGTGGACAAGCAAAGTTGTTTATCGGAAGAAACTCTCACAATATTCATTAAATCTGTGACATTTTTATAGAACTTTGACCCCTGAAGAACATGAGAATATGTTACTTGTTATTTTTGTGTGCTAGCCTTTTGACTGAAGAGAGCGAAAAAGAGCTACTCATATTTAAAATCAACCCACGCAGTGCTCTAATTCAAACTGCATCATACAACAACAACTTATCATGACAAGAACTTATATAGACTTGAAAACTCATGAACCAAATAGATCAGAAGCTGCAGAAATTTTAAATTTCATATTAGGGAAACACCTGAAAATTAGTCATCAAAGAAAACCGTGAAATGAACAGAAAATAATGCCTATGGAGTGTAAATCCTTTAAATCAACTCAGCTAGAGTGGGATGCCTTTGCATACTGCTTCATTAGATAAATAATCAGAACAAGTGCAATTGAAATGGTAAAAGGCACTACCTCTCCAGCTTGATAGTCAATCTTAGTGAATGTTTCTTTTTTACTCTTCTCAACTGTTATGCGTCTTAAGAGGTGTCATCATGACTCAACAATTTTCAAATTAGAGATTCATACTCATAAGTCACCATGAAAAACGCATACCAATGGCTCTCATGGACCATTTGTGATTCACCTGAGTTGTAAGAAAGGGGATTACGCTTCCCTCTTTCCTTGGAGTCCACCATCTACGACTCAACTCAACAAAGCCTTAAATCCCAACTAAATGGATAGGCCATCTGAATTCTTATCCGATGTTTCATCCCTATCGAATGCCATATACTCCGTTAAATTTTAAATTCTCTCCATCTACATTCAGAAATGGAGTAAAATGTAAAATATCATTTAACCCAAAATCACTGGATGAACCTTAATTTGAAACTAATCAGAAGTAGCCCCCAACTATACTATCAAACATGCAAGATTAATTTTTAAAAAATAAATAAATGACAGAAGCAGTAACAACTGAGGCATGAAAGTTACATTTGTATGGCTAAAGGGAACATAATCTATGAGAATAGCAATATAACACCCTCAACCCTACTCTAAAATGGAAATCATCAATGACTTACTAAGATTTCATTCACGTACATGTGGTACAGTGGTAACTCAAAAAAAGACAAAAAAAAAAAATGCAGTGTAAGCCATGCAGTGTAAGTCATCCATTCACATACAATTCTTTGATGATTTCACAGACAATCATGCTTAAAATCAAGCCAAATTAAAGATTAATCAAGACACACAATTATCTTTTAATCAAGCATATACAGAGCCGTGTTAAAAGTTTAAAACCCGATTACCTCACAGATATTCAAACAAAAAAACACATTAACATTTAAAATTGTGGGATTAGAAGCTCACCTTAAAGAATACGCTGCTGATGGAAGTGATTAGCATACAATTTTTGGGCAAGGGGACGAATTTGTTGGGACATCATGAAAACCCAACTCACCCAGTAGGAGAAATATAGGGAGATTTCAGAAAAAGATGGGGAGACGGGGAGAGGAAACGCCGCGGTTCAGTCAGTTCTCCTATACAAGCAGTCACTACTGCAGTACTGCCTCCAAGCGATACCGTCTTGCATATGGATCGGACGGTCGAGATGGGGTGGGACTATCGGACTATGGGAGGTAAGGTACGAGATCACAGTGGGTGTGATAGACCGGTGATACACTGACGTGGATCCCGCAATATATTGTTGGATGAGGAGTTGAAGCCTAGGATTGCTGATTTGGGGCTGGCCAAAATTGGGAGGGCTAGAGTGGCTTGGGACTCAACTCACGTGATCGCAGGGACTCTTGGGTGCATAGCTCCTGCTGAATTTCTCTCCTCTAATTTTTAATTTTTTTAATTTTAATTTTAATTTTTTAGTACTCCCACCCTTCCTATATTATTGGTTTTCCTTCTTTTTCGGGATGTTTTAAAATTATTGTTATATTAAAAAAGTCAATGATTATTTTTATTTCATTTACTAAAATACCTTAAAAAGAGGTTTTTTTTTTTTTTTTGGGCATTTGGCCTCAAGTCCAAAAAAGAAGCCTCATATATGGTTGGGTTCCTATTTGAAAACATATCTAGCCTCAAGTCCAATATAACGTTGGAGGATGAAAAAGCCCCTACTTTAAACACAAATCCTATAAGAAACTCATTGATTGCCGAATACCCATAAAACACGGGTTCATAACAAATGCATCCAATCTCAATGAAAACAGTGGGAAATTTTCGATACTTGTCCCATTTTTTCGCAAATGGTGTTACATGAACAATCTCCGCAATTCCCACTTTCATATTAGGTGAGCAATTTCATCAGAAAGCATAACTGCTCCTGTCAATTGGTGAAGCATTTTGAGGGTTCAATCGAACAGATTTTCCCGGATTCATGAATGTTAGATGGTTTTTTGGAAGTGCTTACTTTATATTTGTAACTATTTTAGAATAGACTTGCATGGATTCACATAATTGTTTCTGGGGAATGTAGGGTTTGGGTCGATTTGAAGCTCTCTATTATGGCCTGGGGTTTTACACAATATCGTGATAATTGGGATTCTTGTGATTGTAGACCATGTTGTAACTATTGATAATTTGTCAAAATACCAAAAAAAAAAGTTGAATTTTTCTTTGGGGTTACAATGCAATATGCAATTCTGTTTATACTTATCATCCCTTTCCCAAAATATAATCATTGAGTAACTATAGGGGTAGTTTTTTACCAGTTTGAGTATGTGTTTGTTGATTGTGTACGGGGATTGGATCTTACCCAACCAATGGTTACCCTTTTACTAACTAGCAACTGTTGAGGAGATTTAGTATACCGTGTAACTGTTAATATACTAAATTTTGCTACCAGTTCATGTAACTGTTTAACATTCTATTCTATGAGTTCATGTAATTATTATTCTCATGGTGCTGACAATTTGGAATCCATAGATTGATTGCGAGGTTTCCTGCATTGTCAAATATGGGGATTTGGGTGTCTGTGAATTATTGCTTTCTCTGAGTTCATGTAACTATTCCTAGTATGTTAGCAAATTTAAATCCATTTGCAATTAGTTACATGAAGTTTGTAACTACTTAAATTATTTTTCCCATTTTGTGAAACGAGTTACAATGAAAAATGGCAATATTCGAAAAACATGCTATTGCCGCGTAAATAATTACATACTAGCTGTAAAATAATGTAATCGGTCGGTCACAATAAGAACTCAAAGCAACCCTCATGTAACACATGACATAACAAAGTACTTTGAGAATAAGGCAAGTTTTTTAAAAGGAAAAAGGCTTCCAAACATGTTCTGGGTAGAAGCAGTCACTACAGCAGTAATAAGATGATGGAGATGCTATCTTGAAGAAACGAATCAAGAAAGAATAATAATAATAAAAAAAAAGACCCAATCCAAGAACTTGAACCCCATATATATCTGCTATCTATGAAGATGATTGATATGCAAAGTTGAATAACCTTCACCGTTATTGGATCGGAAAGCAAGGAGAAAACTTAGGTGAAACAATCTCCAAAATATGTAGAATCAGTCAATCAACTTAAATTATTGGGTAAATTGCACTTAAGGGTCCAGAGTTTGAGACAAGTTTCACTTAAGGGTCCCAAATTCTAATTGCGTCAATTTGGTACCCAACATTAACGTTGACCAAAAATCAGAGAAGGGGTTAACAGTAATTCTGAAATGACTGTAATCCCCCCCCCCCCAAAAAAAGGATGTCGTTTGGGATCGTCTCTGTTCTCTCGTCGATGCTGGTGTAGAAGATCTGCCATAGCCATGATTCGCTGGAAAAAAACAAGATCTGATGCATGGAGGGACCAGTCTGGCATCAAAAGCATAAAGATTAAACAAAACCCACCTCAACGATGATGAGCTTCAGCTTAAGCCATGGAGAAGAAGGCAGCTCTTTTTTTCATTTTTTTTTCCCGACGACGCAGGAGGTTGACAGTAAACATTGTTGCGTCCTTCACCTTGTTCAACTCGTCCTTCTCCTTCCAAACCCACTTGTAAAACCCAATTGATGGCAGTGAAACCCAATTGTAAAACCCACACCTACATAATCAAAAGTCAGTCGGGAGCTGGGTAGACTCAATGGCGATGGAGCTGGGTAGACTCGACTATGCGATTGCTTGCAAACCTACTCGTGATGCACAAGATTCAGATCTGAAACCAAAACCTTCGTCGCCGACAGCATGGTGCACCGTCCATGGCCAAATTTTTGCCGCCTTCCTTCTGGGTTATACCCATTGCAGATCAACATTGGGTTGGGGTTTGACGATGGTTGGATTTGGGTTGGGGTTTGATGATGGTTGGTTTGGGATTCAAATCTGCCATGGTTGAGTTTGGGTTTGGGTTTGAAGATGGCCGTTAATGGCAGCCTGCAACTGCAGTCGGAGGAATGGTTAACTTTCATCGCCGGTTGCCGCCTTCCTTCTGGGTTATACCCATTGCAGATCAACATTGGGTTGGGGTTTGACAATAGTTGGATTTGGGTTGGGGTTTGTTGATGGTTGGTTTGGGATTCAAATCTGCCATGGTTAAGTTTGAGTTTGGGTTTGAAAATGGTCAATGGAAGCCGGCAACTGCAGTCGGAGGAATGGTCAACCTTCATCGCCGGAAAATTATTTCCCTCTTCTGTTCATTATATGGCTACTGTTTTTTTTTTGGTTGCTTCATCGTCAGAAAAAATTGTGTGCCGGTGGGATGGATTGCTGGGAGAAAGCCAGTTACCCATGAGGCCATAATGTTCAGAAGAGGGAAAAGTAGGGGGAAAGCTCCATTACCGGCGATGGGAGCTTCACGTGGCTAAGATAGGGTGAGGGGCAAAATAGGGATAACATAATTTTAATTTGGTCGCATGCATATCATGTGCAAAATTTCCGTCAGGTCAACAAACGGTTTTGACATCAGACCCTAAATTGAAACTCAACTAATAATCTGGGCACCAAATTGACGCAATTAAAATTTGGGATCCTTAAGTGAAATCTGCCTCAAACTCTGGACCCTTAAGTGCAATTTACCCTAAATTATTTACCATATTTGTTGAGAGGGGCAGAAATGGTATTTAGCTATTTTGAAATAGATGCCACATGTCGTTTCAACTAGCAAATGGACTCCCAGCTTTAAAAGAGTTCTCTCAAGACTTGTGGCTAACCATTTTTGCCAAAATGGACTTTTGGTTTTATCAAAATACCAAAAATCCAATTAAAGTCATGTCTTACAACTGTGTAAAATCGAATATAAATATGCCGAGTCAATTATTTAAAACCATGAGCACTTACTAAAACTTTGGTACCCAAAGCAATAGATCCTCAAGTAACAGTACTATATATGTATATATATTTTTTCCCAAAAACACATGAAAATATCTCAAGTGCAAGGAAAATAATAAAGTAAATCAAAAGAACGTTGGATTTCTACATTTTTAAGAAGTTACCGAACTTGCTATAATTATGGTTGTAGTTGCACAAGCTTATCACATAATTAAGTCATAAGGCTACCGCCAACATTGAGGAAATTAAGCACCATACAAGCCAAACAATATTCTTGGTCCTATATTCGGGCTTTTAATATGTGGAAGTAATACCATGTATTACATCGATCAAGTACCAACACACACATCATGAAAACTCATGTAAACACATATGTTACATGTATGTATAAAACAATATTTAATATGTAATATTTAGTCATATTGTAGTAATTGAGTCATATATGAGGCACTTTACTAGTCGTTGGAGATAACAGTTCAACATGCATTAGATATGCTACAATAACTTCACCTGGTATGAAGATACAAAGTCTAAAACCGACCATTTGTAACGGATATAATAATAAAATCTATGGTTAAAACATATGTAACAACTATACATGAAATCATATACCCATTCAAAGCCACCTTAAACCAGAACCTTGAAATGGATTTAATGTTAATAAACCTGAGTCAACAAAAATTAAAGGCGAGCATGTAACAAGAAAAATGTTTATACTCATGCATACCAGATTATGAATTTATTACAATAGAAGTATGGGTATGCATTCATTAGGTATAAGGCTATTGACCCAATTAAATCATAAAGATTATAAGAACGATATGGACCGTAGGTCTTAGATCATATGTTTTAATTTAGTTCTCAAAATTGGACGATAGCAAAATAAATAAACATAACAAGATGGATGGGAGTTAACATTAGATTACTTTGATATGATAATACCAAAATTAGTGATATAGGAATAGAGCTCATGAGTAATCATTTTATCCCACCAATATAATATCTATTAGAAAATAAAAGCAATTTTTTTTTTCCTCCTTTCCAAAAAACTTTTATCAATATAATTCTTAGATCTTTGTACTCTTTATGCATATAAAACAACTTAAAAACCATTACTTATCATAAACATATCAGGGCATCTATTTATGAGGATCAATTATATCACAAACAAAAATATATTTCATTCAAATCCAAACACCTATCTATAATCCACACATATATCTATATATATATAGATAGATATATATAATATAATATAATATAATATTGAATGGATAGACACACAACAATCAATAGACATGGAAATTTCAACTTGAAAAACTCTAAAATATATAAAACTCACACGTTCCAAGCCTCAACTTTTATGGACCCATAGGAATCTAACCATGCATACATATGCACATATATAATAATTAATTTAAAAACACAAGTCACAAAAAGAATTTTCAACAAGATACAATGATCACACATCAACTTATTAATCTATCTAAATCTCGTGTTATAATTCAGAAGTAAATATATTGAACAAAATCTACTAGAATTAGAAAGCCATAGTTCCTTTAGATTGTTGGGGAAATTTGTGGATTTTTTAAAATTCAATACAAAACATTTATTAAAGTTGAACATGAATATAATTTACAACACAAATTAAAAATCACAATTACAATGAAATGAACATGGATAAATAAAATAATATTCACAATTTGAATTAACAAAAATCAACACAAGAAATATTTAATTAAAATAAAATAAAAGAATAAGAAGAGCTAGCCTGTTGGAAAGCATGTGAGATTACGCTGTCCTAAAAGAACTATTACCTCCCTATGTATAGGTGCTGACGGATGATAAGACCTCCAAGATACAACCCCAAAGCTCACAGCTGCCTCCTCTATGGGTATGTCCACAAGAAAAGTATGATGAATCCGTCCACGATCAATTGCCCGTAAAACAATATATAAAATATCTAAATAAAGCTCTTATAAAAATATAGAGAAGATAATGTGAATCTATATATCATCCATATAGAAAAGCCCACTATTTATAATAAAATATGGCTAAAATTAGTATGGGCTAATAAAGGCCCAAAATAAATGTCATAACAATTCTTATAACGGCCTAATAAATAACACGAAATAAAAGTCCAACGGCTAGTAATGGTCATCCATAAATCATAGAAATTAAGGCCCAATGGTCAAATGAAATAAACTCATACCTGTCGCTGTGCAAGTCTGTGACTTACTGGTGTGTGTGTTATGGGGTCGGTGCATACATTCGGGGTTTGCCAATCTATCCTACTCCAGTTAATGGCATTAGGTATTGATTCCGAAGTCGTGGAAGACAGGGATTCATCCTCATATCGAAAAAAAGAAATAAACTCATACAATTAGCCTATAAAGCCACGTGTGCGCTAATTCATAATACTCTCACACGCCACATCACAATATAGCTGGCCGGTCCAATCGAGGTGGGCGGTGCGTGTGTACACACGTGTGTGGTCCGAAGTTTTGAAACTTAAAAAAAAAAAAAATCACATATTTTCTAACAGAATCTTTAAGTACAGTCCCGGTCAAGTCAACACATGCTAGTATATCAGCATCACGCATTAGACATTGTACCTCGTGCATTAACCTAATGTACTTCGTAATCCACCAATGCATAGGGTACAAACCCCAATGTAGGTACTAATATAAGTTATATCAATACATCCTCACCTAACCGTCATCCTCTATAAGTATATATATATAGGATGATGATTAAGTAAACATATGCTGATATAACTTATATCAACACCCGCATTAAGAGTTGTACCTCGTGCATTAGTGGGATATGAGATACATTAGATCAATACAAATGGTATAACCCCCAATGCATGGTGCTGCTGATATAACTTATATCAACATGTGCTGATGGGAACATAATCGTATATATATATAACAATCATCTCTCTCTCTCATACTCTATGCGTGTGCTAGCCTTTAGGTCCAAATTTCTACATGTTTTATTGATAATTAAAAAAAAAATTATAATAGTATTTGGAAAATGGTCGGATTATTAATGTAACAAAAATAATTTGATTTCTTGTAATGGTTATAATTGTACAATTTATGAATCATTTTAGTTTCTCCTTTGTAAATATTCTGGAGGTCGATTATTGATAAATTTATGGGGACTTTGGTCACAAATCTATAAAGTTAGACTTGTGCAGCCATAAGTTTATCATAAAATCTTATGTAGCCAAAGGTCTCTCTTAGATATTTTCAAACGATATTACCCTTTCATATATATTATGTAGCAAAAGGTTTCTCTGAGAAAGTTACATATAATCAATGTAACTGTTTTTTTTAATATTTTTTTATACATAATTTTATATTCATCATGAGTCTTTTTCCTAATTCCCCCCCCTCCCACAAAAAAAAAAAAAATCAATTAAATTTGGGCAAACATCTATTTGTAACTGAAGTATGTATTGAACCCATAGAAAAATAGTTACATGAAAAAAATTACTTTTAAGTCAATTGTGACTGAATTTTAGTCACAAAATATTTAAATTTTACAAATTTTTAATTTCAAACACATCAATTTAACTGATTCAATAGTTACATTTAATAAATTTAATAATTTTGTATGAGAAATTGTACAAAATTAAACTCACATTAAAATAGTTACATGTTTATTTATTTTAAAACCGATACATGTAAATATGTAATCAATGTAACTATTTTTTTTTTATACATAATTTTATATTCATCATGGGTCTTGTTTCGAAAAGCTCGACGAATAGATTTCAAATATATAAATTTTATTGGAAATTGATATCTAGATAAAAAGTTATGTCATTTTAAAATTTGAAAACAAAAAATAATACTTAAAGGTAAACTTAACTTTATGCATTTACCACGGTTACAAAAGTAAACTCATTTTATTTAAAAGTGGACTTATGGCTGCATAAGTTTGCTGTATAGACTTATGCCTCCATAAGTCCTATAAAAATAGACTTTTCGCTAATTTCCCCTAAATTTATACTCACTCCGTTCTTAATTGACCATCTCCTAAAAAACCCGTTTTTTTAAGAAGCTCTATTAAATGCTTTCACATCAATATATATGTTTTGACATTCCAATTTTGTCTTCAATGGTACAAAACATTAGAAAAATAGATATTACTCTTTTAAGGATATTTTAGGAAATAAAATAAAAAGAATCATTTTTTGTTTTTTTTTTTTTTTTGTTGTTTTGTCAAATGATAAAGAGATTGCATTGAAAAAAAGGACACGATTACATGATATCTTTCTTCAAGATTGGGATTAGCCAACTAGAGGATCTTCCAACCAGGCTTCCTAGTCATCCACAACAAAAGCATGCTTAGCAACTGCATCAGTCGCTCTGTTACAAACTCTTGGGACGATAAAAAAGTTTTATCACTTTTACACTCCGTGCTAGACTTTTGGAATGTGACAATCTATATTTATATATATCTATATCTATGAGGGCTGATATTCCATACATGATCAAAGTTTTTATATCTACATCTACATCTGTATCTATCTATATCTATACTACTTATAAAAGTGACTATCTTAAAAAAAAACTTTTGATTCACAAAATTACCCACACTAAAATTCCTAAAGACAATATTATCCTCTTCCATAAAATAAAGCCTCCTCAGAAAAACAAGTCACGACGTTTTAACATCTTACGTTAAACCTCTTCACTCTCTCTACAAGCTTTAACCCTCACCATCTCCTCTGTCCCACGACACCTCCGTTCGACGCCGCTGGCAAATTGAAATCGCCAGCCATCAGCCCATCATCCCCATCGGCATTAAGCAGGTATGTGAATATTTTCTTTTCCTTTCTTTTTCTCTTTTCTTTCCCTTTTCGTTTTTTGCTGTTGACAGTGCCCCTCAGTGGCGTCTTTTCTCTCTTGAAATCTAGTGTTTTAGGGTTCGCTCTTATCATTCCCGCAAACCCTCGCCTGGTTTCTTATTTTGCAGCCAAGACACCACCTGTTTCAATCCGTCAGAACTCCCTGGTTCATCGGCTGTCTCCTCTGTTTTTTGCCCCAAACGATTTTTTTTATTCTTTCATATCTCTAGCATCCCTGACCCTAGCCCTCATCTTACATGACATCATCAAGTATGTATCCTTCGTTATTTTATGAAAAAAATTGTATATTTTGAAATTAGAGAAAAAAATTACTAATGCATGCCACACCATTAGAGAAAAAATTTGGTTGAAATTATGAGTATGAATTAGCCATGAAATGGGTAGAAACTATAGAGTAAAGGCTGTTGATTCATGCTTTAATAAACTATTTCACTCTACTGTTGTAAAAGGCAAAAAAAAAAAAAAAAAAAAGGCTTTAAAAATAATAAACCCTATTGTAATTAACTAACTGATTTCATTTACTGTTAAATATCCAACTGTATGATTTAATATCTTAAACATTATTATTTTAATTTCTTATTTTTACTTAATGGAGGATTTCTTCAATTCATGTTGTTGACTAATATGGAACTTCAATGGTTGCTTTCCTTTTCGTTCTTCATCATTAGAACTTCGATTTAATTGAATTGCGTCGAGAAAGATGGGTTCAGTGTTGTTCCCTCTAACCATATTCGACAGTTCACCTCGATCCACTAGATTCTCCGTTTGGGGTACAAAGGCATTCAATTCACATTCTTATGGGCAGAGAAAGATTGTTTGTGTTTGTATGGCAACACTGCGTTTGTATGGCAACACCGCAGAACTTGGGGAAAAATGAATTTTCGGCCACCAAGATCAATGTAAATCATGTTATATCATATAAGTTTAGGGTTTGTGTCGGTTACTTTTGCTCTCTGACTCTCTCAATTATTATTTTTAACCCTGTCCCCTAAGATTGGCATGGTTTTGTTGGCATTTTGCTGAGTTGGGTTTGGGTTTTTGAATGCTCATAATCACATTATGTTTTATTTATTTTTTCTTTCCAAGGATTGATTTTCTGTTATCATGTCTGATTTGTTGCTTAGTTTGAGAAGGCGATTCACATGGAAGTGGTTTAATTTGACGATCATAAGAACTCAATCGAGTGGAACAATTGGCTCTGCTGATGCTGCAAGTGTTCATGCTCAAGCCAGAGATGCACTTGGCCAGCTTGTTAAGAACTCTGCATCTGAAATTGCAGGTTTGGTCAGCACGTTTCATCAATTTGGCAGTTGGAATTCATTATCCTTGTTTGTTCTGCCTTAGGACTTCATGGATATGTTAAAGTATAGTTTATGGAAAGGATTCAGTTTTGATGCAAAGGGTTGTTTTAGAACTCATGAATATTCATATTATGGCTGCAACATGCTAACATTGTCTAATTTACACTTAAGAGACTGTATAACATTGATTTTACATATCGGACCAGCAATCTTGAGAATTGCCTATTTCAATATCATCTTGAGTTCAATGGGATTCAAAATTCTATTGGAGTAATAGCTATAAATTCATGTTTGTTTTATGGGTTTTCCGTTGAGTAATCTCTTCCCATTGGCTCCTAAAAAGGTAAAATATGGATCAATTGAGGAAGATGCCTGCCCACCAAGGGCAAGATCACCCAATATTATAGAAGTTGGGGGAATTGTGGGGTTGTCTTCAAGCTTAGTGTTTATAAGATTCGTTCCACCACTGCCGAGGCAAGACACACTAACCAAGCAATTTTACTTAAAATTTATATATGTTTTAGGCATTTGCAAAAACTCATATAAAATTTTATACTTCATTTAATTACAATATTCAACAACAATAGTTGTACCATCTGTGTGTTTGTGTGTTGTGTTTTCTCAACGAATGACTTCTATAGTTCTCACCAAGAAAGTACCAACAATAGAGATGTGGTATAGGCTAGCAATATATATCTATATCTATCTCTACTATTTCTAAATATACCCCTGCTAAAATATTTAGTTACAATTTTGCCATTAGATAATTAAATTAAAACCATTAAAAGATTTAAAACTCCCTTAAAGAAAAGGAGGGGTAAATACCAATAAACCATCCGTATCCTTCCCAGCAAGACCTAACGTCTTCCAATATCTTTCTTCTCTCTTAGTCTCTTCATTACCCAATAATAATAAAAAAATATGAATTTAGTTAGTGTTCTTATGGTTACAACATCTCTTCTCCTTCTTTCCTCACAACGTTTCTTTTTATTATCTTCCAATTTCTAATTAGTCTTAATTAGGTTTGTTTCAACTTTCTAATTAAAGTTTATCATTTGTTTATTCGTTGGACAAACTTGAGATGGCTTGTGTTCATATCAAACGGAAATTTTTTTTGTTTTATTTAATGCAATGGATTGAATTGTTTTTCATATTATGCTTAATTCAGTTGAATTAGAAAATCATGTTCTTTATACTTGAATCTGATTCGTCATCTCTGTTTTTGTAGGGAACTTCATTCAATATTCAAATATGTAGATTTTTGATGAGTTGTACTTGCATTTTGTTTGAAAAATCTAAAATTCTATAGCAACAATGAAATCCCCTTGGATGCACTACGGATGGACAATTGT
This sequence comes from Liquidambar formosana, assembly GCA_039720395.1. Classification (NCBI taxonomy): domain Eukaryota; kingdom Viridiplantae; phylum Streptophyta; class Magnoliopsida; order Saxifragales; family Altingiaceae; genus Liquidambar; species Liquidambar formosana. Next base: position 29,367,089 of record CM077823.1, read on the forward strand.
ATTTCTCTCATTTTAAATCCCAGTGATAATTCAGAAATCGAGCTTCAAATATATATGATTTTTGCAGTATAGCTAGGTAATATTCTATTATAGTTTATCCCTTCTTCAATCTTCATTCATTATGATCAAAACTGAGTATAAAATTAGGTATCTTAATTCTTATTTGTTTGGAGGATGTGTATTATAGTATGTAGTGAAGTTAATAGATGAAGACAGTGTTCAAGCTATTGGCAATTCAGTAAAAAGTGGCGGACAAAATACCTCAATAGCTTTAATAATGAAAAAAAAAATTTCCTTCTTTGAAAATTTGTTTTATTAGCTTCATTTTTTTTTTCCCTGGGCAGTAGGGAGGGGGGTTGGTGTTTGTGTAATCTGGTTGATTTTTATTTTGAAAACAAACAAAAGAAAAATCAATTATGTTCAGTGAGATTAAGAGGAAAGAAACCTTCAAAGCTCAAATGGTTTCTCTTATTATTAAGGAAGTATTGTAAACGTGCAATGCATTATCATTCTTATAATTTTGATGTCATGCTTAATGTTGTTTTGGCTCATTCTACTTAGTTTCAGACCCAGGGCTCCCTCATATTATAATGGTAGATTGTGCTTGGAAAAAGGATAGTGCATGGATAGGGTTGGCTTTGTTGAATAATGTAAGTTTTTTTTTATTGAAATTTTTAATTTCCAATATAAAAGAAAAAGAAAATTGATAATAGCTTAAAATTGCATTAATGTTATACTTTTAGTAGGCATGATTACATTTATTTTGCACTTAATTCCGCATTTTACACATTATACAAGAGATTTTTTGATTCATGCTCTTATGCTTAAAGTGGCGTATTAATGCGTGTTTTATTTTTGTAAGAAGTCAATTTGCTATGGTCAAGCATTCTTTATTTATTTGGAACTATATGGAAGCTTTGTAAAGCTGAAGAGCATTAATTTTAGAAGATTTTAGCAAAGGAATTGGCAACCTCAAAGTTGGAAAGAATACCAAAAAGGAAGCTTGGAGCAGTTATTGTATTTTGGCCATATCTTTTGATTCCAAAATCCAATTGATGCAAAATTGGTGTCTTGGAAAGATAATTTGAAGCCCAATAATATTGTATTTCATGAATATTTCTTGAGTTTGACGTTTAGTAGGTCAAAAATAGGTTACAAGTTGGCCCTGCTCGAAAAAACGGGATTCCCAATTTGTTTTCTTATTTTTCTCCTCTTTCCCTTGGAAACCATAAGAGCACATAAAAATGAAAAGGTGGCTACACCTCCTCTTCTACTTTTTCTCTTCCTTTTCTACCTTTCTTTAGTTTTTAGTTTTCAATTATTATGAGTAGTTAAATATTTTGCTAAGGCTGGGAGTGAAGGCACAACAATTGTTTGGTATTTGTTTAACGACTCTTTCATGGATTTAATTTTAGGTTTCATAGTTTTGATTGATTTTGATTATTTTGAAAAGTATTTATTATGTATAATTCTTTGATTTATCGTTAACTCCGGGTACGGTGAATGCTTAGAATTCCCTGCAAATTACATTATTAGTTTTCTCTTGTAATGAATCAATCAATTTTATGAATCTATATTTTTAGAATTGTTTTGAATAAAATTAATTGTTAAATCATCCGATTGGGATCATCCTTAGTATGATTCTCAGTTGAGTTATAAAATTGAGTCGTTAGCAAATATCTAATACTTTTTGTGAGTGGACCTTTGAACCTTAGTACTTTTAAATTATTGTTTTCAATCAAACTAATTTTCTGCAATCAAGTAACCAAATTTCTAAAATTCTTTTCTCAATCATCTCTACTAATTATTCCCCTTTCCTGTGGTTCGACCTCGGATTCACCGAAAATTTATTACTTCACGACATCTTGCACTTGGGAGCATTATTAAAGTCGCAACAAAAATGGTTGCCTTGCGCATAGGGCTGCCTTGTGCACACCATAGGGGAAAAATGGTTGGTGCGAAAGGATTCAACAAAATCTGCATTTGGATTTGCTTTTGTTTTTTTCATCCTAAAATTTGTAGGTATACCTATCGGACTTACTTTTTCTTACACAATGCTAATACTCAATCCACTGCACCTGGTTGCTTATGAAATTTTGGGTTTAAAAACTATAAACAAAACCCAGTGACGGTCTAAGAAATTTCATAATTTTAAAGTTATAGTTACAGGCTTATGTGAAAATTGTAGGCTTCATTAATATGTTGTATTTGTATTTTTCCATCTGGAGCATGTGTTGAAAATAATAGTTCATCTTGTGAATACGTTGTATTTTTCAAATAAGTTGTATTTGAATTTCATATTCTTAAGTATTTCGACATAGACAACTGTGGAGTGCATAAGCCCCTTCAGATATAGGGCCGACTTTCATGTGGTTGTAACTAGCGAATTGATCAAAAATAAAAATAGGTGCAAATTCTGACATCACAACAGCTCACTTGATGATCCTACTCCTTGCTTGAGGAGCAGCATATTGGAAAAAAACTTCAAGAAGAAAATTTTGGGATTTATCTACTATAAAATTTAGAAAAGTGACTTAGAAATTATAATTTGGATTATTTTGCATGATATGCAGTGGTTATAAAGTTTATTAGACTTGAAAATTTATAATCATTGATAGGGAAAAAAAAAAAAAAAACAAAAAATGGTTCACGTGCAACGCAGTGTGCACCAACCAGTAATTTTGAAACATCCCCCCCCCCCCCCCCCCCCCCCCCCCCCAACAAAAAAAAGGACCAATAATTTAGGAATGGAGGGAATACCTGTTTTTGTGCGAGAGATGTTTTTGTGCGAATTAAATTATTAGTTTTTTCTCTTGTAATGAATCAATCAATTTTATGAATCTATATTTTTAGAATTTTTTTGAATAAAATTAATTGTTAAATCATCCGATTGGGATCATCCTTAGTATGATTCTCAGTTGAGTTATAAAATTGAGTCGTTAGCAAATATCTAATACTTGTTGTGAGTAGACCTTTGAACCTTAGTGCTTTTAAATTATTGTTTTCAATCAAACTAATTCTCTGCAATCAAGCAACCAAATTTATAAAATTCTTTTATTAATCATCTCTACTTATCATTCCATTTCCCTGTGGTTCAACCTCGGATTCACCGAAAATTTATTACTTCGCGACATCCTGCACTTGGGAGCATTATTAAAGTTGCAGCAAAAATGGTTGCTTTGCACATAGGGTTGCCTTGTGCACACCATAGGGGAAAAATGGATCAATCAATCAATGGTTGCTTTGCTTAGAATTCCCTGCGAATTAAATTATTAGTTTTTTCTCTTGTAATGAATCAATCAATTTTATGAATTTATATTTTTAGAATTTTTTTGAATAAAATTAATTGTTAAATTATCCGATTGGGATCATCCTTAGTATGATTCTCAGTTGAGTTATAAAATTGAGTCGTTAGCAAATATCTAATACTTGTTGTGAGTAGACCTTTGAACCTTAGTGCTTTTAAATTATTGTTTTCAATCAAACTAATTTTCTGCAATCAAGCAACCAAATTTATAAAATTCTTTTTTCAATCATCTTTATTAATTATTCCCCTTCCCTGTGGTTCGACTTCGGATTCACCGAAAATTTATTACTTCGCAACATCCTGCACTTGGGAGCATTATTAAAGTCGCAGCAAAAATGGTTGCTTTGCACATAGGGTTGCCTTGTGCACACCATAGGGGAAAAATGGTTGGTGCGAAAGTATTCAACAAAATCTGCATTTGGATTTGTTTTTGTTTTTTTCATCCTAAAATTTGTAGGTATACCTATCGGACTTACTTTTCTTACACAGTGCTAATACTCAATCCACTGCACCTGGTTGCTTACGAAATTTTGGGTTTACAAACTATAAACAAAACCCAGTGACGGTCTAAGAAATTTCATAATTTTAAAGTTACAGTTATAGGATTATGTGAAAATTGTAGGCTTCATTAATATGTTGTATTTATATTTTTCTATCTCGAGCATGTGTTGAAAATAAGAGTTCATCTTGTGAATACGTTGTATTTTTCAAATAAGTTGTATTTGAATTTCATATTCTTAAGTATTTCGACATAGACAACTATGGAGTGCATAAGCCCCTTCAGATATAGGGCCGACTTTCATGTGGTTGTAACTAGCGAATTGATCAAAAATAAAAGTAGGTGCAAATTCCGACATCACAACAGCTCACTTGATGATCCTACTCCTTGCTTGAGGAGCAGCATATTGGAAAAAAAAATTCAAGAAGAAAATTTTGGGATTTATCTACTATAAAATTTAGAAAAGTGACTGATAAATTATAATTTGGATTATTTTGCATGATATGCAGTGGTTATAAAGTTTATTACACTTCAAAATTTATAATCATTGATAGGAAAAAAAAACAAAAAACAAAAAATGGTTCACGTGCAACGCAGTGTGCACCAACCAGTAATTTTGAAACATCCCCCCCCCAAAAAAAAAAAAAAAAAAAAAAAAGGGGCCAATAATTTAGGAATGGAGGGAATACCTGTTTTTGTGCGAGAGATGTCTTGTCTTCATTGCTGTGTTCTAAGGAAAGTGCGTTGTTGCTTTAGTTATAACAGCAGACAAGTCCTTGCCTTTGGAAAAAGTTATTGAAGAAAATTTAGGATAGCAACATAGTAGACATGGTAAGAGAGAGCTGCCAATAAATTAAATATGCATTTTTTTTGTTATAAATATGAAATCTATGTTGAAGATTAAAACGGTCCATTTAATAATGTGAATCTTTTGTTTGAAAGTAGACACAAATGCCTTTTGCAACATCCTTTGTTGCTTTGCAGTGTTGTCAATCAGCTCTTTAGTAGCGTTTGGTGAGTATGAAAAATTCTCTACATTTTTGTTTTTCTCTTTGGAGTTTTATGAAGTTCACAGAATTTGAATTAAATATTGATTTCAAAGTGAATGATGAAGATGATTATCAATGACTGAAATTTCTTGACCCATTTTGTTGTAGGGATTTTGATATCTAAGGGGCTTCCGTAATCAAGACAAGCATCCAATTGAAGCAAAGAATGGGGTACTACTTCCCATGAGTATGTTAGTTGATATTGTTGTTAGCCTGCATTGAAGGGTGGTTCCTTTTGATAATTCATGATTAAATATTGATTGTAAAATGCATTCAGATGCTAAAGATTATGTTCAGATGAAAATATTGGACTCAAACCTTGATGGGAGTAGGCTTGGGATACTCACGTTTAGACAAAAACCAAATAAATCATGGACGGAACCACCTTTAGGCCATGACCCCCCCTAGCTTTTTAAGGGTTAAGGCAGCAGGCTAGGCTCAATCACGGTTAACCAAAAAGACATTTTCTATACACCTATTCCACTCCACTTGATTTGTCAAAAGCTTTATTTCTCATACTTGGAAATATATTCATCATAATTACTACTTAACTCAAAACAAATGGCAACTGGGTTACATACCGTAGATTCAAAAACAAAAGTCAATCCAAATGTCATGCATTCCTAACATTGAATCAATGGTTTTAAATTTGTTTCTTTGTACTGATCTACTACTAATTAAAAAAATTGGTGCAATGCACAAGATGACAAAAAATGAATTATTAAGATTTAAAATTGTTGATCAGATAGTGGTTTGCCAAAATAAATTCCAAATAATTATTTTATTTATAATTTTTTTAGTAGTGAATAGATATTAGTTTTATTTTCTATGTATTAATTTATTCTTGAATCTTAGTATATTTTTCATTTTTGAATAGTAAATTTTTTATTTATTTATGCTTTGGCCCCCCTCAAGCTAAAATCCTGGTTCCGTTCCTGAAATAAATAAACAAAAAACAAAATTGTATAAACTAAAAACCATCTTCGACTCTAATGTGGTCACAAACACCATCTGGCTAAGACAACCAATCCGTAATTACTTCATATTATATAGATTATAGATTGCAATCCAATTTCAATTTTGAGTCATATTTATTCATTTACTTAAAAGATATGTTCGATACTTTGATCTATTTTAGTTGTCGCTTGAAGAGCATCATACTTGCTTGGTTTTAGTATCACCAAATTTTCTCAAATAATAAGAACATGTATTCGCCTTGGCGAAGTTCTCCCAGTTTGTTCAAAACGTCTTTCACAATTTTGTCAATAAATTTTGACTCATGCCTACCAATTTGAACCAGAACAAGAGATGGAAATGTAAAAGATGTTAAATGAGCCATGAAAATGGAATTAAACATGAAATGAATATGAAAATGCAACAAAGTTATGGAAACTACAATGCTAGGGTCAAGCCATAAAAAGTACTCAAAACACATTGAGTATACGTGTGACATGGGGAAGCATAAAGTGGATTGACAATCAAAAAGATGTGAAACGAATAAGGAAATTAAAATATTGATTTCATCTCAGCATGGTAAGATACTCCGTATTAATTTTCACTATATGATAGAGTTGAAAACTCGTTGGAGATGAACCAAAAGCTACCTAAAGGGCAAACAAATAAGGATCTGAAAACAATGCTCACTTTCTGATTTTCCTACCAAAAAAAAAAAAAAGAAAAAAAAAAGGGAGAAATTGGCTATTGGTCTATAATTAGATAAATATTAGCAATTAGTCAAGTAAGAGTTTTTTAAACTCAATTAGTCAATGTAGGTGAAACTTATTTAGCAATAAATCACACTTTAAAAAAAAAAAAAAAAAATCCCTGGTTTATCCTTATTATTACTAAGGGCACTCTTTTTTTTGTTATTAAGGGCACCTTGTATATCTAATTTGGTTTTTTAGTGTTCCAATTTTTAAAAAATTTTCACTTGCAATTTACACATCCCATTTCAAAAAAAAAAAAAAAAAAAAAAAAAATTATAATTTTATAACCTACTCATCGATACTACTTTACAAACTGTAAAATTTTACAATTTAACATAGTCCATTTTGCAAAACTGTAAAATTTTACTATTGTAAAATTGTAAAATTTAGTAAAATTTTACAGTTTGGTATGGTTCACTTTGTAAAACTGTAACAATTTAGTGTTTGTCACTCTCAAAAAAAAGCATTAAAAGGTAGATTTTATTGTTCTAAGAGTGAACAAAACACAAATTCGTGAGGAGATGTTCACACCAACAATCCCAACAATTATACTTCGCTTAATCATAACCTATGATTTTTGTCTTTGTTAGCAAGCAAAAGAATTCAAATAAACAAGGTTTTGTAGTTTGTAGCAAATTCTTGACTTCTAAATTCTTGTAATGTTAAAAAAAAATAATAATAAATTAGGTGGGGTAAATTGTACTTTAGGATCCAAAGTTTGGCTCAAGTTTCACTTTAGGGTCCAAATTTTAAATTGCGTCAATTCAGTATTCAAATTATCAGTTGAGTTGTAATTTGGGGCCTACTGTTAGAATTTTTTGTATTATTCCTCCTTTGCCCTTTTTATGGGTTTGAAAACCCTATTTTATGTACCCCTATCATTATCTAATAAACCTTTATTTTTTTGATCAGATCTGAATCACTCTTATCTTCTTTCTCTCTCTATATTACCCCTATCAAGTATCAACATCTAATAAACCTTTATATTTTCCATTTACAAAACTACAAATCTGACAGCAGAGTGATTCATATTTTGTCAAAATATAAAGGTTTATTAAATGTTGATATAGGTAAAATAGGGTTTTCAAACCTATAAAAAGAGGCAAAGTAGGGATAATATAAAAAATTTTGACGACAGACCCCAAATTGTAACTTAACTAATAATGCGAGTACAAAATTGACTCAATTTAAACTTTGAACCCTAAAATAGTGAAACTTGACACAAATTTTGAACCCTGAATGCAATTTACCCGCAAAATAATAATAATAATAATAATAATAATAGAAAAGCATGGGTACAGTTGCTGTGAAGAAGAAAGGGTAGCTTGATGGACCCCTCCTCTAAAAATCTTACAAACCAGATGGCTTGCTTTTCCAAAATGTCCCACAGCCATGTGAAGTTGAAAGAAACAAAATGTTCGGAAGAACGAGGAAACCTGCAACTAGCCCAAAGAAAAATAAGTGCGCACATTGGCTCAACACTAAACCGAGTCTTGCGAGGAACTTGCTCAAGCTGAACAACCCGCCATGGACGCAAGCGATTGGAGATGGCGTTGACTACTGTTGAGAGTTGGGTGATGCCTCGATGGTACGTGATAAGGGGTGCCTGTGGCAGTGATGGAGACTGCTGACGCGGGAAGAGGAGATGATGGATTTGTTGGTTGTTGAGGAGAGTGAGACTAGAGAGCTTGGTATGAAGAAAGAAAGATAAGGGTTGACAGAAGCGGTGGTTTCTCTTGTAAAAGGGTATTTTTGTCAACAAAAAAAAAAGAGGGGGCAAATGGACTAATTGGGTCAAGAAAAAAGTTTTTTCACAAATTTCCAAATAAGTCTTATATGGTGAACTAATGGCCAAATCCAAAAAAATAAAAAATAAAAAATAACTCTCATTATACAACTTTCAAGCAGATCTAAGCCTCACCCGCATCTTGTTAACTGTTTTTGGTATATTAAAAAAAATGAAATGAAACACCCACCTTTCCATCATACTTCTTTTCATCATAACTAATGGTCAAGTTATGGGTAATTAATTACACTTAGTAGTCATTCTTATTTAAGTTAGTAGTCATTTACTAAGAAGTTAGTAGTAATTTGTATTGAACTGTAATTACTTTCCCATAGCCTGACCAAGCTAAAATTTCGCCCTATATACTAAAAAACAAATAAAATAAAAGAGAATGCCCATTTTCTTATTATAATAATTTTAGGCGAATCGAAGCCTCATCAATACTGTTAATTATTTTTTAGACGGAAGGCTTGGGATATTGTTAATTTATAAATAAATAAAAATAGAGAAAAGATAGGCGAGGATTTGAGATGCTCTAAATTATTAATCCTACCTAAAAAATAAAATTCTCCGTAAAAAAAAAAATGGGTATAATGTAGATAATCCCTGAAGTATGGAGGGCAACAAATAACCCCTTATGTTTTAATTTTATCAATGTGCTTAATTCCCGTATGTTTTAATTTTTATCAATGTGCCCTACTGTTGCTCGGCGTTAATGAAAGTTGATGGAAAATTGTGACATGCTACTCATCTGACACCGGTAATTGTAATAAATAAATAAATAAATAAATATAATTATAAAAAAAACCCGCTCTCTCTCTCTCTCAACCTAAACCCTCATCGCATTGTATCATATTTACTTATACTGTTAACACCGTTAAGCTCAAAAAATTCCCAAATGACCTCAGGAAACACATTAGTAAAATTAAAACATAAGGGGTTATTTGTTGACCTCATACTTAAGGTAATCTGCAATTTACCCAAAAAGAAAGAATGAAAATACATACTCATTTTTCGAGGGCCATCAAACCAAATCAGCGACCTCTTTCAGCGCAACGCTCCTCCGACGCTCTTCCATCCTAGCAAATACTTCCCCAAAATAGCCCTTCTGTTCCCGGACGTCGGAGGGAGTAACATCGTAAGAAACAGGCACAAAAATCTGTTTTAAGGTCTTCTTGGTCTCCATGATCTTTACGAGTTCATCAAGGCACCATCTCGAACCAGCATTGTTCTTTGAGATTACTAGAATTGACAATCTTGACTCTACGATCGCTTTGAACAGTCCAGACTGAATTTCTTCTCCTTTCTCAAGTCTTTCATCTCTGAACGTGCAGACCCCTTTACGGACCAAAGAAAAGTAGAGGTGGTCAGTAAAGGTTTTGCCTGTATCCTCACTTTTGAAACTCAAAAAACATCGTACCTTTTTGGTGGAAGGGAAGAGGAAGAGATGGAGGATTCATCCATGATACTGGTAGTGATAGCAACCAAGGTACTTAGAAATCAGTATTCGATCGGCCCCATCTTTCTGTGGTTGGGGTATAAGTAATCTCTGCGTTGGCTGTGTTTCATTTTTGTTGGAATTATATGCATGTACAAGCAAGGGAAGAGGGAGTTAATGATCAGCTAGTAATCGGTTCACCCGTACGCGTGGAGTCGACGAGCCAGGAACGTCTCCATTAGTGCCCAAGTGCGTTGGCTGTTCATTTTTGGACATCCAGTACTTTTGCAATGGCGACGGTTTGTGCAGCAAAAATGAGGCTTGTGATTGGAAATGGAGGGTGTTTATAAGGGTAGTGATGCATCGATTTTGTGATTGGAAATGTGGGTGGGAGGTGACGGCAGTAGGTTTTAGTGGTGAATGAAAGAAGAATTAGAAGATGAAGATGATGGATGTAGTGAACAATGGCTTCAGATCAGATCAAAGGAGCTGTTCCTCCTATTAATAAACGGAGGGAGGGAGTGCTTTCCTTTTAGTGTTGTTTTTTGAATGAGTGATGCAATTTTTTGTGGGTTGCAAATGTTTGCTATTTAGTTTAAGTCCATCAAAATTTTACAATTAAAGTAGTAAAACTTTACTACTCTAAGTAGTAAAATTTTACTACTTTAACTGTAATTTTAAGATTCATGTAGTAAAATTTTACTACTTTTTGGACTATCTCCTAACCTGTGTATAATAAGAATCACAACAATAGAACTATACAAATTTACTTTGTACTGAGCAAAAAAAACCTTCAAATTTTGTCATTCAATGAAGTATCACTTTCATTCCAGTTCACAAAACTAATATTTTTTATTTTTATACGATGATCCATGAAATCTATTATTACATAAGAAAAGCAAAAAAAAAAAAAAAAAAAAAAGGGGGCTAATATATATCAGGCAAGATTATCTATGGATGGGAGAACCATATTGAGTAGCATCATGTACTGAGGTTGCATTCTTGATGATGATTTGTCATTCTTGCTTCAAGACTCTTTCCAGGATCTTTATCCATCACCAAGGAATCTAGATATCATGTCTCGTCGAAAGCCACGGATTACTCTCTTGGGTACTTTTGTGGGAATTCCTAGTCCATAGGTATACCGTTGCATTATGTAACATACAAAAATCCCACAATCAACCCTGCATCAAAAATAATATGTCAATTTTGATGATATAGTAAAGTGTATTATCCCTTTCAGTTTGTATTTTTTATTTCGAATACTCACGAGTTGTCTACTTGTTGCGGGCTTTCTATCATTACTCTGAGTTCTTCTTCCTTATCGGGAGACAATTGGAGTTCCTTACTGTCACACCCCATTTTTGCACCACCTTACTAGGGCTCATCATTTCATGCATGTTTTTGTTTTGTTTTTGAGTCTAGTCACTTGCATTAGTTTTCTAGAGTCACAAGGACAATGGATATGAATTTTGGTTCAAATTGGAGTTGATCTTGAGGGATAATAAGAGCTTTTGTGACTTGAGGGGCATAATAGTCTTTTAAGTCCCAAACTTTTCATTTGACCTTGGAATGATCTCCAAATTGTCAATTGGAGTTCATATGGATGCATAAGAGGTATTTCTAGTGTCAATTTGATAAGTCCCGTGGCCCTGATGATGAGTTTAGTGTGGTTATTTACGGATTATCCTTGAAGAATTAGTGCGAATCACAGCATGAGATTTTTGGTTAAAATGAAAAGAAAATTATTTTATTAAATTAGCCATTTTTATCATGACACTAACACGTGTACGTATGTGATGAGTGTGTGTACGCACATACGATACATGTGCATGCGTGTTAGCGGTCAGTCTCCCAATTTTTATAAAAGACAATTTCCTTTTCCTATTCAGATTAGAAGTCTTTTATCATTATAAAATACCTTTTGATTATTCTCCAAAGAGACCTAGTCCAGGAAGGAAAGGGAAACTCCAGATTTCAGCTATAAATACTCTCTTAATGTCTTTAAACAAGGGGGAGGAGAAGAGGGTTTGGAGGGAGTGAAATTCGTCATAATTCAGCAGCAGATTTTCTGAAAACCAGCAGTCGTATTTTAATCATAACTTTTTCATCCGAAGTCAGAATTTGATGAAATTGGTCTTGTTAGAAAGATAATTCAATTCTATACAACTTTGTATTTCACAAGCTTTGTCCAAATCCAACGTTTGCATACCCAAAAACGCGATTGAAGTTGCTGCTGCTGCAAAGTGACGAAAATCACTTTTCTTTTCTCTTGTTCTCTTTTTGTTTTCTATTTCTTTTCAAAGTTGAGTGAGTTTTGATCTCTTTGCTGTGATACCACTTTGACAAAGAGGAGGATTCGTGTTGGTTTGATTCACTCTAAAGACCTGAGGAGCCACGAACAATTACAAACACAAGGAAGGCCCTTCCTAAGGTATTCTCCTTCTCTATTCAAGCTTAAACTAGGTTTTCATATGGGTTAGGCCTATTGCATGTTAAAGGTAGCTTTTTTATCATGTATTAACACTCTAGCTAGTTAATATACATGGAATATCTATTTTTTATCTACTGTTTAGCATGCTTTAGGGCTGTCCTTTAGGTTTCAATGCATAGTTATGATTCTTGTGCTCCTGTTTGTCCTTGTGCTAGGATTAGTGTCATTGCATGTTAGAGTTAGGATTTTCATCATGTTATATTGCTTTAGTTAGTTAATATGCATGATATAATTTCTGTTTAGTTTGGTTTTAGTATGATTAAAGTATGTTTTGTATGTCTTTAAGCATATTTGTGAGTTTAGGGTTTTAGAGTCATTGTTTTGTGTTTGTTTTCATATAGCATGATAAAGTAGACTTTTTTATTGGTTTTTCTTCGTGTTTGCTGTATATGTTTTTCATATGGAGTAAACATGATAGTTTTGCATGCATGTTAGTATGTTTTAGGGTTTTTATGCATGATATGGTTCTAGGAATATGTTAGGATTTATTATTGTTCGCTGTTTTTGCTATTTGCACGCTTAGTGGATGATTTTAGGTCATAATACTATTCTGTCCAGATTTGCATGTTAGTGTTTTCGCATGGTTTTGAGCACTTGTAAGGGTGCAAATAGGTGTGGTGTTTGTCCTATGGCAAATAGGGCTGCTTATGTCTGAAATGGCTAATGCTTGGAGCTAATTGCGCTCAGGTAAGTGGGTGTGAAGGTGCCCCAATTCACCTTTCTTCCTTATCCTTTCTCTTCCCTCTTTAGGGTTAATTTTTAATATGATCCTATGGTTTAATTAGAGGTTTCCTTAACCAACAAAATTCTGGTTTTTATTAAAGTTTCCATTTTGTGGATTTCTTTCCTAAAATCAAACTTTCTATCATATTCAACTCTTTTGCTCAAATAAGGAAACCTAGGGTTTTAACCATAGGTTTGTATTAGGTTTTAACCCTAGTTCTTATCGAACTACGTGGACTTTGATCCATGTATTTCGCTGCATGGTACGTAGGCACTCTTCGTGAGGCTCAAGTCCGTTCTAGGATCCAAGCATCCTAGGTTTATTTTTGTTTTCTTTTCTTCTTTTTCTTTTTCTGTTTTTATGTGCTTATTATGCATGGATGGATGAATGAAATATATGATATGCATGCAATTCTTGTGATGATATACTTGCTGATTTTTGTATGGAAAGACTTTAATTTAGCCCAAATGAACTGAGAGACCGAAAGGGTGACATGGGTGCCTATAGGCTTTGCCTAGAACCTTCCCATGTCATAACTTAGCCTCCGAATCCCCGATTTCTTTGGTTTTCAAAAGATTGGTTTTTGCCTTTCCTTTTTTTATGGAGTCATTCAAATTGTTTTCCTAAAACAACCTGATTTTTAGGGTTTTCCTTGTTTCCTTTAAAAAATAAGGTGGCGACTCCTTTCCTTTTTCTTTTTCAAATCCATTTTCTTTCAATCCCTCGTGGGCCCAATTTCCGGGGTTCACACTTACGTGCAACGTTTTGCAAGAATTTCTGAACATATTCTTTCTACAACAAGGTAATAAAAGTCAAAATCATCAAGAAATATACACTAGGAACTATGAATATGAAACTAATTAGTATTTTGACTATACCACTACCTTGGCTTTGTTAACATAGTGATCTTCATTGCCTTCTCGTGGAAGCAAAGAGTTATGGTAGTACCATATGCCTTCTTCAGCATTGAGCACAAGCAAAGTCCAATGCCCAAGGGTATTTGTTCTCATACCAGAACTATTGATTAGGAAGAATATATACCTTGGAAGATCTTTGGTGGCGTCTAATATGTATCTGTCTAATAGTCTATTTCTTTGTAAATCATCTGGGCAGGCTATGTATTCCTGTTAAATGATATAGCAATTAGAACTCTAGCACAGATTTTATGCGCATGTATCAGATTTTGTATAAAATTGACAATTGAAACAATTTGTTCCGTTATCGTGTTGATACTAGACACATAGCTTATCAGGTGCATTTTCATGGAAAAATTTGATGCAGTATCTCCTATCACCGCTTTCATTTCTCGTTCAAGTAGTTCAGCAAAACCATCAAGAACCTGTTAGTAAACAAAAATAATAAGATGTTAGTAAATCTGTAAATTTTACTATTTACTATATAATAGTTAACTAGAACTGTAAAATTTTAATTCTTACACTACCACTGGTATCATTTTCCTTTAAAATGTTAAAGATGTCTCTAAGCTCAATATAGTTTCCATATCGTTCCCCTCCCCAAATTGTTGACCTACAATTGAAACTTAATGTTTTTAAATTGTGCATGAAAATGTGTAAGTTTTTACAAACTGAGTGTGCAGTGGATTCTAACCTGCTCAGTTCCAACTTGAACATTTTATGCACAATGGCCCTGTCAGCTTCATGCAATATTTTTGTTACTTCAGATTTTACTGGGAATGGCAATTTTGGACCCATACTACTCTTTTGGTTACCTTTTTCTTCAAAATCATCAACTTCAATATGTTTTAGGACCTCAGTAGGTTTTTCTTGCACCTTACTGTCTAGTTTTTTTGACTGTTTTGTGCCCTTCTTTGTCTTCTCATATGTGAAATCATCAAGCTTTGTTCCTTTCCTCATGTACCCTTTCACATGTTTGATGATCGAAGGTGGTGATGCCCTCTTTCTTGTGGTTGGTGTTTCTTTGTTCTTCACAATCACATCAGCATTAACTTTTCCAATCTTTTGTGTGATGATACTCCTCAACTTCTTCATGAAGTGATTCTTTCTGGGAATTTAGTTTCTCATTTTCATTCTTAAGTTCTGTGAACTTTTTTTCATAAGCTATTACCACTTCTTCATGTTTTTGTTTAACTGCATCTCTCTCTGCGACGACCTGCTTGAGCAGCTCATTCAAGGATGCAACTATGCCTTCAATATTCTGCTCTCTCAGTTGTTGAACTGTCTTCGCCAATGCATCTCTTTTAGCTTTCAAGCTCACTATCTCAGCTTCCTTGTTTTTGGTGTCATTCTCATGGAATTCAAGTTTATTGTTGAGTTCAGCAAAATCTCTTTCATTGTTTATGTGACTACTCTCTGGAATATTTGTATGGTGCTGCTCTATTTCTTCTCTCTTTGCATCAGACATTGCAGCTTTTAAAAGTGTTTCCATTTCTTTAGAGATTCCTCACCTCCCCTCTCCATATTTATTCCATATTCTTCACCCATTTCTTTATGCTCTTCCTCCTCTTCTGTTTGCTCGTTATGCTCTTCCTTCTCTTCTTCATCCTCATCATTCTCATCAACCTCCTGATCCTCTTCTTCATCCTCATCATTCTCCTGTTCATCTTCTTCATCTATTGATTCTTGCACAATCCTCTTTCCTTTTTGTTTTTTTGAAGCAAATAAACCTTTTTCATTTGTATTGCATTTTAATTCTGCCTCATTTACCTAATCATCAAGAAGTTAAAATGTTATATGCAAGCAAAAAGATTTGTCTTTATTTTTAAAACTGTAAAATTTTACTACTCAGAGTTATATTTTTAGAAATGAAAAGTCTTTAGGCTTATGGTTTAACACATAAAATTGTAAAGTTTTACTACTCATAATTATAACTTAAACATGTAAAGTTTTACTACTACACATTATAATTTAATAATGTAAAGTTTTACTGTTTTGATGGCTTAAAGTGTATGTAGTATTAAAACAGGAACAAGAGAAAGAAGATAAAACAAGAGAGAAAGAAAGCAAAGAGGAGATTTAGGCACTCATGGCCCCTAAACAAAGCTTTGTGGCTGCAAATTCTTAGTTCAATATGTTCTTCATTCAAAAAAAGAAGACTAAAACCCTATTTGTTGAAAAAAATCCTGATAGACTACCCTAGTGGAGCAATCCTGTTTGTTTAGATGTTAATTTAATGGGAAGACATGCTATGCAAAGAGAGTCAAGGCAGCCTACCTTGATTAGGAAACTAGATAACACAAGTTTATATGATATGTATCAAACTATAAATTTTTCTAATTTAAGAAGGGCATGAACATGATTAGAATCCAATAGGGTACCATATGTCTGACTTGGCAACCTCTTGTTTTGATTATTTAAAACCATAAGCCAGTAATGTAATTATACTAGTAACAGTTTTGCATTTCCAAAACCAAATTTGCATACAGTTTAAAATCTTAAGAACCTTCTAACATAACATGTAAAGTTTTACTACTCATAATTATAATTTAAACATGTAAAGTTTTACTACTATACATTATAATTTAATTATGTAAAGTTTTACTGTTTTCAAGTTTTACTATTATACATCATTAAAATGACTAAAATAGGATAATTTAAATCAACATTCAAATGTTTTACCTCATCTTTGCCAAGAGCTTTAAGATTTGTAGCGTTCAACTTTTTGTTTAACTTCCCAAGGTTCCATTTGAGGAACCTTGGTGTGGCAGTCTTCTTTTTTGGCTTCAATATTGTTGTGTGCTCACACAACCAAAACTGTAAGAATGAAAGAAAGTTCAGTAATGAAACTTTTAACTCAATATCACAATAAAGAATATTTAAACTAATTGACTCACCAGTAAAACAAGCACACAACCAATTACACTGCTGGGTTTTGAGTATGACTTCTCAATAGAAGATAGCAACTGTTTTTTTATCAACTCTGGCCAATCATATGTTCCCATTTTCTCAAAATGTTCAAGATGAGGTAAATAAGCCCATCCCAACGATGTTGCCGAGGTTGCGAAGATCAATGTGACAAATACATACAAGCACAAAATTTTGGCAACATCTTGATGGTCGACTACGTGCTCCCCCTTCACTGCTTTGATTAACAAACTTTTAATTATTGGAGGGGTAAGTCTCTTGCCATCACTACAATTTCTTCTTGTAAAAGCAATGTTTGGGACGCTTTCGTACCCAAGATCGATTGTATTTTGTCCACTCGGGATACCAAAAAGAATGGAAATATCACTGTCCCTCACTTTCAAGTATTTATTTCTAATATGAAATGCCTTGTAATCTGAATTGTATGTCCTTATTATTTTCTTCACATCTGTATCATATTTTCTTATTGCATGACCATCTACAATCCCATTAATAAATGGTTGAAAGGAGTTTCTGAAAGGAGTTTTCTTTTTCTTCAGCTCCTCTTTGTAATGCTTTTCTAACTTGACTTCTTTCAATAAACTTATCAAACTAGTCATGTTTGATCTAAATTGTTTTTTAGTATCATTTTTTTCCAGCTTTTTTCTTCTCCTCGGTTTCTTTCTTTCTTCTTTTTGAATGATTTGTTGTTTGACCACCCTCATGTGCAACATCAGTTACTTCAATAAAAAAAACCAGTATCAATCAGTTTTTGTTGTTAACAGTAAAGTTTTACTACATATCAGCCAAAAAAAATGAATAAGGCTAACATTTAACCCATGCTAGATGCTTTAACAGTAAAGTTTTACTACATATTACCCAAAAAAAGGAACAATGCAACCATTTAAATCATGCTATATGCTTCAACAGTAAAGTTTTACTACATATCAACAACAAAATGAAAAAAAAAAAAAAAAAAGGAACAATGCAACCATTTAAGCCATGATAGATGCTTTAGCAGTAAAGTTTTACTACATATTAACCAAAAAAGAAGAACAAGAATAGCATTTAAACCATGTTAGATGCTTTACCAGTAAAGTTTTACTGCATATTAACCAAAAAAGGAACAACGCAACCATTTACAGTTCAAACAGTAAAGTTTGCTAAATAATACACTAAATTTAGTCAAACAAAACCCTAGCATTCCAGATTTTGTTGAACAAAACAGTATTACATACAAATTTAGTCAAATAAGATGCTAACTTAGTAAAATCTTACTACTCTGTTTTCATATTAAACATGATTTTCCTGTTCAAAATCAATTTTCATAAACGATTTTGACTTATATTTCAAAAAAAAACCCCAAAATTCCTAATTGCAGTAAAGTTTTACTACATATCACCCAAAAAATCAAAGGAACAACACAACCATTTACAGTTCAAACAGTAAAATTTGCTAAATAATACACTAAAATGGTAAGATTTTACATAAACTTCAAACAAAACCCTAACATTGGTAAGATTTTACATAAAGTTCAAACGAAACCCTAACATTCCAGATTTTGTTGAATAAAATAGTATCACATACAAATTTAGTCAAATAAGATGCTAACCTAGTAAATTCTTACTACTCTGTTTTCATATTAAACTTGATTTTCCCGTTCAAAATCAATTTTCATAAATGATTTTGACTTACATTTCAAAAAAAACCCTAACATTCTAGATTTTCATAATGAAACTTACTTCTTTTCGCCATGATTTTTGCAAATCAAACAGTAAAACTCTTCACGCGAAAGTGATGATTTTCTCGAGAAAATTTGAAACAGTAAGCAGTAAAATCTTTTACCACATTCGTTCCTCTTCTCTCTACCCGAAAGTGAAGAATCCTCTTCTACAGGTTCATGCCTCTTCTCTGTAGTTTCTCTTCTTTCTGGCGATTTCTCGTTCTCACGAACCGTCGTCGAACGGTTTTTGTGTTTTGAAGGAATGGCATGGGTGTAGATTAGTTAGTAAATCAGGGGTGTTTTTGTCAAAAAAAAGTTAAAATGGACTAATTGAATTAGGAAAAAAGTTAGGTGACTAATTGCTAAAGAAGATGTAGTTTCTTGACTAATGGCCAAATCCCCCAATTCTAAATTCACCGATTGCAGATAGATCCTATTTCATTAAATCTTGAATTATAAGAACAAAAATCCCATGCCAGTCCATATCACAGGGAAAAAAGGAAACCACACACACAGATTGAGAGAGATTACCTGTTTGTCAAGATATTCAATATATTTGTGAACTTGTAAAAAACTTGTACGATGGTTGAGTAACAACATCTCAAGACTGGTTACTCCTTACAAATCTTGGGTTTCAATTAGGTGATAGGAGTGGCTAAGATTAAGGAATTTCATCTTTAAAAAAGAAAAAAAGAAAAGAAATTGCACACGATGTATACAATGATCAATTTGGAAAGACGTAAAAACAATGTCATACTCCCAACGTTTCAAATTGATCGTCCCTTTTGAAAAAACACGTTTTTTTTTAAAGAAACCCTATTAAATGCTTTCATATCAATGCATATGTTTTGAGATTCCAATTTTACCCTCAAGTTTGCAAAACATGAAAAAAAAAAAAAAATTTAAAAAAGAATACTTTTTTAAAGGTATTTTAGGAAATGAATAAAAAAGAACTAATGACTTTTGAAATGTGACAATAATTTTGAAACATCCAAAAAAATAAAAATGAAAAAATAGACCACTTATTTAGAAACAGAGGGAGTACATCCCTTTCTTCTCCTCCAAACTTGTTTTTGGCTGCTATTGTTCATGTCAATCACAACAGCTCTCTCCCTAAATAAGATGGACTTCATAAGTTTCACTAGGAAATGTGTCTTTTTCATCACATGCCCTAGCGTTGATATATGGACCCTAAATAAGAAATCAAGTATTAAAAAAAATGATAATAGTAATATAGGGGACTTTGGTGACAAGTCCTTAAAATAGGAATTGTGAAGCCATAAGTCCACGCACAAATTTTATAAAGCCTTAAATCCATATAACACATGTTTTAACCAAAATACCCTCTTCCCCCTTCCCTATCTCTCTCTGGATACTGTACAGAAATAAAAAAGGGCCCTGAACTATCTTCGCCTGAGCTACGGTTTTGAAGCTGCAATAGCAATGATCGAAAGGCCGACCTTGGTGCAAATGAAGAAGATACAAGTGTGGGATGGTATCCTGTGCGATTCATGTGTCATCATCATCGTTAGTGGTAATAGAAGGAGGGTTTTCAATTAGTGAAGATGGAGAAAGTGTTAGATGATGCCAATGTCAGAAAGCTTCACTACAGGTTGACCCCCTATGTGGTTAGGGATGGTGAGTTTAGATAGTTTCTACTTCCTCTAATGACGTCACAACCAAGCAAGCAAACCATCCTTCTGGAACTACTATCAGCACTATTTGCTTCTCCAAACGCCTAGAGAATTGTGAAAATATCAATCTATGTGATTAGTAAGTTGGACTCACATGGAGATCCAACAGTGGGAACTGCATTATCAAAGGCACCTGTCATCTTTTGTTCCCTTCCAATAATGATCTAATTCTATTTAAAAAAAAATTATTTATTTTAAAAACAATCCTAATTAGTTCTGGTTCCTTTAAACCTGATAAAACTTCTAGCACAAAGTTTTTTATGATGATTCATAAAACCATGGTTGATTTTGGGCAATTGTCAAAAGTAGTTACATGTAACTGTTTTCAAAACGTTTTTATTCTTGTCACCAAACACTTAAATTTAATCGCAAATTTTTTAAATTTAAGTGTCTTTAGTTTCAAACACATAAAAAGCAGCTACATATAACTGTTTAAAAACAACCACATGTAAAGGTTTTAGAAAACATTATCTTTTGTCAAATCTACAGAATCTTTTATTACTAATACCAAAATTAATTGTTTTATTCAGAATTAACAAGTTATTAAATTTAAACTATTAAAAATAATTTAATTTTAATTTTAATTTTTGTTAAATAGTTACATGTAACTGTTACAATTTTTGTTAAACAGTTACATCTAAAACCAATTACACACACATAAGTTCATAAACTAATTTACATTCAGCATTTATTCTACACAAATCTGTAAACAATTACATCAAAAAATAATTACATATAAGCATATAGTATAAAAATTTACATATAATTGTTTTACATTCACCATTTCTTTTACACAAATCTATAAACAGTTTTAGGAATAGATTTCATTATGTGAGTAATTTGTGGAAGTATGGGTGATTCATATCAATTCCTCATAATTTTTTTTTCTGTAGTCATGAATTTTGAAACAGTTATATGTAACTGTTTAAAAACAACTACATATAATGGTTTTAGAAAACATTATCTTTTGTCAAATCTACAAAATCTTTTGCTACTAATACCCAAATTAATTGTTTTATTCAAAATTAACAGTTAAATATACTCACAAAACAATAATTTAAATTTAAATTTAAATTTAAATTTAAACTATTTTAAAAATAATTTAATTTCAATTTTTGTTAAACAGTTACATGTAACTGTTTGTAACAGTTACAGTGTATTCAATGTAACTGTTTTTTTTTTTTTTTTTATATACATAATTCCATATCTAACATGGATGTTGTTTCAAAAGTCTCAATGAATAGATTTCAAAAATATAAATTTTATTGAAAGCCAATATATAAAATAAAAGTTATGCTATTTTAAAGTTTGAAAACAAAAAATAACAACTTAAGGGTATAATTGACTTTATGCACCTAAGAATCTCATAAAAAAACTACTATTTCATTTAAAAAGGAACTTATGGTTGCATAAGATTTAGCCTTGGACTTATACCTTTATAAGTTCTAAAAAGTGGACTTTTCACTAATTTTCCCAATAATAAAATAAGAAAAACGTGTGGCTCAAAGTTTTCTGGAGTATTTGTTTTCTCACTGTGGATATTTTTCCACTGCCTTCTTACACCTGGCTTTGGCTCATTGGGTCCAAATCTTGTTACTAATTACTTTCCATACAAACCTCGCGTTTTATGTGGCTCAAAAATTCCGTCAAGCATTTATTATTATTATAATTAAAACTAGTTTCTAACCCTTGCAATGCACGGGTGATGCTAAATTAATAAAAATAATATTATAAAAAAACTAAATGTTAGTATTTTTGCTTAAAGTAATTTTGCTAATATAATAAATTAAATCAATAATATTTAGGTTGAAAAATAAAATTGAATCAATGACTGATATTTTAACAAAATATTGCACAGACTATAAAAGTCTTAGACTCTTTTTTGTGTTGAGTATTTTTTTTTTTTTTTTTTTTGAGCCACGAATTTTCTAATTTTATTTTTCATGTTGTTTCCTATTCTTTGGACTTGTCATCATGACCAAATTAGATCGAGAATAACCAAATTGGATCTCAATACATATAACAAAATAAATAAATGAATAAAAATGTCTAGAGTGTCATTTTTGTTACCAGATTTTTTTAATTTAAAAAAAAAAAAAAAAAAAAGAGAGAGAGAAAAAAAAGGGGGGGGGGGATTTGGCTACAAGTCCTTAAAATGGGACTTGTATAGTCAAAAGTCTAAAAGAAAAACTTATACGGCATGAAGTTCACCAAATATCCGTGTGATAAAAATGCCCTTGTAATACTCACAAAGAAACATGTATACTACCTAAATTGTCTTTGGCTCATTAATATCTCATTAATTAAGGAGAGAATCTTGGTTATAATATCTCCAAAAATAGTGGGCATAAATTAATGAGACAATTAATTTGGATTATAATATCTCTAAAATTTTCCAAAAATTATGAGCATAAATTAAGGAGACAATTAATTTGGATTATAATATCCCCAAAAATTATGAGCAGTTACATGAAAATATTCTTTGGGTTAAAAACCAGTTACATTAATGAAAAATGATGTAACTATTTTGGTAACAATTACATGTAATTGTTTTCTGTTTTGATTACAGTTACATGTGATTGTTTTCTATTTTGATAACAATTACATGTAATTGTCTTTTGTTTTGATAACAATTACATAAATGAGAATTTTTTCAGCACAAAAATAGCTACATGAACTTTATGAAATGTTACATGTTAAATTGGTAATAGTTCCTTCATACATGTAATTGTTTAATACAATTTCGTAATTAATTACATGGGGCTCATTTGAAGGTTCCAACGAATGCATGACCTTGTTGTAACTATTTTAAGGGATGCTAAATCACCGCAAAGCTTGTTGTAATTATTTTGGGGATTTAGATCAATGTACAAATCTGCGGATTTCATTGATATACTATTGTGTTAATATTAATGGAAAGCAATATATATAAGTCATTTTGCTAGTCGGATCTTGAAGGAGATAAGCATGGGAATCCCTATGATTTCCGCAAAAATCATAGGGAAGATTTGCATAAAGAATTATGTTAAATGTTAATTTTCCAAACGGATGTGGATGGAGATAAATATGGGCATAAAGATTAAATGCCGCGGAAATCGTGGAGAATAAATTCAAGGAAAATCTTGTTTAATTTTAAACGTCAATAGCTTGCTAAAATACCATATCAAGTGAAAGGGCAAGGTTGGCATTCGTAGAACATAACAAACCAATAAATTGCCCAACGTTACCGTTTGGGGACTTAAATGGGCTTATGGCTTTGAAAGAGTTTTGGTAGGACTTATCACTTTATAAAACCTGGGAATTGGACTTTTGACTAATTTCCCAAAAAAAAAAAAAAAAATGGGGGAAAAGAAAAAAGAAGTGAGTATGAAACTCTTCATTTCATCACTGTAGCCCACTGGTGGGCTGGTGGCCTATATTACCTATTTTGCCCTTAATGGGCCTTGTTTGCATATTTTGCGCTTCAAGAGGGAAAATCTTTTGCAATGTGAATCACTGTACATCACCCCAATAAAAAGTAAAAAAATATTAATAGGGCATTCATAATGCACCGACATTGTGACTTAATATTTAATAGGGTAAATTACATTTTAGGTCTAAAGTTTGGGTCAAGTTTCATTTTAGGATTCAAAGTTTAAATTGCATTAATTCAGTACCAAATTATTAGTTGAGTTGCAATTTGAGGCTTGCTGTTAGAATTTTCTATATTATCCCTACTTTGCCCTCTTATGGATTTGAAAACCCTATTTTACCCCTATCAACATCTAATAAACCTTTATATTTTGGCCAAAATTTAAATCACTCTGATCTTCTTTCTCTATCTATATTAACCCTATTAACATCTAATAAACCTTTATATTTTCCATTTACAAAACCACAAAGCTGACGTCAGAGTGATTCAGATCTAATCAAAATATAAATGTTTATTATATGAATTTTGGGGTAAAATATGATTTTTAAACCCATAAAAAGAGCAAAGTAAGGATAATACTGAAAATTCTGACGGTAGGCCCCAAATTGCAACTCAACTAATAATTCGGTTACTAAATTTACGCAATTTAATATTTGGACCCTAAAGTAAAGCTAGACCCAAACTTTTAACCCTAAAGTGCAATTTACCCTATTTAATAACTAAGGGGTTTCATAGGTCTTTATCATTATTTCATTCACATCCCATGTAAACTAAAACATGCATCATATACATAAAATAAAAGGATTCACCATTTATAAATACTAGATATTGTACATGTGCGTTGCACATGAATTTTTATCTAGTAACAAAATGATTTTATGCTTTAAAAATTAACATACAGGTTAATCTTTAGTCTGACTAATCTCTTACAACATGGGTAAGATCACTACTTGCTCCATTAATATCTACAATAACTCACAAGAAAATTTTATAAAGGGTTAAAGTCCAACATGGATATTGTACTTATGTATTGAATCCAAATAATCAAGTATATGAGGTCAACCCTGTTTTAGGGTCTCAAGTAAAATCTGAGTTCTTCTTCTTCTTCTTCTTCTCTCTATTTATTTATTTATTTTTTTTACAGAGAAGTGAAGTCTAAGTTTACTTTTATTGCTTCCTTGTCAATTAATGAAAAGAATAAACTAAGAAATAATTTAAATTCTGATAATGTCCATTTAGAAGTAGATTTTAAGCCCATCAGCTGGTGGAAACACTCCTAGCATGGTGGCAATTTACATCCACTGGATGATTAAAGGCCATAAGAGAATTCTTATTAAGGTATGTGTTTTGTATTGCTATATTTCCTATATATGCAGAAGGGTAATTGTGTATTCCTTAGAATTCTTATTAAGGTATGTGTTTTATATTGCTATATTTCCTATATATGCAAAAGGATAATTGTATAGTTTCCTTAGAATTCTTATCAAGGTATGTGTTTTGTATTGCTATATTTCCTATATATGTAGAAGGGTAGTTGTGTATTTAAAAATTAAAATAAAGATATATTAGTCAATCAAAAGTTTTTCTCACATTCATCTTTTTATAGGTAGTATAGATTAATCCATCAATCTGTATGTGGACATATACCTATCTATGGCAAATCGAGCCTTTTAAATATCTTATATTATAGGCTCTGGATGATTATGGACTTTTTCAAAATTATAAAACTTAAGCCTTTTAAGTTGTACATAAAGTCCATGGGCGGGTTATGGTGCTCGCAATATATAATCGGTCTTCAAGTCATGAGTCTTCTCCAAAAGTCCTCAACTCTGCCATCCTGTATCTTACTCCTTCATGCTCCATCACGTGCCAACGGACATTACATTACAATAATATAAAGAAAGAGTACATGTGGGGGAAAAGGGTGTACATAGAGAATAATAGAGAGAGGGAGGCATGCATGCCCCATTTAAATAATACATGACCAAAACTTTAAATAAAATTTAAATTACAACCCATTATAATATAAATTACATCCATCACATGGAAAGTGGCCAATCACATCCATATTATTAATTGGTCTTTTAATCCATAATCATCTCATAACATTATCCATACAATCACATTGCATTTATAATGAAATAACGTATAGCAAAAAATATAAAACAATTGACATATTCATGGCTATTAATTATCCGGATCGATCATAAATTCTCATCCAATGATAATGTAGTTATCTAATCTATATTAGATTTAATGCAAAAATAAAATCCCATTCATGATAGGAACATTAAGTTTCCAAAGCTAGGGTTTCCAAAAAAAAAATAAATAAAACTAGTTATTAAATCAATTGCTTCAGCATTTTTCTTTTCAGAATGTAGAGGCGGGGTTCAAACTTTCGACTCGGGAGGTCCACATCACTCTTTTTGAGTGAAGGAACCACGTTAATTAAATGGAGAAGTTAATTGGTTTTAAAAGCTTTGGGTCCTCACTTTTGACAATTCTATGTAAAAACGTCTTTTCCTGACATCTTTTCTCTTGCTTTGCTCAAAGTGAAAATTAAAGAGGGTTTAGTCTACTCTGGCGGCCATGAGTTGGAAAATTATTTTTTTTACGTTTTATTTTCAAAAAGCATCAGAGCCTCGGAGATCGATGACTTAAACTCTTGACTACTAAAAACCCCACCCAACCTCGCATCTAACTTGGCATCCAATTTGGATATTATTTTTGAATGATGATCAGGTAAATATGTGTTGATATAAGTTATATTAGTAAGTTATGAGGTACATTGGATTAATACAAGGGGTACAATCTCCAATACATGGTGTTGATATAACTTATATCAACACATACAAATGGGAACATAATTGATTATCTCTAAGCCCTATGCTTGTTATAGAACTAATTTACTTTGCAATTTATCTGTTTGGAGAAAATAAAATTGTAAATATTATGAAAAGTCTCATAATGACAATATTGACTAAGGGTGCAATTTGGTTTAGGTAAAACTGAGAGGTAAAATTGAGAATGGAATCGAATCGAGTAAAACAGAGACTCAATTAAAGTGAGTTCAGTACGATTCATGCTTTCTATTGGTAAAGGTACTAAGCAACAACAGACATTTCAATGTCCCTCATTCTCTATTCAGTCTTTAATCATCTTTTCTTCCCAAAGGTAATGGTTCAATCAGACTGAAATTAGTTCAAGCATAAATGAGTTCATGCCCTATTTCGTAATTTTCTATGTCTAATTAAAGTCATTTCCTTATCATCATATGAGCCCTCATCATGTTCACTAATTCGTCAAAAAATCCACATGTGATTGGTCAACAAAATCCATTATCTTTTAAACTTAAGTCATTTACAATTCACACACCTACTCTCAATTGAATCCAAGCTCATATATACATATTTTTTCTCCTTTTTTTTTGGGGGGGGGGGGTGGATTGATTACACAATTTCTTTACAATCATCACACTAATAGGGCTGAAATTTAAATGATATTGGATTTCTAGTCTGTTACTAATATTACCTCTCATGGTTAGGTTTATTCAAATCCATATGATGACCCATCCTTGGGTAGCCCAGTTGGTAAGGGCGTATTTGTGATTGTGTGGTTAGACGCACGGTCACAAGTTCAATTCCCCATTAGGACAACCCAAGATTTAAGTTGGGGCCATGGCGGTGGGTTACTGCGCTAGTCTCCCTAAGAGTTTAGATTCCATGGGTGGGTTCAAAAGCCCTGTTGTGGGATAGTTCACTCATTAAAAATAAATAAAAAAATAAAAAAATAAAAACAAATCCACATGACGAGTGGGTCAATTGATTTCAAAATAGGCCATACTACAGTTTAAACCCTTCATAGTAAAGCCCAATCATTTGTTCCATCTTTCAATTGGTTCTAGGCCCGGCATATTTTTTTTCCTGAAATTTTTTGATTTTTTTTTTAGTAGATTTTTTTTTTTTTTTTTTTTAACAGTGAATCTACACTTAGTTATAATCCCACGTTATTGGGCTCAGCATTGCCCCACAAGAGACCATGTGCCAAGCCCAAAGCTCACAAAACTCACTCATTACTCCCACATGGGTAACTAAGCCTGGCTCTATTAGTTAGGACTGACAATTTATGCCCAAACCCACGAATCCGCCCAAACCCGTCTAAGATAAATGGGTGCATATGGGTGATTTTTATTAATTGGGTCTAATCGGGTTGGTATAAGAAAACTTTGGGTGCTAATGAAACCCGATAGGTTACAACACTGATTTAAGCATGGAAAAGGGGCCAAAAAAATAAAAATTTGCTCCAAAAATATATACGTATACCAGGCAGCACAAACGCATGGAGAAAAAGGGAAAAAAAAAATTTGCTCGGAAGATCGAAGACTCACCTGAGTTCAGATAGCCGACGGTGAGTGCTGCTGCAGCGGTGAGACTTTTGCCAGCAGTGAAGGTTGCTGCGACGTTGAGACTTTTACCGCCGAATGGAGACTCTTGCTACATTGGGAGGGTTCGAAAAATTGAAAATGATTGAGGCTTTCACACTCTTTGGCTTCTTTACGCTCTTCGTCGGTGCCTTCTTCGCCTTCGCTGGAGCAACCAGTTTCGGCGCCGAAGTGGCCTTCTTCCCCGGCGTTGTCCTTGTCGACGTCCTTACTGCCTTAGCAGGTTTAGCAGCTGGTTTTGGCTTCGGCTTCGGTTTTGCAGCAGCCTTCGACTTAGCAGTTGCTGCTTTCGGTTTGGCAGCTGCTTTGGGCTTTGCCGCAGCAGGCTTTGGCTTAGCTATTGTCTTGGATTTAGCAACTGGTTTAGCCTTAGGTTTGGCAGCGGCTTTGGGCTTCACCAGTGCTTTCGATGTCCCGGCTATCGACTTGGGTTGGGTTGGGTTGGGTTAACAGATCAGCAAATGAGCGAAGGTATTACATGTTTAAGACGGGTGAGTTTGGGTTTCAACCTATAATAAATAGGTGAGTTTGGTTTTACTTAAATGGATTCTTCATGTAAATGGGTTGGGTTGGGTTTGGGTGATATTTTGACTACACCCATTTAAACCCACCCAAACCCACTCAATTGCCTGGCCTACTGTTAGTCCAAGGTAGACCAAAATGAATAACTGTGCTCATACGGGTCAGCCAATATGGCTCCAGGTCGGAGTCCAAAGACTCCACATATGTCTTACCCTTTTGCACAAGTGTGAATAGAATTCAAAAGTTGCTGTACAATTTGCCTTGGGGCCGAACTCTGCCTTTCCTAATTCAAAATCATGGTTTCTGAGCCTTGGGTGGGAAAAACCTTCCACGTGAGAGCAGGCTTGGTCATCTAGTGAGAATAGTCCTTTCCCATTAGGGGTGTAAACGAACCGAGCTTTAGCTCGGATACAAGCTTGAAAGCGATGTGATAGCGACATGGTAAAATGGAAAAGACCATCTTATCCTAGTTAAAACAAGTAATATCAAACTGATATCAAAACCGATATCTGGTTTTGTAATAGTAATATTAGTTTTGTTGAAACATGTTTTAAATATGTTTATGGCATTTACATGTTTTTATTTTATAAATGTTTAACATGTTTTTCTTAGTTATTGTTGTGTTCTCCCGTAGTTAGAATTGTTAGTCTTCTATATTCTGAAGAAAAAAAAAAAAGAACTGAAGAAAAAGGCTTAAGGTCCTATTTGTTTGTTAATGGTATCAGAGCTTCAGTGTTAGAAATTAATAACTTTTTATTGTAATCTGTTTGAGCCTATTTCGTAGCTAATTTATCCTTGTGTATTTGTTAAGTGTTTTAATTGTTAGTTATTTTGATTTATCTGCAAACTTTAAGACAACCTTGAATAGGGAGTACCGAAGCCTTGACTTGTTGAAAGGCAGCCAGTAGAGCGTTTATCCTTTCATGTAAGTCGGCAACTTTGTAGGAAAACCTAGTCATGGAAGATTTAGGGTGTGTAGGTAAGAAAAATAATTAAACTAATGATTATAAACATTTAGCACATGTGCAAGATAAAGATGCTAATGTAGGCAATATTAGCATAACGTTAAATTATGTTGTAGATAACTTATCTGGTATGTTTAGTAAATTAGTAAATATTGAGAAAAATAAAGAAAAAATATATGATAAAATTAATATGTTAGGTGAAATACATAATATAGACCTAAAGGATGAAACAAAAAGTTTAATCCAAAATTTAGAAAGTACTCTGAAAAACAATTAAGATAATTCACTTGTACTAAAATAAAATACTTGTGAAGAGATTCCTAGATTATATTTTGGAACAGAAATTATGATGTTTAAAACTAATAAACATCGAAAAGACTTTGAAGCTATCAAAGAAATTTTAGAATATTGGAAAACCCGATATATTAAAGAAGAAAATTACGATGAACGTAATAAACTTCTAAAACAAATGCAAGAATTGTATTCAGCCAATGAAAATTTAATGACTGAATATAATTATGACTTAGCTCTTCAACTAGAGGAGTCAAGTGAATCAGATAAAGAATCTGATATAACTTTTATGCCAAACAGTGTACAAGATGAAAGCTCAGATGACGAACCAGAACCAAAAGGTAAGAAATTTGGCTTATCATCTAGTGAAAATAACACTGAAAGTACAAGTAGTACTTCAGTAGATGAAAATATAATCATTGATTTAGAAAAGGAAAACAATGATAACCCTCAAGACTCTAAAAAAAGAAAAGAAATTGAGACAGATGAGGAAGAACAAATACTTCCTAGAGGTCAAAGGTATGATTTCGAATCGCCTATATTTGATATCAATGATGACCCTTATGATGATGACCCGATGCAAGTTGAAGATTTAAAACCTTTAAAAGATGAAGGTTCTACATCAGAACCTGCACCTTCAACAACCATCAGAACTGATTTAAACAAAATCAATGTTACATCAGGAGGAGTTTATCTCGACATAAAAAATGTTGAATTTAAAAATTATGATCAAGCATTAAGAGAATGGGCACAATCAATGTCTATTGTCATAAATACATATAAAAGTAGTTGGTCTAAAGAAAGATTTTTAGACTACATATGTGCAACTCTCCAAGGAGATTGTTTAAACTTCCTTAGAAGATAGGAAGCTTCTGATGAAGGTAAGCAAGAAAAGGTTGGCTTACTTAATGAATTTAATACATTTGATAAAATATTAAATGAATTCGCACAAATTCTAAAAAGAGAATTTTGCGGAATTAAATTTGAAGAATAGGAAAAAAATTATAATGAATATAAGCTAACAAAATGCAAAATATGCAATATATGTGAATTTAAAGCCTTTGCAAAATTTTATCAGGAATATTACCATAAACTTAACCCACCAAAAACTGAGTTTTGGTTGAGTCAATTTTTTCATAAGTTACCCTCAACATGGGATGAACTTTGTAATGATGGATATAAAGAATTCTTGAGTAGTTCTAATGGTGGAAAAGACATGTTAGGAGCAAGAATTCAATATGCTGAAAGAATTATCACTAAACACTGCATAACACAAAAAGCTGTTAAGCAAGTGAAAAATCAACTTAATGATAAATGTTGTAGCAAAGTCATGCAACAACAATGGGAATTTGGTTGTAAAAAATCAACCCTTTACAAGAAAAAGAGAAAATTTAGAAAATATAAATTTGTCAAGTGGAAAGGTAAAAAACCTAATCCTAAAAAAAAATATGTCTGAAAAAGAAAAAAAAAATAGAAACACTACGTTTAGAAGAAAATCTAAATGTAAATGTTACATCTGTAATGAAGAATGTCATATAGCACCACAATGTCCTAAGAAAGGAAAGAGTGGTAAGCAAATGATAAAATTTCTAGAGGAAAAACAATTAGAAATTTTAGTTGGAGAAGAGGTCTCCGACACTGATTCAATAATATATGAGGTTCAATCAGAATCTGAAAGTGAAAGTGAAGATGAATCAGACATGATATTTATGATGTCTGAAAGAAATGAAAATAAAGAGATTTTTGAAGCTATTCCAAATGAGGAACTTCAACTTATAAAATTAGGAGATGTCTTAGGTGAAGAAGCATCTATAGACGAATCTAGTTTTGAAAAAATTGATAAAATCAAAGAAGTTAAAAATGAAGAACTTTATCAAATTTCAAAATTTAATATATGGCAAGCAAGATTATTTGAGCAATTTAGTGGTTATACAACTGCTAAAGCTACTGAGGATGAATCAATAGAAATCCCTCTATTCGATAAAAATAAAATTAAAAGACTTAAACAAAAGCATCCAAAAATTCGATACATACATATTGGAATTATTCAAATCGAAATCATAGCATTTTTTAGAATAGGACTAGATACACCTATTCTAGTAGTCGTTTTAGATAAAATATTCGAAGATCCTATTAAAGCACTAATAGGAGGAATACAATCAAATCTTGTATTTGGACAAGTTTGGTTTAAAATCAAACCAAATTATTTTATATCAATTGAAGATCCAAATATTTGTGACACGATAAAAATTCGTATCCAAACTAGAGGAATTGATATGAAGAAAAATAGTTACAATTTATCAGTTCAGTGGAAAGCAATCCATGGACTAACAAATTTTACAAAAACTTCAATTAAAGAAATTGATAGAAATATGATCGAATTATTCGAACCACGAGCATTCAATACTGAAATCCAACCAAGATTAATAAATTGGAAAGATTTAGAAATTCCAAGAAATTGGTTAATAAAAGAATTTACGGAAAATCCTAAGCCAAAATTCTATAAACCAATAGAATTTCAAGCATCAGGAAATAATCTTTATTTCACAGATAATCGTTGAAATAATATAAAATTATTAGACGATGCATCAACATCTAAAACAAATGAACAAGATGAAAAGGGAAAATCAATTGCAGTAAAAAAATGTGCAAATACCTATACTTCCAGGTACAACCTACCTTGAAGAACAAAAATCTGTAGTATTTCAATAGATTAAAATTGATGGTAAATACCCTGAACAACTAATCTTTAGTTACCAACAAGGTAAGAAAAGATATATGTATGTTCTTGGAAAATTTAATTTCAAAACCTATAAACCATATGTTTTATCTATTCTGTTAGATACCGGAGCAACAACCAGTGCTGATAGGTATAATGCTTTACCAAAGCATTTATGGATAAAAATGAAAAATCCAATTGCTGCAAGAGGTATTGATGGAAATGAAACTTTAATTATTCTCAAAGCTAAAAATGTTACGCTTTGGTTAGGAGATAAAAAATTTTCTATCCCTAAAATACTTTGTTTTCCAGATATGCATGGTGATGTGATATTAGGAAATAATTTTATTGAAAATTATATGCCTTTTATTGTCAACCGTGATCATGTTATTCTAACTTGTAAACAAGAACCTATTAGAATTCCTCTTTTACAACATCATAAACATGTTTGTGAAAAAGGATTTGCGCCAATCAAGCATGGTGAAATGACACCAATAATTAAATCTTTAATAATTAAATCTTTAGAAGAAACACATTGGATTTATAAAAAATTACATCCAAACTTTTCTGAAGACCCATTAAAACTTTGGAAAAAATCTCCCAGGTTTTGTGAATTAAAACTTATTGATTCTAATAAAATAATTAGAGTTAAACCAATGGTTTATACTAAAAAGGATATAGATGAATTTGAAATTCAACTTGAAGAATTATTAAAGAAAGGATTAATTGAAGAAACAAGAAGTCCACATTCTAGTCCTGCCTTTATAGTAATGAACCATAATGAGATAAAACGAGGAAAAGCTAGAATGGTAATTAATTATAAAAGATTAAATCAAAATCATGAATTTGATGGATATTTTATTCCTAGGAAAGATGTTCTAGTTAAACAGACTATGAACTCTAAATGGTTTAGCAAATTCGATTGCAAATCAGGCTTTTGGCAAGTAAAGCTAACAAATGAGTCAAAAACCATTAATTGCTTTTAGTGCACCATATGGACAATACCAATGGACGGTTATGCCATTTGGAATCTGTAATGCACCGCAGATATTTCAAAGATGGATGGACAACATGTTCAAACATCTTCATAAATTTTGTCTAGTATATATTGATGATGTTTTAGTATTCTCTAAAACCAGAGAAGAACATAAAAAGCATCTTGAAATTGTATCTGATATATTCCTAAAACATGGAATAATTTTAAGTCCTAAGAAAATGGAAATAGAAAAAGAAGAGATTGAATATTTAGGAGTTATCCTAAACCAATCAGGCATGCAACTTCAAAATCATATTATTGTAAAAATAAGAGATTTTCCAAATGAGATAACAACTCTCAAAAAGCTATAGAGTTTTTTTAGGTTTGTTAAATTATGGAAGAAAATTTGTAAAGAATTTATCCAAAAAGGAAAAACCTTTAATTGAAAAACTTAAGAATATTCCTAAAAAAGGAAAGTCAGATGTAAAAATTGCATGGACTAAAGAAGATTCAAATTTAGTTCAAGAAATTAAAAATATGTTTAAGGATACCCTAAAGGTTTATTTTCCAAAAGAAAATGAACAATTAATTCTAGAAACCGATGCTAGTGATGAATTTTGGGGAGCAGTATTAAAAAAATCCCAGAAAATTCTAAACAAGAAGAAATCTGCGGATATGATTCAGGAAAATTTAAACAAAATGAAATAAAATATATAACTTATGAAAAAGAATTTTTAGCCATAAAAAATGGAATAAAAATATTTCATATTTATTTGGCATCAGTTAAATTTTTAATTTGTACTAATAATAAATCAGTGAGAGATTTTATTAAATCAAAAAGGAGAAGAAAATGCAAGATGTGTTAGATGATATAATTTTATTTGTCAATATACTTTTGATATAGTACATATTAAAGGTACTAACAATTTTCTTGCTGATTATCTGTCAAGAAGTTACAATGAATAATCAAAATCCGGACAGAGGGAAAAAGCCCTCAAATTCTCAAGGAAAGAATTATGGGAAACCATCCCGATTCTACAAAGGCGAAGGAAGCTCAAACCAGAGCAGCTTTCCCAGACTTCCTCAGATCATGGGTAATCAACCCAATGTTCCAGTTTATGTGATGCCAATCAGCTATAAACAAATGGCTGAAATGTCTCAGAATTTTAATCAAATGAATTTTCAAAATCATCCTAAAACAAATCAGGATATAAAAGATTTTTATAACCCTAGTTTAAACCCAAAAACCTATCATCTTTTAAATAATATTTGGAAAACTCATTGCTTAAACCAAAAAGCTGAGTTCAGAAGAAGTATGTCACAACTTGCTGAATTCTTGAAAACACAAGGAGAAAAGCAAATTTTTATTCATTCTAAATTTGCCAAATTCATTAAACAAGTGGATTGGCTTGAAGATTCTTCTGAAGAAAAAATTACTACTATTATTAATTTAATGAATTTTACTGAACAACAGGAAAATTCATATCTTAATAAAGCTCTAAGGATATGTTTGTTTAATAAAGCTAAAACAGCTTTATCAAAAGAAATATTTTCGGATATTAATGATCGTATTGAAAACAATGAGATTAAATCCCTTCTCATTGAATTTGCTGAAAATATTTATTTAGAAAAAGAAATTCCAAAATTAAAATTTTTCATAAACCATGAACTTTGGAGTATGGAAGCAATTGGATGAGGAGCCGTTGGAACAATCATCTTCAACTCCTTAGTATCCACTACATTTGTTGAATTTCTCGCAATGATCAAAACAATGATCTACAATGTGGTGAAACACTACAAATGGAGTAGATATTTGAAATTCAAAATTTTTAGCCATGTAAGTTGGCGCCAGAAAGAACTATTTTTTTAACCTTATCAAATCTGGATCCTAGAACTTGCAAATGATCAAGATCTCATAAAAAATGAAGATCTTAAATTTTTGGATAAAGCAGAAAATCTTGATTTATCCTCTTATTATATTCAGAATTACATTGCTCTAAAAAGAGAAGCACAAAACATCCTCAACTATCGCACTTACAAATTTATGATTAGCGATGGGAGAAGATTGTTTTGCACAAATTTGATTACTTCTTATGTGGAGACAGTTGCCCAAAGAATGGCAGCTGATGAGTTTCTCAATAATATCTTCCACGGCCAAGTTAACGGTCCTATTGAATTAACAATGGATGCGGAAGAGCTGGTGGGCACACAAGATTATTATGAAAATATTGTTAGCCAAAATCAAGAAGATAATGGCGACAGTTTCTGGAATTTTCTCGATGAAGAGACACTTCACAATATCGAGAACATGATGGAAGGATAGGGGCTAGCCAGGCAATATCCAGAATTTCTGTGGAAATAGACGCGTGTCAAAGAAAAGTCCAAGCTTAACCCAGGCAAAGGACATTACGTGGTTATGCATTATTTTAGTCTGACTATCTTTTCAAAAGAAGACAAGGGATACTAGATAATGCTAATAGACCCTGTCAGAATGACCACGTGAAGGGCTGAAGCATTCAAGCATCCAGCATTCTAGCCTCAAATTGTCAAAAAGTAAATAGTGTAAAGGTTTAAAGTATTGTAAATGTGTTAGTTGAGAGTTGGTAAGTTAATAATTGTACTTTTGACTTTATCTTTTAAACTTAGTTTTTGATTTCAAGTCCGTTCTTGGAGTCCGGAGGATGTCTATAAATAGATGAGTCCTTCATTTGTATAGGCAAAGTCTTTTAGAGAGTTTTCAGAGAGTGAGAGTCTGAACAAAGAAAAGTTTCTGAGGTAGAAGAATTTTTATGTAAGTTTTCTTTAAACCTTGTGTAATTACATTATTATTAATTTGTATAAAAATTAAAAGAGAGTATTTACAAATAAACCTCAATATTTATTAATAATTATGTAATTACACAAGGTTTAAAGAAAACTTACATAAAAATTCTTCTACCTCAGAAACTTTTCTTTGTTCAGACTCTCACTCTCTGAAAACTCTCTAAAAGACTCTGCCTATACAAATGAAGGACTCATCTATTTATAGACATCCTCCGGACTCCAAGAACGGACTTGAAATTAAAAACTAAGTTTAAAAGATAAAGTCAAAAGTACAATTATTAACTTACCAACTCTCAACTAACACATTTACAATACTTTAAACCTTTACACTATTTACTTTTTGACAATTTGAGGCTAGAATGCTGGATGCTTGAATGCTTCAACCCTTCACGTGGTCATTCTGATAGGGTCTACCAGCATTATCTAGTATCCTTGTCTTCTTTTGAAAAGATAGTCAAACTGAAATAATGCATAACCACGTAATGTCTTTTGCCTGGGTTAAGCTTGGACTTTTCTTTGACACGCGTCTATTTCCGCAGAAATTCTGGATATTGCCTAGCTGGCCCCTATCCTTCCATCATGTTCTCGATATTGTGAAGTGTCTCTTCATCGAGAAAATTTCAAAAACTGTCGCCATTATCTTCTTGATTTTGGCTAACAATATTTTCATAATAATCTTGTGTGCCCACCAGCTCTTCCGCATCCATTGTTAATTCAATAGGACCATTGACTTGGCCGTGGAAGATATTATTGAGAAACTCATCAACTGCCATTCTTTGGGCAACTGTCTCCACATAAGAAGTAATCAAATTTGTGCAAAACAATCTTCTCCCATCACTGATCATAAATTTGTAAGTGCGATAGTTGAGGATGTTTTGTGCTTCTCCTTTTAGAGCAATATAATTCTGAATATAATAAGAGGATAAATCAAGATTTTCTGCTTTATCCAAAAATTTAAGATCTTCATTTTTTATGAGATCTTGATCATTTGCAAGTTCTAGGATCCAGATTTGATAAGGTTGAAAAAATAGTTCTCTCTGGCGCTGTAACGACCCGAAATAGGGACCGTTAGTTATATAGTAAGAAAATCAATTTTAAAGCCAATTTTGGTGGATGTTTAATAAAAATAATTCTTTTGAAAACATTTTTAGAAAATCCGGCATGGTCCCGTTTGTAAATAGGACATACCAAGTTATCGACTAGTCATGAAACCTGTAGAAAACACATTTATGAGCTTTTCTAGCCATCCACACAATATTTCAAAAATAAAGAAATCTGCGGCTAAATCGTAGTCACATGGGTCTCATTCAGATATACATCCACTACTCAGTTAATTATTACAGGCCATGAATTAAAATTAATACATGCCTAGGCTCAAAGCCGAAATAAAATACAATGATCCTCTATATGAATGCAAGTATGCTGACGTGCTTCCCAAACCCCAGGTCAAGCTTTATTTTGAAAATATGACCTGCAAGAAAAACTATGGGGGTATGAGCTATACGCTCAGTAGGAAAACATTTCTCAAAATATCCCAAGGTTTTACAAACCATAATTTATGTACTTTTCAAGAGCCCTGCAAAACCATTGATTAGTTGTAATATAAATTTTTCAATAAATAAAACCGATATAGGTATAATGAAATAAACTGCGGAAGTTAAATCATTAAATACCAACACTCCTTTTTATTTTTAAAGAGGTAAGAAAAACTCAAGTTATTTGTTATCAAAATCATCATTTTACAAATGAATTTAACCATCATTTTCTAATATCATATCACGGCCTTATAAGCCAATAACCAACATCTGCCATATCTGGCAATCCATAACATCAGTCTTTCAAACTGATAAATCCTCCCCAAGTCATGCGGGGCCCTCGCGCGCGGAATAAGAGGAAACACAGCAAGACATCCCTATCTGGGACCGCAGTAACCTCAAGAGGAAACACGGCGAGACATCCCTACATGGGACCGCAGTAACCTCTATTCGGGCACATCGCCCAGGACTAAAGGATAGGAAAACACGGCAAGACGTCCCGTTCCTTTGGGACCGCAGTAATCCTGTCTCCAGTAGCCCTCATCACCATATCATCATCACTTTTTCTTTTCATTTATTAATTTCCATAATTCTCACATAATCCGGAAAATTATATATAAATTTTCCAAAAACTACATGATAGGTTTGTACTTTGAAAACCATATAAAATAACTCCATAAATCATGGTAATCATTTCCCAACCATTTTCAATATAATGGTTTCAAATCAGTTATATAAAAATGACCCCCAATATTCCAACCACACAAAATAGTCCAATAGGTTTAAAAACCAACCCATTTAAACCTTTAAACATATATGAGTTTCATAAATAACAAGAATATAACAAAAAGGGGGTATGTAAACCAACCCATTGTACCCCAAATCATGTGAGGGTTTGAAATGTAACATGCATATGACCAAATAGGGTATAATACAAAACCCTAGATTTTCTAAAATTTATCAAAACCCATAAAATATGCCCACATGCATGATATTTATGCACAAAATGCCAAATACATGTGTTTTTACATGGTTTAAACCCAAAACCCCCCATGCATCAATGGTTTAAGATGAGAAAATGCCCCTACCTCAAAAATAGAGTGAAGAAATCCAAATCCACAACCATACGTGTGTAGATCAGGCCAAAATACGCTAGATCCGAGCTTGCCGGCGTCGGATCGAGGCTACCACGCTCCGGCGAGCCACCGTCGAGCCTCTCCCCTTTTCTCCTTCTCTTCCTCTCTCTCTTTCTCTCTCAGCTGGGAAAGATGGGAAGAACCCTCTAGAAGATGGGTTTATAAATGGGGTATAAGTGAGGGGTATGATGGTCTTTTTACCCCATTAAAATCTAGCCCAAAAACTGAAATCCGTGCGTTATAGTCGACTATAATGAGTTATAGTCGACTAAAACTCCCCAAATAACGTATTATAACATTCTGCCTAACAATATAGCCGACTGTAAATCATTATAGTAAGCTAAATTATTTAACATGCACAATAAGAGATTCTGCCTGATAATATAGCCGACTATAAGTCATTTCAGTCAACTAAATTACTCAGTATGCACAAAAGAAATTCTGCCTAGCAATATAGTCGACTATAAGTCACTGTAGTCAACTATATTGCTCAACATACACAAAAAGAAGTGCTAGGCTCACGAAAACCTACCTTAGCACATCCTAACCCAAAATTCTCATAAATCAAGCCTTGGGTCCTCACAGGCGCCAACCTGCATGACTAAAAATTTTGAATTTCAAATATCTACTCCATTTGTAGTGTTTCACCACATTGTAGATCATTGTTTTGATCATTGCGGGAAATTCAACAAATGTAGTGGATACTAAGGAATTGAAGATGATTGTTCTGACGGCTCCCCATCCAATTGCTTCTATACTCCAAAGTTCATGGTTTATGAAAAATTTTAATTTTGGAATTTCTTTTTCCAAATAAATATTTTCAGCAAATTCAATGAGAAGGAATTTAATCTCATTGTTTTCAATACGATCATTAATATCCGAAAATATTTCTTTTGGTAAAGCTAATTTAGCTTTATTAAACAAACATATCCTTAGAGCTTTATTAAGATATGAATTTTCCTGTTGTTCAGTAAAATTCATTAAATTAATAATAGTAGTAATTTTTTCTTCAGAAGAATCTTCAAGCCAATCCACTTGTTTAATGAATTTGGCAAATTCAGAATGAATAAAAATTTGCTTTTCTTCTTGTGTTTTCAAGAATTCAGCAAGTTGTGACATACTTCTTCTGAACTCAGCTTTTTGGTTTAAGCAATGAGTTTTCCAAATATTATTTAAAAGATGATAGGTTTTTGGGTTTAAACCAGGGTTATAAAAATCTTTTATATCCTGATTTGTTTCAGGATGATTTTGAAAATTCATTTGATTAAAATTCTGAGAAATTTCAGCCATTTGTTTATAGCTGACTGGCATCACATAAACTGGAACATTGGGTTGATTACCCATGATCTGAGGAAGTCTAGGAAAGCTGCTTTGGTTTGAGCTTCATTCGCCTTTGTAGAATCGGGATGGTTTCCCATAATTCTTTCCTTGAGAATTTGAGGGCTTTTTCCCTCTGTCCGGATTTTGATTATTCATTGTAACTTCTGGATAGATAATCAGAAAGAAAATTGTTAGTACCTTTAATATGTACTATATCAAAAGTATATTGACAAATAAAATTATACCATCTAACACGTCTTGTATTTTCTTCTCCTTCTTTGGATTTCATAAAATCTCTAACTGATTTATTATTAGTACGAATTAAAAATTTAACTGGTGCCAAATAAATATGAAATCTTTTTATTCCATTTTTTATGGCTAATAATTCTTTTTCATAAGTTATATATTTTATTTCATTTTGTTTAAATTTTCCTGAATCATATCCGCAGATTTCTTCTTGTTTAGAATTTTCTGGGATTGCTTTTAATACTGCTCCCCAAAATTCATCACTAGCATTGGTTTCTAGAATTAATTGTTCATTTTCTTTTGGAAAATAAACCTTTGGGGTATCCATAAACATATTTTTAATTTCTTGAACTAAATTTGAATCTTCTTTAGTCCATGCAATTTTTACATTTGAATTTCCTTTTTTAGGAATATTCTTAAGTTTTTCAATTAAAGGTTTTTCCTTTTTGGATAAATTCTTTACAAATTTTCTTCCATAATTTAACAAACCTAAAAAACTCTATAGCTTTTTGAGAGTTGTTATCTCCTTTGGAAAATCTCTTATTTTTACAATAATATGATTTTGGAGTTGCATGCCTGATTGGTTTAGGATAACTCCTAAATATTCAATCTCTTCTTTTTTTATTTCCATTTTCTTAGGACTTAAAATTATTCCATGTTTTAGGAATATACCAGATGCAATTTCAAGATGCTTTTTATGTTCTTCTCTGGTTTTAGAGAATACTAAAACATCATCAATATATACTATACAAAATTTATGAAGATGTTTGAACATGTTGTCCATCCATCTTTGAAATATCTGCGGTGCATTATAGATTCCAAATGGCATAACCGTCCATTGGTAATGTCCATATGGTGCACTAAAAGCGATCAATGGTTTTTGACTCATTTGTTAGCTTTACTTGCCAAAAGCCTGATTTGCAATCGAATTTGCTAAACCATTTAGAGTTCATAGTCTGTTTAATTAGAACATCTTTCCTAAGAATAAAATATCCATCAAATTCAAGATTTTGATTTAATCTTTTATAATTAATTAACATTCTAGCTTTTCCTCGTTTTATCTCATTATGGTTCATTACCATAAAGGTGGGACTAGAATGTGGACTTCTTGTTTCTTCAATTAATCCTTTCTTTAATAATTCTCCAAGTTGAATTTCAAATTCATCTATATCCTTTTTAGTATAGACCATTGGTTTAACTCTAATTATTTTATTAGAATCAATAAGTTTTAATTCACAAAACCTGGGAGATTTTTTCCAAAGTTTTAATGGGTCTTCAGAAAAGTTTGGATGAATTTTTTATAAATCCAATGTGTTTCTTCTAAAGATTTAATTATTGGTGTCATTTTACCACGCTTGACTAGCGCAAATCCTTTTTCACAAACATGTTTATGATGTTGTAAAAGAGGAATTCTAACAGGTTCTTGTTTACAAGTTAGAATAACATGATCACGGTTGACAATAAAATGCATATAATTTTCAATAAAATTATTTCCTAATATCACATCACCATGCATATCTGGAAAACAAAGTATTTTAGGGATAGAAAATTTTTTATCTCCTAACCAAAGCGTAACATTTTTAGCTTTGAGAATAATTAAAGTTTCATTTCCATCAATACCTCTTGCAGCAATTGGATTTTTCATTTTTATCCATAAATGCTTAGGTAAAGCATTATACCTAACAGCACTGGTTGTTTCTCCAATATCTAACAGAATAGATAAAACATATGGTTTATAGGTTTTGAAATTAAATTTTCCAAAAACATACATATATCTTTTCTTACCTTGTTGGTAACTAAAGATTAGTTGTTCAGAGTATTTA
The DNA here is from genome assembly GCA_039720395.1 of Liquidambar formosana. Classification (NCBI taxonomy): domain Eukaryota; kingdom Viridiplantae; phylum Streptophyta; class Magnoliopsida; order Saxifragales; family Altingiaceae; genus Liquidambar; species Liquidambar formosana. The sequence goes on from CM077823.1 coordinate 29,409,539, forward strand.
CCATCAATTTTAATCTGTTGAAATACTACAGATTTTTGTTCTTCAAGGTAGGTTGTACCTGGAAGTATAGGTATTTGCACATTTTTTAGTGCAATTGATTTTCCCTTTTCATCTTGTTCATCTTTTTTAGATGTTGATGCATCGTCTAATAATTTTATATTATTTTGACGATTATCTGTAAAATAAAGATTATTTCCTGATGCTTGAAATTCTATTGGTTTATAGAATTTTGGCTTAGGATTTTCCGTAAATTCTTTTATTTACGAATTTCTTAGAATTTCTACATCTTTCCAATTTACTAATCTTGGTTGGATTTCAGTATCGAATGCTCGTGGTTCGAATAATTCGATCATATTTCTATCAATTTCTTTAATTGAAGTTTTTGTAAAATTTGTTAGTTTATGGATTGCTTTCCACTGAACTGATAAATTGTAACTATTTTTCTTCATATCAATTCCTCTAGTTTGGATACGAATTTTTATCGTGTCACAAATATTTGGATCTTCAATTGATATAAAATAATTTGGTTTGATTTTAAACCAAACTTGTCCAGATACAAGATTTAATTGTATTCCTCCTATTAGTGCTTTAATAGGATCTTCAAATCTTTTATCTAAAACGACTACTAGAATAGGTGTATCTAGTCCTATTCTAAATAGTGCTGTGATTTCGATTTGAATAATTCCAATATGTATGTATCGAATTTTTGGATGCTTTTGTTTAAGTCTTTTAATTTTATTTTTATCGAATAAAGGGATTTCTATTGATTCATCCTCAGTAGCTTTAGCAATTGTATTACCACTAAATTGCTCAAATAATCTTGCTTGCCATATATTAAATTTTGAAATTTGATAAAGTTCTTCTTTTTTAACTTCTTTGACTTTATCAAATTTTTCAAAACTAGATTCGTCTATAGATTCTTCTTCACCTAAGACATCTCCTAATTTTATAAGTTGAAGTTTCTCATTTGGAATAGCTTCAAAAATCTCTTTATTTTCATTTCTTTCAGACATCATAAATATCATGTCTGATTCATCTTCACTTTCACTTTCAGATTCTGATTGAACCTCATATATTATTGAATCAGTGTCAGAGACCTCTTCTCCAACTAAAATTTCTAATTGTTTTTCCTCTAAAAATTTTATCATTTGCTTACCACTCTTTCCTTTCTTAGGACATTGTGGTGCTATATGACCTTCTTCATTACAGATGTAACATTTACATTTAGATTTTCTTCTAAACGTAGTGTTTCTATTTTTATTTCTTTTTCGGACATATTTTTTATTAGGATTAGGTTTTTTACCTTTCCACTTGACAAATTTATATTTTCTAAATTTTCTCTTTTTCTTGTAAGGGGTTGATTTTTTACAACCAAATTCCCATTGTTGTTGCATGACTTTGCTATAACATTTATCATTAAGTTGATTTTTCACTTGCTTAACAGCTTTTTGTGTTATGCAGTGTTTAGTGATAATTCTTTCAGCATATTGAATTCTTGCTCCTAACGTGTCTTTTCCACCATTAGAACTACTCAAGAATTCTTTATATCCATCATCACAAAGTTCATCCTATGGTGAGGGTAACTTATGAAAAAATTGACTTAACCAAAACTCAGTTTTTGGTGGGTTAAGTTTATGGTAATATTCTTGATAAAATTTTGCAAAGGCTTTAAATTCACATATATTGCATATTCTGCATATTGTTAGCATATATTCATTATAAATTTCTTCCTGTTCTTCAAATTTAATTCCACAAAATTCTCTTCTTAGAATTTATGCAAATTCATTTAATATTTTATCAAATGTATTAAATTCATTAAGTAAGCCAGCCTTTTCTTGCTTACCTTCATCAGAAGCTTCCCATCTTCTAAGGAAGTTTAAACAATCTCCTTGGAGAGTTGCACATATGTAGTCTAAAAATCTTTCTTTAGACCAACTACTTTTATATGTATTTATGACAATAGACATTGATTGTGCCCATTCTCTTAATGCTTGATCATAATTTTTAAATTCTACATTTTTTAAGTTGAGATAAACTCCTCCTGATGTAACATTGATTTTGTTTAAATCAGTTCTGATGGTTGTTGAAGGTGCAGGTTCTGATGTAGAACCTTCACCTTTTAAAGGTTTTAAATCTTCAACTTGCATCGGGTCATCATCATAAGGGTCATCATTGATATCAAATATAGGCGATTTGAAATCATACCTTTGACCTCTATGAAGTATTTTTTCTTCCTCATCCGTCTCAATTTTTTTTTCTTTTTTTAGAGTCTTGAGGGTTATCATTGTTTTTCTTTTCTGAATCAATGATTATATTTTCATTTACTGAAGTACTACTTGTACTTTCAGTGTTATTTTCACTAGATGATAAGCCAAATTTCTTACCTTTTGGTTCTGGTTCGTCATCTGAGCTTTCATCTTGTACACTGTTTGGCATAAAAGTTATATCAGATTCTTTATCTGATTCACTTGACTCCTCTAGTTGAAGAGCTAAGCCATAATTATATTCAGTCTTTAAATTTTCATTGGCCGAATACAATTCTTGCATTTGTTTTAGAAGTTTATTACGTTCATCATAATTTTCTTCTTTAATATATCGGGTTTTCCAATATTCTAAAATTTCTTTGATAGCTTCAAAGTCTTTTCGATGTTTATTAGTTTTAAACATCATAATTTCTGTTCCAAAATATAATCTAGGAATCTCTTCACAAGTATTTTCTTTTAGTACAAGTGAATTATCTGAATTGTTTTTCAGAGTACTTTCTAAATTTTGGATTAAACTTTTTGTTTCATCCTTTAGGTCTATATTATGTATTTCACCTAACATATTAATTTTATCAGATATTTTTTCTTTATTTTTCTCAATATTTACTAATTTACTAAACATACCAAATAAGTTATCTACAACATAATTTAACGTTCTACTAATATTGCCTACATTAGCATCTTTATCTTGCACATGTGCTAAATGTTTATAATCTTTAGTTTGATTATTTTTCTTACCTACACACCCTAAATCTTCCATGACTAGGTTTTCCTACAAAGTTGCCGACATACACGAAAGGATAAACGCTCTATTGGCTGCCTTTTAACAAGTCAAGGCCTCGGTACTCCCTATTCAAGGTTGTCTTAAGGTTTGCAGATAAATCAAAATAACTAACTAACAATTAAAACACTTAACAAATACACAAGGATAAATTAGCTACGAAATAGGCTCAAACAAATTACAATAAAAAGTTATTAATTTCTAACACTGAAGCTCTGATACCATTAACAAACAAACAGGACCTTAAGCCTTTTTCTTCATTTTTTTTTTTTTTTTTTCAGAATATAGTAGACTAACAATTCTAACTACGGGAGAACACAACAATAACTAAGAAAAACATGTTAAACATTTATAAAATAAAAACATGTAAATGACATAAACATATTTAAAACATGTTTCAACAAAACTAATATTGCTATTACAAAACCAGATATCGGTTTTGATATCAGTTTGATGTTACTTGTTTTAACTAGGATAAGATGATCTTTTCCATTTTATCATGTTGCTATCACATCGCTTTCGAGCTTGTATACGAGCTAAAGCTCGGTTCGTTTACACCCCTATTTCCCATTACACAACTTTTTTAAAAAAAATATCAAAAGACATCAAAAACTTTGGACCGCGGGTATTAAACAAAACTAAGTGGACCACCTTTTTGTTATTAAAAACCTTCTCTGCAATTCCACAATTCCAAGATATTTTTAAAAAAAAAATTATAATTGGACTGCTTTTTTATTAAAAACCTTCTCAACCATATATATATATATATATATATAATAGATTTATTTTTTACAAAAACAAAGTATACTCATTCCCCTTCGCACTCTGACCGAAGTCTTTTAAGTTAAATCAAAGGGTTGATATGTAAGCATGGATAAAGAACCGGCCACTCCAGCAAAATAATCCACTACACACGCACCCCCGCAGCGGGTTGGTGTGTGGGTTGGGGGGGGGGGGAGGGATTGGTGTGGTGTTCTGTGAATTCTTATCATCCAACTTAACTCTTAAATAAATCTTACCTCAAGTGGATCAGTCTCACCCTCCAACTCTTAAATAAATCTTACCTCAAATAAATCTTGCCTCGCTCATATTTTGTCATATATTTTGATATCTTTCGAGGTTGTTCCACTGGTTCCCGTTCATCTTTGTCATCAGGCGTCCCACTTCCCTTTTTTATTTCCCATTTCTTCTCTCTCCTTCTCACGCCCCCATTCTTTCGTCCCTTCTTATCCCTTTCTTCTATATTTCCCACTTTCCCATTTTTTTATTCCTATTTCTCCCACTTCCCCGTCCCACTTCATTCTTTATCCCCCATCCGGGAGTGCCTCTCCCACTTCCCCATTCTTTCCTCCCTTTTTATCCCTTTCTTTTATATTTCCCACTTTCCTTTTTTCATTCCTATTTCTCCCACTTCCCCGTCCCACTTCATTCTTTATCCCCAAATCCGCAAGTGCCTCTCCTACTTCCTCTTAGTATGTGTGTATATATATATATATATACACACTAGTTGTTATCCGTGCATTGCACGGGAAAACAGTAAAATAATAATTAGAAGAAGAAAAAAAAAAGGTAATGGTCATGAAAAAAAAAATGTAAGGCTTACTAAAAAAGAAAAATGTTATAATTATTTCTAATTTTTTTTAACATCAAGATGATAGAAATTAGGTAAAAATATATATATACTTGTGAGAAAAGAAGAATAATATATAATGATAATTTTTAAAAAAAAAGTGTTATTTTTTTTCATATGTATATCAAATATATTAAATTAATAGAAAATACAACTCAATTATAAATGAAGATTGATTGGTTGGTTGGTTTTTTTAATGTTTTCTAACCAGGTTTTTTTTTTTTTTTGGTTTACCCATGGCTTACTTGGAGGAAAAGGAAAAGGAAAAGGAAAGATGAATGATAATAGTTTCAAATTTTTATTTTTTATTGGTTTGGTTTAGATTAAAATGACTCAAGCATAAATATATATATATATATATATATATATATACACACACAATGTATCTAGGTTACCTATGATCTCATTCATTGTTCAAGTCTATATCAAAAAGTGAAAAATCATTGAAAGTAATTAATAAATAAACTTACCCATTCCCAATTTTAAATGGTAGATTGAAAAACATTTCTGCAATTACTTTTGTTAAATAAGCAACATTGGAATTGTGAATGGTAACATTTGTCTTTTTCAGAAAAAATATTTTTTGGTGACCATTTTTCACCATCATATTAATAAAAAGATTAGCTGTCAACTTATGAAAAATTGATTGTCAACTTGATACGAATTGACTACCAATGTTATCTGCTTTTGGTTTCACGCGGGGTATACATTACCCTTTTCAGAAAAATTACATTTTGGTAATCACTTCCCAGCATAATACCAACAAAAGGCCACTGTCTATTAACTAACTACAAATTTATTATCAATGTAATACAAATTGACTATCAATTTTCCTTTTTTTGGTATTACTCTTATAATTGGCCACTAAAAGGTAATTTTCTGAAAAAGTGATATTCTTTAAATGGCTAACGCGTGGCACAACGGAGGCTAAGAACTATGTTCTCTCAGCTTCCGTTTTATATTTATATAACATATATATATATCTAGAGTCATCTTCCAAAACTCTATCTATGATTTTTATTTTTCAAAACCAACCGTTAGATTAGATCTACTTTATGCGAAGATCATGCATATCAAAAATCAAGTTGATTCGAGATTAAGAACTACTTCATTCATAAATTTCTAAAATGAGTGACTGTCATTGATTAAAAAATATAATTTTTAGATGGAATAGCAATCATTCTCGGATCAACTTGATTTTTGGTATGTATCACTTAGATGATAAGGTTATCTAATCCAACCGTTGGTTTTGTAAAATATGAATCACTTGTATAATTTTGAAGGGTGACCTAACGCAAAGTTATGTTAGATTAACATCATAAGAAGGGGACAATATATATATATATATATATATATATATATATATATATATATATATATATATATATTCCCCATTGAATGCACCTAACCTACTTACTTGCTTTGCTCACAGAAAAGAGATCCAGATTGACAATAAACATCACGGATTTCATCATCGGGACTCATAATCAAATATAGGGACAAAATAGGGTGTCTACAGTAGGTCTTCCTCTCCGAATTTGATTTTATGTTTTGGTGGAGATGCTATTGAATATGGAGGGTAACTCCATCTATCTTTGTCTATATATAGGGCTTTGAGATCAATATGTTATAATCCATTGATTATCATTTTTTTTACTTTGATTTGATCATGTAATATGTTTATTTGTTTGTTTGCTTGTTTTATTTTTGTTTTTTAATGATTTGAACACTATCATTTATTTATTTATAGAGAATAATCTATAATTATACATTTTATTTTATTTTATTTTTCTATTTTTTGTTTTATGTTTTTGCTGAAAAGTTTTTTTTTTTTTTTTGAAATTATCTTTTTCCTATTTTTCCTTTTTAAAATTATTTAGATCTTTTCTTTTTTCTTTTTTTATTGCCGCGCATCGCGCGGGTCGCTTCTTGTACTATTATATAAAAGAAAGTATGTCATGTGGCACATCTCTATCAAGTATTTCCCTCAAATACTCAGAGCATACCACATGACACATCTCTCAAGACATTAAACCATTTTGACACAAGAATCTACAAAAGGGGAAAAAAATTATATCAAATAAATAATTAAGGAAAAAAATTAATTTTAGCAATTAGACTCTAGAATCGTAAAGGGAAAAAAATAATTAAGGTAAACAAATAACTAATCAATTCTCATACTTTTTCACTAATACATTATGGTAAATTGCAAAAATCCTTAGATGTAACTATTTGGCTAGACTATTTAATTTTTTATAACTAAGATATATTATTATTGGTTATAAATTTATAATCATAAAAATATTATATATTAGTCCGCATATCGCGTGGTATATATATATATATACACCGTGTGATACATATCAATGTGTAACTATTTATATATTTATATATATGATATGAGATGCCATTTGTCAATTTCTTATTGGCTTATGCATTAAATAGAATTTTTGTCAATGTTATCGTAATCTAGTGGTATTGGACTCACTTGTTAATTGAGTGATATTGGGTTCAAACTTAAGAAGAAGTATTGATTACCCATATTTGTTGATGTTAAGGCTGCGTTTGTTACGAGAAAATGAGGGAGGGAATGGAATGGTAATTTCATTCCCTAAAAAAAATGAGTGTTTGGTAGCTCGAGGGAATGGAATAACAATTCCTTTGTAAGAGTCTTTTCCCTCATTGGATAGAATAGCCATTCCTTCTCAAACCAAGAGGAATGACTATTCCCACTTTTAAGGAACTAAAATCATTAAAAGTGAATCCTACCTATTTTTTTTTCCAATATTCTATTTTCAACTTTTACCAAACATTGGCATTGGATTCACATTCTCATTCCATTCCCTCGAACCAAACACAGCTTAAAGGGTTAGGGGTAAGAGATTTTATGGATTGTAAAAAAAAGAAAAAAAAATTCAAGGAAAGGAATGGAAAGAAAACATAAGCCTGTGTTTGGTATGCTTGAATGGAATGGAAAGAGAATGAAATGAGGATGAGAATGGAATGGAAATGAAAAGAATAGTTATTCTCAATGACTATTTCGTCCTTTTGTTTGGTGCAACTAAGGAAAGAAATTCTCATTCCATAATACTGTCAATTAAATCAATAATTTTTTATTCTCTTTCACAATCATCTCCATCATCTTTTACCCATCTACCTACGATCTTTTTTTTTTCTTTCTATTTTTTTATCAGCATATACCCACAATTTTCGCGACTGAACAAAAAAAAATCATCGCATCTTCATCATCCTTAACCCATATACCCACAATTCTTTTTTTTATTTTTTTTTATTTTTATCAGCATATACCCAAAATTCTTGCAACAAAACCAAAAAAAAAAAAAAAAAAATCATATCATCTTCATCATCCCTCACTCGTTTACTCACAATCACAACACAATTTTTTTTTTCTTCACCATCATCTTCAAAATCACATACCCATTTACCCACATCATGCTCCATATGGGGTAGATCTAAGAGGTGTGTCGCCGTATCGGCCACCGTCATACCCGTTTGTGACACCGGTGAAGCAGTATGTGGCAACCATTAGACTGAGGAGGATGGTGGGCTTGTACGCAATATAGCGGAGCTTCTTCTGTTGGATTAGCTTGACGGGGCCCCAATCATGCTTCCAGGAAGCAACAACAACAAGAATGACGATCGGGATGGCGACGGCGACAAGGATGGTCACGGCAATGCGATTTTTATTGGTGATGGGGATCGACAACGTCGGTGACCTATTCTTCTAATTTTTTAGAGAGGAAGAGAGAGAAAGAGGAGAGCCCTTTGGTTTTTTAGAGAGAAAGGAGATAAGCAGAAAAAGAGAGAAAGAGAGAGAGAAAAGGGGATGAGAACTGTGTCAGGGGTGGGGTCCTAGGTTAGCAATGGTTGGAATGAGTATTCCATCATCTCAAGTGGGGAATGCTCATTCTATGGTTTAATGTAATCGCCAGGTGTGAGGGAATTAGGATTCCATTCATTGTGCTTACCAAACATACCACTTTTTTTCACCAATGGAATACTCATTTCATTCCATCTACTATTCTTATGTACCAAATGTAGCTTAAAAGTTGAGAATAGGTTAACAGATTAGGGTTTTGGATTCCATTCATTGCGCTTACCAAACATCCTACTTTTTTTCACCCATGGAATACTCATTTCATTCCGTCCACTATTCCTAGGGATGGCAATTTTGACCCGCCCCATAGGAGCCTCACCCCGCCCCGCCCCGCCCTTATACGGGCGGGTTTTTTTTAATTTTTTTGGTTCTTGGTTTGGGTATGGGTTTTTTTTAAAATTTTTCATCGGGTGCGGTTCGGTTTTGGTATTTACTAGTCCCGACCCGTAGAACCGAACCGATCTATAGAACCGCCCCTCCCCGCCCGTCTTTTTACAATTTTACCCTTATATATATATAACCTATAAGTCTAAAGCTTTAACCACAAAAACCCTAGCCGTCGCCCCCCCAACTCAGATCCCTCTCTCTCTCGCTCAGATCCCTCTCTGACTCTCTCTCGCTCTCTCCTTCCCCCCACTCCACTCAGATCCCTCTCTCTCCATCTTTCCCTTATTCAATCACTCTCTCCCTCCCTCACGCAACACACACTTCACCACTCACCAGTGGCAGTTCACACTTAATCCGGCAATCCCTCGTCGTCCGCTGTCGCCGTCTGCCGTCTGTCGAGTGCCGACACTGCTCCCTGCCTCACCCTCACACCTCAGTACCTCACCCTTACGGAGTCAGTGACTCACTGTCTCATGTACCTCGCCGTCTCTCGCTTTCTTTCTCCGGATCTACACCAGATGTGCCTTAATTCATCGCCGTCTTTCGCTTTCTTTCGCCAGATCTACGCCATATCTGCCTTGATTTTTCGTCGTCTCTAGCCGTCTCTCGCTTTCTCTCGCCAGATCTGCCTTGATTCCTTGCTGTCTCATGCTGTGGTTCCGAAGCTTTCTCTCGCTAGATCTACCAGATCCAATGTTTATCTTATATTTGTAAAAATTGGGCTATAAAAAAAAAAAAAAAAATTTTGCTTTGGCTGGGCGGGGCGGGGCGGGGCGGGGATGGTTTTCCTACAAAGCCATAGGGTCGGGGATGGTTTTTAGTTTCTATCCTCTGTCGGGTTTAGTGGCGGGTTTGGTCTTAGGGTTTCAATGTTAGGGTCGGGGATGGTATATGGTAGACCCACCCCATTGCCATTCCTAACTATTCCTGTGTACCAAATGCAGCCTAAAGGTTGAGAATAGGTTAACATATTAGGGTTTTAGGATTCCATTCATTGTGCTTACCAAACATCCCACTTTTTTTCACCCATGGAATACTCATTTCATTCCGTCCACTATTCCTGCATACCAAACACAACCTAAAGGTTGAGAATGGGTTAAACCAAACGCAGCCTAAAGGGTGAAAATGGGTTAACAGATTAGGGTTTTCATTTTCTTTTTTTTCCTTTTTCGATAGACAGGGTTTTCACTTTTTCACATCCCCACACGTCTCTTCCCAGTTCCCATTCACGGCCTTCCTGCAATTTTGCACAACAGCTCCATTGCTCCATCTCACGACCTCTCTTAGTCTCTTCCCATTCTCCATCATCGCCGATACTCTTTACGTCCTCAAGCTCTGGCGAAATCTGAGAAGATCGTCATTCTTCATTTTTTTTATTCGCACAACCAAACGATTTGTAGAAGGTAAGGGCTTTTAGTATCACTTCTGCAGATCTGCTCAGATCTGAGCAGATCTTCCTGCTCCTTTGATCTGATCTAAAGTTACTCTTCACTACATCCATCATCTACATCTTCTTCTTTTTCGTTCACCACCACAACCCGCTATCACCACCCATCACTATCTCAATAAACATCCTCGATTTCCACACATAAGTCTCATCTTTGCGTAAGTACCACATATATGGCTCTTCGACCAGAGAAGTATGATGTTTTCTTGAGTTTCAGCGGCAAGGATACAGGTTCGAGCTTTACTGACCACCTCCACGCAGCTTTGGTCCGTAAAAGGGTCTCCACGTTCACACATGACAGACTCGAGAGAGGAGAAGAAATTCAGGCTGGACTGTGGAAAGCGATCGAAGAGTCAGTATTGTATATCATCGTATTCTCAGAAAACTATGCTAGTTCGAGATGGTGCCTTGACGAACTCGTTAAGATCATGGAAAGCAAGAGGTATCGGATTGTTGTGCCTGTTTTTTACAAAGTTAACCCGTCCCACGTGCGGGGATTGAAGGGGAGTTTTGGGAAAGCATTTGCCAGGCATGAAAGTGGTGACAAGGAGAAAGCCAAGGTGGAGAGGTGGAAGGCCGCGCTGACGGAGGCCGCTAATTTGAGAGGATGGCACTTAAAAAATGGTTATTTCCTTCTTTCTCCTTGTTTTTTTTTTTTTTTTTTTTTTTTGGTTCAAAGGTATTTCCTTCTTTCATTCTTTATTCTTTCTTTCTTTCTTTCTTTATTTTATTTTATTTTTTTAAAAGTATTTCTTTCTTCTTTTTATTTTGGTAGGATAAACAATTAACTCTATTATATATCGTAATACAAGTATTTCTTTCCTTTTCTATAGAAGGAAAAAATGATTAAGAAGATCTATGAAACTTAGATTTGTCTAATAAATAGTAAATAAGAGGGATGAGACTTAGATCTTCTCTCTAAAAAATGGGTATTCCATTCGTTTTTTTTTTTAATGAAAAATAATTAGCAAGACCAATGAGGCTCAGATCTGCCTAAAAGATCTATAATTGGAAAAATTAAATAACAAGACTAGTGAAGCTTAGATATACCTAGAATTAGTATAATCTTGTTCAATTTTTTTTTCCTCGGTAGGAAAACTAATTATATTATATATTATATATATATATATATATAAGCAGGAACTTCTTCTTCTTTTTTATCCCCTTTTTGGTATTGAGATTCTTATAATTTTGTAGCATCGTAATATTCATTTCATGTTTGGTGGCTTATTTCAACATCTTTTATTTTAACTCGCTTCCATATTTTATTCTGGTTCAAATTGGTAGGCATGAGTCAGAATTTATTGAGCGCATCGTCAAAGACATTCTGGAGAAACTTGAAGGACGCAAATACATGTTCCTATTTGAGGATGTTTGGAAACGGATTTCGAATCATGATGCACAACAAATCAAAAATAGCAGGCAGGGACAAATGAAATTGCGAAGCAAGGTATGACATTGTTTTTACATCTTTTCATCTTCGATCATGGTTAGGTATGACAAAGCAGGGCCTTACGAGAGACAGAGATAGAGAGAGAGAGAGAGGTGGGGGTGGTTTTGGGAGAAAGGAGAGGCGTGGTGATGTGGGTTTTTTTCTTTTATATGGTTTTCTTGATGCGTGCCGCACGCCGTCAAGAAAACCAGCTTTTTTAAAAACCCAAAAACCAGCTTTCCATCTTTTTGTTTTTTTGTTTTTTTTGGGTAAGTAAATTGACACTGTTTTTACTACTTTCCATCTTTGATCATGTTTATAGACTATATCATATGAGGAAATCAACTTTCCTTCTTTTTCTTTGAAAAAACAGATTCTCAACAATATGAAATTCCTTCATCTTCTTCACACCGGTCACCTGATTGACACCCCAGCTTTGCCAGGAATCACCAGTCCCGTGAAGTTACTCAATGATTGTACAAGTTTGGTAGAAGTTTACCAATATATTGCATGTCTCGACAAACAGGTTCTCTCTCTCTCTCTCTCTCTCTCTCTCTCGGTTTATTTTTTTTATTTTTTTTTTGGGGTGCGTATTGGACTGGGATTTTTGTTCTTATAATTCAGGATTCTATGTCCTGGGAGTGAGGTTCCTAACTATTTCAAATCCCAGAATGGCGGAACAAATTTATCTTGTGCTGCGTGCCTCTTTCCAGATCGGATTCTATGCAGATGAAACACAGTTGATGAATCTGATCGATGATGTCCTACTGGTCTACAAAGTCAAAAGTAAGACCACGGGCTTTAAAAGGCACTACGAACCAATATTTTGTGGCAATCTATTGTACTCTCAAGATCATATATATATATATGGCTCCACTATGCACCAAAACATTATCACTACATACTCTCATTTTAGTCCAATTGATGGTTCTCAACAATCCATCAAAATCCAAGGATTCAATAACTTCATGCCCTTTTTATTGTCACTACATACTCTCAGCAACAGCAACATTCCGTCACGTTTACATCAATTTGGTAGGGAAAATCCCTTCCACATACTTAGGACCCTTCTTTTCCTTATTTTGTCTGAAAAATCTATTCTTCTTTTTGAGCTTTGCAGATCACTTCTATTCTTGGAGTGATGAATACAATTCTACTCCAATTTATACAAACTCATATTTTTATTGATTCAATACTTCACCCTCAACTGGAGGTTTGAGTCTTTGTCTCTTTGGTGACGAAAATCCTTTCCTCATATTTGTACTCCCTTCGTTTCTAATTGACTGTCTTGTATGAAAAATCACATTTTTTTAGGAAACTTTATTAAACGTTTTCACATCAAACTATATGTTTAGCATTTCAATTTTTCCCTCAAGTGGACAAAACATTGAAAAAAGATAAAATAATCATGAGAAATGGTATTTTAGGAAAGCAAATAAAAAGAATCTTCAACTTTTTTAATGTTACAATAATTTTGAAACATCCCAAGGCCAATAAAATAGGAACCGAGGGAGTAATAATTTTGGCCTTTGTAAAACGGCTTTTTAAGAATTTATTTATTTGTTTATTTTTTTTCCCCAGTAATACCGGATTCTATTGACTTAACTCTATTGATTTCATTAATTCAATGAACTCCCTTGAAACCATTTGACTTAAGATTCTAGTTTGGGTTGAAAGAAATTCAAGATGAGAGTAATTAGTTTACCAAATTGACCGGTAGTAAAAAAGGAAAGAACCTAAATTTTGGAAGGAATTTTGTGCATTCCTTGTGAATCCTTGGATTTTATTTTTGGCTGTTGAGAGCCATCGATTGAACTGAAACACTATGGGACTAGAGGGGATCCGAGCTAGCCCGCAAGAACAAGCCTGAATCGAAATGGTTTATCTTTTTGCAGTGTATTAGAATCTGTTTATACTTTGTGACTTCTTTAAATTAACCGTAATGTTGATGTTTTCATGGTTAAGATTACAAGTTATTTTTATCTTCCATATGTTATGATCTCTTCTTACTCCTGATCAAAGTGGAACCGTCTTCAAGGTAAATTGAAAGAATGGATGGTCTATTTATTGTGTGTTAGATATTATTTTCCGCAGGATACTCGATGGAAAACTGAATAATTGTATTCACAATGCAGGTAGTAATAATCTCTAGCAAGAGATAGCGAAGAATTTTCTATTGGGATAAGACAAAAGGGTTTTTTTTTTTTTTTTTTTTTTTGACAAGAAAATCCTTCGAACAAACCTGGACCCATATAAGACCGCACAATTAATATGAACCAAGTAACTCCAGGGCTCATGAAATCTTCTGTGGGTGGTCCCAAAGGGTCTAGTAAGAGTTGAATTCAAGATTTTTGCTTCATGAGGTATGGTCCCTTGCTAACTAAGCTACCATTAAGGTTAAGTGAGACAAAGTTTTGCTACAACGAAAAATAGATCATTCTTTTCGTTATATGCTTAGGTTTTGACTTTATAGGAGTTGGTGAGACTCCTTGCAAAAATAGATTATTCTACTGTAAAAGATTTTTTGTTCAAGCAGAAGAATAGATTTCAAAGAAACATTTCAAAAAAATAAAAACTAATCTAGAGAACATATACCTAATTATTTATAACACTCGGGGACAGTTTGGCAAACCTCAAAGTCTACCCAATTAAAGATAAGTCTAGTTAGTTTTGATTTCATTGTTTAGTAAGTCTTTTTTTCCTTCTAATCAGTTTTTCTTTCGTCTGAAAATTATGCATAGATACAATTATGGCCTAGACTAATCTAATCTAGTTTTTAAATTTCTCAAACAGACCAACATTGTCAGCTCCATCATTTTTAAGTTGTCAATTGAAAGATTTTACTATTTAAGAGGGAAAATATTTCAATTCCATATAACAATATTTAATTACTCAAGAACAATCTAAAAGGAGAAAAGTAAGAGGGAAGGAACTGAGGAAGAAGGCAATTGCAAAGTAAACTAGTTTGCTTTCTTGATTCATGGGACAAATGGCAACTGGACTTTGCATTGGGTCGGTGCTGTCATGATGAGATTTTCCATAATATTTTACAGTTCCATTGTCTCCGAAAGGATAAATTGGAAAGTAATAAGTTAATTTTATACCTAACTATTATTTCAAATTTTCAATGTAGTAGAGCAGGGAATGGAATATATTCTCATGGCCACCAAGTTTGACTGAACTCACTGTAATTGTCGGGAAAAGGTAGATACAACTGTCATTTACGTGTGAAGCCCAAGCTGCCGAGCTTTTTCAACAATATCCCCAAAGAAGTAGATTTGGGTTGGCCAAACAACAAAGGAAGACCCTAAGATTTTTGCTAAAGTGAACCTGGGACTTATCCACATTGATCGTTTGCCCAAACCAAGACTAATACTTGTTCAGACAATCAAGTATAACACTGGCGTCGCCAACATTGGCTTTACTAAACAGAAACAAATCATCAGCAAAAAGAACATGGGACATAGCAGGACTCCCTCTGCAAATTTTAATACCATGGATATGATCACTATCTTCAATACACAAGACCGAGAAAGGACCTTAGAAAACAAAATGAAAACGAAGGGAGATAAGGGATCTGATTGCCTAAGACCTCTCTAAGGAGAAAACAAACCAATCGGTCTCCCATTAACAATGGTGGAGAAAGAAGTAGTAGAGATACATTGACTTATCCAATTGGAGGCATGATTCCTCTCGTCAACCTAAGCCATTTACATTGCTTTTAGGTCAAGTTTAATAAAATTTAAAACTCACCCAAGCACACTACTCCTTCAGTTTTATAATGCAAATTTTTTTTTGACTTGTTAACAAAGGAGATTAGCTTTCCGAATTATTAAGTAGACAGCATACCACCACCTTTTTTGGCATCGGGGATTCAGGTCTTCAGTCAAACTAATCCCATGAACACTAGTAAAGTTGACTCCTCTATATTAGTTAATGCAGCAATTGGTGGCTGGTCGTAAGAGGGAGTTGCAATTGGTGGTTGGCCACTACAAAAATTTCTAAACTAGCACCTCTCACGTATTTTAAACTTTTCAAGATTTTTGAAGAATACAAAAAGTTTTTATGAAAACTGGACACATTGTTCATTAAAAAAAAAATCATTTTGAATAACTTTGTAAAAGAAATATTTTTCAAAATCTATCATTTAAGTTGATTTTTTAGATCATTTTTCATGAAATTTTTTGTAAAAACAAAACAAAGACTGTAAATGGCCAAAAAGTATACTTAAATGACAGATTTTTAAAAAAAATTTCTTCTACAAAATTGTTCAAAATGATGTTTTTTAATAGACGACGTGACCAGTTTCATGAAAACCTTTTATATTTTCATAAAACCTTGAAAATTTTAAAGTTAGTGGAAGGTGCTTAGAAATTTTTGTGGTGGCGATAGCCCTCTCATATATATATATATATATATATATATATATATTTTCTTTTGTGTAATAAAATTAATAAGGGGAATTTTAGATTGATCGGCCTACAAAGAAATAATTACAGTTCAATGTAAATTGTTATTAACTTCCTATGAAATGACTATTAACTTACTAATGATGACTAATAATGTGGATCAACACAACATGAATTTATTAGTAAGTATATATTCATCTCTCTCTCTCTCTCTCGCACACACACACATATGTGTGTGTGTATGAGCACGTGGATAATTGGCCCTTGATTCAATTGATTGAGAATAAAAAAATAAATCCAAGGAAAATGATCACATAAAACACTATTTGAGTGGACTTTTAATTGCATTTTTTGGGGCTTAATTAGGCTCTGATCCAAGCACAGAAGCCCATGAATTTCATGGGTCAGTGTCCATAGAATGACATCATATAACTTGATGGGCCAATGTAGTGTTTAAAGCTAGCTAGCTAAATTTACTTGAGGGAATTACAGATAGGTCCGGCTAGGGCAAACAATTACAATTTAATTACAGTTAATAGTCATTCTTAGTTAAGTTAGTAGTTGTTTATAAGTAAGTTAGTAATCATTTGTATTGAACTGTAATTATTTGTTCATAGCCAGACCTATCTGTAAGTTTCCTTTACTTTGTTTTTGCCATGAAAATTTTCTGCTGCAGTATAGTGAAGTAATTTTTTTTTTTTTTTTTTTTTTTTTTTCTTCCTTCTATTGATAGTAAAGTAATTTTTTCCCATCTTCTCCCGCGTTACAAATTTCTCCACAGACTCCACTATAACGTAACCCTTCTCCTTTCAAAAGGGACTCAACAAAAAGTAGTTTAAGAAATACTCTGTAAAAGAAACTTTTTAAGTAGTATATTATCATGCATGGTCCTTTTCTTTTCTTTTTTACTTTCTAAGATTCTATTAGAGGCTTTAAGTTCTTTTACATCATAAGTTTTGAGATAAAAAGCTCTAGACCATGATTGTTAAACTTTTCTAACTAATCATACGAACATAATTATCAAGCAATAATAAGCAGGCCATTATGTTCGATTCGAAAACATAAAATTTAGTAACTTAGGTCATATTTGTTTATCTGGAATAGAATGGATGAGAATGAAATCTGATTCTATGTTTGAAATAGTATGGAATGGAAAGGGATTCAAAATAGTTATCCAATCATGTTGTTTGATTCTATTCTCCTTTAAAATATCTCATCTAAACATGATGTTTAGAATGAATTGAAATGTAATTCTATTTCATCCATTCCATTCCAACAAAACAAACATGACCTTAGTGAATAACTAAATTTATATAGTTAAAGACCCTTCAATTGTTGTTAGTATAAGGAAGAAAAGAGATGAATGCGTGTGAGGTAGCAATGTGCACATCAAGCATATATGTATACATATATAATAGAAAACTAGGGTTTGGGGTTGATTTTTGTAATACCAAAGCACATGGAATTTGCACAATCAAGATTGTAGTTGTAGAGTGCATCAGAGGATTGTGCAGGCACCGCCGATGCTGGCGATCCATTTGTAAACAACTTTCACTATTTTACCCCTATCGACATCTAATAAACCTTTATATTTTGGCCAAAATTTAAATCACTCTGATCTTCTTTCTCTATCTATATTACCCCTATTAATATCTAACAAACCTTTATATTTTTCATTTACAAAACCACAAATCTGACGACAGAGTGATTCAGATCTAATCAAAATATAAATGTTTATTATATGAATTTTGGGGTAAAATACGATCTTTAAACCCATAAAAAAAGCAAAGTAAGGATAATACTGAAAATTCTGACGGTAGGCCCAAAATTGCAACTCAACTAATAATTCGGTTACTGAATTTACGCAATTTAATATTTGGACCCTAAAATAAAGCTGGACCCAAACTTTTAACCCTAAAGTGCAATTTACCCTATTTAATAACTAAGGGGTTTCATAGGTCTTTATCATTATTTCATTCACATCCCATGTAAACTAAAACATGCATCATATACATAAAATAAAAGGATTCACCATTTATAAATATTAGTCCATCAATCTGTATGTGGACATATACCTATCTATGGCAAATCAAGCCTTTTAAATATCTTATATTACAGGCTCTGGATGATTATGGACTTTTTCAAAATTATAAAACTTAAGTCTTTTAAGTTGTACAAAAAGTCTATGGGCGGGTTATGGTGATCGCAATATATAATCGGTCTTCAAGTCATGAGTCTTCTCCAAAAGTCCTCAACTCTACCGTCCTGTATCTTACTCCTTCATGCTCCATCACGTGCCCACGGACATTACATTACAATAATATAAAGAATGAGTATATGCGGGGGGAAAAGGGAGTACAAAGAGAATAATAGAGAGAGGGAGGCATGCATGCCCCATTTAAATAGTACATCACCAAAACTTTAAATAAAATTTAAATTACAACCCATCATAATATAAATTACATCCATCGCATGGAAAGTGGCCAATCACATCCATATTATTAATTGGTCTTTTAATCCATAATCATCTCATAACATTATCCATACAATCACATTGCATTTATAATGAAATAACGTATAGCAAAAAATATAAAACAATTGACATATTCATGGCTATTAATTATCCGGATCAATCATAAATTCTCATCCTATGATAATGTAGTTATCTAATCTATATTGGATTTAATGCAAAAATAAAGTCCTATTCATGAGAGGAACATTAAGTTTCCAAAGCTAGGGTTTCAAAAAAAAAAAAAAAAAAAACCTAGTTATTAAATCAATTGCTTCAGCATTTTTCTTTTCAAAATGTAGAGGCGGGGTTCAAACTTTCAACTCGGGAGGTCCACATCACTCTTTTTGAGTGAAGGAACCGCGTTAATTAAATGGAGAAGTTAATTGGTTTTAAAAGCTTTGAGTCCTCACTTTTGACAATTCTATGTAAAAACGTCTTTTCCTGACATCTTTTCTCTAGCTTTGCTCAAAGTGACAATTACAGAGGGTTTAGTCTACTCTGGCGGCAATGAGTTGGAAAATTATTTTTTTAACTTTTTATTTTCAAAATGCATCGGAGCCTCAGAGACCGATGACTTAAACTCTTGACTACTCAAAACCCCACCCAACCTCGTATCTAACTTGGCATCCAACTTGGATATTATTTTTGAATGATGATCAAGTAAATATGTGTTGATATAAGTTATATTAATATTCGTATTGAGAGTTGTACCTTATACATTAGTGAGTTATGAGGTACATTGGATTAATACAAAGGGTACAACTTCTAATACATGGTGCTGATATAACTTATATCAACACGTACAAATGGGAACATAATTGATTATCTCTAGGCCCTATGCTTGTTGTAGAACTAATTTACTTTGCAATTTCTGTTTGGAGAAAATAAAATTGTAAATATTATGAAAAGTCTCATAATGACAATACTGACTAAGGGTGCAATTTGGTTTAGGTAAAACTGAGAGGTAAAATTGAGAATGGAATCGAATCGAGTAAAACAGCGACTCAATTAAAGTGAGTTCAGTATGATTCATGCTTTCTATTGGTAAAGGTACTGAGCAACAACAGACATTTCAATGTCCCTTATTCTTTATTCAGTCTTCAATCATCTTTTCTTCCCAAAGGTAATGGTTCAATCAGACTGAAATCAGTTGAAGCATAAATGAGTTCATGCCCTATTTCGTAATTTCCTATGTCTAATTAAAGTCATTTCCTTATCATCATATGAGCCCTCATCATGTTCACTAATTCGTCAAAAAATCCACATGTGATTGGTCAACAAAATCCATTATCTTTTAAACTTAAGTCATTTACAATTCACACACCTACTCTCAATTGAATCTAAGCTCATATATACATATTTTTTTCTCCTTTTTTTTATTTTTTTTATTGTTTCATTTTTTATTTTTTGGGCTTGGATTGATTACACAATTTCTTTACAATCATCACACTAATAGGGCTAAAATTTAAATGATATTGGATTTCTAGTCTGTTACCAATATTACCTCTCCTGGTTAGGTTCATTCAAATCCACATGATGACCCACCCTTGGGTAGCCCAATTGGTAAGGGCGTATTTGTGATTGTGTGGTTAGACGCACGGTCACAAGTTCGATTCCCCGTTAGGACAACCCAAGATTTAAGTTGGAACCATGGCGGTGGGTTATTGCGCTAGTCTCCCTAAGAGTTTAGGTTCCATGGGTGAGTCCAAAAGCCCTGTTGTGGGATGGTTCACTCATTATAAAAAACAAAAACAAAAAAAAAAAAAACAAATCCACATGACGAGTGGGTTAGTTGATTTCAAAATAGGCCACACTACAGTTTAAACCCTTCATAGTAAAGCCCAATCATTTGTTCCATCTTTCAATTGGTTCTATGCTTGGCATATTTTTTTTTCTGAAATTTTTTGATTTTTTTTTGGTAGATTTTTTTTTTTTTAACAGTGAATCTACACTTAGTTATAATCCTACGTTATTGGGCTCAGCATTGCCCCACAAGAGACCATGTGCTAAGCCCAAAGCTCACAAAACTCACTCATTACCCCCACATGGGTAACTAAGCTTGGCTCTGTTAGTTACGGCTGGCAATTTATGTCCAAACCCACGAACCCGTCCAAACCCGTCTAAGATAAATGGGTGCAGACGGGTGATTTTTATTAATCGGGTCTAATCGGGTTGGTATAAAAAAATTTTGGGGGCTAATGAAACTTGATAGGTTACAACATTGATTTAAGCATGGAAAAGGGGCCAAAAAAATAAAAATTTGCCCCAAAAATATATACATATACCAGGCAGCACAAACGCATGGAGAAAAAAGGAAAAAAAAAATTTGCTCAGAAGATCGAAGACTCACCTGAGTTCAAGTAGCCGACGGTGAGTGCTGCTGCAGCGGTGAGACTTTTGCCAGCAGTGA
Source organism: Liquidambar formosana (assembly GCA_039720395.1). NCBI lineage: Eukaryota > Viridiplantae > Streptophyta > Magnoliopsida > Saxifragales > Altingiaceae > Liquidambar > Liquidambar formosana. The sequence continues at coordinate 29,430,709 of CM077823.1, forward strand.
AGGTTGCTGCGACGTTGAGACTCTTATCGCCGAATGGGGACTCTTGCTACACTGGGAGGGTTCGAAAAATCGAAAAATGATTGAGGATTTCACACTCTTCGGCTTCTTTACGCTCTTCATCAGTGCCTTCTTCGCCTTCGTCGAAGCAGGCGATTTCAACGCCGAAGCGGCCTTCTTCCCCGGCGTTGTCCTTGTCGACGTCCTTGCTGCCTTGGCAGGTCTAGCGCCCGGTTTTGGCTTCGGCTTCTGTTTTGCAGCAGCCTTCGACTTAGCAGCTGCTGCTTTCGGTTTGGCAGTTGCTTTGGGCTTTGCCGCAGCAGGCTTTGGCTTAGCTATTGTCTTGGATTTAGCAACTAGTTTAGCCTTAGGTTTGGCAGCGGCTTTGGGCTTCGCCAATGCTTTCGATGTCGCGGCTATCGACTTGGTTTGGGTTGGGTTAACAGATCAGCAAATGAGCGAAGGTATTACATGTTTAAAACAGGTGAGTTTGGGTTTCAACCTATAATAAATGGGTGAGTTTGGTTTTACTTAAATGGGTTCTTCATGTAAATAGGTTAGATTGGATTTAGGTGATATTTTAACTGCACCCATTTAAACTCACCCAAACCCACTCAATTGCCTGGCCTACTGTTAGTCCAAGGTAGACCAAAATGAATAACTGTGCTCATACAGGTCAGCCAATATGGCTCCGGGTCGGAGTCCAAAGACTCCACATGTGTCTTGCCCTTTTGCACAAGTGTGAATAGAATTCAAAAGTTGCTGTACAATTTGCCTTGGGGCCGGACTCTGCCTTTCCTAATTCAAAATCATGGCTTCTGAGCCTTGGGTGGGAAAAACCTGCCACGTGAGAGCATGCTTGGTCATCCAGTGAGAATAGTCCTTTCCCATTACACAACTTTTTTAAAAAAAATATCAAAAGACATCAAAAACTTTGGACCGGGGGTATTAAACAAAACTAAGTGGACCACCTTTTTCTTATTAAAAACCTTCTCTGCAATTCCACAATTCCAAGATATTTAAAAAAAAAATTATAATTGGACTACTTTTTTTATTAAAAACCTTCTCAACCATATATATATATATATATATAATAGATTTTTTTTTACAAAAACAAAGTGTACTCATTCCCCTTCGCACTCTGACCGAAGTCTTTTTAAGTTAAATCAAAGGGTTGATATGTAAGCATGGATAAAGAACCGGCCACTCCAGCAAAATAATCCACTACACACGCACCCCCGCCGCGGGTTGGTGTGTGGGTGTGTGGGTTGGGGGGGGTAAGGATTGGTGTGGTGTTCTGTGAATTCTTATCATCCAACATAACTCTTAAATAAATCTTACCTCAAGTGGATCAGTCTCACCCTCCAACTCTTAAATAAATCTTACCTCAAATAAATCTTGTCTCGCTCATATTTTGTCATAAATTTTGATATCTTTCGAGGTTGGTTGGTTTTTTTTAATGTTTTCTAACTAGGGATTTTTTTTTTTTTTTTTTTTTTTGTGAAGTTTACCCATGGCTTACTTGGAGGAAAAGTAAAAGGAAAAGGAAAGATGAATGATAATAGTTTCTTCAAATTTTTATTTTTTATTGGTTTGGTTTAGATTAAAATGACTCAAGCATAAATATATATATATATATATACAATGTATCTAGGTTACCTATGATCTCATTCATTGTTCAAGTCTATATCAAAAAGTAAAAAATCATTGAAAGTAATTAATAAATAAACTTACCCATTCCCAATTTTAAATGGTAGATTGAAAAACATTTCTGCAATTACTTTTGTTAAATAAGCAACATTGGAATTGTGAATGGTAACATTTGTCTTTTTCAGAAAAAATATTTTTTGGTGACCATTTTTCACCATCATATTAATAAAAAGATTAGCTGTCAACTTATCAAAAATTGATTGTCAACTTGATACAAATTGACTACCAATGTTACCTGCTTTTGGTTTCATGCGGGGTATACTTTACCCTTTTCAGAAAAATTACATTTTGGTAATCACTTCCCAACATAATACCAACAAAAAGCCACTGTCTATTAACTTACTACAAATTTATTATCAATGTAATACAAATTGACTATCAATTTCCCTTTTTCTAGTATTACTCTTATAATTGGCCACTAAAAGGTAATTTTTTGAAAAAGTGATATTCTTTAAACGGCTGACGCGTGGCACAACGGAGGCTAAGAACTATGTTCTCTCAGCTTCTGTTTTATATTTATATAATATATATATATCTAGAGTCATCTTCCAAAACTCTATCTATGATTTTTATTTTTCAAAACCAACCGTTAGATTAGATCTACTTTATGCGAAGATCATGCATACCAAAAATTAAGTTGATCCGAGATTAAGAACTACTTTATTCATAAATTTCTAAAATCAGTGATTGTCATCGATTAAAAAATATAATTTTTAGATGGAATAGCAATCATTCTCGGATCAACTTGATTTTTGGTATGTATCACCCAGATGATAAGGTTATCTAATCCAACGGTTGGTTTTGTAAAATATGAATCACTTGTATAATTTTGAAGGGTGACCTAACGCAAAGTTATGTTAGATTAACATCATAAGAAGGGGGCTATATATATATATATTCCCCATTGAATGCACCTAACCTACTTACTTGCTTTGCTCACAGAAAAGAGACCCAGATTGACAATAAACATCACGGATTTCATCATCGGGACTCAGAATCAAATATAAGGACAAAATAGGGTGTCTACAGTAGGTCTTCCTCTTCGAATCTGATTTTATGTTTTGGTGGAGATGCTATTGAATATGGAGGGTAACTCCATCTATCTTTGTCTATATATAGGGCTTTGAGATCAATATGTTACAATCCATTTATTAACATTTTTTTTACTTTGATTTGCTCATGTAATATGTTTATTTGTTTGTTTGCTTGTTTTATTTTTGTTTTTTAATGATTTGAACACTATCATTTATTATTTATAGAGAATAATCTATAATTATACATTTTATTTTATTTTTCTATTTTTTGTTTTATGTTTTTGCTGAAAAGTTTTTTTTTTTTTTTGAAATTATCTTTTTCCTATTTTTCTTTTTTAAAATTATTTAGATCTTTTCTTTTTTCTTTTTTTATTGCCGCGCATCGCGCGAGTCACTTCTTGTACTATTATATAAAAGAAAGTATGTCATGTGGCACATCTCTATCAAGTATTTCCCTCAAATACTCAGAGCATACCACATGACACATCTCTCAAGACATTAAACCATTTTGACACAAGAATCTACAAAAGGGGAAAAAAATTATATCAAATAAATAATTAAAGGAAAAAAATAATTTTAGCAATTAGACTCTAGAATCGTAAAGGGAAAAAAATAATTAAGGTAAACAAATAACTAATCAATTCTCATACTTTTTCACTAATTCATTATGGTAAATTGCAAAAATCCTTAGATGTAACTATTTGGCTAGAATATTTAATTTTTTATAACTAAGATATATTATTATTGGTTATAAATTTATAATCATAAAAATATTATATATTAGTCCGCGTATCGCGTGGTCTATATATATATATATATATATACACACCGTGTGATACATATAAATGTGTAACTATTTATATATTTATATATATGATATGAGATGCCATTTGTCAATTTCTTATTGGCTTATGCATTAAATAGAATTTTTGTCAATGTTATCGTAATCTAGTGGTATTGGACTCACTTGTTAATTGAGTGATATTGGGTTCGAACTTAAGAAGAAGTATTGATTACCCATATTTGTTGATATTAAGGCTGCGTTTGTTACGAGAAAATGAGGGAGGGAATGGAATGGTAATTTCATTCCCTAAAAAAAATGAGTGTTTGGTAGCTCGAGGGAATGGAATAACAATTCCTTTGTAAGAGTCTTTTCCCTCATTGGATAGAATAGCCATTCCTTCTCAAACCAAGAGGAATGACTATTCCCACTTTTAAGGAACTAAAATCATTAAAAGTGAATCCTACCTATTTTTTTTCCAATATTCCATTTTCAACTTTTACCAAACATTGGCATTGGATTCACATTCTCATTCCATTCCCTCGAACCAAACACAGCTTAAAGGGTTAGGGGTAAGAGATTTTATGGATTGTAAAAAAAAGAAAAAAAAATTCAAGGAAAGGAATGGAAAGAAAACATAAGACTGTGTTTGGTACGCTTGAATGGAATGGAAAGAGAATGAAATGAGGATGAGAATGGAATGGAAATGAAAAGAATAGTTATTCTCAATGACTATTTCATGCTTTTGTTTGGTGCAACTAAGGAAAGAAATTCTCATTCCATAATACTATCAATTAAATCAATAATTTTTTATTCTCTTTCACACTCATCTCCATCATCTTTTACCCATCTACCTACGATCTTTTTCTTTTCTTTCTATTTTTTTATCAGCATATACCCACAATTTTTGCGACTGAACAAAAAAAAATCATCGCATCTTCATCATCCTTAACCCATATACCCACAATTCTTTTTTTTTTATTTTTTTTTATTTTTATCAGCATATACCCAAAATTTTTGCAAAAAAAAAAAAAAAAAAAAAAAAAAAAAAAAAAAATCATATCATCTTCATCATCCCTCACTCGTTTACTCACAATCACAACACAATTTTTTTTTCTTCACCATCATCTTCAAAATCACACACCCATTCACCCACATCGTGCTCCATATGGGGTAGATCTGAGAGGTGTGTCGCCGTGTCGGCCACCGTCATACCCGTTCGTGACACCGGTGAAGTAGTATGTGGCAACCGTTGGACCGAGGAGGATGATGGGTTTGTACACAATGTAGCGGAGCTTCTTCTGTTGAATTAGCTTGACGGGGCCTCAATCGTGCTTCCAGGAAGCAACAACAACAAGAATGACGATCGGGATGGCGACGGCGACAAGGATGGTCACGGCGATGCGATTTTTATTGGTGATGGGGATCGACAACGTCGGTGACCTATTCTTCTTATTTTTGAGAGAGGAAGAGAGAGAAAGGGGAGAGCCCTTTTGTTTTTTAGAGAGAAAGGAGATAAGCAGAAAAAGAGAGAGAGGGAGAGAAAAGGGGATGAGAGGTGTGTCAGGGGTGGGGTCCTAGGTCAGCAATGGTTGGAATGAGTATTCCTTCATCTCAAGTGGGGAATGCTCATTCCATAGTTTAATGGATTCGCCGGGTATGAGGGAATTAGGATTCCATTCATTGCGCTTACAAAACATAGCACTTTTTTTCACCAATGGAATACTCATTTCATTCCATCTACTATTCTTACGTACCAAACGTAGCTTAAAAGTTGAGAATAGGTTAACAGATTAGGGTTTTGGATTCCATTCATTGCGCTTACCAAACATCCTACTTTTTTTCACCCATGGAATACTCATTTCATTCCGTCCACTATTCCTAGGGATGGCAATTTTGACCCGCCCCATAGGAGCCTCACCCCGGCCCGCCCCGCCCCGCCCCACCCTTATAGGGGCGAGTTTTTTTGAATTTTTTTGGTTCTCAGTTTGGGTATGGGTTTTTTTTTAAATTTTTCATCGGATGCAGTTCGGTTTTGGTATTTACTAGTCCCGACTTGTAGAACCGAACTGATCTGTAGACCCGCCCCGCCCCGCCTGTCCTTTTACAATTTTACCCTTATATATATATATAACCTATAAGTCTAAAGCTTTAACCACAAAAACCTTAGCCGCTAGCCCCCCAACTCAGATCCCTCTCTCTCTCGCCCAGATCCTTCTCTGATTCTCTCTCGCTCTCTCCCTCCCCCCACTCCACTCAGATCCCTCTCTCTCCATCTCTCCCTCATTCAGTCACTCTCTCCCTTCCTCACGCAACACACATTTCACCACTCACTAGTGGCAGTTCACACTTAATCCGGCAGTCCCTCGTCATCCGCCGTCTGCCGAGTGCCAACACTGCTCCCTGCCTCACCTTCACACCTCAGTACCTCACCCATACGGAGTCAGTGAATCATTGTCTCACGGACCTCGCCGTCTCTCGCTTTCTTTCGCCGGATCTACACCAGATGTGCCTTGATTCGTCGCCGTCTTTCGCTTTCTTTCGCCAGATCTACGCCAGATCTGCCTTGATTTTTCGTCGTCTCTAGCCGTCTCTCGCTTTCTCTCACCAGATCTGCCTTGATTCCTCGCTGTCTCTCGCTGTGGTTCCGAAGCTTTCTCTTGCCAGATCTGCTAGATCCAATGTTTATATTATATTTGTAAAAATTGGGCTAAAAAAAAAGAAAAAAAAAATTGCTTTGGCTAGGCGGGGCAGGGCGGGATGGGGATGGTTTTCCTACAAAGCTATAGGGTCGGGATGGTTTTTAGTTTCTATCCCCCGTCGGGTTTAGGGGCGGGTTTAGTCTTAGGGTTTCAATGTTAGGGTCGAGGATGGTATATGGTAGACCCACCCCCGACCCGCCCCATTGTCATTCCTAACTATTCCTGCGTACCAAACGCAGCCTAAAGGTTGAGAATAGGTTAACAGATTAGGGTTTTAGGATTCCATTCATTGGCTTACCAAACATCCCACTTTTTTTCACCCATGGAATACTCATTTCATTCCGTCCACAATTCCTGCGTACTAAACGCAATCTAAAGGTTGAGAATGGGTTAAACCAAACGCAGCCTAAAGGGTGAGAATGGGTTAACAGATTAGGGTTTTCATTTTTTTTTTTCTTTTTTGATAGACAGGGTTTTCACTTTTTCACATCCCCACAATTCTCTTCCCAGTTCCCATTCACGGCCTTTCTGCAATTTTGCACAACACCTCCATTGCTCCATCTCACGACCTCTCTTAGTCTCTTCCCATTCTCCATCATCGCCGATACTCTTTACGTCCTCAAGCTCTGGCGAAATCTGAGAAGATCATCATTCTTCATTTTTTCATTCGCACAACCAAACGATTTGTAGAAGGTAAGGGCTTTTATTATCACTTCTGCAGATCTGCTCAGATCTCTGCAGATCTGCTCAGATCTGAGCAGATCTTCCTGCTCCTTTGATCTGATCTAAAGTTATTCTTCACTACATCCATCATCTCCATCTTCTTCTTTTTCGTTCACCACCACAACCCGCTATAACCACCCACCCATCACTATCTCAATAAACACCCTCGATTTCCACACAAAAGTCTCATCTCTGCCGCACAATTGATCTCTTTGCGTAAGTACCACATATATGGCTCTTCGACCAGAGAAGTATGATGTTTTCTTGAGTTTTAGCGGCAAGGATACAGGTTCGAGCTTTACTGACCACCTCCACGCAGCTTTGGTCCGTAAAAGGGTCTCCACGTTCACACATGACAGACTCGAGAGAGGAGAAGAAATTCAGGCTGGACTGTGGAAAGCGATCGAAGAGTCAGGATTGTATATCATCGTATTCTCAGAAAACTATGCTAGTTCGAGATGGTGCCTTGACGAACTCGTTAAGATCATGGAGACCAAGAGGACCTTAAAACAGATTGTTGTGCCTGTTTTTTACGATGTTAATCCCTCCGACGTGCGGGGATTGAAGGGGAGTTTTGGGAAAGCATTTGCCAGGCATGAAAGTGGTGACAAGGAGAAAGCCAAGGTGGAGAGGTGGAAGGCCGCGCTGATGGAGGCCGCTAATTTGTTTGGATGGCACTTACAAAATGGGTATTTCCTTCTTTCATTCTTCTTCCTTCTTCCTTCTTCCTTCTTCTTCTTCTTCTTCTTCTTTTTTTTTTTTTTTTTTTTTTTTTTTTTTTTTTTTTTTAAGTATTTCTTCTTTTTATTTTGGTAGGACAAATAATTAACTCTGTTATATATCGTAATACAAGTATTTCTTTCCTTTTTTTTTTTTTTTTAATGAAAAATAATTAGCAAGACCAATGAGGCTCAGATCTGCCTAAAAGATCTATAATTGGAAAAATTAAATAACAAGACTAGTGAAGCTTAGATATACCTAGAATTAGTATAATCTTGTTCAATTTTTTTTTCCTCGGTAGGAAAACTAATTGTATTATATATATATATATATATATATATAAGCAGGAACTTCTTCTTCTTTTTTATTCCCTTTTTGGTATTGAGATTCTTATAATTTTGTAGCATCGTAATATTCATTTCATGTTTGGTGGCTTATTTCAACATCTTTTATTTTAATTCGCTTCCATATTTTATTCTGATCCAAATTGGTAGGCCTGAGTCAGAATTTATTGAGCGCGTCGTCAAAGACATTCTGGAGAAACTTGAAGGACGCAAATACATGTTCCTATTTGAGGATGTTTGGAAACGGATTTCGAATCATGATGCACAACAAATCAAAAATAGCAGGCAGGGACAAATGAAATTGCGAAGCAAGGTATGACATTGTTTTTACATCTTTTCATCTTCGATCATGGTTAGGTATGACAAAGCAGGGCCTTACGAGAGACAGAGAGAGAGAGAGAGAGAGAGGGGGGGGGTGGTTTTGGGAGAAAGGAGAGGCGTGGTGATTTGGGTTTTTTTATTTTATATGGTTTTCTTGACGCGTGCCGCACACGTCAAGAAAACCAGCTTTTTTAAAAACCCAAAAATCTACTGTAGTTTTTGAACTTTCCTTCTTTTTCTTTGAAAAAACAGATTCTCAACAATATGAAATTCCTTCATCTTCGTCACACCTGTCACCTGATTGACACCCCAGCTTTGCCAGGAATCACCAGTCCCGTGAAGTTACTCAATGATTGTACAAGTTTGGTAGAAGTTTACCAATATATTGCATGTCTCGACAAACAGGTTCTCTCTCTCTCTCTCTCTCTCTCTCTCGGTTTATTTTTTTTATTTTTGGGGTGCGTATTGGACTGGGATTTTTGTTCTTATAATTCAGGATTTAATGAAACAGGATCTGTCTGCAGTTGGTGAATTTAGAATTCTATGTCTTGGGAGTGAGGTTCCTAACTATTTCAAATCCCAGAATGGCGGAACAAATTTATCTTGTGCTGCGTGCCTCCTTCCAGATCGGATTCTATGCAGATGAAACACAGTTGACGAATCTGATCGATGATGTCCCACTGGTCTACAAAGTCAGAAGTAAGACCACGGGCTTTAAAAGGCACTACGAACCAATATTTTGTGGATCATATATATATGGCTCCACTATGCACCGAAACATTATCGATCTTCAACTTAAAGATGGAAGCCAGGGAATAAAGCGGAGTATTCACCATCAAAAGATAGTGTGTTATGGGTGAAGAAGTGTGTCCTCAACCTGATTTACGAGGATGAGTGGACGACGAGAAGGATTACCTAATCCAATATATGATCAAGTAAGTATTTAATATGCTCTTTTCTTAGACTGTCTTTTAATTTATTTTCCCATTCTCTTGATCCCTTCCCTAATTTATGTCAAGAGCAAGAGAAAAGGGTTGGCAAGGATGCCAGTCCCATAACTTCATTTTAGTCCAATTGATGGTTCTCAACAATCCATCAAAATCCAAGGATTCACAATGTGCCATGTCATGCCCTTTTTATTGTCACTACGTACTCTCAGCAACAGCAACATTCCGTCACGTTTACGTCAATTTGGTAGGGAAAATCCCTTCCACATACTTAGGACCCACCCTTCTTTTCCTTATTTTGTCTGAAAAATCTCTTCCACCTTTTGAGCTTTGCAGATCACTTCTATTCTTGGAGTGATGAATACAATTCTACTCAAATTTAAACAAACTCATACTTTTATTGATTCAAGACTTCACCTTCAACTGGAGGTTTGAGTCTTTGCCTCTTTGGTGACGAAAATCCTTTCCTCATATTTGTACTCCCTTCGTTTCTAATTGACTGTCTTGTATGAAAAATCACATTTTTTTAGGAAACTTTATTAAACGTTTTCACGTCAAAATATATGTTTAGCATTTCAATTTTGCCCTCAAGTGGACAAAACATTGAAAAAAGATAAAATAATCATGAGAAATGGTATTTTAGGAAAGCAAATAAAAACAATCTTCAACTTTTTTAATGTTACAATAATTTTGAAACATCCCAAGGCCAATAAAATAGGAACCGAGGGAGTAATAATTTTGGCCTTTGTAAAACGGCCTTTTAAGAATTCTTTTTTTTTTTTTTTTTTTTTTCAGTAATACTGGATTCTATCAACTTGACTCTATTGATTTCATTAATTCAATGAACTCCCTTGAAACCATTTGACTTAAGATTCTAGTTTGGGTTGAAAGAAATTCAAGATGAGAGTAATTAGTTTACCAAATTGACCGGTAGCAAAAAAAGAAAGAACCTAAATTTTGGAAGGAATTTTGTGCATTCCTTGTGAATCCTTGGATTTTATTTTTGGCTGTTGAGAGCCATCAATTGAACTGAAACACTATGGGACTAGAGGGGATCCGAGCTAGCCCGCAAGAACAAGCCTGAATCGAAATGGTTTATCTTTTTGCAGTGTATTAGAATCTGTTTATACTTTGTGACTAATTTAAATTAATCGTAATGTTGATGTTTTCATGGTTAAGATTACAAGTTATTTTTATCTTCCATATGTTATGATCTCTTCTTACTCCTGATCAAAGTGAAACCGTCTTCAAGGTAAATTGAAAGAATGGATGGTCTATTTATTGTGTGTTAGATATTATTTTCCGCAGGATACTAAATGGAAAACTGAATAATTGTATTCACAATGCAGGTAGTAATAATCTCTAGCAAGAGATAGCGAAGAATTTTCTCTTGGGATAAGACAAAAGGGTTTTTTTTTTTTTTTTTTGACGAGAAAATCCTTCGAACAAACCTGGACCCATATAAGACTGCACAATTAATATGAACCAAGTAACTCCAAGGCTCATGAAATCTTCTGTGGGTGGCCCCAAAGGGTCTAGTAAGAGTTGAATTCAGGATTTTTGCTTCATGAGGTATGGTCCCTAACTAAGCTACCATTAAGGTTAAGTGAGACAAAGTTTTGCTACAAAGAAAAATAGATCATTCTTTTCGTTATATGCTTAGGTTTTGACTTTATAGGAGTTGGTGAGACTCCTTGCAAACAAAAATAGATTATTCTACTGTAATAGATTTCAAAGAAACATTTCAAAAAAATAAAAACTAATCTAGAGAACATATACCTAATTATTTATAACACTTGGGGACAGTTTGGCAAACCTCAAAATCTACCCAATTAAAGATAAGTCTAGTTAGTTTTGATTTCATTGTTTAGTAAGTCTTTTTTTCCTTCTAATCAGTTTTTCTTTCGTCTGAAAATTATGCATAGATACAATTATGGACTAGACTAATCTAATCTAGTTTTTAAATTTCTCAAACAGACCAACATTGTCAGCTCCATCATTTTTAAGTTGTCAATTGAAAGATTTTACTATTTAAGAGGGAAAATATTTCAATTCCATATAACAATATTTAATTACTCAAGAACAATCTAAAAGGAGAAAAGTAAGAGGGAAGGAACTGAGGAAGAAGGCAATTGCAAAGTAAACTAGTTTGCTTTCTTGATTCATGGGACAAATGGCAGCTGGACTTTGCATTGGGTCGGTGCTGTCGTGATGAGATTTTCCATAATATTTTACAGTTCCATTATCTCCGAAAGGATAAATTGGAAAGTAATAAGTTAATTTTATACCTAACTATTATTTCAAATTTTCAATGTAGTAGAGCAGGGAATGGAATATATTCTCATGGCCACCAAGTTTGACTGAACTCTCTGTAATTGTCAGGAAAAGGTAGATACAACAGTCATGTACGTGTGGAGCCCAAGCTGCCGAACTTTTTCAACAATATTCCCAAAGGAAGTAGATTTGGGTTGGGCCAAAGAACAAAGGAAGACCCCTAAGATTTGGGAATGGCTATTGCAAACCCCATTCTTATTACCCACCCCCCATCCTTTAAGTTTTTAAGGTTTTATGAAAAATATAAAAGGTTTTTATGAAAACTGACCTTGCTATCCACTAGAAAACATCATTTTGAACAACTTTGTAGAAGAAAGTTTTTCCTAAATCTATCGTTTAGATATACTTTTTAGCCATTTATAGCCTTTATTTCATTTTTTGCCAAAAAGTCTACCTAAACGATAGATTTTGGAAAAACTTTCTTTTGCAAAGTTGTTCAAAATAATGTTTTCTAATGAATTGTGTGATCGGTTTTTGCAAATACCTTTTATATTTTTCATGATATCTTAAAAACCAAAAAGAAAGGGGTGGGGTTATAAGAATGGAGGGTTGCAATAGCTGTTCTCCATTATTACTAAAGTGAACCCGGGACTTATCCACATTGATCGTTTGCCCAAACCAAGAATCATACTTGTTCCGACAATCAAGTATAACACTGGCGTCGCCAACATTGGCTCTACTGAATAGAAACAAATCATCAGCAAAAAGAACATGGGACATTAGCAGGACTTCCTTTGCAAAATCTTAATACCATGGATATGATCACTATCTTCAATACACAAGACCGAGAAAGGACCTTAGAAAACAAAATGAAAACAAAGGGAGATAAGGGATCCGATTGCCTAAGACCTTTCTAAGGAGAAAACAAACCAATCGGTCTCCCATTAACAATGGTGGAGAAAGAAGTAGTAGAGATACATTGACTTATCCAATTGGAGGCATGATTCCTCTCGTCAACCTAAGCCATTTACATTGCTTTTAGGTCAAGTTTAATAAAATTTAAAACTCACCCAAGCACACTACTCCTTCAGTTTTATAATGCAAATATTTTTTTTTTGACTTGTTAACAAAGGAGATTACCTTTCCGAATTATTAAGTAGATAGCATACCACCACCTTTTTTGGCATCGGGTATTCAGGTCTTCAGTCAAACTCATCCCATGAACACTAGTAAAGTTGACTCCTCTATATTAGTTAATGCAGCAATTGGTGGCTGGTCGTAAGAGGGAGTTGCAATTGGTGGTTGGCCACTACAAAAATTTCTAAACTAGCACCTCTCACGTATTTTAAACTTTTCAAGATTTTTGAAGAATACAAAAAGTTTTTACGAAAACTGGACACATTGTTCATTAAAAAAAAAATCATTTTGAATAACTTTGTAAAAGAAATATTTTTCAAAATTTGTCATTTAAGTTGATTTTTTTGATAATTTTTCATGAAATTTTTTGTAAAAACAAAACAAAAACTGTAAATGGCCAAAAAGTATACTTAAATGACAGATTTTTAAAAAAAATTTCTTCTGCAAAATTGTTCAAAATGATGTTTTTTAATGGACGACGTGGCCAGTTTCATGAAAACCTTTTATATTTTCATAAAACCTTGAAAATTTTAAAGTTAGTGGAAGGTGCTTAGAAATTTTTGTGGTGGCGATAGCCCTCTCATATATATATATATTTTTTTTTTCTTTTGTGTAATAAAATTAATAAGGGGAATTTTAGATTGATCGGCCTACAAAAATAATTACAGTTCAATGTAAATTGCTATTAACTTCCCATGAAATGACTATTAACTTACTAATGATGACTAATAATGTGGATCAACACAACATGAATTTATTAGTAAGTATATATTCATCTCTTTCTCTCTCTCTCTCTTGCACACACACACATATGTGTGTGTGTAGGAGCACGTGGATAATTGGCCCTTGATTCAATTGATTAAGAATAAAAAAATAAATCCAAGGAAAATGATCACATAAAACGCTATTTGAGTGGACTTTTAATTGCATTTTTTGGGGCTAAATTAGGCTCTGATCCAAGCACAGAAGCCCATGAATTTCATGGGTCAGTGTCCATGGAATGACATCATATAACTTGATGGGCCAATGTAGTGTTTAAAGCTAGCTAGCTAAATTTACTTGAGGGAATTACAGATAGGTCCGGCCAGGGCAAACAATTACAATTTAATTATAGTAAATAGTCATTCTTAGTTAAGTTAGTAGTTGTTTATAAGTAAGTTAGTAATCATTTGTATTGAACTGTAATTATTTGTTCATAGCCAGACCTATCTGTAATTTTCCTTTACCTTGTTTTTGCCATGAAAATTTTCTGCGACAGTATAGTGAAGTAATTTTTTTTTCTTTGTTTTTTTTTTTTTCCTTCTATTGATAGTAAAGTAATTTTTTCCCATCTTCTCCCGCGTTACAAATTTCTCCACAGACTCCACTGTAACATAACCCTTCTCCTTTCAAAAGGGACTCGACAAAAAGTAGTTTAAGAAATACTCTGTAAAAGAAACTTTTTAAGTAGTATATTATCATGCATGGTCCTTTTCTTTTCTTTTTTACTTTCTAAGATTCTATTAGAGGCTTTAAGTTCTTTTACATCATAAGTTTTGAGATAAAAAGCTCTAGACCATGATTGTTAAACTTTTCTAACTAATCATACGAACATAATTATCAAGCAATAATAAGCAGGCCATTATGTTCGATTCGAAAACATAAAATTTAGTAACTTAGGTCATATTTGTTTATCTGGAATAGAATGGATGAGAATGAAATATGATTCTATGTTTGAAATAGTATGGAATGGAAAGGGATTTAAAATAGTTATCCAATCATATTGTTTGATTCTATTCTCCTTTAAAATATCTCATCTAAACATGATGTTTAGAATGAATTGAAATGTAATTCTATTTCATCCATTCCATTCCAACAAAACAAACATGACCTTAGTGAATAACTAAATTTATATAGTTAAAGACCATTCAATTGTTGTTAATATAAGGAAGAAAAGAGATGAATGCGTGTGAGGTAGCAATGTGCACATCAAGCATATATGTATACATATATAATAGAAAACTAGGGTTTGGGGTTGATTTTTGTAATACCAAAGCACATGGAATTTGCACAATCAAGATTGTAGTTGTAGAGTGCATCAGAGGACTGTGCAGGCACCGCCGATGCTAGCGATCCATTTGTAAACAACTTTCACTATTTTACCCCTATCGACATCTAATAAACCTTTATGTTTTGGCCAAAATTTAAATCACTCTGATCTTCTTTCTCTATCTATATTACCCCTATTAATATCTAATAAACCTTTATATTTTTCATTTACAAAACCACAAATCTGACGACAGAGTGATTCAGATCTAATCAAAATATAAATGTTTATTATATAAATTTTGGGGTAAAATACGATCTTTAAACCCATAAAAAAAGCAAAGTAAGGATAATACTGAAAATTCTGACGGTAGGCTCCAAATTGCAACTCAACTAATAATTCGGTTACTGAATTTACGCAATTTAATATTTGGACCCTAAAATAAAGCTGGACCCAAACTTTTAACCCTAAAGTGCAATTTACCCTATTTAATAACTAAGGGGTTTCATAGGTCTTTATCATTATTTCATTCACATCCCATGTAAACTAAAACATGCATCATATACATAAAATAAAAGGATTCACCATTTATAAATATTAGTCCATCAATCTGTATGTGGACATATACCTATCTATGGCAAATCGAGCCTTTTAAATATCTTATATTATAGGCTCTGGATGATTATGGACTTTTTCAAAATTGTAAAACTTAAGCCTTTTAAGTTGTACAAAAAGTCTATGGGCGGGTTATGGTGATCGCAATATATAATCGGTCTTCAAGTCATGAGTCTTCTCCAAAAGTCCTCAACTCTACCGTCCTGTATCTTACTCCTTCATGCTCCATCACGTGCCCACGGACATTACATTACAATTATATAAAGAAAGAGTATATGCGGGGGGAAAAGGGAGTACAAAGAGAATAATAGAGAGAGGGAGGCATGCATGCCCCATTTAAATAATACATCACCAAAACTTTAAATAAAATTTAAATTACAACCCATCATAATATAAATTACATCCATCGCATGGAAAGTGGCCAATCACATCCATATTATTAATTGGTCTTTTAATCCATAATCATCTCATAACATTATCCATACAATCACATTGCATTTATAATGAAATAACGTATAGCAAAAAATGTAAAACAATTGACATATTCATGGCTATTAATTATCCGGATCGATCATAAATTCTCATCCTATGATAATGTAGTTATCTAATCTATATTAGATTTAATGCAAAAATAAAATCCTATTCATGATAGGAACATTAAGTTTCCAAAGCTAGGGTTTCCAAAAAAAAAAAAAGACCTAGTTATTAAATCAATTGCTTCAGCATTTTTCTTTTCAAAATGTAGAGGCGGGGTTCAAACTTTCGACTCGGGAGGTCCACATCACTCTTTTTGAGTGAAGGAACCGCGTTAATTAAATGGAGAAGTTAATTGGTTTTAAAAGCTTTGAGTCCTCACTTTTGACAATTCTATGTAAAAACGTCTTTTCCTGACATCTTTTCTCTAGCTTTGCTCAAAGTGAAAATTACAGAGGGTTTAGTCTACTCTGGCGGGCATGGGTTGGAAAATTATTTTTTTAACTTTTTATTTTCAAAATGCATCGAAGCCTCAGAGACCGATAACTTAAACTCTTGACTACTCAAAACCCCACCCAACCTCGTATCTAACTTGGCATCCAACATGGATATTATTTTTGAATGATGATCAAGTAAATATGTGTTGATATAAGTTATATTAATATTCGTATTGAGAGTTGTACCTTATACATTAGTGAGTTATGAGGTACATTAGATTAATGCAAAGGGTACAACTTCTAATACATAGTGCTGATATAACTTATATCAGCACGTACAAATGGGAACATAATTGATTATCTCTAGGCCCTATGCTTGTTGTAGAACTAATTTACTTTGCAATTTCTGTTTGGAGAAAATAAAATTGTAAATATTATGAAAAGTCTCATAATGACAATACTGACTAAGGGTGCAATTTGGTTTAGGTAAAACTGAGAGGTAAAATTGAGAATGGAATCGAATCGAGTAAAACAGAGACTCAATTAAAGTGAGTTCAGTATGATTCATGCTTTCTATTGGTAAAGGTACTGAGCAACAACAGACATTTCAATGTCCCTCATTCTTTATTCAATCTTCAATCATCTTTTCTTCCCAAAGGTAATGGTTCAATCAGACTGAAATCAGTTGAAGCATAAATGAGTTCATGCCCTATTTCGTAATTTCCTATGTCTAATTAAAGTCATTTCCTTATCATCATATGAGCCCTCATCATGTTCACTAATTCGTCAAAAAATCCACATGTGATTGGTCAACAAAATCCATTATCTTTTAAACTTAAGTCATTTACAATTCACACACCTACTCTCATTTGAATCTAAGCTCATATATACATATTTTTTCTCCTTTTTTTTTTTTTTTTTTTTTTTTTTGGGCTTGGATTGATTACACAATTTCTTTACAATCATCACACTAATAGGGCTGAAATTTAAATCATATTGGATTTCTAGTCTGTTACCAATATTACCTCTCCTGGTTAGGTTCATTCAAATCCACATGATGACCCACCCTTGGGTAGCCCAGTTGGTAAGGGCGTATTTGTGATTGTGTGGTTAGACGCACGGTCACAAGTTCGATTCCCCGTTAGGACAATCCAAGATTTAAGTTGGGACCATGGCGGTGGGTTACTGCGCTAGTCTCCCTGAGAGTTTAGGTTCCATGGGTGAGTCCAAAAGCCCTGTTGTGGGATGGTTCACTCATTATAAAAAACAAAAACAAAAAAAAAAAAAACAAATCCACATGACGAGTGGGTCAGTTGATTTCAAAATAGGCCACACTACAGTTTAAACCCTTCATAGTAAAGCCCAATCATTTGTTCCATCTTTCAATTGGTTCTAGGCTCGGCATATTTTTTTTTTCTGAAATTTTTTGATTTTTTTTTTGTAGATTTTTTTTTTTTTTTAACAGTGAATCTACACTTAGTTATAATCCTACGTTATTGGGCTCAGCATTGCCCCACAAGAGACCACGTGCCAAGCCCAAAGCTCACAAAACTCACTCATTACCCCCACATAGGTAACTAAGCCTGGCTCTGTTAGTTACGACTGGCAATTTATGTCCAAACCCATGAACCCGTCCAAACCCGTCTAAGATAAATGGGTGCAGACCGGTGATTTTTATTAATCGGGTCTAATTGGGTTGGCATAAAAAAATTTTGGGTGCTAATGAAACTCGATAGGTTACAACACTGATTTAAGCATGGAAAAGGGGCCAAAAAAATAAAAATTTGCCCCAAAAATATATACATATACCAGGCAGCATAAACGCATGGAGAAAAAAGGAAAAAAAAAATTTGCTCAGTAGATCGAAGACTCACCTGAGTTCAGGTAGCCGACGGTGAGTGCTGTTGCAACAGTGAGACTTTTGCCAGCAGCGAAGGTTGCTGTGACGTTGAGACTCTTATCGCCGAATGGGGACTCTTGCTACACTGGGAGGGTTCGAAAAATCGAAAAATGATTGAGGATTTCACACTCTTCGGCTTCTTTACGCTCTTCGTCAGTGCCTTCTTCGCCTTCGTCGGAGCAGCCGATTTCGACGCCGAAGCGGCCTTCTTCCCTGGCGTTGTCCTTGTCGACGTCCTTGCTGCCTTGGCAGGTCTAGCGCCTGGTTTTGGCTTCGACTTCTGTTTTGCAGCAGCCTTCGACTTAGCAGCTGCTGCTTTCGGTTTGGCAGCTGCTTTGGGCTTTGCCGCAACAGGCTTTGGCTTAGCTATTGTCTTGGATTTAGCAACTGGTTTAGCCTTAGGTTTGGCAGCGGCTTTGGGCTTCGCCAGTGCTTTCGATGTCGCGGCTATCAACTTGGTTTGGGTTGGGTTATAACAGATCAGCAAATGAGCGAAGGTATTACATGTTTAAAACGGGTGAGTTTGGGTTTCAACCTATAATAAATGGGTGAGTTTGGTTTTACTTAAATGGGTTCTTCATGTAAATGGGTTAGATTGGATTTAGGTGATATTTTAACTACACCCATTTAAACTCACCCAAACCCACTCAATTGCCTGGCCTACTGTTAGTCCAAGGTAGACCAAAATGAATAACTGTGCTCATACGGGTCAGCCAATATGGCTCCGGGTCAGAGTCCAAAGACTCCACACGTGTCTTGCCCTTTTGCACAAGTGTGAATAGAATTCAAAAGTTGCTGTACAATTTGCCTTGGGGCCGGACTCTGCCTTTCCTAATTCAAAATCATGGTTTCTGAGCCTTGGGTGGGAAAAACCTGCCACGTGGGAGCAGGCTTGGTCATCCAGTGAGAGTAATCCTTTCCCATTACACAACTTTTTTAAAAAAAATATCAAAAGACATCAAAAACTTTAGACCGCGGGTATTAAACAAAACTAAGTGTACCACCTTTTTCTTATTAAAAACCTTCTCTGCAATTCCACAATTCCAAGATATTTTTAAAAAAAATTATAATTGGACTACTTTTTTATTAAAAACCTTCTCAACTATATATATATAATAGATTTTTTTTTACAAAAACAAAGTATACTCATTCCCCTTCGCACTCTGACCGAAGAATTTTTAAGTTAAATCAAAGGGTTGATATGTAAGCATGGATAAAGAACCGGCCACTCCAGCAAAATAATCCACTACACACGCACCCCCGCCGCGGGTTGGTGTGTGGGTGTGTGGGTTGGGGTGGGGGGGAGGGATTGGTGTGGTGTTCTGTGAATTCTTATCATCCAACATAACTCTTAAATAAATCTTACCTCAAGTGGATCAGTCTCACCCTCCAACTCTTAAGTAAATCTTACCTCAAATAAATCTTGTCTCGCTCATAGTTTGTCATATATTTTGATATCTTTCGAGGTTGTTCCACTGGTTCCCGTTCATCTCTGTCATCAGGCGTCCCACTTCGCTTTTTTATTTCCCATTTCTTCTCTCTCCTTCTCACGCCCCCATTCTTTCCTCCCTTTTTATCCCTTTCTTTTATATTTCCCACTTTCCTTTTTTCATTCCTATTTCTCCCACTTCCCCGTCCCACTTCATTCTTTATCCCCCAATCCGCAAGTGCCTCTCCTACTTCCTCTTAGTATGTGTGTATATATATATATATACACACTAGTTGTTATCCGTGCATTGCACGGGAAAACAGTAAAATAATAATTAGAAGAAGAAAAAAAAAAGGTAATGGTCATGAAAAAAAAAAATGTAAGGCTTATTAAAAAAGAAAAATGTTATAATTGTTTCTAATTTTTTTTAACATCAAGATGATAGAAATTAGGTAAAAATATATATATACTTGTGAGAAAAGAAGAATAATATATAATGATAATTTTTAAAAAAAAAGTGTTATTTTTTTTCATATGTATATCAAATATATTAAATTAATAGAAAATACAACTCAATTATAAATGAAGATTGATTGGTTGGTTGGTTTTTTTTAATGTTTTCTAGCTAGGGTTTTTTTTTTTTTTTTTTTAATCCATGGCTTACTTGGAGGAAAAGGAAAAGGAAAAGGAAAGGTGAATGATAATAGTTTCAAATTTTTATTTTTTATTGGTTTGGTTTAGATTAAAATGACTCAAGCATAAATATATATATATATATATACAATGTATCTAGGTTACCTATGATCTCATTCATTGTTCAAGTCTATATCAAAAAGTAAAAAATCATTGAAAGTAATTAATAAATAAACTTACCCATTCCCAATTTTAAATGGTAGATTGAAAAACATTTCTGCAATTACTTTTGTTAAATAAGCAACATTGGAATTGTGAATGGTAACATTTGTCTTTTTCAGAAAAAATATTTTTTGGTGACCATTTTTCACCATCATATTAATAAAAAGATTAGCTGTCAACTTATCAAAAATTGATTGTCAACTTGATACAAATTGACTGCCAATGTTACCTGCTTTTGGTTTCATGCGGGGAATACTTTACCCTTTTTAGAAAAATTACATTTTGGTAATCACTTCCCAACATAATACCAACAAAAAGCCACTGTTTATTAACTTACTACAAATTTATTATCAATGTAATACAAATTGACTATCAATTTCCCTTTTTCTAGTATTACTCTTATAATTGGCCACTAAAAGGTAATTTTTTGAAAAAGTGATATTCTTTAAACGGCTGACGCGTGGCACAACGGAGGCTAAGAACTATGTTCTCTCAGCTTCTGTTTTATATTTATATAATATATATATATCTAGAGTCATCTTCCAAAACTCTATCTATGATTTTTATTTTTCAAAACCAACCGTTAGATTAGATCTACTTTATGCGAAGATCATGCATACCAAAAATCAAGTTGATCCGAGATTAAAAACTACTTCATTCATAAATTTCTAAAATGAGTGATTGTCATTGATTAAAAAATATAATTTTTAGATGGAATAGCAATCATTCTCGGATCAACTTGATTTTTGGTACGTATCACCCAGATGATAAGGTTATCTAATCCAACGGTTGGTTTTATAAAATATGAATCACTTGTATAATTTTGAAGGGTGACCTAACGCAAAGTTATGCTAGATTAACATCATAAGAAGGGGACTATATATATATATATATATATATATATATATATATATATATATATTCCCCATTGAATGCACCTAACCTACTTACTTGCTTTGCTCACAGAAAAGAGACTCAGATTGACAATAAACATCACGGATTTCATCATCGGGACTCAGAATCAAATATAGGGACAAAATAGGGTGTCTATAGGAGGTCTTCCTCTTCGAATCTGATTTTATGTTTTGGTGGAGATGCTATTGAATATGGAGGGTAACTCCATCTATCTTTGTCTATATATAGGGCTTTGAGATCAATATGTTACAATCCATTGATTATCATTTTTTTTACTTTGATTTGATCATGTAATATGTTTATTTGTTTGTTTGCTTGTTTTATTTTTGTTTTTTAATGATTTGAACACTATCATTTATTTATTTATAGAGAATAATCTATAATTATACATTTTATTTTATTTTTCTATTTTTTGTTTTATGTTTTTGCTGAAAAGTTTTTTTTTTTTTTTTTGAAATTATCTTTTTCCTATTTTTCTTTTTAAAAATTATTTAGATCTTTTCTTTTTTCTTTTTTTATTGCCGCGCATCGCGCGGGTCACTTCTTGTACTATTATATAAAAGAAAGTATGTCATGTGACACATCTCTATCAAGTATTTCCCTCAAATACTCAGAGCATACCACATGACACATCTCTCAAGACATTAAACCATTTTGACACAAGAATCTACAAAAGGGGAAAAAAATTATATCAAATAAATAATTAAGGAAAAAAAATAATTTTAGCAATTAGACTCTAGAATCGTAAAGGGAAAAAAATAATTAAGGTAAACAAATAACTAATCAATTCTCATACTTTTTCACTAATTCATTATGGTAAATTGCAAAAATCCTTAGATGTAACTATTTGGCTAGAATATTTAATTTTTTATAACTAAGATATATTATTATTGGTTATAAATTTATAATCATAAAAATATTATATATTAGTCCGCGTATCGCGTGGTATCTATATATATATATAGATATACACCGTGTGATACACATAAATGTGTAACTATTTATATATTTATATATATGATATGAGATGCCATTTGTCAATTTCTTATTGGCTTATGCATTAAATAGAATTTTTGTCAATGTTATCGTAATCTAGTGGTATTGGACTCACTTGTTAATTGAGTGATATTGGGTTCGAACTTAAGAAGAAGTATTGATTACCCATATTTGTTGATATTAAGGCTGCGTTTGTTACGAGAAAATGAGGGAGGGAATGGAATGGTAATTTCATTCCCTAAAAAAAATGAGTGTTTGGTAGCTCGAGGGAATGGAATAACAATTCCTTTGTAAGAGTCTTTTCCCTCATTGGATAGAATAGCCATTCCTTCTCAAACTAAGAGGAATGACTATTCCCACTTTTAAGGAACTAAAATCATTAAAAGTGAATCCTACCTATTTTTTTTCCAATATTCCATTTTCAACTTTTACCAAACATTGGCATTGGATTCACATTCTCATTCCATTGCCTCGAACCAAACACAGCTTAAAGGGTTAGGGGTAAGAGATTTTATGGATTGTAAAAATAAAAAAAATAAAAAAAAAAAAATTCAAGGAAAGGAATGGAAAGAAAACATAAGACTGTGTTTGGTACGCTTGAATGGAATGGAAAGAGAATGAAATGAGGATGAGAATGGAATGGAAATGAAAAGAATAGTTATTCTCAATGACTATTTCATGCTTTTGTTTGGTGCAACTAAGGAAAGAAATTCTCATTCCATAATACTATCAATTAAATCAATAATTTTTTATTCTCTTTCACAATCATCTCCATCATCTTTTACCCATCTACCTACGATCTTTTTTTTTTCTTTCTATTTTTTTATCAGCATATACCCACAATTTTTGCGACTGAACAAAAAAAAATCATCGCATCTTCATCATCCTTAACCCATATACCCACAATTCTTTTTTTTTATTTTTTTTATTTTTATCAGCATATACCCAAAATTCTTGCAACAAAACCAAAAAATTTAAAAAAAAAAAAAATCATATCATTTTCATCATCCCTCACTCGTTTACTCACAATCACAACACAATTTTTTTTTTCTTCACCATCATCTTCAAAATCACATACCCATTCACCCACATCATGCTCCATATGGGGTAGATCTGAGAGGTGTGTCGCTGTGTCGGCCACCGTCATACCCGTTTGTGACACCGGTGAAGCAGTATGTGGCAACCGTTGGACCGAGGAGGATGATGGGCTTGTACACAATGTAGCGGAGCTTCTTCTGTTGAATTAGCTTGACGGGGCCTCAATCGTGCTTCCAGGAAGCAACAACAACAAGAATGACGATCGTGATAGCGACGGCGACAAGGATGGTGACGGCGACAAGGATGGTGACGACAATGCGATTTTTATTGGTGATGGGGATCGACAACGTCGGTGACCTATTCTTCTAATTTTTGAGAGAGGAAGAGAGAGAAAGAGGAGAGCCCTTTTGTTTTTTTAGAGAGAAAGGAGATAAGCAGAAATATAGAGAAAGGGAGAGAAAAGGGGATGAGAGGTGTGTCAGGGGTGGGGTCCTAGGTCAGCAATGGTTGGAATGAGTATTCCTTCATCTCAAGTGGGGAATGCTCATTCCATGGTTTAATGGATTCGCCGGGTGTGAGGGAATTGGGATTCCATTCATTGCGCTTACCAAACATACCACTTTTTTTCACCAATGGAATACTCATTTCATTCCATCTACTATTCTTACGTACCAAACATAGCTTAAAAGTTGAGAATAGGTTAACAGGTTAAGGTTTTGGATTCCATTCATTGCGCTTACCAAACATCCTACTTTTTTTCACCCATGGAATACTCATTTCATTCCGTCCACTATTCCTAGGGATGGCAATTTTGACCCGCCCCATAGGAGCCTCGCCCCGCCCTTATAGAAGCGGGTTTTTTTGAATTTTTTTGGTTCTCGGTTTGGGTATGGGTTTTTTTTAAAATTTTTCATCGGGTGCGGTTCGGTTTTGGTATTTACTAGTCCCGACCTGTAGAACCGAACCGATCTGTAGACCCGCCCCGCCCCGCCTGTCCTTTTACAATTTTACCCTTATATATATATATATAACCTATAAGTCTAAAGCTTTAACCACAAAAACCCTAGCCGCCGGCCCCCCAACTCAGATCCCTCTCTCTCTCGCTCAGATCCTTCTCTGATTCTCTCTCGCTCTCTCCCTCCTCCCACTCCACTCAGATCCCTCTCTCTCCATCTCTCCCTCATTCAGGCACTCTCTCCCTCCCTCACGCAACACACATTTCTGTTGACCTAAATGGTTTTATCCCCGAGGTTTTGATGATAACAATACATAATAAGATGTTTAAGGACTAATAAAAATTTAAGTGATGAATCTAGACAGGTATCAAAGCCACAAATGTGTCAGGAATGAAGGGTCAAAATTGCATAAGCAAACAAAGCATTAGGTCTATTGAAAGCAACGCAAATGGATCCATCAAATGTTCAAGAACTGTTAAGCTTTGTCGCAAGTAAATTTGTGAGAGATTTAGGAAAATATTGTGAGATGAATTTCAATCCTTGCTCACAAGTTTTAAAGGGCTTAAAACATTGCTAATTCAATGATCTTAAAGGCCTAAAAATGACTTTCCTTCAAAATGGACTTAATGGTTATTTTTGTCTGAAAACAGGGATTTTTAGATTGTTTCAGCCGCCTGAAAATGCTGTTTCAGCAGGCTGAAAAAGCATCCCTCTAAAATTTTAGTTTTTGGAATTTTCAGACGGCTCTTTGAGCCGGCTGAAATTCATTTGAGCCGGCTGAAATTAAATTTTGAGACGGCTGAAAGACCTGGTTCTTGGTTCTATTTTTACACCTTCTCTGGAATATTCAGCAGCCTTCTTCAGACGGCTGAAAGGGATATTTCAGACGGCTGAAAAATATTTCAGCCGGCTGAAACCCTCGGGCAGAAGTCTAACGGCTAGTTTTCTAACGGACTTTTGAAGCATTAAATGCCCACTAAACTCCCTTTCTCGGCATTTATTGTTCCAGAACGGCTATTTTGGATCCCTTGAGTATAAATACAAGGCTTGAGCTCATTTATGAGCATTCATTGAGCTACAAACAAGAAAATCAATTACAAGCCCTAATTCCTCTTGTGAGCATTCATTGAAATCAATCAATAGCTGAGTGTACTTTTAATTCCTATGTAATTACTCTTTGAGAGAGCTTTCTTTGAGCACAAAATCATCTCCAAATACTTTGTATCAAAAGGGTTGTGTGTACCCTCACTTGTAAGCACTTGAGAAGAGTGCATTTGGCTAAGTGTTGGTGAAGAACACTTAAGTTGTAAAGGTTTGCTACTCCACCTTGAAGGAGAGTGATAGTGGATTGGTGAATCCTCAAGCGAGCTCTTGAGGCGAGGACGTAGGCGGGAGGCCGAATCTCGTTAATATCGTTTGCATTCTCTTTCCCTTAATCTCTTTATTATTGCATTGTCTTACATTTAATCTTGCTTGCAATAATTTGATTTTAGATTGCTATAATTTTTTAATTTGGCCTATAACCCTATTCACCCCCCTAGGGTTATTCACTTGGGACAACAATTTCACCACTCACCAGTGGCAGTTCACACTTAATCCGGCAGTCCCTCGTCGTCCGCCGTCGCCGTCTACCGTCTTCCGAGTGCCGACACTGCTCCCTGCCTCACCTTCACACCTCAGTACCTCACCCTTACGGAGTCAGTGAATCACTGTCTCACGGACCTCGCCGTCTCTTGCTTTCTTTCGCCAGATCTACACTAGATGTGTCTTGATTCGTCGCCGTCTTTTGCTTTCTTTCGCCAGATCTACGCCATATCTGCCTTGATTTTTCGTCATCTCTAGCCGTCTCTCGCTTTCTCTCGCCAGATCTGCCTTGATTCCTCGCTGTCTCTCACTGTGGTTCCAAAGCTTTCTCTTGCCAGATCTGCTAGATCCAATGTTTATCTTATATTTGTAAAAATTGGGCTAAAAAAAAAAAAAAAATTGCTTTGGCTAAGCGGGGCGGGGCGGGGCGGGATGGGGATGGTTTTCCTACAAAGCTATAGGGTCGGGGATGGTTTTTAGTTTCTATCCCCCGTCGGGTTTAGGGGCGGATTTGGTCTTAGGGTTTCAATGTTAGGGTCGGGATGGTATATGGTAGACCCGCCCCCGACCCGTCCCATTGCCATTCCTAACTATTCCTGCGTACCAAACGCAGCCTAAAGGTTGAGAATAGGTTAACAGATTAGGGTTTTAGGATTCCATTTATTGTGCTTACCAAACGTCCCACTTTTTTTCACCAATGGAATACTCATTTCATTCCGTCCACAATTCCTGCGTACTAAACGCAATCTAAAGGTTGAGAATGGGTTAAACCAAACGCAGCCTAAAGGGTAAGAATGGGTTAACCGATTAGGGTTTTCATTTTTTGTTTTTCCTTTTTTGATAGACAGGGTTTTCACTTTTTCACATCCCCACAATTCTCTTCACAGTTCCCATTCACGGCCTTTCTGCAATTTTGCACAACACCTCCATTGTTCCATCTCACGACCTCTCTTAGTCTCTTCCCATTCTCCATCATCGCCGATACTCTTTACGTCCTCAAGCTCTGGCGAAATCTGAGATCATCATTCTTCATTTTTTCATTCGCACAACCAAACAATTTGTAGAAGGTAAGGGCTTTTAGTATCACTTCTGCAGATCTAAGCGGATCTGAGCGGATCTGAGCAGATCTGAGCAGATCTTCCTGCTCCTTTGATCTGATCTAAAGTTACTCTTCACTACATCCATCATCTCCATCTTCTTCTTTTTCGTTCACCACCACAACCCGCTATCACCACCCACCCATCACTATCTCAATAAACACCCTCGATTTCCACACATAGGTTTCATCTTTGCCGCACAATTGATCTCTTTGCGTAAGTACCACATATATGGCTGCTACCAATACCCTAAAAGAATCATCCAACGTGACTATTGCCCTTCGACCAGAAAAGTATGATGTTTTCTTGAGTTTCAGAGGCAAGGATACACGTAAGAGCTTTACTGACCACCTCCACGCTGCTTTGGTCAGTGAAGGGGTCTCCACGTTCAGAGATGACCAACTCGAGAGAGGAGAAGAAATTCAGGCTGGACTGTTGAAAACGATCGAAGAGTCAAGATTGTCTATCATCGTATTCTCAAAAAACTATGCTTGTTCGAGATGGTGCCTTGACGAACTCGTTAAGATCACGGAGACCAAGAGGACCTTAAAACAGATTGTTGTGCCTGTTTTTTACGATGTTAATCCCTCCGACGTGCGGGGATTGAAGGGGAGTTTTGGGAAAGCATTTGCCAGGCATGAAAGTGGTGACAAGGAGAAAGCCAAGGTGGAGAGGTGGAAGGCCGCGCTGATGGAGGCCGCTAATTTGTTTGGATGGCACTTACAAAATGGGTATTTCCTTCTTTCATTCTTCTTCCTTCTTCCTTTTTTTTTTTTTTTTTATTTTTTTTATTTTTTTTTTTATAAGTATTTCTTCTTTTTATTTTGGTAGGACAAATAATTAACTCTGTTATATATCGTAATACAAGTATTTCTTTCCTTTTCTATAGAAGGAAAAAATGATTAAGAAGATCTATGAAACTTAGATTTGTCTAATAAATAGTAAATAAGAGGGATGAGACTTAGATCTTCTCTCTAAAAAATGGGTATTCCATTCGTTTTTTTTTTTTTTAATGAAAAATAATTAGCAAGACCAATGAGGCTCAGATCTGCCTAAAAGATCTATAATTGGAAAAATTAAATAACAAGACTAGTGAAGCTTAGATATACCTAGAATTAGTATAATCTTGTTCAATTTTTTTTTCCTCGGTAGGAAAACTAATTGTATTATATATATATATATATATATATATATATATATATATATATATATAAGCAGGAACTTCTTCTTCTTTTTTATCCCCTTTTTGGTATTGAGATTCTTATAATTTTGTAGCATCGTAATATTCATTTCATGTTTGGTGGCTTATTTCAACATCTTTTATTTTAATTCGCTTCCATATTTTATTCTGATCCAAATTGGTAGGCCTGAGTCAGAATTTATTGAGCGCGTCGTCAAAGACATTCTGGAGAAACTTGAAGGACGCAAATACATGTTCCTATTTGAGGATGTTTGGAAACGGATTTCGAATCATGATGCACAACAAATCAAAAATAGCAGGCAGGGACAAATGAAATTGCGAAGCAAGGTATGACATTGTTTTTACATCTTTTCATCTTCGATCATGGTTAGGTATGACAAAGCAGGGCCTTACGAGAGACAGAGAGAGAGAGAGAGAGAGGGGGGGGGGGTGGTTTTGGGAGAAAGGAGAGGCGTGGTGATTTGGGTTTTTTTATTTTATATGGTTTTCTTGACGCGTGCCGCACACGTCAAGAAAACCAGCTTTTTTAAAAACCCAAAAATCTACTGTTGTTTTTTTAACTTTCCTTCTTTTTCTTTGAAAAAACAGATTCTCAACAATATGAAATTCCTTCATCTTCGTCACACCTGTCACCTGATTGACACCCCAGCTTTGCCAGGAGTCACCAGTCCCGTGAAGTTACTCAATGATTGTACAGTTTGGTAGAAGTTTACCAATATATTGCATGTCTCGACAAACAGGTTCTCTCTCTCTCTCTCTCTCGGTTTATTTTTTTTATTTTTTTTATTTTTGGGGTGCGTATTGGACTGGGATTTTTGTTCTTATAATTCAGGATTTAATGAAACAGGATCTGTCAGCAGTTGGTGAATTTAGAATTCTATGTCCTGGGAGTGAGGTTCCTAACTATTTCAAATCCCAGAATGGCGGAGCAAATTTATCTTGTGCTGCGTGCCTCCTTCCAGATCGGATTCTATGCAGATGAAACACAGTTGATGAATCTGATCGATGATGTCCCACTGGTCTACAAAGTCAAAAGTAAGACCATGGGCTTTAAAAGGCACTACGAACCAATATTTTGTGGCAATCTATTGTACTCTCAAGATCATATATATATGGCTCCACTATGCACCAAAACATTATCGATCTTCAACTTAAAGATGGAAGCCAGGGAATAAAGTGGAGTATTCACCATCAAAAGATAGTGTGTTATGGGTGAAGAAGTGTGTCCTCAACCTGATTTACGAGGATGAGTGGATGACGAGAAGGATTACCTATCCAATATATGATCAAGTAAGTATTTAATTTTCTCTTTTCTTAGACTGTCTTTTAATTTATTTTCCCATTCTCTTGATCTCTTCCTTAATTTATGTCGAGCAAGAGAAGAGGGCTGGCAAGGATGCCAGTCCCATAACTTCATTTTAGTCCAATTGATGGTTCTCAACAATCCATCAAAATCCAAGGATTCACACTGTGCCATGTCATGCCCTTTTTATTGTCACTACGTACTCTCAGCAACAGCAACATTCCATCACGTTTACATCAATTTGGTAGGGAAAATCCCTTCCACATTCTTAGGACCCTTCTTTTCCTTATTTTGTCTGAAAAATCTCTTCCACTTTTTGAGCTTTGCAGATCACTTCTATTCTTGGAGTGACGAATACAATTCTACTCAAATTTATACAAACTCATATTTTTATTGATTCAAGACTTCACCTTCAACTGGAGGTTTGAGTCTTTGTCTCTTTGGTGACAAAAATCCTTTCCTCATATTTGTACTCCCTCCGTTTCTAATTGACTGTCTTGTATGAAAAATCACATTTTTTTAGGAAACTTTATTAAACGTTTTCACATCAAAATATATGTTTAACATTTCAATTTTGCCCTCAAGGGGACGAAACATTGGAAAAAAATAAAATAATCATGAGAAATGGTATTTTAAGAAAGCAAATAAAAAGAATCTTCAAGTTTTTTAATGTTACAATAATTTTGAAACATCCCAAGGCCAATAAAATAGGAACCGAGGGAGTAATAATTTTGGCCTTTGTAAAATGGCTTTTTAAGAATTCTTTTTTGTTTTTTTTTTCCCCCAGTAATACTGGATTCTATTAACTTAACTCTATTGATTTCATTAATTCAATGAACTCCCTTGAAACCATTTGACTTAAGATTCTAGTTTGGGTTGAAAGAAATTCAAGATGAGAGTAATTAGTTTACCAAATTGACCGGTAGTAAGAAAGGAAAGAACCTAAATTTTGAAAGGAATTTTGTTCATTCCTTGTGAATCCTTGGATTTTATTTTTGGCTGTTGAGAGCCAGCAATTGAACTGAAACACTATGGGACTAGAGGGGATCCGAGCTAGCCCGCAAGAACAAGCCTGAATCGAAATGGTTTATCTTTTTGCAGTGTATTAGAATCTGTTTATACTTTGTGACTTCTTTAAATTAACCGTAATGTTGATGTTTTCATGGTTAAGATTACAAGTCATTTTTATCTTCCATATGTTATGATCTCTTCTTACTCCTGATCAAAGTGAAACCGTCTTCAAGGTAAATTGAAAGAATGGATGGTCTATTTATTGTGTGTTAGATATTATTTTCCGCAGGATACTCGATGGAAAACTGAATAATTGTATTCACAATGCAGGTAGTAATAATCTCTGGCAAGAGATAGCGAAGAATTTTCTCTTGGGATAAGACAAAAGGGGTTTTTTTTTTTTTTAACAAGAAAATCCTTCGAACAAACCTGGACCCATATAAGACCACACAATTAATATGAACCAAGTAACTCCAGGGCTCATGAAATCTTCTGTGGGTGGTCCCAAAGGGTCTAGTAAGAGTTGAATTCAGGATTTTTGCTTCATGAGGTATGGTCCCTTGGTAACTAAGCTACCATTAAGGTTAAGTGAGACAAAGTTTTGCTACAAAGAAAAATATATCATTCTTTTCGTTACATGCTTAGGTTTTGACTTTATAGGAGTTGGTGAGACTCCTTGCAAAAATAGATTATTCTACTGTAAAAGATTTTTTGTTCAAGCGGAAGAATTTGATGATATTTGCAAAATGGTAGATCAATAGATTTCAAAGAAACATTTAAAAAACATAAGAATTAATCTAGAGAACACATACCTAATTATTTATAACACTTGGGTACTGTTTGGCAAACCTCAAAATCTAGCCAATTGAAGATAAGCATAGTTAGTTTTGATTTCACTGTTTGGTAAGTCTTTTTTTCTTTCTAATTAGTTTTTCTTTCTTCTAAAAATTATGCGGACACAATTATGGACTAAACTAGTATGATCTAGTTTTTAAAGTTATCAAAGAGACCTCGATAAACCAAATGGAACTTATCACATTATCAGCTCCTATCATTTTTAAGTTGTCAATTGAGAGATTTTACTATTTAAGAAGGAAAATATCTCAATTCCATATAACAATATTTAATTACTCAAGAACAATCCAAAAGAAGAAGAGTAAGAGGGGAAGGGACGGAGGAAGGAGGCAATTGGAAAGTAAATGGGACAAATGGCAACTGGACTTTGCATTGGGTCAGTGCTGTCATGATGAGATTTTCCATAATATTTTACAGTTCCATTATCTCCAAAAGGATAAATTCGAAGGTAAATAAGTTTTATAGTGGAGCAGGGAATGGAATATATTCTCATGGCCACCAAGTTTGACTGAACTCACTGTAATTGTCGGGAAAAGGTTAATACAACTGTCATTTACGTGTGGAGCCCAAGCTGCGGAGCTTTTTCAACAACTAGTTTATAACCCGTGCGTTGCACGGGGAAAGTTTGTAAAAATAAATATTATGAGAAATAAAAATTATATATATATATATATAGTACTGATCAGGTCAGTACGTGTTGATATAAGTTATATCAGTATCATGCATTGGGAGTTGTACCCCTTATATTAGCGCAATGTATCCCTTAACCCATTAATGTATGAGGTGCAACCCCCAATGTGAGTGTTGACATAATTTATATCAGCACATGCTTACCCGATCATCATCTTATATATAGATATATAATATACACTCGTAATGGTAGTTTAGATGGCAAAAAATCACGGCTCAGGAATCAAGTTTCGAGTTCGTGTCTTCGTTCCTTCATTATCGAATGCATAGACTTGCGAATGATTTGTGCATCATGTGGGATTAGTTTGGGCTTAACAGTTTGAGATATCCCTTATTTGGTAAAAATGTATTTGAACAATTTTTTAAATACTTTTATAGTTTTGTAAGTAATTTGTACCATTTTCTATGCTTTTTCACCGTTTCCATATAATGATTATCTTCTTAGTTATAACTTAAGGGCACATGTTAAGGATATCATCAATAAACTTGCTACAAATTTGTATATAGGTTTTAAAATGACTACCAATTTCCTTTGTTTGCTATTTAGTTGGGAAGTGAGAGAGAGAGAAAGAAAAGTTTAGAGAGAGAGAGAGAATGGGTGGAGCAAAGAGGGAATGAAAAGAAGATAAGAGAACGTATAGATCTTTTTAATTTTAGGTAATAAACCAGCTGAAGAATTTGATTAAAATAATTTTTTTTTTTGTCAAAGATAGATCGGGAGAATTTGAAGATTTCGACATGTCGTTTTTTTTGTAATCATTTTTTCTTCTAACTATCTCTCTTTCTTATTATGACTATTTATAATTTTATACGTTCAATTTTTTGGAGAGAAGATGAATAAGTATAAAGAAGACGAATAAATATGATAGTTTACAAAGTTTGGGATGAATATTGTATAGTATAGGTTTTTCAATTCTCTCATATAAAGACAAAGAGATATATGATGAATACCAAACGACAATTTACTTGCATGAAAAAGAGTAGTGAACACCAAAAAAAAGTTTTTCCTCAAAAAACTTTTGTTTGGTATTAAAATAGAAAGTGGTCACTGAAAAAGCAATTTCCTCAAGAGTCACTAAAAGTAACTTTTTGAAAAAATTATATTTTAGTGATCAACTTTCAATGTAATATGAAAAAAATAAATTAGTAGTCATTACACACATGTATATAGTTAAGTTGTAGGAAGTTGATAGGTTACATCCTTTATTGGTATTAAGTTATAAAAGGATCACCAAAAGGTAATTTTTCAAAAAAAATTCACTGTTGAGCATGTGATTTAAAAAAAAAAAAAGAAGAAGAACTACGCATGGCAGAGCTACAGGAGGACTTTTCCTCCGTTTTAGTATATATACTAGCTTTAGAACCTGTGCGATGCATGGATTAATTTATTAAAAATAATATTATTAGTAAATTAAAATTTTAATAGAACACTTATTCTCTAAAATAGTAAAATATATGTGTTAATATAATATGTCAATTAAATCGAAAACATATAGACAAAAATAAATAAAATAGTTTAATCAAAAAACAAAGAAATATGCAATGAACACCAAACGTCAACTTACCTCCATCGTGTGAGAAAGAGCAAGTAATACCCAAAAAAAAAAAAAAGAAGAAAAAAGTGAGGAATTTATCTTTTGGTGACCACTTCCCAACTTGATACCAAACAAAGAAAGTTAGTAATACTTTTGAAGTACTTATCAAGTTAATTTGTAGTAAGTTGACAGACAAAATCTTTTGTTTGGTATTAAGTTGGAAAGTGATCACAAAAGTAGTTTGTAGTTTTCCTAGTAGTCATTAAAAGTAACCTTTTAAAAAAATTACATTTTAGTAAGTGCTTCCTAACTTAATACGAAACAATGGAGGTATAGTTGTCATTTTGCGCACATTGGTAGTCAATTTGTAATAAGTTGACGGATAATATCCTTTTCTTGGAATTAGGCTGGAAAGCGTTACTAAAAGGTAATTTTACCAAAAATGCTGTCTCCGGCTGCCACTGCCCACTGTTTCAGCATGTGAGAGGGAGGGAAAAAAAAAAAAACCTATGTTGACACGTGGCAATAAAAAAATTACATTTTAGTGACTTCTTCTTAACTTAATACGGAAACAATGGAAGTTAGTTATCATTTTGGCACACATTGGTAGTCAATTTGTAGTAAGTTGACAAATATATCCTTTTCTTGGAATTAGGTTGGAAAAGTGTTACTAAAAGGTCATTTTACCAAAAAAATTTCTCCCTCTGCCACTGTTTTAGCATGTGAAAGGAAAAAAAAATTAAAAAAAATCTATGTTGACACGTGGCACAAAGAGATTCACTTTCCTCCGTTTTAGTATATATATAATAGATATCCCCAAAGGAAGTAGATTTGGGTTGGCCAAACAACAAAGGAAGACCCTAAGATTTTTGCTAAAGTGAACCTGGGACTTATCCACATTGATCGTTTGCCCAAACCAAGACTCATTCTTGTTCAGACAATCAAGTATAACACTGGCGTCGCCAACATTGGCTCTACTAAACAGAAACAAATCATCAGCAAAAAAAACATGGGACATAGCAGGACTCTCTCTGCAAATTTTAATACCATTATATGATCGCTATCTTCAGTACACAAAACCGAGAAAGGACTTTAGAAAACAAAATGAGAAGGGAGGGAAAATTTTTACCCGACGATGTTATCTTTGAGGATAAGATTGAAGAGGATGGCAGCAATTGTATCCTTCTTTCTTAATTAGTGAATTGCTTATCAAAAAATAATAATAAATAAATAAAAAATACTAAGATTTCATTCACATACATTTGGTAACTCCAAAAAAATAAAAAAATAGAAAATAAAAGTTGCAGTGTAAGCCTTCATACAATTCATTGAATGAGTAGTGTACAATTTCAAGCAAGGAGACGAATTTGTTGGGATATCATGAAAACCCAACTCGACCTAGTAGGGATTTCAAAGAAAGATGGGGAGACGGAGAGGAAATGCTGCTGTTCAATCAGCTCTCCTGTGCGGCAATCACTAATGGATTACTGAATCTATAAAACGACACCGTCTTGCATATGGATCGGACGGTTGAAATGGGGTGTGACGTAAGGTACGAGATTGCAGTGGGTGTGATAAACCCGTGGTACAATCAGACGTAAAGTCCTGTAATGTATTGTTGGATGACAAGTTGAAGCCCAGGGCTTTTTGGAACTTTAAAAATTGGATCATATTAGGTTAAATCCATTATATGATTTTGTATAAACCAATTTATATATGTTTTGAAAAAAATTGTGTTATATCTTATTTTCAAAAGAAAACGAAACTAATTAGAAGGAAAAAAAAAAAAACAAACAAAAAACAAAACCAACAAAAAAACAAAACCTAACCAAACAATGTGAAATTAGAATTGATCAAATTTATTCTCTGCTGGTTAGGCTTTTAGGTTTATCAATCAACCACTAAGATCGCTAATTATTTTGGGCTGACCAAGATTGGGAGGGCTAGAAGGGGTTGGGTCTTACTCATGTGATTGCAGGGATTCTTGGGTACAGAACTCCTGCAAAATTTCTCTATTTATTTTGGAGTATATATATATATATATATATATAAAATATTTATGAACGTGCAGATAATTAAATAATATATTAAATTTAAAGAAAATTGGTCAAAAGCCCCTTCTTCTTATTTATCAAGTTTAGTTTAATATTCATTTGGGCATCTGAGATATTCCATTTATTGAGACCACGCATATACTTCCGTAACTACCAGCTTTAAAGGTGGACAATGCAATTTATAATACTTACACTAGTTAGTCATAAGGAGGCTAATTAAATATGGACCTTCATTCTATGAAGCATGAAGTCCACACATATTCTGAAGAAAAAAACAAAAGGAAGAAAGTAATTATATATGGGATGATGATCAGGTAAGCACACAATGATATAACTTATATCAATACTGTATTAATTAGGGGTTGTACCTCGTGCATTAGTAGATTACGGGATATATTAAGCTAATGCACAGGGTACAATTCCCAATGCATGGTGCTAATATAATTTATATCAACATGTACTTACCTGGTCAGGACTCAGAATTTCATATATATATATATATATAGATATATATGGACCTTTTAATTAGAATAGGGTCATGGAAAAGTTCAAAGAAATGCTAGTGACAACTGCATGGTAAAATAACTTTAGGCTATTATTGCCCATATGGCCATATTAGTGAAAGCATTTGTCAATATTACATGCATCTCGTTGCTTTCTTATTTTTGTTGTATATTGGTAAATAGGAAATCCATTGGAAATTTAGCATGCATAGCTCTAGGGTATTTATCCGTCTAGCATCATTGTTTGTAAGGTTACAGACATATAAAGTAGGAGCAACTTATAATATAGTAAAAGGGGCCCGCATAGTATGGCCTTTCTTAACTAATATATTAGCGGTTCCGCTTCACGATGGGTGTGGTTGATCGTGACGTCTCACTCCTTGTTCAGTAGCAATTGATCATTCAAAATTGCACTATATAAATGGAGACAGAGACGGAAATATACTCGAGCCTGGGGTGGCCATGCCCCCCACCCCCCCCCCCCCCCCCCCCCCCCCCAAAAATTGTCTTATGAGAAAGTATTTTTTGGTGATTAGAATTGAAGCTAATACCAAAATAAGGTATTACTTGTTAACTTGTTACAAATTGATTATCAACCTACTATGAAATGACTACTAATGGGTTTGGTTTTGGTATTACATTGCTAAATGGTCACCAAAACATAATTTACTAGTTTCACTTTTTTAGGCACAATCGACCAATGATCCCTCCTAATTAGCACAATGGTTCCTCACATGATCCCTTAAAAGTCAAATAGGCAACTTATACCCAAGGATAAAAAGCTAGAATAAATTTATACAAAAGATAAAATGTCTAAAATAATTAACCAAAAACAAACACATTCTCCTATTATTGATCGTTTTGCCTTCTTTCTTCTTCTTCTTTTTATTTTTTATTTTTTTATTTTATTTTTTTATTTTCGTGTTGAATTTACCCCAAATTTCTTTCAAACAAAATCATTGAACACACTATAGAGTAACGGTTGGCGGAAAGCATCTTGCCGGAGAAAATCACTGCTCAATGTCTACATATTAAAGTACACTTTTTGGTTTTATTTATTTATTTTATATATCTTTTATGTTTTTATTAATGTTTTTATTTTTTTTAAAACCTTCTTCAAATTTATTGTTGCGGTCAACCCCTCTTCCTATTTTTATTTATTTATTTTTTTGTCATGGTTTTAGAAAAGTATAAATAAGGTCTAAGTGTTTACCTTCCATTCAATGTATTGATATATTTAATCTTGAATCTTGGTATGATGCTCACACTTGAATGATAAAATTTTTATTATTCATATTTTGGCCACCCCTAAAATAAAATCCTAATTCCGTCCTTGAATGGAGATGCATCTGGTACAAGTAGGAGCAACTAATATTTTTACACGGGTTACATGCATCTGGTACGAGTAAGGAACTCATACTATTAATTCTTCTCATAACTCTTGGAGTAGAACTCCAAGCAGTCCGCATGGTCATCCAAATTACCCACATCTACCACATTTCCAACACCATATTAAAATCTTAAAAAATAAAAAATAATATTCATAACCAATATGAACGTAAGTGTTCATATACATGCATAACAATATATACTTTCTTTCTTTTGCGGGGAATCTACATATACAACTTTTTTTTTTTTTGGGAAGCTATTTTCACTACAAAAATTTCTAAATTAGCACCTTTCATCTATTTTGAACTTTTTAAGATTTTTGAAAAATACAAAAAATTTTTTCGAAAACTGGACACGTTTTTCATTAGAAAAAATTATTTTGAATAACTTTGTAGAATAAATATTTTTCAAAATCTGTCATTTAAGTTGATTTTTTGATAATTTTTCATGAAATTTTTTGTAAAAACAAAACAAAGACTATAAATGGCTAAAAAGTATACTTAAATGACAGATTTTTAAAAAATTTCTTTTACAAAATTGTTCAAAATGATGTTTTCTAATGGACGACGTGATCAGTTTCATGAAAGCCTTTTATACTTTCATAAAACTTTGAAAATTTTAAAGTTAGTGGAAGGTGCTTAGGAATTTTTGTGGTGGCAATAGCCCTCTCATTTTTTTTTTCTTTTGTGTAATAAAATTAATAAGGGGAATTTTAGATTGATCGGCCTATAGAAAAATAATTACAGTTCCGTGCAAATTGCTATTAACTTCCTATGAAATGACTATTAATTTAACAAACGATGACTAATAATGTGGATCAACACAACATGAATTAATTAGTAAGTATCTATTCATCTCTCTCTCTCTCTCACACACACACACACACATGTGTGTGTGTGTGTATGAGCACGTGGATAATTGGCCCTTGATTCAATTGATTGAGAATAAAAAAATAAATCCAAGGAAAATGATCACCTAAAAACGCTATTTGAGTGGACTTTTAGTTGCATTTTTTGGGGCTAAATTAGGCTCCGATCCAAGCACAGAAGCCCATGAATTTCATGGGTCAATGTCCATGGAATGACATCATATAACTTGATGGGCCAATGTAGTGTTTAAAGCTAGGAGGAATTACAGATAGGTCCGGCTAGGGCAAACAATTACAGTTTAATTATAGTTAATAGTCATTCTTAGTTAAGTTAGTAGTTGTTTATTAATAAGTTAGTAATCATTTGTACTGAACTGTAATTGTTTGCTCGTAGCCGGACCTATCTGTAATTCCCCTTTACTTTGTTTTTGCCATTAAAATTTTTTGCAACAGTATAGCGAAGTAATTTTTTTTCATCTTCTTCTTCTTCTGTTTTTTTTTTTTGGCCGGTAGTAAAGTAATTTTTTCCCATCTCCTCCCATGTTACAAATTTCTCCACAGACTCCACTGTAATGTAACCCTTCTCTTATGCTTGAATATTAAAAAAAGATATAAAAGGGACTCGACAAAAAGTAGTTTAAGAAATACTATGCAAAAGAATATTTTTAAGTAGTATATTATTATGCATGGTCCTTTTCTTTTCTTTTTAATTTTTTACATCATAAGTTTTGAGATAAAAAGCTCTAGACCATGATTGTTAAAATTTTCTAACTAATCATACGAACAAAATTATCAAGCAATAATAAGTTGGCTATTATGTTGGATTCAAAAACATAAAATTTAGTAACTTAGGTCATATTTGTTTAGCTGGAATAGAATGGATGAGAATGAAATTTGATTCCATGTTTGAAATAGTATGGAATGGAAAGGATTTAAAATAGTTATCCAATCATGCTATTTGATTCTATTCTCCTTTAAAATATTTCATCCAAACATGCTGTTTGGTATGAATTGGAATGTGATTCTATTTCATCTATTCCATTCTAACAAAACAAACATGACCTTAGTGAATAACTAAATTTATATAGTTAAAGACCCTTCAATTGTTGTTAATATAAG
Source organism: Liquidambar formosana (assembly GCA_039720395.1). Lineage (NCBI taxonomy): Eukaryota > Viridiplantae > Streptophyta > Magnoliopsida > Saxifragales > Altingiaceae > Liquidambar > Liquidambar formosana. The sequence goes on from CM077823.1 coordinate 29,470,249, forward strand.
AAAGAAAAGAGATGAATGCGTGTGAGGTAGCAATGTGCACATCAAGCATATATGTATATGTATACATATATAATAGAAAACTAGGGTTTGGGGTTTATTTTTTGTAATACCAGAGCACATGGAATTTGCACAATCAAGATTACAGTTGTAGAGGGCATCGGAGGATTGGGTTGGCGCCGCTGATGCTGGCAATCGCGGCTTGCATTTCTCTAAACATTCAATGATACACAAAGACTAAGCAGGGCCTTTTTATATATAGAGCAAGACATCTTGCATTTCATTTCGTACCAGAAGGATATTGCTTTTACTTCAAGTGGCACAACCATGATCAATACCACTACCATTACTACAAGTCCCTTCATACCATTTATTTCCATTGCTGCTCTCTTTCCCTCTCTCTCTCACTCTCAAATACACACACACACAATTTTTTGTTATTTGAAGTTGAATAATAGCTTCATTTATAGGCCCTTGACATTTAACTAGTCATGCATGAGCGAAGCTAATGTAATATCCTTTTCTCTTAGCCATAAATGTGTATCCTATATTCCTATTAACCTTTAGATTCTATTTTAATGAAGAATTGGCTTTTGCTAGAGATAAAATCCAACCTTAATTAATAGGAAGTTGTGTGGGAAATTTTTCTAAATTAAATGTGTCTTACATGTATTTAATGCCAAGCTACAGTTGAAGTGGCTTTATCAAACAAGGGAAAATTACAAAACCTCACTTGGCAAAAAAACACGCTTGAGTAGGTTTCATGGTTCAAAAACAGAGAGCTTAAGGTGATTGAATTCTACTTGACCCAAATTGGGTGTAAGCTTCTATATATATAGATGTACAGATTACAACTTATGGAAGGTTATTCAAAATTCAAAAATATTATAGCTAATAGCATTCTTTATTTAACAGGGAATTGACTAATTTCCCTCAATGGTTTCTGGCCAGTTGGTTAGTAGGAAGGGTAGTAGACCTGGGTCGCATAGGGGTAGGTCTACTATAGTAGGTCTACTGCAGTAGGTCTATTGTAGCACCCCACCTGCCATGTCAGTAGCCTCGGTGAGTTGAATACGCAACCCCACTTATGTCTAATCTGCCATTGTGTCAGCTTTCCGTATGATGGAGGTGACGTGACCCAAGGTCACAGCACCCCACTTGCTCTTAGATAGACTAAAGAAGTGTCGACCCTCAATGCCATAAGAGTAACCTCTACTTTAGTGATACTTCTGTATAGCCACCAAACCAAGATCCTCCAACAGTCCTAGGTGAAGTAAGGGACTAGGTCAAGCGACCTAATCCAGTCCAAACACCAAGCTTTAGGTTGAGCTCCCCAAGTGCTGCCCCGACCTGGGCAGGCATGGTGCCAAGGTGTAGTGCAATAAAACACTTCTAAGTGAACCACGCTGGCCGATAACCTTGGCTCCCACTACGCGATGCAGTAGGCATCCGACCCGAAGGGGGTACAAGGACTCACTCTAAGATAACTCGGGCATCCCGACAGAGGAGGCATCCATCCAGAGATGGGCAGCCTCGATGAGGTGTGACGTACTCACCGAAAGTACTTAGGCTGAAGGCACTAAACAAGAGCTATATCGTAGGCAAATGGCGACTAAGATAGGCAAGTTAGGCATCTTTCCAGAGAAGGTTATGTATATCATCCCGCCAAGGGAGCATCCACCCTGAGTGGTATTCTCATTAAAGATGGGAAAGTGAAGCTTAGCACCTCAAAAGGTTAAGTAAGGCCCACCTTGAGTGGTATTCTCATTGAAAATGGGATATTGGTGAGGTAGACCTAATACCCTTAGGTAGAGGTCGACTTTGTCATGGAGATAGACCTGGTAAGTCGACCTGGTCATGGAAGTAGACTTGGTAGGTCAACAATGTCATGGAGGTAGACTTGGTAGACTTGGTCATGAAGCTTAGTACCTCAAAAGGTTAAGTAAGGCCCACCCTAAGTGGTATTTTCATTGAATATGGGATACTGGTGACGTAGACCTAGCACCTTTAGGTAGAGGTCGACCTTGTCATGGACATAGACTTGGTAGGTCAACTTGGTCATGGAGGTAGACTTGGTAAGTCGACATTGTCATGGAGGTAGACTTGGCATCCCCATTGGTGAGGTGGAGGTCAAGGCCATGTCATTAGATAATGGACACATGTCGTCTTCTTATTGGTTTGATGTGTTCAACCAAATTCATGTATCATATCAACCCTCCTTTTTTTTCTTTTTCTTTTTTTATAATAAATTTAGTAACAGGCATAAAATAAAATAATTAATTAAATTTAGAGAAATTGGTCAAAAGCCCCTTAAAACACTTCCATTATTGAGACAACGCCAAAAACTCCATAAACCAGCTTTAAAGATGGACCATGAGATAATAAATAAATCAGTTAGTCATAGGGAGGCTAATTAAATTAAATATGGACCTTGATTCTATAAAGAATGAAGTCCATGCATATTCTGATTTTTTTTTAAAGAAAAAGTATGGACTTTTTAATTAGATTAGGGTTGTCGATGGCATGATAGTCTAGTACTCCGTAGTATTTTCTTCACTTGTTGAGCGAACGATTTCGGGTTCAAGTTTATGAAAAAGCATTAATATTTTAATACCCATTTGTTTATATTAGGGTTTAAGACTTTAAGGATATGGGTTAATTATATTGATTATCCGAAAAAAATTAGATTAGGGTTTATGAAAAACTTCAAGGAAAAGCTACTGATGACCGCAATTGTAAAATAACTATGGGCTATTATTGCCCATATTAGTGAATGCATTCATTAATATTACATGCATCTCTCATTACTTTCTTATTTTGTTAAGTACACATCTTTGGGCATACTATTTTTCACACGGGTTACAACAGGTACTAGTAAAGAACCTATACTAGTAATTCTTCTCACAATTCTTAAAGCAGGCCTCCAAGGAATCCACACAGTCCTCCAACGTACCCACATCTGCCACATTAATTTGCAACACCAGATAAAAGTCTTTAAATGCATAACAATATATTTTTCTAAAAGTAAAATTTACATATATATAATTCTAATCAGGTCAACACGTGTCGATATAAGTTATATATTAGCACCATGCATTGGGGGTTGTACCCTGTGCATTGACCCAATATATCTCGTAATTTAAACAAAGCTCCCTCTTAAGCACAAAAAAAGCCATAAATTTCATGGGTCACTGTCCATGGAATGACTTCATATATTTGATTGGCCAAATGGCCAATGTAGTGATCAAAGCCAGCTAAATTTACTCGGTTGCATTAGTGGAGCAATCTATGAAAATTTTCTATCAGACGGTATAGCAAAGTAATCTTTTTCCATCTCTCTCTTCTTCTTTTTTCTTCTTCTTCTTCTCTTCTTCTTCTTTTTTTTTTTTTTTTTTTTTTTTTTTTTTTTTTTTTTTTTTTTCATCTTCTCCCCTCATTACAACTTTCTCCACTATACCTTAACCCCTCCCCTCTACTTGAATATCAGAAAGAGAAATGAAAGGGACTTGCAATAAGTAGTTTAAGAAAGCTTATTCACCAAAAAAAAAAAAAAAAAAAAAAAAAAACCGCTTTGAAGGTTATCATCACAAATAAGAGTTGAAATTCATAATAATTTCATGTCATGAATTCCTTAGAACTGATTCTACAACATCAACTATACTGATAATTCTAACATTTTAAAAATATTTTAATTTAAGGTGATGAATTTATGCCTTCAATCATATGTAAAATTTCTTGAACTGTTTAATTTCCAATTGGACAACCAAACAAGCGCTTAGTAAATAATTAAATTTATAAAGTTAAAGACCGTTCGATTATTGTTAATATACAAAAGAAAATATAAAATATAAAATAAATGAATGCGTGTGAGGTAGCAATGTGCACATCAACTATATGTATGCATATATAATAGAAGACTGGGGTTTGGGGTTTATTTTTGTATTACCAGAGCACATGGAATTTGCACAATCAAGATTGCAGCTATGGAGGGCATCAGAGGACTGTGCAGGGGCCGCCGATGCTGGCAGTCACAGATTGCATTTCTCTAAACATTCGGTGATACACAAAGACTGAGCAGGGCCCTTTTTATATATAGAGCAAGACATCTTGCATTTCATTTCGCACCAGAAGGATATGGCTTTCACTTCAAGTGGCACAACCATGATCAACACCACTACCATTACTACAAGTCTCTTCATACCATTTCCTTCCATTGCTGCTCTCTTTCCCTCTCTATCTCTCACTCTCAGATACACACACACAATTCATCATTTGAAGTTGAGCAATATCTTCATTTATAGGCCCCTGAAATTTAACTAGTCATGTCATGCATGAGCGAAGCTAATGTAATATGCTTTTCTCTTAGCCATAAATGGGTATCCCATAACATTAACCTTTAGATTCTGTTTTAATGAAGAATTGGCTTTTACTGGAGATAAAATCCAACCTTAATTAATAGGAAGTTGTGTGGGAGATTTTCCTAAATTAAATGTGTCTTACATGTATTAATGCCAAGCTACAGTTGAAGTGGCTTTATCATACAAGGGAAACGAGGAAACTTACAACTGGCAACCCTAAGGGTATTGGGTAACTCGGTTGGCAAAGGAACATGCTTGAGTTCGACTCTTGTAAAATCCGTTGGGACTACTTATCTAAGGTTTCATGATTCTCATGGATCTTGAACTTACTTAGTTCATATGGGTTGTAAGATCTTATATGGGTTCAGGATTTGCTTAAAGGATTTCCTCGTAAAAAAAATAATAAATAATAAATGAAAAATGAATTAGCTACTTCTCTTTGCTTACATCTTTTTGCAAGCATTGCTCAAAGTGACAACTACAGAGATTTCAGTCTACGTACACTAGCAGCCATGAGAATGTTAGGAGAAATTAACCTTTTTCTACCACACACACAGCGATTAACAAGAAAAGAAAGAAAGGATTGAAGAAGCAAGAACACAGAAATTTACGTGGTTCCCTCTAGTTGAGGTACGTCCATGGCACACACACAATTTTACTATGCTCTGAAGCCAAAAAGAGAATACAAGATACAAAGTCTTCTGACGGCCAACCCCCTTAAATAACACCCGTAGTAATTAGGGTTAACATAAGACCATGGGAAAATACCTAAAATACCCCTACATAAAAGTACGAAAAAGTTGTACGGCGGGCCAACCCCCTTGGGGGGCTACGCCCCCTGAACCCCCCGGTCAATCCTGCTGACCAATATCATCAGACTCCACATACCACAACAGAGAATTCATTTTTTTTCATGCTTTGCTTAAAGTGACAACTATAGAGATTTCAGTCTACGAACCCTAGCGGCCATGAGAATTCGCAAGACGTACATTCCTTCCCAATTGACTATATTAAAATGATGGTTGGATGTAAAACTGATCTACATACTTTCCAATTTGTCCTTTTAGAGATAATAGATTGAACTGGAAAATATTATGGCAAATCGCATAATGACAGTGCCGACCCAATACGAATCCCAGCTGCAATTCGTCCCATGAATCAAGAAAGCAAAAACATTTTTATTTTTGGACATGTTTAAATTTTTCTTATTATAATGGGACGAAAAAGGGTTCTAATTGTCAAACCAATGTTAGCATTGTCGAAAACATCCTCTTGACCTTGTGCTTTCCAGAGTTTTTAATTTGAAATCCTCCTCAAGAAATTGTAGGCAAGAAATTAATCATTTGCCAGTCCCACTAGCTAGCTCCCATGACCAGCAATTTTCTTCCTAAATCAATTAGGTTGGAAAGAAACTACATTATTTCACTTTAATGTCTATACTTGGTGTCACAGAACCAAGTCATTAAAGATTCCACAATTTCTCCCATTTTTTTCCCAGAATTTTAAGTTGAATTCCCTAGAAATTCCTGACTGGTACGACCAAGACAGCAATCAGAGTTATCGTAACTTCAAATTTGTACATCGTATGAAAATAATCAGCCTAATAATTAGTTTTAACTTACCCAATTTCCCTACTACTTTGTTTACTATATATATATATATTTATTCACATTGATTTTTGACATAATAAATTCAATTCATTCTTTTTGAATTAATTCAACTTAAAAATGATGGAGCTGATCGACATTTAATTTGATGGCTTCCATTCGGTTTACCAAGGGTTCCAAATTATTAGGTATATGTTTTCTTGATTAGTTTTAACATTAATCTCTCTACTCATTTGATGGAAAGGTAAGACTCCTCATAAAGCACAACTTGTAATCCTTCTTAAGCATGAAAACATCATCATTACAGGACTCTAGTACACTGTGAAAAGATAAACCATTTCAATTCATGCTTGTTCTTGCACTCGACATAAACTAACGAAGGGATCAAGAGAACATGAAAACAAATCAAAATTGAGTGGATGGAAAGAGCATACATACTAACTCATTGCTTGATCGATCATTGGAGAGGTAATCCTTCACTCATCCTCCGAAAGTGAGCTAACTTCACCCGGCTTCCATCTTTACTGTAAGTTCAAGATAATGCTGTAGTGCATAGTGGAGCCACATATGATCTTGAGGGTGATTGTTACAAAATATTGGTTCATAGCACCTTTTAAAGCCCCTGGTTTTATTTTCGATTTCATAGACCAATGGAATACAAAGGACATTACTAAATTCATTAACCATGTTTCATCTATGTAGACTGCTGCGAGAAGAACGCGTAGAATCCACACTTGCATCTGCCGTACTAGAAGTAGAGACACAACACAAGATAAATTTGTTCTTGCCTAGGAAATGTCGTGCTATGTGGGAAGATGCTCTTAGGCCATTTAATTTTTCGAGAATGTCCTTGACAATATGGTAAGATACTAGTCCCCATTCCATGATAAGGTTGGTAACTCATTGGAGATGGATCAAAATCTACTCAGAGGAAAAACAAACAAGCATTTCAAAAAAAAAAAAAAAAGAAAAAAAAAAAGGTAATTAAATAATAATGGGGATTTCATCGAGGCTTTCTTTGTTGCAAGCCAAAGAGAACTTCACTTGGAAGAGGCCTCATTTACAATCTTAGCCTTAGGCCACAATCTGTATTGGACTACTCCAAGGTTGGGGCCGGTATGAGTTTTCTCTGCGTTGGCACCACTTAGCACTATCGTTTTCCTCAAAATAGATGTTCAAGATTGATGGGATCTTAATGCATGATTGAGCTTAACTATCTATTTCGTGAATTATATAAGAAAAAATGTTAGCACGATTGCCAAATCATGACCTTCTTTATGCTTGACAAGCTAAATCATGATCATGAAAATATAAAACATTCTTATGGTTATGATTTAACTGTTATCAATTAAAAAAGAAATATGACAACTTGTGATGATAGTTGTGCTCTTAAGAGCATCTCCAACCCAAGAGAGCTATTTTGATGATCTAAAAACTATTTTTAGATCAAAAACTGTAAAAATAGTTCTATGTAGTAAGAGCATCTCGGCCAAAAAATAGCTCAGATGGGCAAAATAGCTCAAAAGGTGAATCTCCAACGAGAGAGCCAAAAATTGCCCAAATTTAGCTTTGAGCTAAACTCAAAGCCAAATTCAGAGCTATTTCTCCATGACAGCAAATGTTGGTTGGAAGAGATGGTTTCCCTCCCAAATCAGTTGGAACCCAAGAACAAACAACCCATTGTTCATAAAAATTTCAAAATAAAATGCAAAACAATCTGAAAAAATTTGTAATAAATAATCTAAAACTTAGATGTCAAATCTACCCACATATTTCTGAAATCTGGTAGTTTGAATATCACCGAATTTGAAAAGTGGATATGCTTCTTCGTGGATGAGGATCGGCGGAGAGAGATGGAGTGTGTGCTGTACATATAGACGCACAGAGGACTCTATTCACCGCGAGAGAGAGAGAGTGAGAGAGAGAGAGAGTGGGTTGTGTGGGAAAGATAAGACGAAGAGAGAGCGTGGGTGGGGAGGGAACACGACGGAAGCCATAAGAGAGACGGATACAGAGGGGGTTTGGGGTGGGGAGAGCCAAGTCTTCATCTTGGCAGGACGTCTTTTGTGCTTCTGGATGTTTCCATCCTTCTTCTTTCTTTTTTTTTTTCTTTTTTTTTTTTTTTTTGTTATTTCTTTGCTTTTGGCCCTATTCATTACATATGTTTGGTTTTTAAAATAAATTAAACAGCCTAAATGGCCTGTTTGGTTTATCAAAAAAAAGAAAAAAAAGAATGAATGATTAATTGCTAGTCCTTGATGATGCACAATAGATGAATGGTAGTTGGAAGTGGAGGGTTGGGGGTTGGAAGTGTGAAATGGTAGTTGATATGGTTGGAAAGAGGGAAAATCAAGTGAGCTAAAAAATAGCTCATGCTGTATTGGAGCAGCCATTTTTATGCAGTGAGTTATTTCAAATCAAGAGAGCTATTTTTGCACTTTGTAAGCTAAAAATAACTTTTAGCTCACCAAAATGGCTCACATGGGTTGGAGATGCTCTAAAGTGGCTGCTCCAATGTAGCAAAAGCTATTTTTTAGCTCACCTAGTTTTCACTCTTTCCAACTACTATTATTTAATATCAACTACAATTCCCCACTTCCAACTACCATTCTTTCACTTCCAATTACCATTCATCTATTCTAACTTCTTGATATTTATTTTTATTTTTTATTTCTTTTTAAAAATTAAACTTTTTTTTTTCCATACCAATCTCGAACTAAAACATGACTCAAGTATATAATTTTTATTTCTATTTCTTCCAATGTTATGAAAACCATTAATACCAACCCCATTATTCCCCCCAACCCCAAACTCCTTTCTCCCCAACCCTCAACTACTTTCTTTTCTCTATAAACAATATGAGTTGGAAACAATAAACAACACTTCCGTCTATTGAAAAAATTCGCATCTTATACTATGTTTATTACAAGGAGTACTTTGAGTGAACAAATTTTGAAATGAGATTATGATGTAGACTCATCTTCTGATGAAGATGAAATAAGTAATATGGTGATGCGTTCTGCTATAGAATTGCATATAGCTGAAAAACGAGTGTGTTGTTGTTTGTTCTTGGTTGAGTTATTTGGGAGGGGGGAAAAAAGAAAAAAAACATAGAAAATGAAGCCAAAGAAAGGGACACTGTTGCCTTGCAAGGCCGAAAGCACCCTCGCCAGCAATTAGCATGCATCATTAAAAGGTGGAGGAAAAGAAGCACCTTTATTCCATCTGGTTGTGGCTTGCACGAGACTACGAGAGGCATGAAACCAGCTCAAAATGCCAAGCTTTTAAAACCAGCTTGTAAAAGTGCAATAGACCGGCAAGCTTACATGAGGTGAATAACTTCAAGTGCTAAGCTTGGAGGCCGGACTTGTTTCTTTGAGATCTCAGCTCCATCTTGAGAGAAAGTTTGTATCATAACTTCCACAAATTTTCTTTTATGGTAATTGATATCAATGAGAAACAGTTTTAATGGTATTTTCATAAATTAATGTAAGTGATTGAAATTGGACAGGAATGTGTAACCTCTAGAGCATGAGAAATAGTTTTTTTTTTTTTTTTTAAATTTATTTATAAATATTATTATTCATAAATCACCATGAATTTTGGGGTGGCAATGCATGACATGGTTACTTGGTGGGCTTGTTTCCAAACTAGTAACATAGGGGTCCAATTGCTTAGGGTTTAGACTTGATTAATAAATGGGTAGGGTCAAGTCCACCCAATATATCAAGAGCCATTCAAAATTTAACTCGATTAAAATCTAAAACCTAGAATTGAGGATTTTTCGTCTATGAGGGGAAATTCTATGGTCCTTTGGGGATACCATACCAAATGGTAGATAGTCACATTTATGGTAACCATATGTGACCATTTAAAATACAATACCCTATTTTTTTGTGGGTATCATAGAATTCTCAGTATGTAAGATATATGAATATATAAATATTTCACAAAATCAAAACTGAATTATGTTTAACTTTTCAGTTAATTGTATTTCTAGATTTTTTTTTTAAACTTTTACAATTATGACTATAGTTAATTTTTCTTAAGCTATTTGTTCCATATAATTAAATTTTAAAGAAAATGCTTTTGAACCTCTTTTAACAGCCGTCCAAAAGAATCTCCCATGACATGACATTAAAAATAAATTGAGAATAGTATTATTAGGCCCTTCTACTTTACCTAGCCTTTGTTTTTAATCCACCCTCGAAGGATTCTTTTGGAGGCTGTTAAGAGGGAGGGAGTCACTAACAGTGCCTCAGTGCACAAATTTTAAAGAATCATAAGTTTGTGAACACTTCATTTCATGGCATGAATATGGGACCAATGACTTCATACTAGGATCCCAATTTAGCTAACACATTTTTTGATTGTTGGGCATAATGCAACTTAGGTTTGGCCATGCTAATACTCATCCCAACTTTTTTTTAAAACTACTCTTTTTTTTTATATTAATGATTAGAGGTATTCTAGATTTTACTGGTTTCAATTCAAACTATTATTTAAATGGTAAAACGATTTGTGTGAGATGCTCCATACTCACACAAACAACAATCTTTGTGAGAACTCAAAATTCAAAACAATGACCTTAAAGCATACTCAAAGCCTGACCACTCAACCAACCCTACATGGACGTATAGAACTACTTTTTTCATTAATTTTGTGTTTTCAAATTTAATCCTTGTATAGGTCAGTAATCTAATATATATATATATAAAAGTAGTGTTCAGGCTTACCACTTGACGATTTTTTATATTGCCACATGGCGCATTCTCTATTCTAATTTTTTTAAAGTTAGGTTTTAACCCAACCAATACCAATGGTAACGTTTCATAATCTTCCTATTTATCATGTTCCTGTAACCGAAAATATGCAACCAACAAAAAAAAAAACAAAAACAGAGATGGAGAGGACAAAAGAAAAGAAACTGCAAATCTGCAAAAAAAAAAAAAGAAATACAAAAAATCATAGTGCTCCTTTATTCGAGAATGCCAAACCCACTTTCTCTTCGCCGAATACCATTTTGGTCCCAATGTTCCATCAACAATAACACCCACTGCACGGAAGAAATCTAGACAAACAATGCCGGTCCCTGATAAACGAAAAGTTATTTGATTCCGCCGTAGAATCTCGAAAATCGAATTCTGGAAAAGAGATTGCCGCAAAAGGCTATTTGGGTGAGAAAATTGGGGAATCCGGCGAGAAAATCCAATGATTGGATGAGAATCGGAGTCATTTGATATAATACAGATGGAGGAATTTCAAATCTTGAGGGAATTGGCCAAGCATCGTGTGGAGTACATATCCTAATTAAGGTTTGTTGCCCACAACAAATTATCTCTATAATAACGGCTTTATTTTATTATTTGTTTTATGTACGGTAATCAAAGTGACTTAATAAGCATATACTTGCTATTTGCCAATTCTCTTATCAGTTGGTTTTTATTTAATTTCTTATTAATTTAATAATTCTCCTATGCATTCAGCCAATCTTTAAATTTAAACATGCATTTTACGTTATTCATAATAAATATTCGTACATTGATTAAATTCAAAATAACAAGCCTCTAATAGAGTCTACTTCCAGTAAACGATATGTTAGAAGAAAATCCAAATTACCCAATCCTATAAAGTATAGTTCTCTCTTTTGATTTTACTTCTATTCTTGCTTTTGCCAAACTTCTTATCATAGGATTTGTTCAACAATCAGACAAATAAATCAATAAAATTAGTTAGTTTTTTCTCTCTAAGATAATATGTGTTGTACATATTATAAAGTATTTAATTTGAGTACAATTCTTTAGATTTTTAATCCAACATTAATTTTACAAATAAATTTTATGTCATTGTTAAAAAATTTCTTATAGTCCATGCATATATTAGAACATTTTGAAATAAAATTCTATGTTATTTGTTATCATTATTCTTATATGCTATATTTTTTTTTCTTATATTTTATCCCGTGCATCACACGGGTTCACCGCTAGTTATAAATATAAAAAAATCAACAGTCGGAAGTACAATCACAGGGAGCAACATTCTATACAAAAAATTGAAAAGTCACAATCAACATGGGAATACCCAAAATTTGTGGGAATAAATATTAAATCAAGTATTTACCAAAAAAGAAATTAAGTAAATAAAAACTGTAGTAAAGAAAAATGTTGATTAGGAATCTAAGAAGATGAGATCCTGGTAACTGTAGAGGCATTATCGAGTGGAGAAACAGTACAAAGACTAGAAACAAATAGAATTTTACAAACCATACAAAGACGCAATACAATTGGTTATGGAGTCCGACATTCTGCTACATTACCTACAGTTACTACACAGAATAATCACACATCACCACTACCCCCATGAGGTTAGGGTTCAGTGCAAATACCCTTCCTCCCCTCATTCCAACACAATCCATTTCTCTCCACTCCCATCTGCAATTCCTCCCATTCCCTTCTCCTTCTGCTCACTCCATCCGTTACAATTTCATCTCCTCAGGTCTCTCTCTCTCTCTCTCTCTCTATATATATATATATGGGATATGTATCTCTGCAGTATTAGTCTTTGGGCGGTTTATTGGAGTGGAAGTCGGTATCTAGATGAAATGTGCTTGGTTAATTTTCTCAATGTCTTTTAGTATTGCTATTCTGTTTATCGACCCATGAATTATTTTAAAATATCATCTGTTGATTACAACTCCGTGTGTGTGTGTGTGTGTGTGTGTGATTTTCTCAATACTATTTAGACCTAATAATTTTCTCAATTTCTTATATAATTAGTATCCCATTTTTCATCCCATGAAATTTTTAGGAGGATCATCAAATTTTCAATCTCTCTTTCTCTATATATATATGTGTGTGTGTGTGTGTGTGATTTTTTTATGTATGTACGTGATTATTAAGTTTAAACAGTATTTAGTTGTTTGTGTTATATTTTTTTTTTAAAACACTAGGTGGTGGAATTTGAATTAGAGCCTTTATAATTTGCTAGTACCTAATGTTACGGAATTTAAAATTTGCTAGTCCATATGGGTTTGCTGATGTTTATTTGGTTGTGCAGGAAGAAAGAAATTAGTGTTACGCGCACAGAGTATTGGTTATATGAGTGACCAACAGCCTAGTGCATCTATGGATCTAAACAAGGAATTTCCGGAATTAAATAGGAATCTTTACCCACAGATAGAGCCATATAGTACCGGTTTTATGAAGGTTTCTGATATTCACTCAATCTATTGGGAGCAGTCAGGGAACCCAAGTGGGCATGTGAGTAGCCATTAAACTGTATATTGCATCTTTGTTATTTACTTTGTATATGGTAGTTAAGTGTTATTTTAAGATGAAAAACATGGAGTGCTGGAAGGTTTTGGCCTTCTTGGTTGTCCGAATGGATCCTTTGCAATTTACATAGTATTTAAGGTATAAATCAATCTTCTTGAGTGGCACCATTCAAGAGGATAACAATCATCATCACAAATGAGAGTGAGAATTAGAAGCAAAATAATAATAATAATAATAATAATTATAATTATCCTATAACATCATTTATGGTGTGATGATTTTAATTTATTTTTTTAAAATGGTCTCATTCAAGAAGATGGAATTGTACCTTCAATGTTGTATAAAATGTAAATTACAATGGATCCATTCAAACAACCAAACGGGCCTCTTCTAATTGTGTAATTGTGGTGCTTCACGCATGGACATCTCATGGAATTCAATCATTTTAATTTTTCTTAGCATTTGAAATGATTCATTGTATTTTCAGTAGCATTTGAAACGGCGCATTTGTTTTTCTTATGACATGTATGTTACAAGGGAACTTTAGGATTATAACAAATTAACTTAAATTTATACTATATTGGTGATTATGGTGATGGCTCCAAAATGCAAGACATGCTTGTCTGATGAATTGCTATGTGATGTTAAATGGAATTATATGACTTCCATTGGATATCCCATGGTTCCATAAAGTTTCACATTATTAAAATATCCACTGTTTTAAGATTGTAATTTCTGTGTTGTATTCCTTTGTAGTACTTTTTCCCTTGGTTCTAACCTTGCAAGATGTTATTTATCTGAATTTGGGAGCTTGTAACGGGTGATGTCAACATGTAAATTATGCTAAAAGTTGATTTCAGTGTATGAATGTAAAAGATTAGCACTTAACACCTCCAGAGATTGATATGATTGATCAAAATGAGTTTTATAGACACATTAGTTTATGTGCATCTCGTAGTGGGCTTTTCTGGATTTCTTGTTTCATTTCCATTTTTAATTTTACTTTGGTTTATCTTTTTGTAACCCACATCTTGCAGCCAGTTGTATTTCTTCATGGGGGCCCAGGAGGAGGAACTTCACCTAGTAATCGAAGATTCTTTGATCCTGATTTCTATCGTATCATTTTATTTGATCAGGTCTGTTCTTTGAACTATTATGCTACATTGCTACCATATTGTTTGTTACGTATTACCTCTAAAGTTGATCCTGTCAAGACTCCTGTCTTTTCAGCGAGGTGCAGGTAAGAGTACACCTCATGCCTGCTTGGTAGAAAACACAACATGGGACCTCATTGATGACATTGAAAAGCTAAGAGAACACTTGGAAATTCCAGAATGGCAGGTCAAATTTCATGATGGGGAAATAAAATTTAATGTTTGGTGGAGTGATTCTAGTTGGATGTTATTTTAGTTTTTTTTCCTGCCTGATTTTTTAGGTGTTTGGTGGGTCATGGGGAAGTACACTGGCCCTTGCATACAGCCAATCACACCCTGAGAAGGTGTGCTCCTTCGTTTGATTTCTCATTGTTTCTTGTGTAAAAACCCCTTTATTTGGAAAACAAGTCATTTTTGGTTTAGGCTCTGTTTTTTCTGGTGAAAAATGCTTTCCAGAAAAGATTTTCAGCACTGTCAGGTGTTTTCCAAAACATGAAAACTGGGAAAACATTTTCAATTTAAAATGGAATATGTATAAGTGGTAGGAACTAGGAAATCAATTTACAAATAGTCTTTGTTCGTTTTGGTTTAAAACATTTTACATTGTAAAGGATTCTATGTAAAATTATTTACTCATAAAATAGAGATTTTCTTGCTACTATCTAGTGTCTGGAACTTTCTTTTAAACAACCAAAAGCACTTTTAGGCATTTGGTATGGCTTGACGGAATGGACATGATTAAAATTAGAAATTTATTTTGTACTGGATTGTACTTACGAACATGCCAAACCCAAATTCGAATTTCGTGGTAATTTCCATTACATATGTATTTCAAATGTATATTTACATATAATTTCTAGTCCTCATAAAAATATATATATATAATTTTAGTCTAGTATTAATTAGCACTATATTAATTTTAACATTTTAAAAAAATAATTCTTCAGTGTAAACGATTTGGTCCTTGTTAAACTGTAAATTCTATCCACTACATTTTAAGTACTTTTAGTATTATTTAAGTTAAAAATTTAAATATTTTACGATATCAAGATTGGTTCTAGGTGAAGATGGGAATCTAGTGACTTAGGTACCAAGTTTTAGTTAAAATTTAGTAACTTTAATATTTTAAAATTTACAAATATAGTATAAATGGGTTTGCATGTTAACTGAATGATAATATTTGTTGAGTTTATGTTTAAGTAGCTTTGAACCCAAGTTCAAGAATGGAATATCTTCTGAAAAATATCTAAAATATATTTATAATATCTAAAATAATAAAATATATTTAAAATATCAGAAACTGCTTATTGGGTACTGAATACTGGAGCCTAATTTGAATTGAACTGTTTATATGAAAAAATTATTTTTTAAAGAAAATTCTGAAATTAAATAAATGATATTAAGAAAGAATATACTACGAGGTTTGAATGTGTAAGAATATACTATGAGGTTTGAATTTGGGTAGGCATGTTCAAGTGTGTACCAAACACAATATTTTAGCTTAAGCCTATTCCAGTTAGGTCATGTCAAGTAGCTAACTTTTAGTTGTCTTTTAGACTATGTACCAAATATTATAAAAGTAACAAGAAAATCACTATTTTTATGTGTAAAAGAGTTTATATAGAAGCCTTTTATGACAAATATTTCATTTCAAGACAAACGGAGCCATCAAATCTCTCTCCATATATATATATATATATTTGATGAAGTAAATGTGTATTAATAATTATCTCTCCATGGATAATTAATTCAGTTATTGGCAATATTTCTATAAACTTTTCTTAAGGTTACTGGCATGGTCCTTAGAGGGATCTTTCTGTTGCGGAAGAAAGAGATTGATTGGTTCTATGAGGGTGGTGCTGCTGCTATATTCCCTGATGGTATGTTTTATTTTTCTTTACTGGTCTTGTTTGTAATTTGTTCTAAATCTGTAACTCAAGCCATAAAATTTCATTTCAGGTTGTTTTTCAAATGCTAGAAGATGATAATCATGTCTCATTGCATGTCCTGAGAATATTATCAAATACACACACACACACACACATATATAGAAAGTGCTCATATTTTTGTGAGTCATGTGAGGAACCCTTTGCAGAAATTATAATAATCTCACTTGTTTTATGTGATTTCACTCACTTGTTTTGTACAAATTTGTAAGATTTTGTGTGTGTGTGTGTGTGTGTGTGTGTCTGACTGTCTTCTAATATATTACATGATATCATCCCTGGTTCAGAAACCAGGCACAAAGAAGGGATTCTAGTATGCCCAGGAACATAACTTTGTAATTTTATGAAACCTAAATTTGATGCCCTATGGTTGGTGGGGTGGGATGGGGTCGATTAGGTGGTCTTGACTCTTGAGCAAGTGTTCTTTTTATAGTGTTGATATTTTGCCTTGTGTATTTCTTCTCTATTCACAGCTTGGGAGCCGTTTAGAGATCTTATTCCAGAAAATGAAAGGAATAGTTTCATTGATGCCTACTTCAAGAGATTAAATTCTGAGGATCAGGAAACGCAAGTAAGAGTTTCCATCTGGATCTTGTTATATGGCTTTCTTCTTTTGCTTTTTTTGGTAGTTGAAATAATTTCTCTCTCTTTATTAAACTTTATGCATCTGATGAAATTTCTGGGAATAGTATTCTCAAAATTACGTCTTAAAACTTTACGACAAAAAGAGGTCCTCTGCCTAAGGAATTGAAATTACTGAATGAGGTTTGGTTGGCCCAGTGGAAGTTACCCTGTATCATTTGTGGAATTTATTGAGATCTTGAGCTACCAGGTGCTTTCAGAATGTTGATTGCTATAAAAGTATATATTTGTGACCTTTTGAATTATTTTCTTCAGAATGGGAAAACTTGGGTTCCATCAAGCTTTTATATGCAGATTTACTACATTTTAATTTAGTTTGCAATAATTCTTGAGATTTTATATTTTTTTCATATAATAATTTGATAGGTGTGTAGCTATTGTTTATTGATATGTCTTTTAGCCTCATTTCTGTATACATTAAATCTTTTACAGTATGCATTAAGTTTTGATTTGTTTCATGGGTAGAGAAAAAACAAGAAAAGTCAATAATTTATGTTAATAATGTTGGAGGTGGTATGTGCTTTAAATATTGTAATCTTGTTATACTATAGAATTGAAGCATTTGCATAATATAAGATGAATGAG
Source organism: Liquidambar formosana (assembly GCA_039720395.1). NCBI lineage: Eukaryota > Viridiplantae > Streptophyta > Magnoliopsida > Saxifragales > Altingiaceae > Liquidambar > Liquidambar formosana. The sequence continues at coordinate 29,487,812 of CM077823.1, forward strand.
GTGTGCATTTCTGCAGAAAGTGGCATCTTGCATTCGATTAGTAATATGAAAAAAGAGATCAGAGGATGCCACTTTACTTCAGATTGCAAACTTTATTCTGTTAAGAAAAAGGCTTGTGTGATCTTGTGCTGCAAACAGTGTTAGTGGCTTCTGTTTTAAACTGTTCCCAAGGTTTACTTGTCTGTTTCCACAAATGTGGCAAAGTAGTGTATCTAGCATAGAAAGAGGGTGGGGGCGAGTCCTTCCATGCGTAAACCTTTTGACTTGATTGGTTGTGATTCTGCGTTAACTGTTATTTTGTGAACAAGTTCACTTCCTTCACTTTCTTGTTTGTTCTTAGTTTGCAGCTGCTAGAGCATGGACAAAATGGGAAATGATGACTGCTCATCTTCTTCCAAATGAAGAGAACATCAAGAGAGGGGATGATGATTATTTTTCTTTGGTAAGTGGATTTACTACAGAATATCATGGTTTTGTTATAATCTTTGGTAATTCTTGAAATGTGGTATTTCTGTGTAATTTTATAAGCAGTCTAGTTAATTACAGTTGTATGATTCTATTTCGTATGACTTTATAAGATAGAAATATAAGAAATACCTGCAGAAATCCAAAGGGTATCTTTTGATCTTTCAATGAAGTTTTTTTAAAGTTCAGAATCTTTCTTAATTTCTTGTCATTCAAATAGATATTATAAATTTTATTTCATGTGATTACATAGATATCATTTGCAGCTTGTAAACTTGATCAAATTATTTCAGTTTTATTAATAGGCACGTGCTCTATCCCACATTCAGAAAACACCAACTTCTTGCCCTTAGTTCTAACCCTTCCTCTTGTTTATATTTTTGTTTGTTCTTCTTTCTCAGGTTGTAGCTTAACACATCTGTACCATTTTTATTATTGTATCACAAAAATGATACCATTTTATTGACTGCTCAGGTCATTATTCGGATGTAAGATAGCATTATAGCATATCACTTTTTATGGATGCTGTGCTCTAAAATGCCTTTTTGCAACAGTTCTTTCTGTGATTTTTGTATTCTGTTATTGCCAATAATTAAAGAACACTGATTTGTGGGTTTGTATATTGCAACTATAAATCACAGGAAAATTTGGTTAATAAGCCTAAAATTTGGTTAAGGCTTTTTAAAATGTTAAAATTTTCGCCAGTATTCATGACATTTATTTATTGTGATTTATCCAGGCATTTGCAAGGATTGAAAATCATTATTTCGTGAACAAGGGATTCTTTCCTTCGGATTCGTTTCTGCTGGATAACATTGAAAAGATAAGGCATATAAACACTACAATTGTACAGGTATATGCTATCATTATCACATATTATTGTTGTTTATGCACCAAGAATTTTCATAGACAGAGGATTCATCAATAGAGGTAGTGTATATAGACATGATATCAAATCATGGATCATGTTTGGGAAGTAGTTTCATTGATAATTGGCTATTTGTTTTTATTTCTTGATTGGTAAAGGTTTTGATATGTTGCATAGATCTATGTTACATAGACACTTCAAAATGTGTGAAGTACCCCAACATGTGACATGGGTGTGGGTACTCCTCCCATGACACTTCAAAATAGTGAAAAATCTTTGAGAAATAGATGAATCTGAGACTTGGACACATACACGCATCCGACGCCCGTACCTGAGTCCATGTAACATAGGCACAGATACAGGCAGGGGAAACGAATGTGACACTATAGACACAGTGGCATGGAAATATTTTGAAAAAGAGGGACACAAATTACACACACTCACACATATATGTATGTATATACGTAACATGTATGTGCAGTTACAACCGCTTTAACTGAAAGTTGAAACCATCAACATATCTTGCTTCTTTTATTTTTCAAATTTGCATAAGTTCATTATAATACTGATCATAATAATATTTTCTTAATAATTATTATTTAATTTTGATTGAAAGAAAAACTATATGTTTAAGTGCCCATGTGTGTCTGATATGGATTGGTGTAGTGTCCAAATTTTAAAGTATTTTAAAATTGTCCACACATCAAAAGTGTGTCGGACATGCATCCAATCTTGGAGAAATGTTGGCATCGGTCACATGTTTGACAAGGAGTGGTTTCTTTTTAGAAGTATCATCTACAGAGGGTGTAGACGTGTAGTGGCCCATTTTTTCCCACCCTGTTTTTAAAAATGTTATAGAGCCAGACCAGACGGAACCAAACTGGCCAGTTGGATTGGTGAACCAGTGACCTAGTCCTTCAACTGATAAATAATTTTTTCTTGTTGTCCTAGTTGAAGTCAGTCACATAAATAAAAAGGGGATGTAATAAATTAGTAACGATTAACTTTCTTGTAGTGGTTTAAAGTATTTGCAATGCCTAGACGTGTGGTGGCCTGATACATATCTGTAGTAGAAGGGTCCAATCTGGATTTTTAGACTGATAATATGTTATGTAAAAAGCAACCATCGAACATTTTGTCTCAAGTATTGCACAAGTGTCATCAAGAACAAGTGTCTAACTGTCATGACATTCACTCAACCAACTCAACAAAGCTTTACATCCTAACAACATGTAGTTGCCTAAACTAATCCAACTATTGCGACATGGTTCCTTCATTATATGTTAAATAAAGAAATGAACTCTAATAGTTTAAAACTCATCACAATCTCCTCATTCTTTACTAATTCCATTTTTGGTGTCAGTGTTTGAAAATGTTGTGTCCTAGTTCATTTTATGGCCTGTCATTGCAAGTAGTAAGTAAATAAAAAATTGGGATGTTTAAAGGTAAAATAATCCCTTGAAAGCACATAATGCCATGCAATTATGACACCAACATTTAGTTACTGTACATGTAGCATGCGGTATGTGCCTAGATTGTTTTCTAGGATTCTAGTTTGATATCTGATATTGAAGGAATTGCTACCTTGGATAATTTTGCAGGGAAGATATGATGTTTGCTGCCCAATGATGTCAGCTTGGGATCTTCATAAAGCATGGCCAGAGGCAGATTTGAAGGTGAGAGAAATGCTTTGAGTCATTTGGCTTGTGTAGAAAATAAAGTGGCAGTTTATTGTGAGATGCTTGATGCTCACAAGTCACAATGACAGTACGAAAAGTTTTTAGAAATCACAGTACCTACGCAGAGATAATAACTAAAATGTCCTAGCCAGATCAACTTGAATCTAAATATTATTGAAATCCTCATCTATCACTTGCCCTGAAGATTCTGATGAGATACACAGGTCTGTTCTATCTTACTTTGTTACGGTGCTTAAAACTTTGTTCTTAAATACACCCTTCAGATTCATGGGCACTTGAAATTAAAATCTTCATGAATTTGATCCACAATAAAGGATGGCGAGACTTCTTTCTATATGTAGGGGTGACAGCAAGGCAAGTTGGATAGTATGGCCTTCCCTCAACCCTGACCAAGAAGGTACCCTATTTCCAAGCTGGTCAGGTACCCAAGTCGGGTCAGGATGGGATGGGAAGGAAGGTTTTAAGCTTCGCAGGGCGGGGCCAGAATTGTAACTACTGTTTCATTTTGGATGAAAAGGGATGTAACATTTCATTCCATCCAGTAACCATTTCTAGGCATCCAAAAACTGACTACCCACCTAAATTACGGGACTTGCTTTCCTTCTTATTGGGGCATTATATGATCTGATTTTAACTAGGTATGAAATATTTTGTGCTCCAAATGCCTTTTTATAGAACTGTTGATACTGGGAGTTGAATATGGGTCAGAACAATGCAATTTTAGTCAAATTGTTTAACCACAAGTCGATAAAATAAGTATGCTGATACAAGCACAGAAGGATGGATAAGGGATGACACAAGCATAATAGAATTAGAAATGCATGCATTCATGTGAAAAGGAATTTAATTAGATGAAGTTGGTTGAGATGGATTGGTCATGTGTAATGAAGACATTAGACAGCACAAGGGGTGATAATGAATTAAGTTGGGGGCAGTATAAGGATGAGATCCCCAAAAGGAATTTGTTAATGGTTGTGAAAAATGACCACTTTTTTGAGATTTACTTATCCATAACGTCCTAAATGTAGTTTGATTTTAAGACGGATAGGTTGATGAGTCAATTTCATGGGTTGAATTTAATTACTTAGTTACCGTTTTTATCTTTTTTCCACCTGTGTTATTGTTTTGGTGCAATACCTTATGAATATTTTGGTTATTTTAATGACTATCAATTAGGCCTCTGCCCTAAATATCACAGCACGGATTATGCAATCCCTTTTTATTTAAAATTTATTTTCAAAAATATTTTTTGGGTGTTTGGGATCAAGCCTTAAATTGGTGCTCATGTTACATGCATTTGGGTCGATAAAAAAAGTATTCTTAAATTCTTTTTATTTTTTATCTTAAATTTGTTTTGCTTCATTGCTCATGTATAGACATATTACTAAACAATCATACTGTGTGACAGGTTGTTCGAGATGCAGGACATTCTGCCAATGAACCTGGAATAGCTGCAGAACTTGTGGCTGCAAATGAGAAACTGAAAAATATTATCAAGAAAGATGGGCCCTCAAATGAGTAGTTGCAGCAAGCATTTCAGAAGATCATCAACGACCTGCCTCCATTGCGGCCTGAACTTTAATCATAAAATTTGGGATCGCACATCTACAAGAAAACTGGAAGTGAATAATTTGAAATTAGTTCAATGTAATATAATTTATGAAAACAATGTTGGATGAAAGTGTTGGAACCATTTATTGCTTTGCTTCTGGTGGCCATTCTTTAAATGGAGTGAAGAATTCCTTCATTTGCCAGTATTGATCGAGGCCCCTCAATGATCCATGATCAAGCCACCTGCATAGTGACATGCTTATCGGATGGAGTGGGAGTGGTTTGCGCAGGCTAGATCATACATAAAGCCTTAGGTATGAAAATGATTCCCTATAATATAGTGCATCGATTGAGAAAATTTTACTATAGATGGATAAGTTTTCTGGAAGTTGAGTTTGATATTCTTTCCTTTTATGGTTACGTTCAGTGGAATAACTAGTCAAAATTTGAGAACTTCTGGCTGTTCAGGTTCAATCTGAAATTTAGCCCAACAGTTTGCAAATCAGAAATAACTTCTTTAGTAGTTCAATCATCTACTAAATAAACCATTCTTACATAAATTGCATAATCTTACAAAAGAATATGATCCAAAAGGAAAGGCAGCTTTATGTGCTTTTGTCACTCTTCCCATAACTCATTAGGCAGCTTTACAAAAACAAGAAGAGTGTGGAGATCAAGGAAAAACAGCATCCCCACCTTCTCACTTACATATTTTTTTATTTCCAGGTGCTTTAACCCACTTCGGGCCTGGCTGTTGTCTCCTTGTGTTATTCATATCCCTCTACAATAATTTCCTCAAATAATGAATCTGTTTCCCAATCAAGTCCAGGTCTAGCTTCAGAGGAGCATTTCGACTTCCTGGTGACCCCCTCTCTGATAGCCTCTTTCCCCAAATACAATGGTAAACATTACCAATCAGTAGCAGGTACTCATCCCCGGCTGCTCAGCTAAAATTGTCTCAGTAAATAGGACAGGTTGAGTGGAAAGCCAGAAAATATGGTCATGGATGATCGTGATGGTCAACTGCTATTGCAGACCTAAATGATTGGGTTTATCTGGTATTTGATGAACCGTTGCGATGCACGCTTCAGAGTTAGGAGGGGGTCCAAAATCATGGCATTAAGATTTGGCAACCTATATGGTGCTCTCGAATATAAGGTAGGGGGACAATGAAGGGGAATGGTTTCAGGGGTGGAAGGATGTTAAAAGATTAAATGGTGGCTGAGATGGAACAGATTACCTGGGACACAATTTTGGCTTCCCCAAGGGGTGGGGGGGAGGTAAACATTGTCATGGGGAGAATTATGCAGAAGAGAGGGAAATAGAAGTGGCATCAACTACTGAATCATGAAGAAGAGGAGCAGCAGAATTCCGCCAAGACCAAAAGAAGTATCTATGTCATGAAATTGTGTCAACGAATAAAAGGAAATCTGCATGGTTGAAAAATTGAATACCTCTTCTTCAGATCAGGCAACCAATTTCTGGTAAGCTCCGTGAGATTCTGGCATTGTACAATGGTACTAAGTAGGTAGATAGAGGACACCGTGGCATTGAGTGGTAAGCTTCGTAAAATACAAGCAATATTTGTTGTATTTTAGGGCTAACAATTCTGCCTGAAACATTTAGTTTCATGTGGCCCATTCCATTTATCCTATTTCATGGTGTACAGCCATCACATTTGTGGTCAGCTTTTGAAGGTTTTCAGGAAAATTACCAATAGAATCTCCTTGTTAAACCCTAAGAAGTAAAAAAGAGCCTCAAAACAATATTGATAGATCAATATGGTTCTTCAAATGTTCTTTGTGCATTTAACAAAAAGGAAAAAAGTTCTCAACTAAAATACAACAAATATTATTGCCTCTCTTGTAATGAATACACATGAATCAATCTGGTATCCCAAATGTTACAGTTTTACAGAATCTCCTTGTAAACTAAGGGGTTTCCCCAAACAAGTAAAAGGAAAACAGAAGGCTGCTAAACTAAATTGAAGCACACAAATATAATTCAATGAAACAATTGAACAATAATAAACAAGATATCATACACCCAACAGGGTAAAAATTATAATGGGGATCATCTAGGCCAATTTCCTTGTGCAGCTCTTTGGTACATGGATACTATGAAAGTTAGGCTCCTTTGGAACAGTTGAAGGCCTTCTGCCCCTTGACAACGACCTGGGAGCAGTAGAAGCTGAAGCTTTGATTGTTGGGATAGCGTCATTCTCACTTGGCTTTCCTGCTTCCTCAAGTCTTGAAAATTTTGATGACTTTTCCTTTATTACACAAAGTTGACCTGGTGTCATGGGAGAAACCACTGCCTTCCTCGTCGGAGTGACCCTGCACAAAAGTGGGATCACATATTATGTACTAATTAAGAGCGAGATATTTCGACAATCAGGATTAGAAGTTTACAACTCACCCACGAGGCCTGACAAGTTGATGGCGCAATGATAAGGATTTTGTCTTTCTAATGCTGTTCGCTGATTTTTGAACTGCATTATCCCTGTCGCAGCCCAAACGTGAAGTCAAATGGCTAGGTTTCTGGTTTGTTGAAACAGTCCGTCTTTCTAGAGTTATTCTCCCCGTTTTTGGTTCCACTTGTCCTTTCGGAGTCTTCATGCATGCAGTTCTGACTTGTTGCTGCAAATTATATAATCATTTGAAGTTTTCAGCCAAACCTCTACATAAACATTGGAAGAGCAACAAGCAAAGACACAATGGGAGAAGGAAAAAAATAAAAAATACAGGTTGATTTATCGGAGTTATTTTCTGTGATGCTTCTTCACTGCCTTCATTTGTGTCATTGTTGTTTTTGCTTTGCCCACGATACTTTTCATTTCTCTGAGATCAAAAGCAAAAATCAGACTGAAGCTCTATTCATTCCATGATAAAAGTAAGAACTCTTCTCAAAATGAATTTTAAATAGGGGAAAAAAAAAAACTCACTTGGATATCATTCTCATGCTTTCTCTGTGACTTTGCACTTGGGAACCTCGGAAAAGTTGTGGTTTCTTTCACAGGTGTAAGAAGAAGAAATCTTCTCTCCATGTTTGCTTCCTTTAAAATCCCTCTTTCCTAAAACAGCACATAAATGTAATCAGATATCACCACCGTAAAATTACTTGACTCAAGAAAACTTTAACAAAGCCATGTATCCCTACTTGAAACACTCCAAAACAATCTGCTTTTTACTACCCCCACCCCCAACAAAAAAAAAAAAAAAAAAAGACAAAAACAAAAAAAACTGAACCAAAAAAAGAATTTCCTTACATCAGTTCTTAGCCTGAAAGGCTTGGGGTTTGTGGGCTTTGGTTTTCTGTACTTCGACCCTTGAGCACCAGTGGTAACACAAGCTAAACCGTCCTTCAAAGTCTTATTCAGTATTCGGGTGACCTGCATCAATTTCAAATATTAATTAAATTGAAAACTGATAAAAGACGGCCATATATATAGTAGAGCAGATATGAAAATAAAGTACAAAGTTGTAGTTAAGGAAAAAAAAATGAAGGAAAATAATCTCATAAAAATTTGGAAAAGAATGATAAAAAAAACCCAACCTTCTGATTGTTTTCACATGCCTCACTCCGGCCAAGAAGTTTCATTCCAGAGTGCTTGGTACTAGGGTTCAATTCTCTGTAATCAGTTTTGCACGAATGAGACCAATCATCACAGATAATAAAGTGAAGCATAATATAAGAAGCACATTCTAAATGGAAATAATATTGAAGATGCACTAATGCCACACCTGTTCTCATCAGGGGCTGAGGCATTTTCTTTATCATCACTGTCCAAGACTTCACTGTCATGTCCTGCTCCTTCCGAAGTTTGATATTCAGGAGGTTCACCTTGAGAAATTTTCTCGTTCTGTGAACTTGATTTGATTTTCTCTTCATGTTCACTGTCATGTCCTGCTCCTGCCAAAGTTTGATATTCAGGAGGTTCACCTTCAGAAATTTTCTCGTTCTCTGAACTTGATTTGATTTTCTCTTCATGTTCACTGTCATGTCCTGCTCCTGCCGAAGTTTGATATTCAGGAGGTTCACCTTCAGAAATTTTCTCGTTCTCTGAACTTGATTTGATTTTCTCTTCATGTTCACTGTCATGTCCTGCTCCTTCCGAAGTTTGATATTCAGGAGGTTCACCTTCAGAAATTTTCCCGTTCTCTGAACTTGATTTGATTTTCTCTTCATGTTCACTTCCTTCATGGCTCCCATCACCCTGTCCATTTGGAGCTTGGAATTTGGGAATAACATTTTTGAGTGAATCCGTCTCTTCAGATATTGATGGGGAGTTCATGTCACCTCTTGAAGCATTTGACAACCCTGGATCTGAATTCTCTTCCAATGGTGGCTGCTCTAAGGATGAGGTGGCTTTTTCTTGAGTGGGAATTGCAGAACTGAAGTTCTCCAAGGGCTTTTCAGTTGTCAAAAGCTCTTTGTGTCCATTTCCTTCATTGCTCTTAGAACTTCCTGATCTCAAGCGTACTGCCAAAGAGACATTCCTTGATTTTCCATCAATCTCCATGTCACTGGAGTCTTTTTCAACCCCTTCATGAGGCACAAAGTCACTGCATTTCTGTATGTTTTCCTTGCTCTTTCTCTTCAGACATCTTGAAGATTTGGCTTTCTGGGCCTTGCAACTTTGAGAATGCAACGAATCCTCAACCCTGCTTTTCACTTTTTGCTTGTTTAATTGTTTACTTGAAGCTTCTAAAGGCAACGGCTTGTTAAGATCATGTCTGATGTCCTTTGATGATTTAATAGAATACCCCAATACACGCTTCCTTTGACTGGTTATCTCAAGCTTCTTCATCCCTTCACATATCTTTTTTACAGGGGTATCCAATTCTAAGGAAGTTTTTGATTTTATGGTCTTCTTTGGTGACTGAAAGACCAAAGCCTTGGCGACCACTCTACTTTTTGGCACTTGAATAATTGTTGCTTTTGGATTCCGAACACTTCGAAATGAGTCTGGATTTGGAAGACACTTTTTGTTCCTTGGAGTAGTCAAGGCCTTCGAGGCAATGGAAGATTGATTTGCCTTAACATTTGGAGTTGAACTTGGCTTAGGAAGAGGTCTAACTTTCACTTTTGCATCACCTATCTTTTGAGAAATTGAAGAAATTATTGCTAATCTTGATACTCTAGCCTTGGAAGATTTGGCAGGAGCTGAAAGTGGGCATTTCATACTTGCACTAGAAGAAAAAATAAATAAATTGAATTAGATGCTGTTTGTAGAGTCCATAGGGCCTACTGTGACAGAAAAAGAAATAATGAGATACAAGTGGTCATTTAGTTTTGAAAGATAATTGTATGAGCCATGTCAGTGTATATGGACTATACGCTTGTACAGGTACTGTTTGGTTAACATTTTGTAAGTACTGTTCTTGCTTTTAGGAGAGTGTCCATGTAATTTTTCCTTTCAAAAGCAAGAAAAGCACTTCAAAATCCTAACCCAAAGGTGCCATAGTATTTCCCTTTTGTTATCAAAAGCCTAGTTTCACATCATGAATAAGAAAGATAAAACCCCAGTCACATTCATTCAAAAACAAGCGCATACCTTGGAGCTTTTCTATATAGTGCTTTTCGAAGCCGTACATTGGGACTCCTAGCTGCCATGACCTGTGTGATGATAGCCTCATGTAAATTGACCTATTAACGATGCCAATTTATTTTTTTTTATTTTTAAAAGGAAAATTCAAACTAACCCGAAGGACAAAATTCTTGTAGACCGCCTCGGAGTCCAATTCTTCTTCATGCTTTTGGTCACATCCTAAGACAAAAATTAACAGAAACATAAGAATTTTAAAAATTCTATACTTAGAAAACTTTGGTACAAACTCAACTTACTTGAACTAAAATAGGGCATATACTCAACAATAAAACTAAAATTTTGGACTTTAATGCATAAAATATATATTATAGGGTAATTAACACATATTGAGTTGGAGAAACACCAAATTCTTGATCAATAACAAAGTGCACAACAATGAAAAATGAAATTACTTTTGAACACCTATACCAAACCACCATAACAAATGGGGATACCCAGACTTCAATGTTGTGTACAAAAAATAAAAAATTATAGTCCTAAATTTGATTATTAAGAAACTGAAGGAAAAGAAAATAAATTGAACTTTCAAATCTAAAAAATATCACTCCAAAATGAAAAAACTAGTAATATCTATTTTTTTTCCTAGCCAAAAAAAAAAAAAAATTAAAAGAAGTAACTGGTTGTGTAACAGTGCTGATTTTACAATGGAATCCCTAATATAAAATACACATGGACTTATAATCTCAGTTATTTATTTTTTATTTAACAGCCCAAATTCTAGAAATCCAGTATCTAATTTTTAAAGTCTCCCTCAGAGAAACAATAAAGGGTTGAGATTAAAAGTTTGCATGTATCTCCCTCCTATTTAGATCATTTATAAGATTGGGAGTGACAACATATGTATTTTAAATACCAAAACAACGGAAAACATTGAGATTCAAAGTTTTGTCTTCTTTCTATTTCCTCTGTTTTCCTAGAAACCAAACAGGGGTAAAAAGAAAATCCAAGGGTAGTTGAAAATTTGTGACCTTAATGAAAATGCGAAATTCAGATCAAACAGAGCAACCCCAGAAGCACATTTTGAACAAACAAGTACTCCATGTGCAGATCAAATCAAAAGCTAACAAAAAGACGCATAGATAAAATAAAAAAATAAAAAATAAAAAATAAAAAAAACATGAGCTTTAATGAGGGGTTTTGGAAGAACTCTCACCTACGCGCAAGCAGAACCAGTAACGATCGTCGGGGCGGTACGGATCGGGTACGGTTAAGTCCACGAACTTAGGCGCTTCAATCTCCTCGTAGAACTCGTCGGAAACTTCGTTGTTGATCTGCTGTGACGACTGTGACTCCTCCATTTTCTAGAGAAAGAGAAAGCGTATGAGAGAGAGAGAGAGCTAGGATTTGAGGGAAGGGTGGAGAAGGTGGAGGTGGTATGGGAGCGTGTAAGGGTCGCACTGGTTTGGTTTGGCATGGTTATGCTTTCGAGGAGATTTTTAAATATTTGAGTTCTGCAAGTAGCCGTTGGGAAAGGGTGGCTTCGGACAAGATGGTCATATGAACGGAATCTCGGGGGGTGGATCCGGTAATTTGGTGAATTTAGCTGGATTGGCTCTATTTGTACCCCAAAAGTTTCTTCCATACCCCAGCATCATTGTTTTGTCTTTTTGGGTGGAACTAACGAGGCACGGATACGCAAGACGGACCCAACATGATACGGACACACTAATACAATAAATTTTTAAAAAATTAGGATATGGCATAGTAGGAATTAGGGGTGTTCATGGTTTAGGTTAAAACCGAAAACCAAATCGAACCAAACCAAACCGGTCGGTTTGGTTTGGTTTTTTTGTCATTAGGTTTGGTTTTGGTTCCAATTTTAGAAAACCGAATTGAATTGGTTTGGTTTTGGTTTTCATGTTTAAAAAACCAAACCAAACCGAAAACCGAAAAAACCGAAAAATATATAATATATATATATATATATATATATATTATTTTATTTTATATATTATATATCAAATTTTAATTTGTAATTTGTTGATTTTAAGTTTCTTATTGTTTTTTCTATTTTACCTTGACATGAATTAAACTAGTTATTAATGTTGTGTGAGATAATGGCATGAATTAACTTGGAGATTTAAACTTGGATTGACATATGTCAATTTGTTTCCATTTTGATACAATGTTTAATGTTTTTTTTTAGTTGCTAATGTAATGCTTTTATTAAAAATGTTTTAATTTGGAGTTTGACATGTCATTTTTTTCATTTTCAATTATTTGTTGCTACTTGATTGGTTAAAACCGAAACCGAACTGAACCAAACCGAATTTTTATGGTTTGGTTTGGTTTGGTTTTTTTATAGTATGGTTTGGTTTTGGTTTAGGAAGAACAAAACCGAAGTATAATGGTTTGGTTTGAAAAGTACCCCAAAACCGAACCAAACCGAACCACGAACACCCCTAGTAGGAATATGGCCATAAATAAATAAATAAATTTATAATTATATATATAGTTTTATTATGCGAATCAAAGAAGAAAATATATGGAGGTAAAAAAAGAAAATCACATAAAAATTAAGACATTTATCCACTAGCAACATGACTGTATTTTAATAGCAAAACCATTTAGAAAAATTTAAAATCTACAATATTTATGCCATTTTAAAACAATTATAAATTATAAAATTTACTCCGTCGTATCTAGGAAGTGTCATAATCGTGTCTACTAGGTGTCTGATATTAAATTATTATTTTTAAATGCTAAACACTTTTGGGCCGTGTTCGACATGTGTTGAAGGTATGCCGGGCAAATGTCAGTATCCAATACGTGTCGAACACGAACACGGCTCCTTTGGAGAAAGTGTTCGTGCTTCCTACCATGGAACCAAGGGAACTAAGGGTTTCTCATGCCTCTTGAGCCTTGAGTCCTAGACTAATCCCTCACTCCTTATAATGTACAAACCACCTATAAATCCATTTAGAAAAATGGAGACTTTGTCATAGGTGGTGTTGTACAAAATGTTGCTTCCACATCAGTAAAAAAAAAAAAAGATCTGTGAAATAAATTGGGAGTTTTGGTCTGTATACATAGTATCACATAAGGTAATGTATTTTGATTCTGCACATAAGGTTAGTATATAACATTTCTCTTTTGTCATTTGTACTATCCTAACCAATTATATTAAAAAGATAAATATCTAAAACCTTCCCGAAAATAAAAATAATATTAAAAAACTCCACTAACTATTTTATCTTTAAATCTAATCCAATAAAAAAAATAAAGATAGGGCAAAGTTATTGCTACCACATAAAGTACTCTGAGTCCCCCACTAAGTTTACTCTTTTTTAGGTTTTATGAAAAATATAAAATATTTATGCAAAAACTAATCTCATAGTCAATTAGAAAATGTCATTCTGAACAATTTTGTAACATAAAGTTTTTCTAAAATCTATTGTTTAAATAGAGTTTTTGGCCATTTTTCATAAAACATTTTGTTAAAATGAAACGAAGATTATAAATAGCTAAAAAGTCCACTTAAATAGCATATTTTGGAAAAAATTTCTTTTACAAAGTTGTTCGGAATAATGTTTTCTAATGAATAAACAGTCTAGTTTTCGTAGAAACCTTTCATATTTTTTATAAAACCTAAAAAAATATAAATTAAGTGCAAAACTTATAGTACTTTATGTGTTGGCAATAGCCTTCCTCATAAAATTATATCCAACAACCTAAATCCCATCAAAATATTAAAATCCAAACCATGAAATTTTAAATCTATGAATTTGAAATTCACTTCTTTCAGATTTAAACGTCAAATTTAAGGAACTATTAGGCAAATTTGAAAACCTGACTAGCTGAAATGAGTCTGGCCAATTGAAGATGAGTTTGGCCAATTTTGATTTATGCTGTTTGATGAATCTATTTTTCTTTCTAATCGGTTCATATTTCTTATGAAAATAAGTTATAAATATAGTTTTTTATAAACCACCTATGATTTGGTTTATTTAAAAGCCAAATAATAGTTTTGGACTGAACTTAATCTAATTTAGTTTTTGAAGTGTCCTAACAGGCCAAATCCATGTTCTCAAGCGCAATCTTACAGCTACATATCCTACCCTAATTAGGGTATGAGATTATGGAGGTGCCTTGGTTTTGACTCTGGGTTAAGTTTTCATACTATCCTATCATTTATAGAGTAGTTTTTTTTTTTTGGGTGAAATTTTTAGAATAGTTTTGATTATCCTCTAAATGGCCCTTGCAAGCAGTTGTGATTTTTTATGGTTCATTAGTTATTTTGCATTTTTTTCTGCTCACCCTCATAAATCATAAAATGAACTGAAGATGTTGCCATAAATAACTCATTATTGTAAGATTGGGTATAATGCGCTTGAGAGGTGGAATTAAGAGAAGAGGTTGCCGGACGAAGTAAATTGTTTGGGAAAGAATTCTGAGCAACCAAACAGCGTCTACGGTCAATTGAAACACAATCGGTATTCGGGCAGAATTCATGGGCAATTTTGGAATTCCACAACAAACCGTCTCGTGGCCTCCTCCTCCCATTCATAACACTCGAACCCACTGAGCAGTCATAGCGGGCGTAGACTCGGACGAACTCTCAGAGCATTTTCAGTATGATCCCCATCTCGATTCAAATTCTAGGGTTTCGTCCCTCGAATTTTTTCTTATGATTCTATATATATACACATACACGCTTACATCTTTCTAATTTGTTGCAGAAATGGCCAGAAACGTTGGAGGATTTCTGGTTTTGATTCTGGCAATATCAATCTGCCAAGCTGTTGCTACCTTTCAGCCCATCTCAGATAGTCACCGATCTGCTGCATTGGAGCTCTTCGCACCGATCGATGGATCCTTTGGAAGGTCATATAAACCCTAATTAAACCCCTTATCCCTCAAAATGTTTCCAATTCAAATATGCTCTCAGATTAAACCCCTTATCCTTCATATAAACCCTAATTGATCTGCTCCTGATTAAACCCATTATCCCTCAAACCCTTTTTTCCTTCGTTTATTCCCTTCCCCCCCCTGTTTTCGGGAACTAAAAACAAATTTTGAAAAATGATATAGAACTTTTTATCTGTCCCACATAATGAGAGATCTAAGATTTCAACCCTCCTTACAATTTTTCAGCAGACCAATTTTGGCCAGAATATTACTGGGCAATTTATAATCTGTTTGAGTATATATGAATAAATTTTGATCATAGAAGCCTTGCCCAATACATTTTGTGTTGAATAATTCAGCTTTGACTGACCACTTATTCTGGAGCTGATGCAACTGTCCTCTCCTCTCTAGTGTTTGGATCTTCAATGCAATAATAAATTCTCTACTATGGATTTCGAAGAGATTAATTTCTTCAGTTAGAAAT
This sequence comes from Liquidambar formosana, assembly GCA_039720395.1. Taxonomy (NCBI): domain Eukaryota; kingdom Viridiplantae; phylum Streptophyta; class Magnoliopsida; order Saxifragales; family Altingiaceae; genus Liquidambar; species Liquidambar formosana. Next base: position 29,503,339 of record CM077823.1, read on the forward strand.
AATGTAATCCTGTAACTACGTAACCATTCTCTTTGTAATATTATCTATATATATGTGGTATTTGCTTGCTATTTTGATCAGCGTATTTGCTTGCTTTTGACAAATGCAGTTCAATCCCGGTGTCTTTTTATTTTTATTTTTTATTTTTTTTGGGGGGGGGGGGGGGGGGGGGGGGCGATTAATCTGGGCTCAGTTTTTACAATATTTGTAGTTGTCTTTTGTATTCATATCTTTATTTAGCCAATTTTATTTGTGCAAACCTTTAGAACTTGAGTGATAGAACTTAGAACTTAAGGCAAAACAACTGTCTGATTTTATGTATTATATTGCCAGCTTAGAAGAGACATATGAGGCCCTAAAGACATTTGAGATTCTCGGAATTGAAAAGAAGCCTGATTTAAGCACTACCTGCCCACTTGTGGTGGAGAATCTTGGTTTGCCATCTGCAACTCTAAAGGATTTGTTCTATGCCTTAAGAGTTAGTGGAATATTGAAATGCAAGATTAATGAGGAAGTGTTTGAGGTATTCTCGAGCTCCTGCATTGATATATATATATAATTTTGAAAGTCATTGTCTTTAATTTTTTAACAAGTGGCGATGTGTCACATTTGTGATTATTTTTATTCTCCTTCTAAAGGGCATCACATCAAGATTTCTAGCAGTTCTCAATGATGCTAGTTCATTGCTTGACTTGTACTACTCAATAGGAAGTTTGGTGCTTATCAAGGTTAGTAATCCACAAGAACCCCAATTTGATATTTATTGGTTCTGCCTTAAGAATTGACGTCGTTTTATATTGTTTTATGAGTGGTTTTTGAAAGGCCCATACTTATCTTTGTATTGGAGGTTATGGAACTCCTAAGTGGTGACCTCATTTCATAATTTTTTACCTCATTTTGTGGAAGAGCTTAATTTTTTTTTTTAAATAAATTTTTTATCCCTGCAGGATCAGACTTCTAAAGTTGATGTACTTCTTAATGATGCTGATGGAATTTTTCATTCCATCAAGGTTGGTGTTTTCAGTACATGGCTATAATTTATGGTGGGGACTAGGTCCTAAACTGGACCTTTAGTAGTTACCCAGATTTTGCTAAGTCAAATGAGATCCACCATCTGGTGGGACCAGATCTGATTGGTGAGATCCGAGGGCTATTGGAGGTCCAGTTCTAGGCCTAACCCTAACCCTTACTACTAATTTCTTTCTCCATCATTATTGCTTTCATTTTTCTGTGTCCCACATACGAAACAAAACTTGTTTTGTGACCATCTAAGTTGATGTTAATAATATTGGCAGGCATTGAGCCAAAGTGATGGAAGGTGGCGCTATAGTTCTAATAATCCTGAGTCTAGTACCTTTGCTGCTGGTAAAATTTTTTAGGATGCAACTGACTATTATAATGTTTTATTGGTGTTGAATATCATATTTAACATTAGTGTTTGCTTTTTGTTGTATGATTGAAGTTATGGCTTGACTGTAGGGTTCTTGTTATTATCTATATTTTCTGATAACATAAGTGGCTGATGCTCATTTGCTTGAGGTTGTTATACCTGTTCCAGGATTAGCGCTTGAAACGCTTGCCGGTGTTGTTTCATTAGCATCTTCTGAGATTGATCAATCTATGGTAACTTGACTTTTGTTCTAATTTTTGCTCTAGATGAGCTCTGAATGCTTTATAAACCTAATGGTTATGTATATATGCATTATATGTTTTGATGCAAGATTCCAGATTCATATGCTTTGAGCAGTTGTATTTGCAGTGACTTTTTAGAAACTATTTCCTCTTAAGATACATCATGTAGTGTTGTTATGGTCATACCTAGGCAAGCACCTTGGATTTTTTCCCTTGCAATGTTGGATGGTTGATAATATTTTGTGTTATGTTTGTCACTCCCTAGAGTTGCTGACGTCTACCTTGGCTCACTTCTTAAGTGGGTGTTTGCTTTAGGTTTGTTGAGTATTTGGTGTAATTACTTGTCAGAAACTGTGTTTATTTAAAACTTATCAAAATTTAAATTCAGTAGTTTATATATTTAATCATTCATGCATGATAGAAAAGACTCAAAGAGGCATACATAAATAGGACACAGTAACAAACCTTCCCAACTGATTCATGACTCAACGAGAATTGAGATTTGAGAAGTGTAATTTCTCTCCCTCACGGACATACTTCAATATTTTATTTTCCCCTTTGTTTTTGTTTTCTTTCCTTTTGATAGGAATTCTTCAATGTTTTTATTTTATTTTATTTTATTTCATTTTATTTTAAATTAAATTTTGATGATGAGGAAACCCTTTGGGCAAACCCCGGGCCGAAATTTATGGATATTTTAGCAAATCATGCTTTTATTTTAATGTCAAGTTTGCTTGATTTTTCTTGCTTTTAAATTTTAATATGCTTGGATCAGCTTTTTTTGTGGAGGTTTCTAGATTCTACATCTTACATTTGCTTGTCATTGGCAGATTGGTACATTAAAAAATGATATAGTGAAGCTTTTTGACAGTATTGAGAGATATGGTATGTCCTTACTCTTTTCTTTTCTTTTCTTTTTTTAAAATAAATAAATTCTTTGTATATTGATATTCCACGTCTATTCTTTTCCTTTTGTGGTTTTTGTGCTCTTTTTTGTTATTAATCTACCTCTTTCTCTGCTACTAGCCTACTAGAACTTTTGATTTAATAGTTTTAAGTTGTCGAATTCACATTTTTTCCCTCTTACATATGTAAAGGTGACTATTTTCAATATCTTGGATCAAATATCCATAAAGATGGAGATAAGAGAGGATTTTATTCATAGAATTAGGACATGATGGATGACGTGGAGAAGTGCATATGGTGTGTTCATGTGTTGTGTGGCCGTAGAATACATATAAAGTTAAAAGGAAAATTTTATAAGACTATAAGACTGGATATGCTTTATAGTATGGAATGCTGGGCAACTAGGAAACAACAAGTGCGAAAAATGAGTATAGTAGAGATGAGGATGTTAAGATGGATTGTTATGAGTGTAGCAGAGATGAGGATGTTAAGATGATATGTGGTAACACATGGAAAGATAAAATAAGAAATGAATGCATTTGTGAGAAAGTAGTAGTAGTGCCAATTGAGGAGAAGATGAGGAAAAATCATCTAAGGTGGTTTGGTCATGTGCAACGACAACCTTTGAATGCACTTGTATGTAAGAGTGACTTAATTCAAGTCTCAAGGCCTTAATAGAACAAGAGGAAGGCCTAAAATAATGTGTCCAGAGGTGGTGAGAAATAACTTGTGTGCCAAGAATTTAACAGCAAATTCGTCCCTTGACAAAACTGAATGTTGTAAAGGATTCATGTAGCCGCCCCCATGTAGTTGGGAATAAGGCATACTTGAGTTGAGTTGAGTTGAGTTTATATGTATTTTAGAATTGCCTTGAGTTTGATAGATCATGTAGACATGAATTTGTCATAATCAGCTACACCTACCTAAGACCTTGTAATGTATTGATTCATCATTTCCTTCTTACATTGGCCTGGAAATTTAAGATCATATATCAAGTGCCCTAAATCACGTAATTGATAGTATTAGAAGCTTCTTTCTTTGTAAAGGAATTATGATCATTCAAGATGCTTTTGACTTCCTTGTCTTATCACTTATGAATGCTTCCCATGAACTTCTAACAATTGTTCTTTGGTTCTTCTTGATACATCTCTAAATGTTTATTTTATTTAAAATTTTTTAATCAGGTAAAAATTGTAGTATATATCAAAAAAGGGCAAAAGCCCTATGTACATGAGACGTACACACGTGAAAGACAAAACAAGAACAAAAAAGAAAGCCCCACTTTAGGGCTTGAGAGTATCCAATAAATGAACAAAAGAGCTTTCCATTCAATACCTTTTAGCACTAGTCCACAAATAAAAATTATTAACCAAAGAGGACGACAAATCGTCCATAGCAGCTTTAATCTTATAAAAAAATTCTGCTGTTTTTTCCTTTTCATAATTACATATACGCCAAAACAAACCATGCAGAACCACTTTCCAAACCCCTTTTAACTCCTTATTACGGTGCAAATCATGAGTGGTAGCTGGTATCACCCAATGTACCCCGACAGGTTGAACAGAAAACACCACAAAATCCATGCCCTTGAATGGTGAAAGAAACCTGAACTGTTCGCATCGCTCTCTTCGGTTCAAGCAAAGGCTATGATGAAAGTATGATCAACCAACTCTGCTGCCTCTTTGCACATGACATCTCATCTATTTGGGATTGCCCATTTTGTGCTAATTAAATGATTAATGGTTAAGCATTTATCATTAACTTCCAACCGCATAAAAAAGACATTGTAGATGAAACCAAATTAATCTAAATGTTCGTAGTGAGTAAGAAAGAGACCCTGCTATTGGTCAACACCTAATAGCAAGATTTTACTGTGAAAAAACCATTAAAGCTTGGATGCCAAACTAAAGCATCATCCTCTCTCATACAAGTCTTCACCAGATAAAGCTTTTGAAAAAAATTCATCACACTTGTAAATGTTATATAATCCAACTTATAGATGGAGGATGAAATAGAAAATAAATCTTCACCTCATTCACCTTACTAGACAATCTGTAATATATATGATTTGTGAAGTAAGAAATAAAATAAAAGGAAATCTGTAAAAATACATAAAATTGACCCTTTTTTTTTTTTAATCTGGGATTTTTAGCCAATAAGGAAGGTAAGATCAGATAGAATGTTGCCCATGGGATTAAAGTGGATGCATGAGTTGGCTTCATAAAAAAAAAAAACTGGATGCTTGGGTTGGAGAAGTGATTATGGAGTATTATGTGATTATGTGTGGACTACTTCTGAAAAGGAAAGAAAAATTAGACAGGATGGCAAGAAGGCCAGTTATGCTCTATTGTATTGAATGCTGTGATTTGTAAAATCAATACCTACAAAATTGGTTGTGGTCAAAATGAGGATGTTGAGATGGATGAGTGGGAATGCAACAAAAGATAGATGAGAAATGGACGTCTTCTTGAGAAGCTAGAGGCAACACCAAGATGAGGGAAAGTTATTCAAGATGGTTTGGTCATGTGTATAGGAGGAGATCAATGACTGCACTGGTATAAAGGATGATTTGATTCAAGCTAAAAGTATTAAAAGGACAAGAAAGAATGAAGAAGAGTAAAGAAGAAGAAGAAAAATGGCGAAGGAAGGTAAGAAAAATGAAATTATCTAATAATCCCATTAATTTATTGAAAACTTGGGGCCATTTTTATCCTTTAAAAATGGAGAGGAAGCCTCCTAAAGGGTGAAGTGGGTAAACTGTTAGTATAACCCTAACAAGAATAGTTAAACCTCGGGCGGGGTGATGAAACTGGATTTCTGTCATTGCCTATTAGTTGGGAATGGGATAAGAATTAGTGCAATTATTTATCAGCTAACAAGAAATTTAAAGGTGGTAGGTTGCATGTTTTAATTATTTCCCCTTTCATCAGAGTGGTGTGGTGGGGGCACTTGATCTTCATCAAGTTTAAATTGTGGTTCATATGGATTTTACCAGTCTATCTGTTACTAATATTTCATCCTATAATCTATAGTGTGCTTAGTTAACTACATTGTCTTACTGTAGATGATGGATCCTTTTACTTTGACGAGAAACTAGTTGATGCTCGTGAACACCAGGGTCCTCTTTCAACTACCTCATCAGTTGTTCGAGGGCTGACTGCATTTGCAGCTGTTACTTCAGCAAATTTAAATGTGAGTTGGAGGATACTTAATGGTGCAGGCTAACTTCACATGCTTTTTAAACTTTTTATGTTAATATTGTCTTCTAATGCTTTTGTTTTCAATATGCAGCTTCCAGGGGACAAAGTATTGGGGTTGGCAAAATTCTTCCTCGGGATTGGAATTCCTGGCAATGCCAAAGACCTTTTCAACCAAATAGACTCATTATATTGCTTGGAAAGCAATAGGCAAGTAATTGCTTGGAAGTGTTGCATTTGTTGATCTATGTGTATTTCTGTAATTTCTTTCTTTGGCTTTATTTTCCCTCTTATTTACTTGGTCGAGAAATGAATGAAGTTGGTTGTGATGGCTTCTTTTTCCAAATTTGTCATGATTCTTTATTACTTTACTATAAACCCGAATTTGCTTGCAACATTAATAAAGTAACTTGGTTATTATCTTACAAATTTATGTGAAACTTTTTTTTGCTGGTACAGGGTCTCCATCCCACTGATTTTGTCACTTCCGGCTACAGTGCTTTCATTGACGAAAAAAGATCAGCTCAAGGTTTTAATATCTTACAATCATGTTTATGATAAGTGAATTTTTAGTACTTACCCAATTTGCTAATGTAGTTCCGGTTGTCATCTATCTGGGTAGCTGGTTTTATTTGCTTCTACCCCTTCTTGATATGTTTTGGATATTTATTATAGTTAAGAGATAGACAATCATCATTTTTTGTTTTGGTAAGTGAAAAGTTGGATTTTTTATTTTTGTAGAACTGCATTTTGCTTTCAATATGCTCAGTTACTCACATTAGTTGAAGGAATACAAGAGCATTTATGAGACTACCCTAAGCACATGTTAGAATTACTCTTATGAAATTTTTTTATTGAAGAGGAAGCTTGCAGTTTCTTAAAAGTGATGATGCCCCCAAGAGACCCTTCTCCATTCAAAAACTAAATAAATAAATAATGTGACTACAATTTTGAGATCAGAATGCTCCTTCTTGGTCCCTGCTGACGGAGATACTTGCAACCATTTTTTTTTTTCCTTTGTCATTGAATAGTGACATGCTTTTATGAAGTCTCTTCCCACCCCCTCTTCCCTCCTTGAGTTGAGCTTTTTAGATTCTGATTCTGTCTTGCCAGATTCTGAGCTTGGAATTCAATACTAATTGTGGTGCGTTGTGATTTACTACCTTTGGGTTGAGATGGGTTATGCCTTTTCACGAATTGTATTAATTGAGAGTTGTCATGTTATGTCTGATAGCAAGGACTCTCTTTTGGTTTGGATAATGGTGCCTTATACTGTTTCTTGGACCATTTGAAGGGAGAAGAATATGAGAATATTTGAGGGGGGTTGAATTGTCTAGTGGAGAGCCCTAGTCAAATTTAGTTGGGAATCTTTTTGTTTGAAGAGTATTGGTATCTTTTGGTGAGCAAGAATAGGGTCTTTGGGAAGTGTTGGTGTGTTTTGGATTTACTTTTGTTCTAACTTATGATTGTAGATTTTAGTTCTTTTTTATTTTGTATACCTTGTGTCTACAGGGTCTTTGGCCTTTTTTTGTAGTATTCGCACATTTTACTTTATCAAGAAATTAATTGTATTTTCTTACATGTGCTGATTGCTATAATATGATTGATCTACATGAGATATATCAGCATTATATTTACCCTTCTCAATTTTTGAATAATCTACTTCACATGTGTTGGCCAACTGCAATTGTTTCATGTGCAAGTCTGGATTGTTGGATCCACATAAGTTCATCTGTTGTTGCCATTGCATCTTATTTCTGTATGGTTGGTCCTATTACCATTGCAGTGATGGAGAATCTTTTTCTTCTGGCTTATATGGGTTATTTAATTAATTAAAATAATGGCACTTTTGTGTATTATTAATGTAATCAGGTTAGGGTGAATACTGTGCTGGGTTCTAGCGCACCTCCGGTGACAGTGAAGCTAATGCAAGCTTTCAGAACTGGTTCAAAGGATGCTTCCATAATTGAGAGCCAGGTGCTGTATGGACTTTGGTTTTGGTTTTTGGTTCTCATTAGTGGTGAAGAATCTCATTGGGTGCATGCTGTCCTTATCTATATTTGCATGTCCTAGACATTCTGTTGTGGCCGGTTGATTGTATGGTTTTCCTAATCTACTGTCAAATGCTACTTGTCATTTGTGTAATTTAGGAACTTAACTTTGACCCAGAAAGCACGGTCCATTTCTTGGATGCTTTGCCAAAGAGTGTTGATATTGGAAATTACATGTTTGTTTTTGAGGTGATATTGATACTTCCTTTTTGATGCATTGAAGCGATCTTCTTCTGCCTTTTTTCTAGTGAAATGACAAACCCAATTTTTTGTAGATTGTGCTTCATGATCCAGAGCATAAGAAGGTTTATGCGACTGGAGGCCATACTAGAGTACCAATATTTGTCACGGGAGTTATTAAAGTTGACAGTGCAGAAATTGCAGTACTTGATAGTGATCTTGGGAGTATAGAAGCACACCAAAAGTATGTTATTTACATTTCTCAATTGTGTTGCCTTGTTTTATACTACAATATGTAGAGCGTTTTTATCTATTATTGAATAGCATGTTGGATGCTTGTCATCATTAGTTCATGACTGTGTCCAGGCATGTTTGAATATGTTACATCAAGATGTGAATTTATGATTCATTGATCAATTTGGGCATTTTTTATTATGATTCTGAATTTAAACATAACCATGTACCTTCAATTTATGTATCATGCTACATTCTGGATCTATTTAGGCTAGATATAGCTGGAGAAAATGCTGTTTCATTATCAGCAAATCACCTACAGAAGCTGCGTCTATCATTTCAATTGACCACTCCTCTTGGTCATTCTTTTAGGCCACATCAGGTTTGTAGTCAACGTTCTGTCTGCCTGTTGATTGTTATTCTTTTCCATTATCTATTTGTTGAGAAATTGTTTGTCCTGCAGGTGTTCCTCAAGTTGAGACATGAGACCAAAGTTGAGCATATGTTTGTGGTAGCGAGCTCTGGAAAACAGTTTGAGATAATATTAGTTAAGTGTCTTTAATAATATCTTTTGAATTCCATTTTCTTCTTAAATTTTGAAATGAAACCTGCTGTCAGTCAAATAAGGGGAAGAAAAAGGAAGAAACCTGCAAAGATACATGACAGAATTTATAGAGGTTAACTATTGTATTTGCACACTGCATGGGGACCTATGTTGTGAGGACATAAACATGTTTGCTGGTGTCTAGTATGAATACAAGGTTATTGAAACAGTGTCCTTTAACTAATGATGAATCTTGGTGCCCAATATGGTGCCTTGAAACACATGGAAAAAATCCTATAATTAGGAGTGTTCTTGTTACATTCATACTTGGTGTGATGGGTGCAGTGCAATGATTTCGCACATGCTAATATAATTAATCTTTATTGAAAATAATTTGACTTGTTTGTTGTCAACAACAATTAGTTTACTCGAGTTAATGACTAGGGCAATAACAACATGATATTTTGTAAAATCTAAAATATGGTCATTCTATCAATAAAATATTGTCATCATTGTCGAAACCTGTTTTCATCTTTTGGCTGTTATGCTTATTAGTCATCATAATAGCTTTTCTGACATGCTCTTCTTCCCACTAAAGATATCTAGTGGTACTATCTCTAACATTCTTTGTGACCTTTACCTTTTTATGGCTAGTACATTTCATGTCCTTACTTAGGACTCAATACAATTCCCCTAGGCTCTATGGCTTGCTCAAGAATTTAGTTTAGATCATTTTAAAACTTAAAAACTGGCACAGACTGATCCTGTCATTTTAACCTATTACACCTTAAGTGGACCCCTAAAATTGTCATTTTCTGGATTAGGTCATTCAAAAACTTTATGCGGAGAAACAATGTTGGAAACCTTTTTTTTGATGAAGGTATAGAAATATTATATTCACAAAAAAATGGGGCCAAGACGACCATGTTGTAAACTTTCGTTAGCAACTTATGGTGTTCATCAATTTCAAGTATTAATTGTCCATTGTGTTCCGTCTCTTGTATTTTTTATTTTTTTTATTTTTTATCAGCAACAAAATAGAATTTTATTAAAAAGGACAAAAAGAAATCTTACATAATAGGGCGAGATGTCCTACTACAAGAAAACACAAAACAAACACAACACCACAACACAAATACAACCCCCAAACAGCCCTCCAATCTGAAACAATTACAAATAGAGGAACACCCGAAAACTCCCTAGTTATTGGCATCCAAAAAGAAGCCATAAAAGAAACTCTATCCCACAAACTTCACACATCGGCTGATTTATCTTTAAAAATCCTTGCGTTTCTTTCCAACCAAAGGACCTAAAAGATGTCAAAAGAAGCACAACTCCACAATGTTGAGGCTCTCTTGGGCAAACCAAGACCCCCGAAGTCATCGAGAAATATGCTAGAACACTCCCGAGGAGAAGACCAATACATTCGAAGAACCTGAAAAAGCTGAGCCCACAAAAATTTCGCCACTGAACAATGTAGAAACAAATGATCATGCATGTAAATAGCTTTGGCCCCGTAGTAAGCAGGAAGGCATTTTTTTTTTCATATTACCCATAGAAGGAAATTGGCATTGCTCTGATTTCTAAAGTTTTTCCACCCTTTTTTGGCTTACAATGACGTGAGATTTCAGTTGTGGATGTACACAAGTTTCAATCCTTATGGTTATGAACTCGATTTAACAAAGTATCCAATTTATCATGTTTTAAGAAAATTAGGTTTTCTTACTTTGCTCATAAATGGCATTTTGTCTTGTAGGATTTCCTTGGACTGGTTGAGAAGTTTTACTATCTCTCGGGTAGATATGACATTCAACTAACTGTTGGTGATGCTGTCATGGTAAGTGTGTTTTTTCTCTTTTTGATTTTTCTCTGTATGTTATCACTGACATCCCGAGCGTATATGCTGTGTTCATTTTCAGGAGAACTCTTTCTTAGCGGCTCTTGGCCATGTTGAATTAGATCTACCAGAACCACCTGAGAAGGCAACTCGCCCTCCTCCACAGCCTGTTGATGCTTACTTGAGATATGGACCCAAAGCAGAGATATCCCACATCTTCAGGGCCCCAGAGCAGCGCCCACCTGAAGAACTTTCTCTTGCCTTCTTGGGACTTACCCTTCTGCCATTCATTGGATTCTTGGTTGGGGTGAGTCTTTATCAATATTCCCTTGATTATATTTCCATTGAACCATGTCTTGTGTACATATAAGTTTTAACTTCCTTTTTCTTCATGAGTATTTTAAGCGCAAACTCAGCATGGCCGTGATTGGCTGATCCAAGTTGGTTTGAGTTCTGAAAATTTATTACAAGTAGTCATAAATTTTGTCCGTAGAGTTTAGATATCATAGACTCATTCCAGTGGGAGTTTAAGTATTTGGTCTCTCTCTCTCTCTCTGCATTTGGTAAATACTGGTTGAAATTGCTAAAACAGGGACTCTTCCCAGGTTTTCCTTAAATAAAAGGGTAAATTGCAGAAAACCCCCCTTATGTATTGGGGGTATAGCACATAACCCCCCTAAAGTTCCAAACGTTGCAATGTCCTCCCAACACAAATCAGCTGTTAAATGAAATAGTCGGTGTTAACTAAGGACTGGAAAGTCAATTTTGCCCTTCCCCTTCCCCTTCTCCCTCACGTGCTCAGTCCATGATTGTGGCCAGATGAAGAAAATTTCAGACAGGCGCAGCAGCAGCGGTGGCGGCGGTGGGGGCGGGAGGTAGGAGAAGCAACAACAACGACGGGTTCCAACTATGGACAAAACCCTCTTTTCCTCACCTCCGGCGAGACCCACATCCTCTCTACCTCGTCACGCCATCCATCACCGAGAACAAAAACGTAACTCCATCACAACGACAAGCTGATTCTTCCGCCGCTGCTTCATATGCTTGATTTTCTGGCGAAGCTTCTTGGATCTAAAATGGTGGGATCCAAACCCAAGCCGTACCACGAGATCGGAGAAGAGGAAACCTCAATGCGCTGCCTCTGCCGCTGCTTCATATGCTCGAATTTCTGGTCCCTCTCTCTCTCTCTCTCTCTCTCTCTCTGTCTCTGGCTCGTGTTAATGGAGACTCTAGGGCACGAAGATAAAGGGGTGGGCTGCCGTCACCATTGTCAAACCCATGGCAGTTGTGGAGTCGAAGCAACAGCAGGCACTGTGTACAACTTGGCCGACATTCTCGCTGGCGATGGTGACATGGTCGCGTGAAAGTTTAGGCTCCAACATCCATGGCTATCGTGGGTGCAGAGGGAGGGTGGGATGGGGGTTTGGGTTGGGTCGTTGGGAGAGGGAGTAGGGGTATTTTTGACAATTACAGCATCACATGCACAGTACATGACCATTTTCCGTCACTTTTTACTGATGGAGAGTAATGGTGGGGCACATTGGAAAAAATTAAAACATCAAGGAGGGATATTGACAAAATTAAAACATAAGGGGGGTTATGTGCTGACCCCCTATACATAAGGGGGGTTTTCTGCAATTTACCCTAAATAAAAAGTCAGCAAGTTTTGTATTTTCATTGTTGCGATCTTGGGAATAATGGCACTGATGTTCATCGTTTCTACCCAATTTAAGTATGCAATTTGTAATTATCTTTTTTGACAATGTGGTCAAGTTACTTGGAAACTTTCAGATAGTCTTCTTGGGCATTAAATGATTGTATCATATTGTTTGATGTCTTTGACAGCTATTACGTTTAGGGGTGAACCTGAAGAACTTCCCTAGGTCAGCAGCACCAGCCACTTTTGCCATCCTCTTCCATGGAGGCATTGCAGGAGTTCTGTTGCTTTATGTGCTTTTCTGGTTGAAGGTTTGTGTTTTACTTTGCACTTTCATCTGCGTTTATTGGACACATGACTACTGGTCAGCATGGCTAGTTGATCTTCGGGCCACTGATTTTTGACATCCCCTAGTGTGGTAGAAGGGACACCCTTAAATATCAAAAGTAAAAGTTTTTTTCTTTTGCATTATACATAACCTGCTTCAATGATCAGCAAGGTTGGCGTTTCATTGCATTTTCTCTTGGAGTGTTTGAAGTCTCTCTCTCTCGCTCTGGGCAGGAGGGTGTTATAAGTTAACAACTGTTTTTCTTCCCATTTATTAATCTATGCAATGCCCCCTTCGTATTTTTTTGTTTACTCTTTTTTTCATTTTTTTTTTTTGTACAGTTGGACCTGTTTACAACATTGAAAACCCTTGGCTTCTTGGGAGTGTTTTTGATATTTGTGGGACACAGGATCCTTGCTCACCTCGCGTCAACATCAGCAAAGTTGAAATCTGCCTGAGAAAATGAAGAAATTTGCTACTTCCGCTTTCAAGAGAACTGGTTGGATGGACATTTTGGTTCAATTTTGTAGGACTTTTTGTCGAAGTATTTTCCCTCCTCTCTCTCTTCCCCTCCTTTTTCTCTTTCCTTCCAAAACCATCATGCACTTGCAGCTAATTTGATAGAAGAGAATATATGTAGGTGTTCTATAGGAAAGTATCATATGACGCAGGGGTGTCTGAAAAGGTTGGGCTGCGGATAGGTTTCATTTCTTACCATAGACCAAAAAAGAAGAGTGAACATTATTGTTTCACCTATTCAACTTTCACTCGAAAATACTTTGCAGTTTGCACTCATTTTATTTTTGAATACTTAAAAGACACCTGTAGTTTGGAAAATGTATTTGACCTTACGCGGTTAATGGAAAATACAACCAGAGAAGTCTTTTCTTTGTGTTGATGTAAACTCCCCAAAAACAATCTAGTATGCTTCACAGATGATATTTGAGAAAATGTGATCTATGAACTATGTTTGGATCTTATAATTTATGGTAATTCTTAGTCTAAATAAGTTTAGCAAATTTTTTCATCAAAATAATTATTGTTTAAAAGCAGGTTTATCAACTGGCGCCCAAACCAATCGGACCTTGATTTGTTTGATGATGATATGTTGCCTTTTGGTAGACTAAATATGTGTTTTTGACTCACCTTCTCATTCCCAGTTGGTTGGGATCGATTGGTTTTTTTTCTTCTCTCTTTTTAGTTTTTATTTTTATTTTTATTTTTTATTTGGGGGGTGGGGGGAGCCATCACCAAATCTAGATCCGGTCTAAAATTCACAAGCACAAGTTGCAACCATAATTTTTAGCATGAAGGTTTATCTATGCTACTATATAAATCAACTCTTTTGTGTGGTTGGACTATACTTGGAAATATTAAAATATCCTTATAAGTTAGGGTAAATTACATTAAGACCTTTTTAGTATCTGATAATTACAAATAGATTCTTTCACGTTTTTAAAATGATATTAACACCCCTTACTTTACAAAATAAATTACAAAGAGACCTCTCCCTCTAACAGCCATCCATTATTCTATTAAAGAAAAGTGATGTCATACTCAATTTTTTTGAAAATATCCCAACTACTCTTTATCGGATGACAACTCTCATGTTAAATGCATATAACTTATCAGTCCAACATATTCATCTAGCACATTAATTTTTTTTTTCATTAATAAACAAATAATATAATATATATATATATATATAAGAAAAATGCTAAAAAGTTTAAATTTTTTGTTCAACTGATGTGGCAATTGTCAGATTTTCTCATTAGAGACAATTATTTATTCAACTAAATTTTTAATTGATTTGCCAAAAAATATATATATTTAAAATTAATTTGCCAAGTTGCCACCTCATTTGAGTAAGTAGATTTGGGTTATAAAAAAAAAAGGCTCTATAACATTGTTCATATATAGAAATAAATGAAAAGAATAATTACAATGATGAAATAACAAAATAAAACTATGAAAATAAGAAAATATGGGGTGAAACTAAAATTTGAATGAGGATATATATGTGTGTGTGTGTGTGTGTGTGTGTGTGAGGGTTGTTCAAGTGCTGGATATTTAGGATATCCTTTACATGATTAAAGCTATATATAAGAGGTAATAAATCTAAAGTGCTAAAAAGATTTTGAGATTGGTTAAATCTATTATTTATAAATTAAAAAAAAATATGTGAGAAAAAAATGTGGGCAAGCTAACTCTAGGCCTTATTGGCTCTGCCCTTGAGTACATGTAATGAATGATATAAGTTAGAAAGAACTCGAGTCATTTAAAAATGTTAAATGGTGCATTTTATATATAAAGGTATTTGCATCATTTTATGAGTTTTATTAACTTTGTTAAGTCAATTTTTTAGGGGTGATAGTGTAATTTCGCAAAATGAGAGGGGTGCATCCCTAATTATTATAAACTAAAGAGGGTGTAAATGTAATTTACCCTATAAGTTAATAAAGCTAAGAGACGATTTGGTAATTTTACCAACTTTAAAAATCCATCAGAATCTGTTTTTCTTTAATTTTCTCCCACATACATACATGCGGTTTAAAAACAGTTCTATTGATGGAGTGAAAATTTGAAAAAATGTGTTGCATCGCGTGTTTGATTAGTAGTCTTTATGAAGAATAAGTTTTTTACTGGCCAACCATAAATTTAGGATGGCATGAAACTATCATCTTGACTTCTCAAGTGACAGAGAGAGCTGGTGTGGAGATAAAATTACCAAAACCTCTTCTGCATGACAAACTAGATTCGGCTTTGCTGCCTACAATAGCTTAAACGGAGGGTTCTTTCGAGAAAGACTGATAGATTTTTAATTTGTTCCTTTGCTTGTGCACCATAAACAGGAAAATTGCATACATTGATTAAAGAAGAAACAGGAGAATTCATAGTATGAGAACTAAGAAAGAAAAGAAAACACCCCCCCCCCCCCCCCCCCCCCCCCCCCCCCAAAAAAAAAAAAAAGGGGTTCTTGAATAGTAATTATGATCAAGAGAAATCTACAACTAACTAGGTAAGGTTCATTATACATCGTATGCCTGTTACTGGACTGCCCATGATCCGTGTATATAGAGTATACACATCATGTCCCAATTGTTTGTTTGTTGGTTTCTGTTCTTTTTTTATTTTCTTAAATTTTAAAATGTGACGTCATGAAATTAAATGCAGAGGTAAGTTACCTAAAAAGATTCAAGTAGGGTACTTACATGATCTTATCGCGTGTATTTTTTAATCAATAACAATTGTTCATTTGTGAATATTTTGAATGAAATAATTCTTAAGCTTAGATCAATTTGATTTTAAGCATATATGACCAACATATAAATTAAATTTAACCTAACGGTTGGTGTGGCCAAATACGAGTTGCACGCAAGAGTTTTTGGAGTGCACTTGATGCAAAATTGTATCATGCGCACCAGATAATACAAAAACTATATATATATATATATAATTTTAATTTATCAATTTATCAATTCAGTTTGGTTTGGTCGCTAAAATATCATTGGAATGGCTCAATTCTTAAAGAATTGGAATCAGGATCAAACCATACACTATTTAAAATCAAACCGAATTGCTTAGATCGGTTTGATTCTCGATTTTACTCAATCAAGTCGCACTCTTAATTTTAGTAACTTAAGGCCACGTTTGTTTAGTTGAAATTAGGAGAATAAGAATGAAATGAGTCTTCTCTTCTCTTTTACGTCACGATGGCTTACTATTGAAATCTCATTTTATTCTATTTTGATTATCTCCGATTATGGCCTATCAAACTATCCTTAAATGAGATATCTGGGTCGGGTCATTTTCTGGGTAAGGGTTATGGATGAGGATATACCCAAATAATGGTATTAAGGGCGTAAAAGACAAGCTCCATTCGCATAAGCCCCCATTGACCCATTGGCACCTGTATTCGCACAGCAGGAGAGCAGCAACCAGCGTCCCAGCCATCCCTTGTTGCCTTTCATCGTCGTCGCAGGTCATCGTCCTCGCCGTCGTCCGGCGCTGACTACCAGGTATGGTCATGGTTTTTATTTTTATTTCCTGATTTGATTAGGTAAAATAGTAATGAATTGTTGATAGATTTTTTTTGTTTTTTGAAAAAAAAAAAATACACTGTTGTGGACATTGTGTGATTCGAAAACGAAGAGCTAGGGTTTTTCTGTACATAATTGGGTTGATTGATTTAGGTGTAGTATTGATCTTTTAGCTCAGTGCTTCACCTGATATGCATTTTTATCTTTTTCTAAGCTGAGAGAAGAGTACATTTCGCATTCCCAGAGAATCAATGGCTCCAAAGCCTAAAGAGAAACCAAAACCCTCGCCCTCTACTCCATCGCAGCCTCTCCCTCCCATCGAAGACCTCTTCACCTCTATCAACAGACACATCCAGCGTTCTGAATTGAAACAGGCGGTCAAAGTCGCCGATGAAGGTCCGTACCCATTCCCCTGCTCCTTCCATCTCGTTTACGCACATTTATGTATGGGAAATTGTCTAAATATCTCTGATATATATACGTGCTTTCAGTTCTCTCGATTGCCCCAAGTGATGAGGACGCACTTCGCTGCAAGGTTGTGGCTTTGATCAAGGCTGATAGTTTTGACAGTGCGCTTTCGACGGTCCAATCTTCACAGAAGCTCCCAATCGATTTCAGTTTCTTCAAGGTAGACTTGACCCATTGCGTAGTAGATTTGTAGCCTCAGTTGGCTAAAGCTCCTCCACTTGTTAATTTGTTTTTTATTTTTATGTTGTGTGATGTTATGTATTTTGGAAGAAGTGGCAAATTGTTGGTGGTTTGGGAATTTTTGATTGCTTGCTTTCATTAGCATTACTACTGCCCTGGTGCAACCCCCCTGTTCGGTTTGGCCAATGTATGTGAAGTGTGATTTGTTTCATCAAGCCTTGGCTATTGACCATTAACTTTCGGCCCGTTTGGGCGTCCAACTGGAAATTTTACAATTTTAGTGTATTTTACATAGTATTGAAGGTGCAAATCCATTTCTTTGAGTTAGACTATTCAAAGTAGCTATAGTATGTTGCCATCCACATTTCTTTTTATTTTCCACAAGTCACTTCTTGGTAACCACTCTCACAATTGTAGTGCGTTACCTTCTAGTTATATATAATTATATAGTTTTATTCCTTCTCTTCCCTCCCCACCCCCGCCCCCCAGCGGGCACCTTTTTTTTTTTTTTGTTTTTTGGTTGCTTTAACGTTATTGAAATAAATTTTGTTCCTTGGTTTGAGCTGTTACGATGATTCTAAAACTTTTGTTCAACGGTACATCAAATTTTACTTTTATTTTTATGTGCGATCCCTTAGTTTCCCTATTGAAATGTATTGTCTCATGTGCTTCACAATATTCTTTATTTTCTGTAAGGATTTGCTTCCCTAAAACCCATCCATGCCAGTTTTATGTGTACATATATGAAATATTTTTCAAATACGCATTTATGCATAAATCTTTCTTATTGATAGTCTTTTATCTGTTTTTATTTCTAAATAGGCATACTGCTTATATAGACAAAACAAGTTGGACGAAGCTTTGGAATCCTTGAAAGGCCAAGAGAGAAACTCTGCAACCATGCTGCTGGAATCTCAGATCCTATATCGTTTAGGAAAAATGGATGCTTGTATGGATATCTATCAGAAGCTTCCGAAATCTAAGATTGATTCTTTAGAGGTAAATGTTGTTGCTGGTCTGGTGTCGGCTGGGAGGGCTTCTGAAGTGCAAGGAACAATAGAGGCACTCAGAGTAAAAGCAACCAGTAGTTATGACTTGGCGTATAATGTTGCTTGTTCTTTTATTGAAAGGAGTATGTACACTGATGCGGAACAACTCTTGCTGTCAGCCCGAAGGTAATACACAATTTTTCTTACTGAAAGTGATTAGGACAAGAAAATTGCTTTCTTCTTGTTAATAGCATTACAATAGTATTGCTCATTTTTATATTTTTCATTTTAAGGCTTTTGATTTCATTTACTGCATTAATTCTTATGCATCAGTTAGTAGTATATCTTTTGCCTTTTTGAAGTTCTTCTGGAATTATGTTCTGAAGAATATCTTCAGAAAATTTCTGCTAAGGCATATTTTTGGGGCTTACGTATTGAGGACATTAGATTTACTAACAGCATAGGTATTCAGAGGATTGTTGCTTGGAAATGTCTTGGTTTGTGAAGGAAATAATTTTCTTTTCTATCTAACACTGCTAAGTCCATTATTTTGTTGCGTTACTGTATTGTGTGATCTGCATGCAATCTGGAAATGGTAAGATCCCTGTGCATTCCAAAACCCCTCCATCCAAAATGCAAATAAACATCTATCAACAAAATACATTTGAATTTGCTCGGATTTTAAAGAAGTTGGTCCCAACACCCCCTCTCCTCTCTTCCCCAAACCACCTTCTTTTGGTATGAACAAAATACATTTATTTGAAAAAGTTGACAGTCACAGGGGATTAGATAAGAAAGGAACATACAAATCAGTTGCAGCATAGATTCTATTACATTTGGGTATATATATATATATCTGTACACATATACATAACTTGGATGAGTAAGTGATGAGTCTGGATCCCTTTTAGTTGAGAGGAACATAATCACTGAGATGACAAAGAATGATAGAGAGAAGTACAAACTACAAACCCTATCTGGGTTGGTTTTAGTTTCCTTCCAGACACATCATGCATATGTTACCTCTACTATTTGTATTTTTACCTTTCTGAGTACCAAATGTGCACTCATTTAAGTAGGTCATTGAGTTGGGGATTAAACTATTGTCTGATATGAACAGTACTCTGTTTGCAAGGTGGTTATGGAGACTTAGGTCAAGAGGGGGAAAGTTTTTGGACGTGAGTGTGGCTTTCAAATATGGAAATGAAAGGAGTGGTTTTCTAGGTCATGAGGTGGTCACAGGTGGAGTCTACAAGGGCATTATGGAGTTCTTTATTGGAGTTCCAGGCAGACTACTTTAGATATTGGTTCTCTTTTGGAATGAAGCATTGTGTGGTATAATCCTTTAAAGGAGTGATTTTGGGAGTTTTTTGGAATTGCGCTGCAAAAGAATGCTTTAATGGCTGAGAGGATTAGGGAGCAGATGCATTGGTGCCCATGCTTGGAGGTTTATTTTTTTGAGAAGTTGTCTTTCACTTAATTTGGGAAGAAATAGGGAGGACAAGTTTATCTGGAATTTTTAGAGTGGCTCTTCCATTGTGAAATCTCATGATAAGAGTTCTAGATCAGAAGGCATGGGTGGACTTCCTCATAATGAGGTGCGTGATTCTTTTCCACCTTTGTAGGCGGCACTTTTTTATGTTTGGAAGGCCACGGCCTGCAAGGTTGATTTTGACTAGCAACCATATGGTTCATAGGAATTGAAGGCATCTGAATAAATGTTCATATTTATCATTATGATTATTAGATGAGGAGTTAATGGCTCTCCTATTCATTTATTATTTGGTGGCAAAAGAGAATTTGGTGCACTTCATCTTAACTCTTTTTGGGTTGACTTGGGTCTGTTTTCTTCTTCGGTTGCTTTAGTGCTTGAAAGATGAAAGATTTGGGGAATTGGGTAATTGTTAGGAAGCAGTTTACATATGAGCAACTCTTTTATGCTGGATTTGGTGCTTATGGAAGGAAATTAATATGAGAATTTTTTGATATGGTAGAGTTAGGGTGTTAAAACTTAACAAGATATTTCAATAGACGCTGTTTTGGTGGGCTGGGAGTCTAGAAGACTTGAAGTTTTTAGAGAGATGAGCTTCCATAGTTTTTAAATAGCTTTTGTCTTTCTTGATTGGGTAGAGATCCCCTTAATTGTAATTTTTCTCAAAACACATTGCCCTTTTTTTTTTAGTCCATTAAAGGAGAAATTTTGTATTAAATTAGAATTTTAGGAATTGAGTGATTAAAACTTTTCAGACAGTGTGAAGAAGATAAATTTACTGGATGCTAACATACTTGTTTTTTGTCAGGATTGGGCAGGAAACGCTAATGGAGGAGAACTGGGCTGATGATGAAATAGAGAATGAATTGTCTCCTATTGCTGTCCAGTTGGCATACGTTGGGCAGGTGATAGATAAATAAATGATTTTAAAAGATTTGTATCCTTTGCAATCAAAAGTCCCTACCCTCCCTGAAATATGCTTTCTTTGGTTGTACCTCGTGGATGACATTGTCCTTCAGTTTCAAATGAAAGGCTTACCAGTCCCCAAGTATCGTGCCTGAAAAGGATAAATTTTGAGGTAGTGCGGGATTTTTATTGCAGAGGATATGCTACTATGATGAAATGTATATATTATCTTTCTTTTCCAATTCCCACCCCCCCCCCCCCCCCCCCCCCCCCCCTCTTGGGAAGGGGGATGTTAAATAGCCAGTAATGCATATTAGCTTTTTTCATCAGCTCCTTGGGAAGACACCATATGCCATTGAAGCTTACACAGACATTATTAACCGAAATCTGGCAGATGAATTATCACTTGCAGTGGCAGTGAACAATCTTATCGTGCTGAAGGGACCAAAAGATATCTCTCATAGCCTAAGGAAACTTGATCGGCTGATAGAAAAAGGCGATGGAGCAGAGACCTACCATCTTGCTGGTGGGCTTGACTTGAAGCTTTCACTAAAACAAAGGGAAGCATTATACATAAATCGGGTGCTTCTACTTCTCAATGCGAATAGGATGGATCAGGTATTTCACTATTTCATCTGTGATCTTGCATTTCTCTTCATGATGTTTCATGGATCAGGTATTTCACTATTTCATCTGTGATCTTGCATTTCTCTTCATGATGTTTCATTTATGTTATAATGAAAGTGACCACAATTTGGGTTCTCCAATTTTCTTTGTTGACTTCTTTTTGTCGCTGAACTTTTACAGGCTCGAGATCTTGTTGCTGCACTGCCAAACATGTTTTCTGACAGTGTGATGCCAGTACTGCTTCAAGCTGCTGTCTTGGTGAGAGAGAACAAGGCTGGAAGAGCTGAAGAAATATTGGGACGGTTTGCCGAAACGTTCCCTGGTAAGTCCAAGGCGGTTCTCCTTGCAAGGGCACAGGTTGCTGCTGCTGCTGGCCACCCACAAATTGCAGCTGAGTCTCTGGCTAAGATACCTGATATCCAACACATGCCTGCCACTGTTGGTACCCTCGTGTCCCTTAAAGAACGAGCTGGAGATATTTACGGTGCAAATGCTGTGCTTGATTCAGCAATCCAATGGTGGTCAAATGCCATGACCGAAGACAACAAGCTCAATATTATAATGCAGGAGGCTGCTTCCTTCAAGCTCAAGCATGGGCGGCAGGAAGAGGCTGCCTGTATATATGAGGAGCTTGTTAAAAGCCATGGAAGTGTAGAGGCTTTGGTTGGGCTGGTAACTACAACTGCTCACTGGAATCTTGACAAGGCAGAAGCTTATGAAAAGCAGCTGAGGCCGTTGCCAGGTTTGAAGGGAGTAGATGTGGATAATTTGGAGAAGACTTCTGGTGCCAAGCATTTTGAAAGTGGTTCTCATGTGATCAATGAAGCACATGAAGAGAGTAAGAATAAGAATAAGGAGAAAGCAAAGAAGAAGAGAAAGAGAAAGCCAAGGTACCCGAAAGGGTTTGACCCTGCAAACCCGGGTCCTCCACCAGATCCAGAACGGTGGCTACCTAAAAGGGAGCGGTCTAGTTTCAGGCCCAAGAGAAAGGATAAAAGAGTGGCTCAGGTAAGAGGCTCTCAGGGTGCAGTTGTTAGAGAAAAACATGAATCTGGTGCCGCTGGTTCTAGTGCCCACATTCCAAACTCGAAATCTAGCCAAATAACTACATCTAAAGGGAACTCGCAGAACGCAGTTGTGGAGCAGTCCAAGCCTTTGTCCAAGTCTTCAAGAAAGAAGTCGAGGAATTAAATGGGAACCATAATTTTGATTGAAGATTTTCGAATCGTCTCAGATCTACATTTTGATTTCGTTGTCTTCAGGGTCTAAACTGAGATTATGGTAAATTATTCTTTGGCCTATGCTTTTCTGGTTTATTAAAAAATAATCAAAATGATGTGGTTTCTCACTGAAGTACTGAACCTTTTTATGTTGTAGTTTTTGATGGCTGTCACTATATGGTTGCTTGTGGTCATACCCCTCGCATAGAGATGTGGGCAGTTCTCATTTAGTAGCAAAACTGAAGGGGGAGGAGCTTCTGGTTTGTATGTATAACCTAGAGACAGTTGTTGCAGATTTTTGCTATCTAGGTGTCTAGCTAATCTCTGCAGCTGGGATTGCAAATTCTTGTAAAAGCGGTGTAAGATTTTGTACTCTAAATTTGTGGAGACAGAGTAGAGAATTCAACAATTTTGGAAAGACAAAAGAACAAACAGCATCTGCTTTGATGCTTTGAATAATGTTTATGGGTTATGTCTTATCAAGTAGATTTCTGTGTCTGGGTTTCCAGTTTTGTAGAATTGGGTTCTTATTAATCTTTCCATATGCGAAGGGGAAATTTTCTCCTTCAAAATCTGCGTGTAGAACTAGTTTGAAATGGGTTCTATGCATATGGGTCTCCTTTTCAAATTGTCAAGTCGAGTTCTTGTCTCTTTAACAAAGTGAGTTTCAGCTTTGAAGTTCTGAATTGAGTTCTTGTCACTCACGACCCACCACCAAGCAAGTTGTCAAGTTGAGTTCTTG
The DNA here is from genome assembly GCA_039720395.1 of Liquidambar formosana. Classification (NCBI taxonomy): domain Eukaryota; kingdom Viridiplantae; phylum Streptophyta; class Magnoliopsida; order Saxifragales; family Altingiaceae; genus Liquidambar; species Liquidambar formosana. The sequence goes on from CM077823.1 coordinate 29,526,569, forward strand.
TCTCTTTTGAAATGGGTTCTATGCATATGGGCCTCCTAATGATTTAGTTGTAACCGTGTTTTATCCACATAGATTTTTTGGTTATTTTATCCGCGTGCAACAGTGATAATAACCATATCATTAGGAGGGGGGAAAAAAAATAAAATAAAATAAATAATAATGAAGAAAAGAAAGAAAGAAAAATATAAATATAAATTTAGGGATCTATAGTATATATTTTTCTAATATTGTAACAATATTGTTGGTGATGTTACTTTAAAATATTATTAAGTGGAGTAATGTCACCTGAGTTTGTTTACAGTTTCTGTTAAGTACATGTTCATTTGAATAAAATACTCACAAATTTAAGGTTGAAATTCGTAAAAATGAAAAATTCAGATAATTACAAGAATGATCTAGGTATCCTACCTAGCTCGATTATTTAGTGTGACCAAAATTCATGTGCCGGCCAACCCTAGCTGGCACGTTAAAAGATGCAATGGGTTGGGTTTTATCCCAAAAAAAGCCAATGGGTTAGATGAGAAGTGCGCAAAAATGGATTTTTTTATTTTTTTATTTTTAAAGGATGGAATATATCCTTATTACGTTGTCGTCAACTTGGTTGGTGGTGAGTGATGAGTGGTGAGCGAGCTACAATCAAGTAACATATTTTTAGCAAAGTCCGCGAGCGTATGGCATGGACACATTGTGATCATCATTTTGCCAAAAGTTAAATGGCAAACCCCATGTGACTATCTGCAAGGATTTTGAAGTCAAATATCAAATTGAAATTCAGTATACTTATAAAATATATATATATATGCATTACGTATATATTATGTATACAATATACAAACATTACATATATAATGTATTATTAATGTACAAATTTATTATTTTAAAAAAATTACTATAATAATGTCAACGGACATTATTGTCGATATATATATATATATATATTAGAGAGTTCTGATAAGAGAAATATTGATGGATATATCGATGATATATAACCAAAAAATTTTGATCCTCGCCTCTTCGTAAAGAAATTTTGATTTTATTTTTTGGTTTTTGGTTTTCTTAATTAATAAGAATGGAATTTTCTCATCATTGGAACTGTTTTCCACACACCCACTGCTCCTCGCCTAATGGGTAACCAATATTTCAAGCAATGGACACTCCACAAGTGACCAAAATTTGAGTTCTCATTTGTCTGCGCATTCATGGTGATATCGTGGGTCCTGAGAGTATGCGTAATCAAGACTATCACAGCATGGGAGAAACAGCCTATCCCTAGCAAGGAGATGAGGTTTGTTTTGGTCTCATGGTCAGAATGTGTAGACGGTGGTGGCAAGTGGCTACCTACCATCTTGTGAAAAATACTTGTTTTGTACATTCATGACTTTAAGGACTCACCTTTTAAGGCACCAATATAGACAAACACTTGTGTGTATGTCACAGGCAATTAGGATCACAAGCAAGCATACAAAGATCTTTCTCTCATTTAAGACATGTGAACACTCTTCTCTTTCCTCCATCTAATTTGTCAACTCTAATTTCATTGGTGTAATGTGTATGGTAGACTAATTTGTAAGGAATAAATCACCTACCAAGTTGGACCCGATAATATATATATATATATATATATATGAGAATCAAGGATAATTTTACACACAAATTTTGGCATGTTTTTTTAATAATTTGTGACTTCTATTTTGTTAGACTTATAGCTGGATTAAATGTTCTTCCCACACACATCATGCTTGCCAAATGTCGAGCTGATTAGAAAGTGAGAGATCCTTCGTCCATAATTCTGAGGCTTTTATTAAGAAATGTGAATTTACAGATCTGATAGGTATCGATATCTGATACAATTGGTATTTAATATCTACAGCTTGCATGCGAAGAATATCTAATCCAACGAAAGCGCTACATCAATCAGATGGGTCCACCTATCTATCCATCGAATGATATGGCACCACCTTCTTCTACGCATAGGAGACTTACTTTTATATACTTACCCAAAAAAAAAAAAAAAGAAAAAAAAAGACTTACTTTTACATAAATTCCAAGAAATGCCACTTACACCTCAATGGGTATATCAAATGGGTTAAAAAAGGGGGTAAATTAAGCATTTCCCCTACTCCATGGGTTTGGCTAAATATAAACCATCCAACAAGTTATTGAAATCAATTTAAAAAATTGTATAGAAAATTGTGTCTCCCATCCTAACCATCTACATATGGAGATAATGACGTCCATTTATTTCTCTCTCCATTATAAAGCAAGTGACCTTGACTAGGACCGGCACCAAGGAGCAATAGGTCAGCTCGAAATCGTCATATCCCACGTAATTAAATTCCTAAATAGAATATGAAATCAAAATTATCGGACAACATGAACAAGTGATAACCAATTTTGAGAGTATTAAAATTTTGACCACTGTGTAAATGCTTTGATTACCAATGCATAACTAGACCTAAAAATGGGTCCATGTATTGTAATTTATATGAAATGCTTCTGTGTTTAATTTTTATTATCATTTGTGATGATGACCATCGTGCCCCTCTTGAATTCTTTCATTCATAGAGCTGAATTCGGTCACAGTCTTGCAGGTGGAAAACAATAAAACTATTCAATTCACATGGGGCAACCAAACAGACATTAACTAAATGAATGATCTTGACATGAACTATTGCGAGTTTCGATTTCAAGTCTAATAATAACCAACTTTCACCACTCATCATACGTGGCAGTTTTTGTTTCACTCATATTGGGCCCCATGTGATAGCTTCACCCATCCACTTCTGTCACATATGGTGGGTGGTAAATTGATGATTTATGGTAGGTGAAATAATATTTTCTCAAGATCAACACAAAACTATATATATATATATATCTGAAGTAAGGCCATAATTAATGAGAGACGAGAATGAATGAGAGAAGAGAATGAGAGAGGGTAGGCCTAAGAGACTTATTACATCAGCCTATATTGCTCTTTCACATTTATAAAATAATTATATAAAAAAATTGCTACCAATATAATAGCCACCATATTCAATACCAGTGGATAATACTCGTAGGCTAGCTACTTTAAGAATTATAATAATGTATATACATATACATATACAATATTAGTGTAATTTTATCAATCAATTAATACTTAAAAGTAATAATATAAAAAAATTTGAGCTAGGAATTCCATGACCTGCTAATTAATGTATAGCCCAAAGCTAAGAGCTAGCACGGATTCATTGATGGTTTGAAAAAAAACAATCACCGTGATGGTGTAATCCAAGCCGTCCATCAAAGTAATGAACAGTTCAAATCAAAAACTCAAAAAGTATGAACCTAAGTTGACCTAAGCAACTTTTTAAATTTTTTATCCGAACCATTCATTGCTTTTATAAACGGCTTGGATCACACCATCACGGTGTTCCTTTTTTTTCAAACGATCACCAAATCCAGATCCCAAAGGTAGAAGTCAGCAAAGATGGCTTGGTGGCGGAGATGACATCAGTAACCAGCATGACCAGAGATGGGTTGGATATCATGGCCCAATTGCAAGGACTTGGAATGAGGGCAGTGAAGTAAAAATAATTGTTGTGAAGAAAAATCCCAGCATCATCCACCCAAGAAATTTTGGCACCCATCCAATATTTAAGTAAGAAACACGTTCGGAAAATTTTAGTTTTGTGAAAACTGAAAAATTAGGTGGATTTTAGTGTATATTTATATACATAATTCGAAGCAAAGGTGAAAAAAAAAAAAAAAAAAAAAGGTGCACAGTGTAGGAACGGGATCCATACGTTATAAAAGTTAGTCAAAATACATATAATGAATTGGATGACTGCAATTTAAAATTATGCTGATGAAAGTTGTCCAAATACGACCAAAAACCTAAAATTTCAGCACATTCCTATCTAATCGTCATTATATATATATATATTAGTCATTATCAAGTTAGCCCTTATTGATATAAGTTATAACAGTATTATGCATTAGGGTTGTATCCTGTGCATTGGCTTAATGTATCCTGTAACCCATTAATGTATAAAGTATAATCCATAATACGGGTATTGATATAAGTTATATCAGCACATGCTCACATGATTATCATCTAGGCCAATATACATGGTACAACCCCCACTACATGATGTTGATAAAAATTATATTAGCACGTCTTCACCTGACCGCTACACACACACACACAAGGTCTCGATCTTATCACCTTTGATATAAGATGTACAAAGAGTTTAATCTCAACTATTTGTTTTAATCTAGAGACCCAATTTATGAGTAGCCATAACTATAAATCCTGATAATGAGCTTGCTTTTTAAGTTTCTAGATTAAAAATATAAAGGATTGGGACTTACCTTTTAAGTCTTATCAGATTAAAAATAAAATATTGAAATTAAAAGTAAGCATGTATCTTACATTAGAGACCTTGATAAATAAGATCAAGAATATATATGTATACTCCCTAAGCCATAGGTGAGATCCACCTACTCCAATTTTTACAATTATAAAGGCAAGGTCAAGTTTTGAACCTCTTAAAAAAAAAAAAAAGATACCACTAAACCTACAATATTTGTGGTCCACATTTATATTTTTTGGGAGCCAATTCATGGATCTAGGGTGGGAGTGGGACATGGTGTAGAAGAATTGAGCTATTATTAATTGTCATCCTTCCTTAATTACTAAACCTCATTTCTACTTAAATTAGACCTAAGAAAACATCTTTTTCTATCCCAAAATTATATTAGTAGTATTATTGCGTTGAAAATGGAAAATTTCAAAAAAACCATTTTCATTTATCTTTTTGGGCCATGTTTGTTAGGTTGGAATGGAGTAGGTGAGAATGAAATCTGATTTCATGATCAAAATAGCCTGAAATGAAATGAGATTGAAATAAACATTATGGAATGAAAATCATTATAATTCACTACTACTATTTGATTCCATTCCCATTTAATTACCTTATCCAAACACATTGTCTGGAATGAACTGGAATATAATTCCATTCCATCTATTCTATTCTAACCAAACAAACATGGCCTTAATGGAAAAGTTCAAACAATATCCTTTTGTATACTTGTTGAAATGTTCTATAATTAATCGTGAAGCAATCAGACGATGTCAAGACTTAGCCAAAATACTTATCAAGAAATAAAAAAAAGAAGAAGAAAAGACTTAGCCAAAATAAAAATAAAATATCACTATTAACCCTTGTTTTTTTGGGATTAAAAATGCTAATCTTGTACCCTAAGCCAACTAGCGTAAGCCCTTACAACCACATATATTATTAGTCACCGAAAATGAAGAGTTAGAACTAATCTTGCAAGTTTAAGCTTCCACCTAACCACTTGGTCTTGTTTTTACACATGGATGCACATAATTGGCTGCCTAGTGTTCACACACACCTCGTGGAGTTGACGTTACCTACTCACCTTTTATCACCAAGAAAAAAAGGAAAGACATTTACCTAATTTACATTGTCATTTTACTAATTCCATCAATCATTAAAAAATAAATAAATAAATAAATAAGATCAATTAAAGAAAAAAAAATCCCATTAGCACCCCCCACCCCCTACAAAAGAACAAAAAAAAAAAAAATAAATATTCCTTTCCCAAACTTTTACTAATGGTGGGTCAAGTTTCTCTCCCTTCTAAGAGGCAAGATAAAACTAAGCTAGGTTAGTGGTTCTTGGATGGATGGTAAATGTCTTAGTCTAGTTGCAAGGGGCATCATGCCTATCTATCTTGTTTTGAATCCAAACCGAATTTGGATCCAGTCAAGAAAATTGTGAGGCAATATATTCTAACTCTTTCTAATCAAATTAAGGAAAATTGTTACATGATAGACTGTCATTGTTTTTTAATGGTTATGATTTGATAGTAAAATCAGAATCACAAAAAATAAATTAGAAGTATAGAGAAAAATTCATTTATTATTATTTCAGTGATTATGATTTGACTGTCACGTTAGAAGAATCCTCAAATTAGTTAAGAAATCGATATGAATATCATAGTCAAAATAAGATTTCGTGGACAGCAGGATGGAGGAGCAAATTATTGGTGCCTCGATGTGAACTGTGGAAGTGTTTTGAGGCCTAATCAAAAGTCCACGGGCAACGTCGCTATATAGCGTAGTCAACTTCAATGCCTGAAAGGAACATATAGCTTTGCCATAGGTAGGTAGGTGTGTGTGATTGCCTCTCTTGATGGCTTACGTTTTCACGTAACCATATGATTTTCTAACAAAACTTGCAACTCTTTCCATAGGAAACAATTTTTTTTTATTTTTGGGATAAAAATTTCCATATGGAACATTATTTATGTGTGATGTGAAGGAAAAATGTCAGGTGATGGATAGTTGGTTTCTTGCTTTTTGGAATCTGGACTTTTGTGTGCATTTCACATTAATTTTGTGAAGAGGGTTGTAAAGCACACCCATATTTCATGGTTTCTCATTTGAGTGTTTTCCTCGAACGAGACCTAAAGGTACCAACACTTTGCACCTGGCTTTCAGGAGGGCGCGCCATTCCCCATGGCCCATGCCTTCCTTGTGCTTCTATCAAAGCTAACTAGTTATGGCCCCTTTGGATATCCACATGAAATTAAGCTAAAGAATTTTAATATATTATATTCTACGTAATATTAAAGGTACAAATCCAATATCTTGAATATAAAAAAAAAAATTCAAAAGAATGATGGTTATTTTCACAAACGATAGTGAAAATTCAAAACAGTACTGCCGTATTATGAATTTCAAAAAATGTAAATGCTACATCCATCATATGGATCCATCCACCAGTTGAAGTCACACGTACTTGTTTAGAATAAAAGAGGCTTGCTCTTCTCATAAATTATCATTTTTGCCGCTAACATCTCACCTGGTAAACCAAATGGCATACACAACCGGTATTGTATCGTTTCCCATTCTGAAAATCGATCAATGACATCAATCATATGGATGACTCCAACTTTCTAAACTCAATCAAGATAATGGATTTGTGACTTCAATAATTTGTAAAATACACTAAAATTGTTTAATTCTCATCTAGATAACCAAACAGACCCTTAACTATTACCACCATTGTTAAAGTTGCTTATCAATTTATCAAAGCGACTTTCTAAATCTCTTTGTCCACCACTAGGTTGTGGATCAAAATAAAGGCCTAGGGGCATACCAACCAAGAGGTGTAGAGAGTGGAGTGATTTGGAGCCTTTTGTTGATCTGTCATACCAAAATAAAGATTTAGGGAGACTTTTGATCATGCAGATATTTTCAGAAGTTTGTAGCCAATAGTTCCACTCCACCTACCATGGATTATTTTCATATTTTGTGCTACACATTGAGAATGACTATGCATGTATACCCCCACAATTATAGCATGCATACCCCTAGACCAACATTTAATTATAAAAAATAAATAAATAAATAAATAAAAAGTGCATGTGCGGTTAAATAAACCTGATTTATTGCTCTAATTAACTAAAATCTTCACACAAAAAAATACTGATACATACAGCCTCAAAGTCAACTAATCAAGTTTTTTGCAAGAATATTTTGATGAATTCTTTCTGCCAGTCTGCCACTATTGACTTGACCCACCCTCCATCGTTGCTCATACTTCAACTTAGACCTTTTTTTAATTAAAAAAAAATCTATTTATTTATTTAATATTGTTATTATTATTATTTTTGAATTCTTGATATAAAAAAAGGGGCTTTGCACGACTACGTAAATTTGGAAAGTGTAGGACATTATTCTATGATTTGTTCACTAACTTTGATCACCCCTTGTTTGGCTCCCATGGTTTTCAAAACCATGAAAACTTGTTTGGCCTTACTTGAATTTTTACAAATCCCCACCAACGACCACACTCTCTTTGACCAATCCAGCCTTACTTAAAGCTTATCCAGCGCTGCTCTTTGACTGATTAACCATCTTGTCCCTCACCCTATGATCAACATTGGTATGCTATGATAAAAAATAAAAAAATAAAAAAAATAAATCTGGTGTAAGATATATATATATATATATATATATATATATATATATATAATCCCATGAGGACGCAGTCCTATATGGACGTGCTATGTAACTTACTCCATCACTTGTATTGGTGGATTGTATCTCATGATGTAGTGTGTTATAGGGTACAACCCCAACATGATAACATTAAATACTCTTTAGTTGAATGCCTTACGTACAACGAATACTATGATTTGATTAAGTGCAAGAACACCCCAGTTTATGGAACACCCAATATTTGAGAAGACATGCATTGAGTCGTATACTACAATTTTATTTACAAATTCATCATCGCAGGGCATTATATTCCTTAATTTAGCAAATAAATATGAATGTTTTTTCATAAGCGCAAACTTGGGGTCGTTTACTTAACAATTGAAGAGAATATCATTAAATTATCATACCATTAGTTAATGACATGACAAGAAAAACTTATATGTAACAGTGATACAGGTAGGGTTGTAAAACAAGCCAAGTTAATTGAGATTGATTCGATATAAAGCTCGTTCGAGCTCGCTCATGAGATAAACGAGTTGAATTCAAGTATCATTTTAAAGTTTATTTAAAGTATTATTCGGGCACGGTTTGATTAAAGGCTCGTTTGAGCTTGTTTATCAGCTAAATGAGCTGAACTTAAGCTCTACTTTTGAGCTCGTTAATTTAACGAGCTGAGCTTGAGCAACTTACTACTCAGCTCGTTTACAACCCTAGATACGGGTGATGTAGTATCATAAGCTAATAGAATAAAGTGAGATTATCAAAGTATTTTTTAGTTCCACAATCTCACTTTACTTTACTCTCATTAACCCGTGACACCACGGATCCGTGTCATATTTTCATGGAAGACTCACTCCTAAGTCCACATCTATTATCATAAATAATGATAGTGAAAATTTTAAGATGGTCCTACTCAAATAAATCCTAAAACTAATCCAATCTCAAGGGAATAATTGTGCTCACATACAAAAACCATTCCTTTTTCTTTTTCTTTTTCTTTTTTATAAGACAATATGACATACAAATACAAACTTGTACCTATTTCAAAATAGTTTTTTAAATCCTCTTTGATGCTTCAATCTTTTATTTTTTTTAATAAATAAATAAATAAACTACACCCTAGCATACCCCTTAAACTAAAATAAAATCTTCAGCGGTGGTGGGCGCTTCCACGTTTTCCAAACAATCCCTTAGCCAAGCCGTTTTTGAGGCCTGAACGTCTCTATAAAAAGGCGCCAGTTTTTTGGACCAACAAACTCAAACGTAAACGCAAACACCGATACCAAAGTCACCGCCCGACACATACACAGTACAGCCTAGAGAGAGAAACAACAATCTCTTCTTCTTCTGGCCATTTCTCATCAATCTTTGAAGATGGCTTATCAGTATATTTTGGAAGGAATCATAGCTTCTCTGTTTGCGTTTGTTCTGTTTTACAATTTAACAAAGGGAAAGAAAAACAACAAAACAAGCAGGGATGAATGTGTCAAGAGCTCTCAGAATGGAGAATGCCGGCCGGAGGTCGCCGGAACTACTGATGTCATCATTGTCGGTGCTGGTGTTGCCGGTGCCGCTCTTGCTCACACTCTTGCCAAGGTGTTTATCCCTTTCTCTCTCTGTTTCTATAAATATACATAAGCATGGACACATATCATATTTCTTCTTTTTAATGATACTTTATCAGGATTTAAGGTGTGCGCTTTTGAATTATTTGGTTCATAACGATAGTTGAGACATGGTTTTTTTTTTTTTTCCCCCTTTTCCCATTAAATTGCACTTTGTTTGGTTGCCAAGAAACCTGAGAAAAAGAAAGGGAACAGAAATTTGAAGCCTTGCATTTTACGCTGTTTTAAGTTTTTGGAAAATGAAAGACTAGTCTCAATTCGTCCAGATATTCATCATACAAGACAGGAACAAGTCGATAAATTCTGATTCAGGACGAAAAATATTAGGTTCTTTCATATATTTTTTCCCTCTGGTTTTCCAGAGAACAAACAGAGCATTAAGGAAGACATCTCTGTTGAATTTGAAGGTTAAAGCAAAATCCTGCTCTTGGGATCATGTAAAGATTTTATAGAAATTTCTCAGAAAGGGTTTTAACAATTTTGTCTCAGAAAATTGAAGCTGGAGACATGCCAATTGGATTGTCTGGTTTATTCAGTCACACATATTTTAGACCATTTTGCAAGGTCTAAATCTAGATATCTCTTAAATGTTTTTCATCATCGTGCTCATTTGTCTCGGTAGTAGTATGAGGGGAGATTTTTCACAGTGCCTAAGGGGTCTTATATGAGCCCGGGTTTGCCCAAAGGGTTTCCTCGTTATCAAAAAAAAAAAAAAAAAAAAAAAAGAAGCTCTACCTGAAGCCTTTGTAGCTTTCAGAGCTATAACAATCTGTTATAGATGTAAAAACAGAGGATCTGGGAAACAGATCCAAGAAGGGAAAAAATAAATAAATTAATCTATAGTGTTATTGATTGAATGCACAAGAGTTATATCTTTTTGCATTTTCGTTTTTGGGTTTGATCTGCAACCTTATTTTGTGCTACTATTTGCAGGATGGACGCCGAGTGCATGTGATAGAGAGGGACTTGACTGAACAAGACAGGATTGTTGGTGAACTGCTACAACCAGGGGGCTATCTGAAATTAATTGAGTTGGGCCTTGAGGGTGAGTGATCAAGTTATCAAATATGGTTGCAGAAATTCATTACAGTTTCTGTTACTTTATCAAAACTGGTTGGCTACTTGGTAATACACCAAGAAATTGACTCTGACATTTAAAATGTATGTATGGCTACTGCAGATTGTGTGAATGAAATCGATGCTCAGCAAGTGTTTGGTTATGCCCTTTACAAGGATGGGAAAAATACCAGACTCTCTTATCCTTTGGAAAAATTTCATTCAGATGTTGCTGGGAGAGGCTTTCACAATGGACGTTTCATACAAAGAATGCGGGAAAAAGTTGCATCCCTTCCCAAGTATTTTCCCATTCCCTTCCAAGATATTCATTTCTCGTCAATTAATTCATCCACAAAACTGTTCTTAAAATAAATATTGGATTTGGATAAGTGGACCAATCTTGAAAGCTGTTTTATTGTTCTTTGAGTCTTGAGTTAATCTGTTTTCGAAGTAATCTTTATTTCTTATTCGCATCCTCTTTCTTGAAATTTCTGTTACAGTGTAACAATGGAAGAAGGAACAGTGACATCTCTAATTGAAGAAAAGGGAACCATCAAAGGGGTGCAGTACAAAACCAAGACCAGTCAAGAACTGAGAGCATATGCTCCCCTAACAATTGTATGCGATGGTTGCTTTTCAAATTTGCGGCGAACTCTCTGCAACCCCAAGGTGGATGTGCCCTCTTGTTTTGTTGGTTTAGTCCTGGAGAACTGCCAGCTTCCATATGAAAATCATGGGCATGTAATCTTGGGAGACCCTTCACCCATCTTGTTTTATCCTATCAGTAGTACTGAGATCCGCTGTTTGGTCGATGTACCTGGCCAGAAAGTACCTTCCATTGCTAATGGTGAAATGTCCCACTATTTGAAAACTGTGGTGGCTCCTCAGGTAACTACAACTTGCTTCATATCAATATGTTTTCTTTGGTTTTTTTTTTTTCAAAAAAATTTTTTAACACTGATGAATGATTATTTTCCTATACTAATATATTTAAACTAACCAATCAACTTGCATATTTCAGGTTCCCCCTGAGGTGTACAGTGCCTTCGTAGCTGCAATTGATAAAGGAAACATAAAAACAATGCCAAACAGAAGCATGCCAGCTGATCCCTATCCCACCCCGGGTGCACTTTTATTGGGGGATTCATTCAACATGCGGCATCCTTTAACAGGAGGAGGAATGACTGTGGCTTTGTCTGATATCGTTGTACTAAGGGATCTTCTTAGACCCCTTCGGGATATGCATGATTCATCCGCACTCTGCAAATACCTTGAATCATTTTACACCTTGCGTAAGGTAAGCAACATTCTAATGTGTCCTAATTGAGACTGTTTTTCTCTAGGTTCTGCTGTATTGTTCATGGGAAAATTTTGAATATTGTAGCTGTTTTTATTCAAAATTAATGAGTGGAATAGATGTGGGATTTTCGAGTTACTAAATGGCATATGGTTTCGTTTGCAGCCGGTGGCGTCTACAATTAATACATTGGCAGGTGCTCTATACAAGGTATTTTGTGCATCACCTGATCCTGCAAGAAAGGAAATGCGCCAAGCATGTTTCGACTATTTGAGCCTTGGAGGCATTTGTTCAAATGGACCAGTGGCTCTACTCTCTGGTCTAAACCCACGCCCTTTGAGCTTGGTTTTCCATTTCTTTTCTGTTGCTGTCTATGGTGTTGGCCGCCTATTACTTCCATTTCCTTCACCAAAACGCATGTGGATTGGAGCTAGATTAATTTCGGTACATATCTCTAATTATTTTATTTTATTTTATTTTTAAAATTTTTTCAACTGAACTCATTTCTTTCAATTTGATTACTTCAAGAGTTCAAATACTAAATCATTTGTATCACTTTTTTTTTAAAAATTTTAATCTCAGGGTGCATCTGGTATCATTTTCCCTATTATAAAAGCTGAAGGAGTCAGACAGATGTTCTTCCCAGCTACTGTTCCAGCATATTACAGAGGTCCTCCCATCAATTGAGATGACGAATACAGGAGTTTCAAACAAAGAGCAAAATAAAAAGAAACAGAAAGAAGGAGGAAATCTAGGATCTTGCCCTCAGAGAAAAACTAGTTTGTGACACAGTATTCCTCTCTTAAAAAAGTTTTAAGGAGAGGATGCTGCTTTAATGTGATTTGTATTTCACATTGCCAGGTTTTTTTTTTTTTTTTTTTTTTTTGATTTCTTTTTAGATTGGGAACAAGATATCCCACTGAACTTAAATTTTGCATTTCTTCAAACAGAATAAGCAAAACCTTAATTCTATTATTTGCCCTCTCACCAGCAATGGACTTTTGTACTGTTATTATGTATATATTATGATGGAAAAATAAAAGCCATGGAGCAATGCTTTTTGTACACTTGTTAATATTAATCTCATGATGCCTTGTTTTTGTTATGATCAACTGAGGTCATGTGGGTGGAGACCTTGGATTACAGATATGGAAGTATAGGAATCATTTCTTTATCTGGGCTCACATGGCATAGTTTTTGATTGGATTTTCATCGCATTCTTGCATGCCAAATTTATCTCATGGGGTTACTAATGATCATAAATTTTGGAATTAGAAATGGAGTAATGGGGTTGGAGGATATGTCCTTGACTGGTTAGGACTGAGGGAGTGGATCAACTGGAATTTGTCGAAAGTGAACAGAACAAGGGCAGAGCTCCATTGGCTGATGGCATGGACAAATGTATGTGGTTTACAAATCATATGGAAGCAAGGTCATTGGAAAATGCTGGTTGAAACAGACTCACAAGCTGCCATTGATTTTATGTATGGAGGAGCAACACCCTTATGAGAGTAGTGTTCAAACTTGCAGGAAATGTATAGGAGAGACTTGGCAATTTTTGCAGGAACATCATACATATAGGGAAGTGAACAACTGGGGTGACTCAGTTGGGGTGGCTACAGCCTGGAGTGTTTCTCTTTGATGGGCCTTAGCCCCTATGCAAACTGAGAAAAAAAATAAATTAAATTAATAAAAGACATCTAACTTCAATAAAATTATTGAGAGTGGTTTGACAGGGTGGGAAATGAATGGATTCAGTTACAAGGGGCATTATTCTAATGTGTCATGTTTGGATCCAATATGAACCTGAAATAAGTCAATAATAGTTTAAACAATTTTTTTTTCTTTCTTGATTTTTCCTGGAACCACTTGTCTGATGGTGGAGTAATTCCATTTCCTCAGAAGCCTCTTATATGGTTGGGGTAACTGTACAATTTGATGGAGTAGATCCTTTAGCTCAATAGTCTCTTCAATCTCCAACTTTGGCAAAATATTTCTCACTTGTTCACGATTAAGCCTAGTGGTGAAGGAAGGTGGGGGTAAAAGGTAGGATTAGGATAGATTGAGAGTTCAAACTCCTCTAATTATACCAAAAAGAAAATAAAATGAAAAATGAGATAGACCTAAGCAAAAGAGCAATGGGAAATCACAAAAGGGGGCCTCTATTAACACTCAGACTTGCTTTTTTCATCCCCTACTAATTTTACATTTTAAGGTTTTATGAAAAATATAAAAAAGTTTTCATAAAAACTGGTCATGCTGTCTACTAAAAAACATCATTTTGAACAATTTTGTAAAAGAAATTTTTTTCAAAATTTTTCGTTTAAGTGGATTTTTTTACCATTTACGGTATCTATTTCAAAAATGGCTAAAAAGTCCATTAAACCTTAGATTTTGGAAAACATTTCTTCTACAAAATTGTTCAAAATGATGTTTTCTAATGGGACTTATGATCAGTGTTCATAAAAGCACTTTATATTTTTCATAAAACCCCAAAGTGTAAAATTAATGGGAGATGAAAAGAAGTCTTAGGATGCCTAATAGAGGCCTCATCTTAAAAAAGGTTATAAAAGCCCGGCCTGAGAAAGAGTGTTGGGCTGACCTGAAAAAACCTAGGCATGATCCGGTCCGGCCCAATGCCGACCCTAAATTAAGACTTAAGAGTAGTGTGTCACCAGACCACCATTTGATCATACTTAAATGCCCACCCTAAATTAAGAGTAGTGTCTCACCAGACCACCATTTGATCATGACAAGTATGGGGTCAAATAAATCTCATTTTTTTACCTAAAAAAAAAAAATAATAATAAATCTCATTTAATACTGATTTTAGTTGAAATTACAACACCTAAGTAACCTCAAAGTCAACAAATTAAGCTTTGAGGATTTTGATTAAGTCTTACTGTGACTGCTGTCTTGACCCAACCTCCTCCATTAATTTCAACAATTACACATAGACTTTAAAATAATAATAATAATAATAAGAATAATAATAATAATTATTATTATGTTAAAAAATTTAAGCTTAACACTTACTGTTAACATAGTTTAGTGTGGACTATATTCCATAATTTGTTTAATACAAGTGGGATTGGGGTAAATGTTTTCTTTCTTGGTCTTCCTCATTTAATTATTTTTATCTAAACTATTCATTACCCTTTGTTTGGCTCCCATGGTTTTCAAATCCTTGAAAACATGTTTAACTTTGACGTTACTAATTTTTATAATCCCCTCCTGCGACCGCAGTACCCACTAGTCTCTTGGACTAATCCGGTTTGTCATCAAAGGATTTATCCGGTGCGACGTACTCTTTGAGTGGCTAATCAAGATGGTTTAATTTTTTGACAATCAATTGCATGATTTCTTAACCAATCACTAAATTTATAATCATAGCAAGATAGTTAGACAGAAAAATGAAAAAAAAATAGACAGAAACAAAACAAAACAACACAAACAAAACAGAATTTGAAAAAAAAAAACAAAAAACCCTTGACCACTAATAGTAGTCTTTTATGCTTCCACTAGAAAGGCTGGCAACAGTAGGAGTGCAACTTGGTTCGGGTAGATCTGAGAATTGGACCGTTCCGAGCAATTCGGTCCAGTCCGGGCCAAACACTAATCAATCCGGTTCTCGGGTCACAATTTTTAAAACGGATGAATTCGGTCCAATCCACGATTTAGGAGGTTTCAAACCGGCCCGAACTGAATTCCCGAATTACGAAAATAAAATATAAAATATAAAAATATATATGATTATATATATAATTATATGTTTATATTAATATATTATACTCCATATATAAGTATTATTGAATAAATAATAATACTTATTAAATAAAGTTATTACCTTTTACAAAAAAAAAAAAAAATCCGAGAACTAGATTGTTTTTACCAGTCCGATCCAATACAATTTCTGGTCCGGTTCCAGTCCAATTTTTGAGGTCTCGAATTAATTTGGTTCGGTCCAAATATATCCTTGGCCCGGACCGGCCCAAACCGAGTTACACCCCTAGGTACCGGTGCAAAATAATTTTTCAATATAATTGTATTACGGTCACGTGGTATCATAAGCTAATGAGAGTGGAGCAAGGTAGGAATATTAGGTTAAAAAAATGACCTAATATTCTTATTTTTCTTTACTCTTATTGACTTGTGATACCACGCCCGCCATACAATAGTTACATGTAAATTTTTCTCAATGAGTGAGGGTTGAGTTCTCTAGCAAAATCTCTCAACCTCTATTAAGGGAGAAAAACTTATATGTAAGTATGTAATTGTGAAATAACTAATGTGGTATTACAAACCAATGAAATTGGAGCAAAGTGAAATTATGAAAGTATCTTTTAACCCGACAATCCCATTTTACTTTATTCCTATTAATTCATGACACCACATGATCGAATCACAGTTACATGAAAGACCCCCTTTTGGGTTGGCTATAGCCTGGGTGTCTGTGTAATGGGCCTCGGCCCCACACTCCTACTGGGAAAAAAAGTGGGCAGCCAACTTCAATAGAATTCCTGGGATTGTTTTGAGAGGGTGGCGAATTTTCTGGTTTTGAGATGTAACCTTAGGGTAGTTTTGTGATTTTGAGGTCACTCACATCAAGAGAATTAATTAAATACAACTATGGCAGAATAAATTAATGGTCACAATATAATTCAATCAAGAACTATATATTTAGTTAATCTCTTGAATATGTGGAACAAATCCATCAAGAGAATTAATTAAATAAATTAACCAACTATCAATTACTTGCTGTGGGTTCCCATCCATGTATAGTAGTAGCACTTGTACCTCCTGGCTCCTTCCAGATCATGACATATCAAACAAATCAAATTTTATTGGCTTTTTAGAGTATCTCTAATGGTAGAAAGCTATTCTGATCCACTCACAAAATGTAAAAATAGCTCTCTACAATGAAGATGACATTCTGTCATAAAGAGACTGCTCCAATGTAACAAAAACTATTTTTTAGTTCAAGCACTTTTCTTTTTTTCTAACTCTACCATTGAAGGATGAAAGGAAAAGGAAAGTTGACATGGCCAAATAGTTCAAAGGTAAACCATGAGCCAACGTTAGCTCAGAGCTATTTGAGCTCACAGTTTTATTGTCTCATGGGAGAAGCCCTTTTGTGGTTCTTTGAGTTAAATATAGCTTTAACTTATGGTTTAGCTCTCTCATTGAAGATATTCTAAGAACCTTTACATTTGCATCATGTAGGAGAAATTACATTTTTCATTAAAAATGAAGTAGGAATTAGATTGAACCCTTGTCTTCCACTATTAAGAAGATTTTATATGGTGTATCAATCCGAAATTCCAAACTGAATAATTAAAAATCATTAAAAAATTTCAATATCCCTTATCAAGGCGACTTCCTAATTTAACAGATGTGGGGTCAAATAAACCTGATTTATCACTCTGACCAATTAATTAAAATTACTAATATGTACAACCTCAAAGTCAAAGTCAACTAATCAAGTTTTTTTTTTTTGGGTACTCATTTATCATGTGTTTTAAAAGAGGATTTTGATGAAGTCTTACTGCCGACTCTTGGCTTGACCCATCCTCCACCATTTTTCCTACTTCAACAGCTCAGTTTAGACCATTTTTTTTCTTTTTTTTTTTTTTTTTTCAAATTCTTAATAAAAGAATAGACTTTACGTTACTAGGTAAATTTATGAAGTGCATGTGGACTCTATTTTATAATTTGTTCACTAATTTTGATTACCCCTTGTTTGGCTCCCATGGTTTTTCAAAACCTTGAAAACATATTTAACCTTACTTGAATTTTTGTAACCCCCACTGGCGACCACACTGTCTTTGACCAATCCAGCCTTTTTTGGGTTTTTTGTTTTGTTTTGGAAGTGACCAATCGGGCCTTACTTAAAAGAATTTATCCAGTGCAGCTGTTTGACTAACCAACCATCTTGTCTCTCTCACCCTATGATCAAGATTGGTATGTTATGCTCCTAATTGATTGCATGATCATTCAATCAATTATTCAATTTGGAATAACAAAAAATACCATCGGGAAAAAAAATAATAATAATAAAAAATACTTGCGTGAGGAATGTTTAATATATATATGTGTAATTCAACACCAAAAATTCATGGTCCCTAACGTGTGAAAGCTGTTCGAAATGAAAAATTCTAGGAGTCATGACATGTGTTATTACAAATAATCACCCCCTTTTTTTTTTTTCATTAAATTTTTTGAAGTGAATGCATTTCGAACATCTAAAATTATGATTTAAACGAGTGCAAGACCACCCTAGTTTATGGAACACCCGACATTTCAAGTCACAATTGCAAGTCTTAAGTCTTAACATTAGAGCATCTTTAGGCGTTATAAATAATTGAAACGACCCGTTGTGTTTTATTTTATAATTTTGTCTACAAATTCATCATCGGGAACCATTATAGAAAATGATAATTGTTCTCATAAATGACAATACTAAAAATTTTACAACGTCCTAAAGCTGATCCTAGACTGTCAGTTTGTGGAGATAGGTCCAATTTTCTTAAATGGCACCAATATAGACAATGGATTTGTTGTTTTAAATACCGAAAAATAATAATGGAACAATTTAATTTCCGCAAATACCCAAACTAGCCCTAAGGGATCGCAATTTAAAGTGAACAAATTATAAATTATTTATTATTTATTTTTTATTGGCAATTTTAAGTGAATAATCATGCCAATATACAAATACAAACTTTTGTCTCTTTGCACATAGGCTTTGTACCACACCTTAGCATATATCCTTTGTAATAGTAATTTCAACAGTGGTGGGCACATCCACGCTTTCCAAACGATCCCTTAGCTCAGCCACCTTTGGGCTGTGAATGTCTATAAAAAAGGGCGCCAGTTATTTGGACCAACAGACTCAGACGTAAAAGCAAACACTACACGTAGACATTTCTACTATAGACAGAGAAAATACACGATCTGGTTTGTCTTCTTCTTCTGGCCCTTTTCTCATCGGCCGGCTTATCAGTACATTCTGGGAGGAATTGTAGCTTCTCTGTTTGGGTTTGCTCTGTTTTGCAATTCAACAGCAAAGAGGATGAACAACAACATAAGCAGGGATGAATGTGTCAAGACCTCTCCTAATGGAGAATGCAGACCGCAGATCGCCGGAAATACTGACGTCATCATTGTTGGAGCCGGTGTTGCTGGCGCCGCTCTTGCCCACACTCTTGGAAAGGTGTTTAACCCTCTCTCTCTACATATGAATACACATATATACATATAGAGCACACATACCATATTGTTGAGATTTTTCTTTTCTTTTTTCTCATAAAATTACGCTGTTTGGCTGCCAAGAAATTTGTAACTCTTGCATTTTATACTGTTTTGTTTCTGGAAAATGGCAGACTAATCTCAGCTCAGCCAGACAATAGTGCAAAACGCGAGCGAGTAGATAAATTCGGAGTCATTATGAAAAATATTAGGTTCTTTTATTTAATTTTCCTTTGGTTTTTCAGAAAGCAAAGTAGATCATTCCATGATTCTGTAGAAATTTGTCAAAAGGGTTTTAATGATTTCTTCTCACAGAGATATATAGGATGTCTCATTGTGATGGATGAATTTGGAGATTTCTGATTTATTAAGTTGCATAATAGTAGAAACATTCATGACTTATTGGCTGCAATTGTCTGTCTTTCTTTCAAGATGGCATTCCATGGATCTAAATAGCATATCCAGTAATCGATGACAGAGATTAACTTGAAGGTCTCCTGAGCTATAACATAGAGGATCTGAGAAACGGACCCGAAGAGAGAAAAAAATATGTACTCTTATTGTTTGAATGCATAGGGATAATATCTTTTTGCACTTGTGTTTTCGGGTTTGATCCATAACCTTATTTTGTGCTACTCTTTGCAGGATGGACGCCTAGTGCGTGTGATAGAAAGGGACTTGACTGAGCAAGACAGGATTGTTGGTGAACTGCTACAACCAGGGGGCTATCTGAAACTAATTGAGTTGGGCCTTGAGGGTGAGTGATAAAGTTAGCAACATAGTTACAAACCAGTTTGCCTAGTTGGTGATAAATTAACGAATCTTTCCTGCTTACTCCCTGTCTCACAATTAGTTATTTGACTGAAAATGTATGTATGCTACTGCAGATTGTGTGAATGAAATCGATGCTCAGCGAGTGTTCGGTTACGCCCTTTATAAGGATGGGAAAAATACCAGACTGTCTTATCCTTTGGAAAAATTTCATTCTGATGTTGCTGGGAGAGGCTTTCACAATGGACGTTTCGTACAAAGAATGCGAGAAAAAGCTGCATCCCTTCCCAAGTATTCTTCCAATCCCTTAAAAGATACTCATTTCTCAATAATTAATTCAAATTTTTTCAATCCCCAAAACTGTTCTAAAAATAAATGATGGGTTTGGAAAATTGGACCAAAATCGAAAGCTTGTATATTGTTCTTTGACTCTGAGTTATCTGTTTTCGAAGTAATCTCTATTTCTTATTTGCATCCTCTTTCTTAATGTTCTGTACAGTGTAACAATGGAACAAGGAACAGTAACATCTCTAATTGAAGAAAAGGGGACCATCAAAGGGGTGCAGTACAAAACTAAGACTAGTCAAGAACTGACAGCATATGCTCCCCTAACCATCGTATGTGATGGTTGCTTTTCAAATTTGCGGCGATCTCTCTGCAACCCTAAGGTGAAGATACCGTGTACATCTTGTTAAATAATCGACAACACCCCATTTGCTAAAGCTTTTTAGTTAGTCATTATTGTAGGGATATTAGTTGAAATTTACATCAAAGTTTGTGCTCGACATGGGTTAAGGTTGTGAATTTTAGCTTAAGTAGTTTTCAGTCTTCCTGCCATGAACGTTGTGTTATTCTATTTTCTGCAGGTGGATGTGCCCTCTTATTTTGTTGGTTTGGTCCTGGAGAACTGTCAGCTTCCTTATGCAAATCATGGACATGTTATTTTGGCAGACCCTTCTCCCATATTGTTTTATCCAATCAGTAGTACTGAGATCCGCTGTTTGGTCGATGTACCAGGCCAAAAAGTGCCTTCCATTTCTAATGGTGAAATGTCCCAATATCTAAAAACTGCAGTGGCTCCTCAGGTATCTACGACTTGCTTCACATCAATGTTCTATTTCCATATTGTTTCTATTAGTTCCTAAATATGTTATTCGATCTCAATTGGGGATTTCATAGGATCATAAAAACAATATTTTTAACTAACCAAGGGACTCACATATTTCAGATTCCCCCTGAGCTGTACAGTGCTTTCATAGCTGCAATTGATAAAGGAAATATAAAAACAATGCCAAACAGAAGCATGCCAGCTGCTCCCTATCCCACTCCGGGTGCACTTCTATTGGGGGATGCATTCAACATGCGTCATCCTTTAACAGGAGGAGGAATGACTGTGGCTCTATCTGATATAGTTGTACTAAGGGATCTTCTTAGACCCCTGCAGGATATGAATGATGCATATGCCCTCTGCAAATATCTTGAATCATTTTACACCCTGCGCAAGGTAAGCAATTTTCTTATGTGTCCTATCTAATGCTGTTTCTTGTTCTCTGTGTTCCATTGGACGTTAAATTTCATATTCTGGGTTTTGTAGTATTGTTCATGGGAGAAAAAATGATTGCTGTAGTTGTTTATATGTGAAATTGATGAGTGGATATTTTGGACAAAAACAATCAGCCTGGCTAACAATGTGGGATTATCAATTTATGAAATGGCATGGTTTTGTTTGCAGCCAGTTGCGTCTACAATCAATACATTGGCAGGTGCTCTATACAAGGTATTTTGTGCATCACCTGATCCAGCCAAAAAGGAAATGCGCCAAGCATGTTTTGACTATTTGAGCCTTGGAGGCATCTGTTCAAATGGACCAGTGGCTCTACTCTCTGGCCTAAACCCTCGCCCTTTGAGCTTGGTTCTGCATTTCTTTTCTGTGGCTATCTATGGGGTTGGGCGCTTATTACTTCCATTTCCTTCACCAAAACGAGTGTGGATTGGAGCTAGATTGATTTCGGTATGCATATATAATTATTTTATTTTATTTCATTATTTTGTTTTTCAACTGAAGTACTGAACTCATGTCTTTCAATCGGGATATATACAATATTTTATCTTTTAAATCTCAGGGTGCCTCTGGTATCATTTTCCCCATTATAAAAGCCGAAGGAGTCAGACAGATGCTCTTCCCGGCAACTGTTCCAGCTTATTACAGAGGTCACCGTGTTAATTGAGAGGACGAATACAAGAGTTTTAAAAAAGGAGGAAAAAGAAAAGAAAAAAAGAAGGCAGTCTAGGGTCTTTCCCTTCGAGAAAAGCTAGTTTGTATCATAGTATTCGTCACGTATAAAAGTCAAGGAGAGGATATTGCTTAACATATATAATTGTATTTCACACTGCTTGGATTTTTTCTTGGACTGGGGACAAGATATATATCCCACTTAACTTGAATTATACATTCCTTCCCACAGAATGAACAGTACTTTAATTCCAGTATGTGCTCTTTCAATCAGTGGCAATGGACATGTGACTGTAATCTGTATGTTAGGATGAAAAATAACAGCCATGGTTAAAAGAAGGGATCAGAACGTGGACAATGCATTTTATAAACTTGTCAATATTAGTATCACGATGACTGTTTCTACTATGATCAACTGAGTCATGTGGATTGCAGAGATGGAAAGTATAGGTATTATTTCTTTGTGGGCTTACATGGAAGAGTTTGCGATAGGATTTTCACCAAATTCTTGCATACCAAATTGGACGATGCTATTTCACTCACTTTCTCCCACCCATTCATATATGACATTTTCTCTTTATTTCATGCTGAACCCTACATGTTTGCTTTCACTTAAACACTTTTGATACATAAGGTAAATGATAAAGATGACTGGTAAAACATGGGTGAAGTAGCATTTTCCTACCCAATGGAGTTAGTTCAGTTGGTAGGAGGAGAGTTTTTCTATTCTATCAACTTAGCTTTGATTCCTTTGGAAAGCACTCTAGGAATTAATTGCTGAATGCACCAGGCTGATGGTTGGCCCGAACACCCTGACCATCAAACCAAAAAATAAAAAAAGAAGTAGCATGTTTCTTATCTCATCAATTTTGGGTTACTACAAATCCGAGTGTCTCTCTGTATTGGGTTTTGACCCACATTTAAGCTCGAAAAGATAGAAAGGAAAAAGGAAAAGAGGCATCCAAGTTCAATAAAATTCTTGAGAGTGCTTTGAAAAGGTGAAAATGAATGGCTCTTAGTTAGGTCATGTGAGATCCCAATATTTGATTTAATTCATTTACCATGCTTGAGTTTGATTTATCATGTTGAACCTTGTTTTAAATTGATTTTAATGTTATGTAATTTATACTTGGGTGCATGGATGTACGCTTGGAGGATAGATTGGTCAGGCTTTAGGCAAATAATCATAGTTAATAGTCATTTACTATGAAGTTAGTAATCATTGTACTGATGTGTAATTATTTGCCTGTAGTTGGACCAATCATCTATAACTCCCCCTAAAAATAGGACCACCTGTCTTTCCTGCAGGACCGGTCCAGACTCATAGTAGCCAAAGACCGATTCTGGACCACTTGAAGACCGGTTCACCAAGGGCCAAAGACCAGTCCATGCTAAAAATAAAGATTGGTCCACCTGGGGTAATCATCTGATTTCGGGTTGTGGGTGTAACCACGGTGCTAGCGTATGTCTTATTAGACGGAGACGGTTGAATAGGACTATTTCAAATTTTAGACGCTCGATCCCTTTAATCTAAATTAATACAATTAAGGTAGAATAAATTAATTCACAATATCATTTAATTAATTTCTTAGATGTGTGGAACAAATCAATCAAGAGAATTTAATTCAATTAACCATGTATCCATCACTTGCCAGATATGCTTTCAAATAATTTAGATCTCTTGTACAAAAAAACTTAGGAGGAATTATAAATTGATCCAACTAGGGGAAAATAATTACACATAAGCACAAATAACTACTAAGTACTAACTTAACTAAGAATGACTACTAACTGTAATGATTTGCTTATAGCCAGACTAATCTGTAATTCCCCTAATAATTTATATGCATTATGATATCTCAGACAATTAATCAAACATGTCAAACACAATATTGCATATGAAAAATAAAGCAAAATAAAACGCAAATATAAACATACACAATCACACAAGACACAAATGTTGTGAAACCAAGAGCTTAGAACAATTGAATAGATAGAATAAAGAAAAAGTGCATAGAGAATAAAACTTCTCATTCATCTTCTTCATAACAATTCTTCTTTAGAGGATTGAATTCCTCCAACATAGGCTGAATATGTGATAGCCATTCTGCAATATTGATGACTCCTTTAAATATATAATCACTTGAAGACATGTTGCATTTGTTTAAGGGCCGCACTTATAGAAATGGAAGTAGTGCTGTTTGCACTAACAGTGGTGGGACGTCCACTTTGTTTTACTACACTCCCCTTTGGATGTCTACTACGCTTAAGATAATGTGTCTCGTTAAAATCTTGTTAGAAAAACCAAATGGAAAAAAACTACCAAAGGAAAAAGAGGACAATATTTTGTGAAACTTAGAGTGGTGTTGGATGCACTAAAGAAAAACTGCCTCATTAAAACCTTGCCAGGAAAACTAGTGGGACAAAAACTAGTCGAAGGAAAAAGAGTACAGCGTGCATATGTCTAAAAATGAATTCTCCCCTTGATATGAAGATCGGTATCAACTTGATTGATTGCAAACTCGACATATTCCAATGTTGTGCACTATCGTCGAATGCTTTGACACAACTTCCTCTAATCTGTAGTTCTATAGAGGTAGCATAAAATATGTTTAATGCCATTCCAATGTTGTCGAGTTGGAGCATAGTTGAATCCTGTTAACAAGTTGACTAAAAATGATATATCAGGGTTACTACATTGTGAAAAGTATAACAAATTGCCTATTGTACCAAGATATGGTACTTCAAGACCAAAT
Organism: Liquidambar formosana; assembly: GCA_039720395.1. Classification (NCBI taxonomy): domain Eukaryota; kingdom Viridiplantae; phylum Streptophyta; class Magnoliopsida; order Saxifragales; family Altingiaceae; genus Liquidambar; species Liquidambar formosana. Next base: position 29,551,572 of record CM077823.1, read on the forward strand.
AGCATTTCATTATCTTCTTTGGGGTGAAATTGATCTTTCTTAATATCAAGATATCAAACTATCATGGAAGAACTTAATGGATATGATTTATCCATATTAAGATGTTTCAATACTTATTCGGTATGATAAGGATTCTATTTGATTTATGCTCGAATTACAGGCCAAGCCAATAGTTTGTTCTCCCTTCTTTAAATATATAGCAGCTTTCATAAACTCTTTAGGAGTCCCAATTAAATTTATATCATCAACATAAATTGTAATGATAACTAATCCTTATTCTGATTTATTTAAGGACATATAAAATTGTTAACATATTCTTCTTTAACTAAGTATTTACTAAGACAATTTTACCACATTTTTCCAGATTGTTTTAATCCATACAAGGATTGTCTCAGTTTAATTGAGTACATTTTTTGTGAAATTTGTTTCAGGCAATTTAGATCCTTCATGAACCTTCATATATATATATCTGCACTTAAATGTAATGACATCCATTACGGGTGGATATGTTTCTTCATAATCAATCTATGGTTTCTGTAGGAAACCGAGTTTTATATCTGACAATTTCATTTCTATCATTACGTTTTCTTACAAATATCCATTTGTAATCCCATGGGTTTCATATTGTTAGGTGTTAAAACTTCAGGTCCAAACACTTTGCGTTTTACTGATGAATCTAATTCCATTTGGATTGTTTCTTTCCACTTTTACCAATCAGGTCTATTGCAACATTTGTCTATGGTGTGTGGTTTAAGATCATCGTCATATTTGAAATTTCAGTAACTACTATGAAAGAAAATACATAATTAATAATCACTTTTATGTGATTCTATAATTCTCTTATGCATGCATAGTTTATGAAAATTTCTTTATTTCTGTGTAAGTAGACCTCTTTATTGTTTTCTGTCTCTTCAAGAACTTTTTCTTTTTCAGGAGTTATATGAGAAATTGTGAGAATATTTATTTATTGTTCAATAGTCTCTTTTGGAGTGTTTTTCTATAAAATTGAACATATGTCCCTTCCCATAAATTTCTTTTCTCATTTCGAATGCCCATTTATATCTAATAGGCTTTGAACTATAGGTCCAAATACTTCACATGTTACAAGCAAGTTTAAGTCTGCTTGAATTACTTCTTTCCACATTGGCCAATAATTTATACGTCGATTCTCTTTGACGATTTATGGTTTAATTTCATCGTTACTTCTGGTAATGTCAAGAACAACTTTAAAAGAAAATATGTTGTCGACAACAATTTTGTTTCTATCCAATATTTCTCTTGAACTTATATAATTTATTGAGATCTCATTATTGTTAGGTACCTATTCCTCTTTAGGAATAATTTCTTAGGAGATTTCACTTGAAGAAATTCCACTTTAGGGGATAACTGTTTAGGGGGTTTCTCTTTAGGAGATTCCGCTTTAGGGATGTGAATATTTGACTAAGTTTTGCATAAAACTAATGATCATGAATCATTTAGTCAAGTTAAGTACACATACCTGCACTCAAGGAATTAACTCTTCAGGAGATTTATTGTCTATTACTAATTGGATGGATCAATTATTTTTATTGCCTGTTCTAAGGGTATGGCCTCTTTAGGAGTACCAATTTCTTTTCCTTTCTAGGATTTTTATCTTTATCACCGACAAGTCTTTTACACTTCAAGCATGTATTAGATTCATTTGATACTATATTAACCTGTTGTCCTACAGGGACTTGCAAGTGAATAATTGTTTGAACTTCCGGTTCATATTAATTTGTTATGTATTGAAAATTCATGCCGTTCTTCTATTTGTGTATTTCCTCTCACTAACGGCGAGAATTCTATCAAAATAACAACATTCAAAACTTTCTATAAAAACAATACCTTTTGAGTTTGTACGTATGAATTCTTATCAGATTTCATCTCCCTAATGGCTGGAAAAATGAACAATCTACAAAACTTGCTGTAAAAACATCACTTTGTGAGTTTGGGTGTGTGAATTCTTTACCTCACTGTGATATTACCATTCGTTGCGCATTATATTTTTCTAGGATCAAACCATTTAGGCTTCCTGTTCTTACTGGTGTGAGAACAATGGGCTGCTATTCCTTTTGTCCAAGAACACCTGTCAGGCCTATCTAAACAAATCCGCACTGGTGCCCATAACCTGGTATGTCCAAGCCATGGCACGCCCAACCCATTAGTCCAAGACCTTTATCTGTTGACCAACACAATTAGCGTGATCAGGGGACTATAGTATCGAGGTGTGATTAATTGTCAACAAAGTAGTAGTATTTTGTCAAAAGGAAACATCATTGCCAGATAGTTGCAGATCTCGAGAGGAGTAATTAATCCTTAATAGCATTGGATTACCAACAGTGCATTGGTTTTTGAAATCTGCTCTTGATTTATGTGAGGATGGTTTTTCTCAAAAAAACAAAGTTTGATTGTAGGTGCTCGAACACTCTTCTCCAACCCTTCAAATCTCAGAAAACTCACCTCCTCTAAATCTCTCTCTTACAAACTCATGGCCTCTTCTTCAGTTTCACAAAATCGTCCTGACTTAAACGCAACGCCAGAAACACAACCAGAAGTTTGGCACCCAACGTTTTTAAATATCCAGAATCAGCCCCTTATAATTGAGGATTCTGTGATATACAATTTTGCAAACACAACAGTGATAGCTAAAGGACTCATCACTTCTCGTGATGAAAGAATACTAGGTGAGCAATCTGACTTGGACATAATAAGAGGCTTTAAGTGTGTAGGCTCCTATGGTTACCTTTATCGTGGCACGGCATTTCCATGCTAGAACTGTGGAAGTCCAAGGTCTGTGTGACCAGGTCACTCGCCTTTAGGGGTTGCTTAATAGGGCCTATCGAAGGATGAGAGTTTTGAGAGAGGACAATAGAGAATTACAAAGGATAGTAAACTCCTATTCTAACAGTCTATAGCCAAGGGTCAACGCATTGGAAAGGCTTGGGAGGACAAATCATTGAATAACATGAAAGAATTCTGAATAGCCTGTAGAGTCAACCTCCAGCTGATCCCTCTAGTTCAACCTGAAATGCTACTATTGAGTAGCAAAAAAATCTATAATATGCTATATCTTGTATAAAATGTCTTTAATCAAATCATGGTTATTATATTTTTATTTACATCAGGAATGCTAGCATATAGATCAGAACAAGTTATTCCTTTATCATTTTCTTGACAAAACTTGAATAGATGTAGAAAACAGAATATAATGCACACAAACATATATCAGGAAAATCATTGCAACTGAAATACATAATCAAATGAACTCTTTCTAAGAAAACAGAGTAAACATAAGTACATGGTATGATTTCTCCCTGAAAACTATCTTCTATTTTTTCATTTATTTGTTTTGAAAAAATCTATCGATCATAAAGAGCGAACATCAGCATTATTATCAGGGATAGATTTAGGAGAAATATCAGAAATAGAGACGTGGCTATAACCGGAATCCTTTGACGAAAACAAAATTCTAATATCCATTCGAATAGTGGGATGAGGAATATGTAGTATAGAAGAAACATGAGAAAGGGAAGTAGACGTCGTAAATGAATTAAGAAATTCTTTATTGCAGAGACGAGAATTTTTAAGAAGAACAGCTGTGATTTTATAGAGGGGATCTCAACAGCTATGAACAGTAGCCCCAATGGCTAGAAACAGTGATCTCAAAGGTTATGTATAAAACGGTGTTAGTACTAACGTTTTTAAAAGCGTCGTTACTTATAACACATTCAATATATAAGAAAAATATGTTAATTTGTATGAACATTTCTATTACCAATTAGATGGTGAATTATCCCACTAGGATCCTCAAAGAAAATAGCAATATGATTAATGTCCATACTATGTGGAATATCAAGAAAATTTATAGGATCCACTAAATTATTATAACAAAAATCGTTTCAATATATATATATATATATATATATATATATATATATATATATATATATATATATATATATTTTTATGGATGCTTGGTATAAATTTATGAAATGTCAATCCGTATAAAAATACGTACGTGACTAGTGTTTATCTAAAACATTTATCTTGTAGGTTTATTCTATAAACCTTTGCTTATTTCTTCAGTATCATTCCACTTCTGGAGGTTTGATATTATATTATTCCACTTCTGGTAGTTTGATATTTCATTGCTCCACTTCCAGTGGTTTGGTATTGTACTATTCCACTTCTGGTGGTTTGGTATGTCATTAATCTACTTCTAGTGGTTTGGTATCCCATTATTCCATTTTTGATGGTTTCGTATGTTATTAATCCACTTCCGGTGGTTTATATCATATAATGACATAATATAACCTGACACAGTGAAGTTACCAGTCAATCTGAGAGAAATTGACTGACAATAGAGGTGAAGCTGACAGTCAATTCGAAGTAAAACAAGAGCAGATTTTTATGTGTTCTTCTATGCTAACTAAAGCAAAAGTTAAGGTGCATCCATTAATATTCAACAAAATTTTACCAATATTTAAAGAAGTTACATAACACATAATAAAGAAATATATTACTCAATTTAATTTGATCATCATTGACCGTCACTTTATTCAATTAAATTGAGATATTATTCATCATTTCTAAACTTTAGGTTCTGAAATTTGTCTCTTACTTTAAGAAGAGAAATGTGAATAGTAACCCCTTTCTTTTAATAGAAAACTTCAGGTTTTCATATTTATCTCTTACTTCAGGAAGAGAATATATGAACAACAACTTTTCTTATAGAAAATTTTGGGGATTTAAATTTGTTTCTTGCTTCAGGAAGACAACATATAAATAATAACTTTTCGTATAGAAAATTTCAAGTCAAATCTTTCTCTTACTTCAAGAAGAGAAAATGAATCATCACTCATTTTATTTATTTATAAAACTTCAAGTTTTATTTTTAAATCTTTTCTTGCTTCAGGAAAAGAAGATGGATTCCTCTATTCAAGATATATAATTTAGAGTAAAAACCAAGAACTTAGAACAATTGTATTGAGAGGATAAAGAACAAGTGCATAGAGAATAAAACTTCTCATTCATCTTCTTCATAACAATTCTTCTTCAGAGGAATGAATTCCTCCAACACAAGCTGAATATATGATAGCCATTCTGATTGATGACTCCTTCAAATATATAATCACTTGAAGACGTGCTGCACTTTTATAAGGGCCGCACTTATAGAAATGGAAGTAGTGCTGTTTGCACTAAAAGTGGTGGGACGTCCACTTAGTTTTACAACAACAAAAGATTTATAATGGTTCATCGGTAGCCTACATCTATTCTTGAAAGGTAAACTCACTTTTATACTATGTTTCGTATGAAGGATGGAAAAGTAAAAAGAAGGGAAAGGTACACCAACCAAACAAAGGATTTTGAATCTTTCCCTCCCCTTTTCCCCCCAACCAAACACAGTGTTAAGGTTCACTAGCAGGGCATTTCACAGGTACACCACCAAAACCTTTTCTCTCACAAGCAGTCATCTCGATCCTTTACACACAAGGGTCCTTCATGACGAATACACAACCAATGGGTGGGAATCCTCTCCCTACACACAAGAGTCTCTTCCCTTCCTAAGTGACCAAACAAAAATAAATTAATTAATTAAAAAGGGGCATCTATTGGCTCCCATTTTTCTTTTTTCTTTTTTTAATTTTTAATTTATTTTTAATTTTTAATTTTTTATCCCCTACTTAATTTAAACTTATAAGGTTTTATGAAAAATATAAAAATTTTCTTAAAAATTAGCTGTGTAGTTTACTAAAAAAACATAATTTTGAACAACTTTGTAAAAGAATTTTTTTTTTTTTCAAAATTTGTTTTTTAAATTGAATTTTTTAACCATTTACAATCACTGTTTCTATAAAAATAAAATATGGACCATAAATAGCAAAATATTGAGAATGACAAGCAATCATAACCAAAGCATCCTAGAGTAACAACCATTTAATTATAATAACAAATGTGAGGTCAAATAAACATGATTTATCACTCTAATTAATTAATTAAAATCTTCACATGAAAAATATTAGTATATACAACCTCAAAATAAACTTATTTGGGATGACACTGGAGTTTGGCTATGTGATTTCATAGATAGCTTGGGTGAGAGCAAATGCCTTGAAGCTGAGAGCTTAGAGCTACTATCATTGCGGGGCTGCGAATGGCATGGGATAAGTCCATCCCATGGATCAAAATTGAATCTAATTGGCTAACAGTCGGCCATCAACCTCATCTGCCGAGATAACAATTATCACCCTTTGACAACTATTATCCACAAATGCCAAAGCCTTATGACTCGTGATTGGGATTGCTTCATCGACCATATTCTTAGAGAAAAAAATTTTTGTGCTGACTTTCTTAGAAGAGGTGAAGATCGAAATGAATGCATGATGCAGCTTGAACAACCCCTCTCCGTGGAGACGATCAACCTTCTTTTGGATGATACAGCTCTGTTGCCCATGTTAGACCTTAGTTTAGACTTCCATAGTTGCATCCCAGTTACCGGCTAAAAAAATAATAATAATAATAATTTTTTTGGTGTGCTAATTAGTCGAGAATTTTCCTAAGAGGATTTTGATCAAGTCTTACTGCTGACTATTGACTTGACCCATCCTCTGCCATTGCTTGTACTTTAAGAGACCCACTCAATCTTTATTTTTATTTTTATTTTTTAAAATTTTTAATAAAGGAATAGGCTCTACGTACGCTACTACGTACGTAAGTTTAGTAAGTGTAGACCTTATTCCATTTTTTGTTCACTAATTTTCATCACCTTATGTTTGGCCCTCATGGTTTTCAAAACCTGGAAAACTTGTTTAGCTTGACTTGATTTTTTTATAATCCCCACCAGCCTCGACCACGGTCTCTCTGACCAATCCAGCTTTACTTAAAAAACTTATCCAGTGTAGTTCTTTGACTAACCAAGTAACCAACCATCTTGTCTCTCACCCTATGATCAAGATTGGTACCTTGATTGCATGATCATTCAATCAATTAGTCAATCAATCGTTCACTCAACGTTCTTCCGGAAATTTGAATTTGAGATCACTTTCTTAACTGATATGGCAAATATCATTAAAATATCATGCCTTCGAGTTGAATTAGAATTATGACGTGTATTATATAAAAATAATCAACTTTTTCTCATTAAAAGTTTTGAAGTGAATAGGCTATGAACATCTAAAACTATGTTTTAATTGAGCAAAAGCCCATCCTAATTTAAATTGAGAACACCCAATATTTGAAGTCACCATTGTAAGTCCAAACATCAGGGCATGTTTGGGCGTTCCTTAATAATAAAGATGACCCGTTGTGTTTTATGTTAAAATGTTATTTACAAATTCATCAATTTGAGGCATTATAGAAAATGATAGCTATACTCATAAATGATGATAATGAAAATTTTAAAATGATCGCATATAAAAAGATCATCATAGACGATCAATCATCAAGGTAAATCCAATTTTCTTAAATAACACCATTATAGATAATGGAACCATTTAATTTCCACAAATGCCCAAACAGGCCCTAAAAGAGTGCAATTTCAAGTAAATAATTATCCTTAGTGGGCCTTTCATATAACTGTGATACGGTCATGTGGTGTCATGAGCTAAAGAGAGCAAAGTAAAGTGGGATTATGAAATTAAAAAGTACAATGACAATCTCATTTTTTTTTCCACTCTCATTAGCTTGTGACAACGCATCAGCCATGTCACAATTACATTTAGGCCATGTTTGTTTAGTTGGAATGGAATCTCATTACAATTCATTCAAAACAACATGTTTGGATTATATAATTTGAATGGGAATGAAATCAAATAGTGTGTTTATAGAGTCATTTCAAATCTCTCTCCATTTCATACTATTTTAAGCATGAAATTAGATTCCATTTCTATCCATTCCGTTCCAGTTAAACAAACATAGCCTTAAGTTTTTATCATTGTCCTTGGGTACAAATACAAACATATGCCTTTTGGCATAGACTTACCACACCCTAGCATGTCCTTCATAATAAATTAATAATAATTTCAACAGTGGTAGGCGCGTCCGCGCTTTTCCAAACAATCCCTTAGCCAAGCTGCTTTTGATGTGTGAATGCCTATAAAAGGGCGCCAGTTACCCGTAAACTCAAGCACAGACACTCACACAGACATTCTACTCTAGAAAGAGAGAAACAACAATCTGGTTGTCTTCTTCTTCTTCTTCTTCTTCTGGCCATTTTCTCATCGACCTTTGAAGATGGTTTATCAGTATATTTTGGGAGGAATTGTAGCTTCTCTGTTTGGGTTTGTTCTGTTTTACAATTCAAGAACAAAAGGTAAGAACAGCGACCCAAGCAGAGATCAATGTGTCAAGACCTCTCCAAATGGTGAATGCCGGCCGGAGATCGCCGGAAGCACTGACGTCATCATTGTCGGCGCCGGTGTTGCGGGGGCCGCTCTTGCCCACACTCTTGGAAAGGTGTTTAACCCTCTCTCTCTCTCTCTGCGTAAATATAAATATACATACATTTATATGTATGAATCTGCACACACACATATTTAAGGGTGTGTGTGTTTTTTTAATTGTTGATTTAAAAAGATTTTTCTTTTCATTTTCCCCCTAAAATTGCACTCTGTTTGGTTGCCAAGAAATTAAATCTGAGAAAAAGAAAAGGAAAATAAATTTGGAAGTCTTACATTGTACACTGTTTAATTTATGGAAAATGAAAGCCTAATTTCTCAGAAGGGTTTTAACGATTTCGTCTCACAGAGATTTGGGGCTAGAGAAATATGTGAGTGCTCCAATATATTTGTGCCTATCCAGTAATTGATGAACCAGAAAGTCCCCAGAGCTATAACAATCTGTTCTAGATGTAAACACAGAGGATCTAGGAAACAGACTCCATAAGGATAATATCATTTTGCACCTGTCTTTTTGGGTTTGATTTGCAACCTTATTTTGTGCTACTCTTTTCAGGATGGACGCCAAGTACATGTGATAGAAAGGGACTTGACTGAGCAAGACAGGATTGTTGGTGAACTGCTGCAGCCAGGGGGTTATCTGAAATTAATTGAGTTGGGCCTTGAGGGTGAGTGATCAAGTTAGCAAAAAATATGCATGGTTACAGACTAGTTGTCTAGTTGGTAATAAATTAATGAATCTTTCCTGTTTACTCTTGTCTCACAATTAGGTATTGACCGAAAATGTATGTATGCTACTGCAGATTGCGTGAATGAAATCGATGCTCAGCTAGTGTTTGGTTACGCCCTCTATAAGGATGGGAAGAATACTAGAGTGTCTTATCCTCTGGAAAAATTTCATTCAGATGTTGCTGGCAGAGGCTTCCACAATGGGCGTTTCGTACAAAGGATGCGGGAAAAAGCTGCATCCCTTCCCAAGTATTTATCAATTCCTTTCAAAGATATTCATTTCTCATTAAGTCCAAAAAAAATTCTGAAATTCTCTAAGGCGCTGTGTTTTTTTTGGGAATTTGGACCAATCTTGAAAGCTTGTATATTTTTCTTTGAGTCTGAGTAATCTGTTTTCAATGTAATCTCTATTTCTTGTTCTCATCCTCTTTATGAAATTTTTGTACAGTGTGACATTGGAACAAGGAACAGTAACATCTCTAATTGAGGAAAAGGGGACCATCAAAGGGGTGCAGTACAAAACTAAGACAAGTCAAGAACTGACAGCATATGCTCCCCTCACAATCGTATGTGATGGTTGCTTTTCAAATTTGCGACGATCTCTCTGCAACCCTAAGGTGAAGATACTGTGTAAATCTTGTTAAATAATCAAAACCCAATTTACCAAAGCTTTTTAATTAGTCAATATTTTCAAGATATTAGTTGAAAGATACATTCAAGTCTGCTTCGATATGGAAGTGCATTTTAGCATAAGTGGTGTTCTGTCTTTGTTTGATCTTGAGATGAATGTGGTGTTATTCTATTTTCTGCAGGTGGATGTGCCCTCTTGTTTTGTTGGTTTGGTCCTGGAGAACTGTCAGCTTCCATATGCAAATCATGGACATGTTATTTTGGCAGACCCTTCACCCATCTTGTTTTATCCTATCAGTAGTACTGAGATCCGCTTATTGGTTGATGTTCCTGGCCAAAAAGTACCTTCCATTTCTAATGGTGAAATGTCCCACTATTTGAAAACCATGGTGGCTCCTCAGGTAGCTATGAACTTGCTTCATATCAATAGTCTCATCCCCCCTTTTTTTTTCCAAACCAATTGTTTTGGTCATTTTGGGGATATATCGCACCATTTTATTTGAGCTTGTGTATTCAAATGCAATTGAATTCAGATTGAACCTTTTCATTTCCATGTTGTTTCCATTAGTTCCCCTTAATAATATTTTTAACTAGCCAGGGGACTTGCATATTTCAGATCTTATTTGGGAATTTCAGAAGAGCACTTTTCAAGTCTGCTTCCTACTGAACTAATATCTTTAACTAACGAAGGTACTTACATCTTTCAGATCCCCACTGAGCTGCACAATGCCTTTATATCCGCAATTGACAAAGGAAACATAAAAACAATGTCAAACAGAAGCATGCCAGCTGCTCCCTATCCCACTCCAGGTGCACTTCTTTTGGGGGATGCATTCAACATGCGGCATCCTTTAACAGGAGGAGGAATGACTGTGGCTCTATCTGATATCGTCATACTAAGGGATCTTCTTAGACCCCTACGGGATATGAATGATGCATCTGCCCTGTGCAAATATCTTGAATCATTTTATACCCTGCGTAAGGTAAGCAACGAAATGCTTTTAATGTCTCTGAATTTCATATTCAAGGTTCTATTGTATTGTCCATGGGAGAAAAAAGAATGAAGGTTGCAGTTGTTTTTATGTGAATTTAATGAGTGGCAAAAATGTGGGATTATCAGCTTACGCAATGGCATGGTTTTGTTTGCAGCCGGTGGCATCTACAATAAATACATTGGCAGGTGCTCTGTACAAGGTATTCTGTGCATCAACTGATCCAGCAAGAATGGAAATGCGGCAAGCATGTTTTGACTATTTGACCCTCGGAGGCATCTGTTCAAATGGACCAGTGGCTCTACTCTCTGGTCTAAATCCCCGCCCATTAAGCTTGGTTCTCCATTTCTTTTCTGTGGCAATCTATGGTGTTGGCCGCTTATTACTTCCATTTCCTTCACCAAAGCGAATGTGGATTGGAGCAAGATTGATTTCAGTATGTATCCATTTTATTTTTAACCAAAAACTCTTCAACAGAACTCATTTACTTAAATTTGATTGCCAATAATACATTATGATATATATCTTTTTTGTTTTTAATCTCAGGGTGCATCAGGTATCATTTTTCCCATTATAAAAGCCGAAGGAGTCAGACAGATGTTCTTCCCGGCGACTGTTCCAGCATATTTCAGAGCTCCACCTGTTAATTGAGATGACGAATGCAAGATTTTCAAACATAAGCAAAAAGATAAAGAAAAAAGTGAGGCAGTCTAGGATATTTCCTCTGAGTAAAGCTAGTTTGTATACTAGTATTACTTTCCTATAAAAGTTAAGGAGAGGATACTGTGTAATATAATTTGTATGTCACATTGGTAGGGATTTTTTCTTAGATTGGGAGCAAGATATCCCATTGAACTTAAATTGTACATTTCTTCAAACAGAATGAAAAAAACTTCAATTCCATTATTTGCTCTCACGGGAAATGGACTTGCATGATTATGTATGTCACGATGGAAAAATTAACAGCCATGGTTAACGGAAGGGATCAGAACATGAACGATGCAATTAAATTGGTTGGGCTACGGAATGTAATTACAATTCAACACAAATTACTACTATGTTCCTAGTAAATGACTACTAACGTAAGTAAAAATGACTACAAACTTAATCTCACGATGACAAGTTTCTGCTATGATCAACTTAGGTCATGTGCTTGGAGACCTTGGATTGCAGAGATGGAAGTTTAGGAATTATTTCTTTATGAGGGCTTACATGTCATATTGTTTGATAGGATTTTCATCAAATTCTTGCATAGAAAATTTTTATTGGACAGCGGGGTAAGTGTTCGTAAAAACCTTTTATATTTTTCATAAATCTTAGAAAGTGTAAACAAAGTGAGAGGTGCGAAAGAATTTTTGTGATAGCAATAACTTGCCTCTTTGAGCAATTAGCGTGAACGTAGTAATCGTGCATGAGTTGAGCTTAGCAGCCTTAGTTGAGATTATTCCCGACCTCATAAAATTAAACCATCACTTATGGTGTTGTAAAGATTAGCTATGGGTTGCTAAGAGACAATGTATGTGGAGTTTCTTATTTGCATACTCATTTCGTGTACCCATAAAAAATAAAATAAAAAAAACACATACTATGTGTGCAAAAATGAAAATAGTGTCCCAAAGTGCAATTACTTGATTCGAAATCACTGTTTTGACTTTCATGGGCCCACGAGCCCCGAATGAACCTAATGGCCTCAAAAATCCTTTTTTATTTTATTTATTTTAATAATTATGAATAGGCTAACTCAATAATGTTGATTATATGAATGTGTTGGGCTTTGTGAGAGCTTTCTATTGATCTATGATAACACTACTCTTCACAGAAATCCTAGCAAAGAAAAAAAAACCACTACTCTTCCCAAGAATGAGATGTCAATAAATCAAGTTTCGTTGATGGATCAAAAATTAAACCAAACTGATGCGTAGGGCTATGTATGGGTTGTGTAAAAAGTAATTCTTGAAATAAGAAAGGGTAGTGTAGGAAAATTTAAAATATATATATATATATATGATTTGACTTTTCAAAACAGTCAAATATTTTGAGACAAATTTTTTTTTTCAAAAATAGCCTATCTTTATGGGATAAATGGAGTACGTTTTTGTTTTTTTATTGGTTTTTGAACTCCTTTCAGATTATGTGATATCAATAAATCAAGTTTTGATTACCTTTTTGGGTTAAAGTCATACTTTTGATCCCAAAATTTTATTAAGCTTTTCAATCAATGTTTTGATTCGATGAAAGGTGAACATCAGAGCTTGAATTGTCTCAAAACTTATTCATACGAGGAAGTCATGAGCAATTTAAGTTAAGCTAGCTAATAATTAGAACCCTTAGATTTGGATCGTGTGGGCAAAATTGCACTTTAAAGCAAATAAAATATATATATATTTTTATTTTTTATTTTTTATTTTAAAGATAACAATTGAACCCATGTTAAGGAGATTTATATGGGGTATCAATGCAAACTGACTAACTAATAATTATTAAAAATTTCAAAATCCATTATCAAGGGTGACTTCCTAAAATTCATTGATCTCGATCTCGCTTAGAACTTTCATGGGTATGCTATACATTTCGCAAATTATTTTGAATAAAAAGTTACAATCATTTAAAATTTGATAATTAATAAAATTAAGATTTATGGACGAGCATCTTTAACTTTTGATCGTCCAATACTTTAGGAAATTTGTCGCCTACTTTAAATTCTTTTCATATTTGAGAATTGCCATGCATGTACGATTACAGATATTGCATGCCGGCGGACGGTCATTTAATCATGACAAGTGTGAGGTCAAATAAACCTGATTTAGCACTCTAATCAATTAACGCTAGCACATACAACATAGTCAATTAATCAATTTTATTTATTTATTTATTTAATGGGGGGCTAACTAATCATGTCTTTTCCACGACACGATTTTGATGAAGTCTTACCGCCGACTATAGACTTGACTCATCCTCCACCAGTTCTCCAACCCTTTTTTTTTTTTTTTTTTTAACTGATAAAGGATATTTTAAGTTTTATTCTTGCCGATGTTTCAACTCAAATTATTCTCTTAATGGCTCGGCTCATGCATGTAAGACGCCTTATACCCATATAAGGCATAGTAGTTATGAGGAGTTAAATCGATAATCTCTCTGGAAAAAAAACTCAAAATTTGACTACTCAACCAACTCTGCGGGTACCACTGTTCTATTTCAACAACTCATTTTAAACCCTTTGTTTATTTATTATTTGCAAAATGCTTAATAAAAGAATATGCTCCTACACAACTACGTAAATTTAGTGTAGACTTTATACTATTATTTGTTCACTAATTTTGATCACCCCATGTTTAGCTCCCACGGTTTTAAAAACCTTGAAAACTTGTTTGGCCTTATTTGCATGAAATTTTTATAATCCCTCCAACCGCCACTTTGACCAAACCAGCTGCCTTACTTGATGAAATTAGTCTTTGACTGCGTAACCATCTTGTCTCTCACCCTATGACCAAGATTGGTTTGTCAGCAAAAAAAAAAACAAGGAAGCAAAAAAAGACATTTAGTGTGTTTTATACAAAATGGTACCATTTCAAATAATAGATATATTTTTTGCTTTAATTAATGAAAAAATAATAAAGGAACCATATATTTTTCACAATTTCCCAATCAAGCCCTAAATGACTGCAATTTCAAGTGAATAACTGTGCTTATATAAGAATACAAATTTATAGCTTTTGGCATTTAGGGTTTATAATACTATAGACAAACACCCTAGCATATCCTTCACTCGATTATAATAATAGCGGCAGGCGCACCCGCCCTTTCCAAACAATCCCTAAACCCAAGCTGCTTTTGAGCTGTGAATGCCTACAAAAGGGCGCCAGTTAACTAAAACTCAAACACAAACACAAACATATTTTTTTTTTTTGGTTAAAACACAAACACAAGCATTAACACACAGATCGACATTCTACTCTAGAGAGAGAGCGAGAGAGAGAGAGAGAGAGAACAATCTGGTTGTCTTCTTCTTCTTCTGGCCATTTTCTCGTCGACCTTTGAAGATGGGTTATCATTATATTTTGGGTGGAATTGTAGCTTCTCTGTTTGGGTTTGTTCTGTTCTACATTTCAAGAACAAAGAGGATGAACAACAACATAAGCAGAGATGAATGTATCAAGACCTCTCCAAATGGAGAATGCCGGCCGGAGATCGCCGGAAGTACTGACGTCATCATTGTCGGTGCCGGTGTTGCTGGCGCCGCTCTTGCCCACACTCTTGGAAAGGTGTTTAACCCTTTCTCTCTCTCTCTCTCTCTCTCTCTCTCTCTCTCTGCATAAATATACATACATACATACATGTATCGTTAAAATTTTTCTTTTCATTTTCCCCTAAAATTACACTCTGTTTAGTTTCCAAGAAATCTGAAAGAAAGGAAATTTGTAAGTCTTACACTTTATACTGTTTAATTTCCGGAAAATGAAAGCCAATGGCCCTCGGTGTGGGGTTTGAGGAGGTCTTTGTTTTGACTCCACTCCACGTGTGTAGGTGTGTATATTTTCCTATTTTTTGGCCCAAAAAAAAAAAAAATCCGGGAAATGAAAGAGTAATCTTAGCTCAGCCAGATAACTGTGCAAGACACGAACGAGAAGATAAATTCGGAAAATTATTACGGAGTCTGTTCTTTTATTTACTTTTCCTTTGGTTTTTCAGAAAACAAAGTTCTATTGTTAGGAATTTCTCAAAAAGGGTTTTAACGATTTCGTCTCTAAGAAATTTCTCAATGTCTATTGATCTAATTCATGTAGGATGAGTGGGATCAAATTTATTGAATAAAAGGCTCTACCTGAAGCCTTTTTTAGCTTCCATGTAGTTCCTTTTCCTTATAAGATGCTACAATATATCTGGGTCACCAAACACCAAGGAACTCACCTGCAGTGTAACCTAATTGAATTTATTTACAAGTTCACAAGCTATAATTATATATGTGCAACAGAAAGCTTAAATAAATCTGAAAACCCAATTAGCATATGATCCGACATAAACTTTGGTTTAATTTTCATTTTGATTTTTCACGCTTTCGGATTGGAAACAACTTTGAAAGCTCGAACATGAACGCTTTATTTTATTTTTTCTCATGACTTATTGGCTGTCATTGTTGTCATTCTTTCAAGAGGGCATTCTTTGAACCTTAGTTGCCTTTTTAGTGCTAGTTAACTTCGAATTTATGGAGTATTTGTGCAAACACAGAGCCAGAAGATTAGCCAGAAGGTCTACAGAGCTATAACAATCCATTCTAGATGCAAACAAAGAGGATTTGGGAAACAGACCCAAGAAGGAAAAAAAAAAAAAAAAAAATTTCTGTAGTCATATTGATTGAATGAGGGTTATATTTTTTTGCACTTGTGTTTTTGACTTTGATCTGCAACCTTATTTGGTGCTACTCTTTGCAGGATGGACGCCGAGTGCATGTGATCGAAAGGGACTTGACTGAGCAAGACAGGATTGTTGGTGAACTGCTACAACCAGGGGGCTATCTGAAATTAATTGAGTTGGGCCTTGAGGGTAAGTGATAAGAGTCAGCAACATATTAGCACCTTGGTTGAAGAAATTTGTGACAATTTCTCTTCCACTGTCAAACTAGTTATGTAGTTATTAAAATTAATGAATCTTTCCTGCTTACTTTGGTCTCACAATTAAGTAGATATTGACTATGATATTTAAAATATATGTATGCTATTTGCAGATTGCGTGAATGAAATCGATGCTCAGCTTGTGTTTGGTTATGCCCTCTATAAGGATGAGAAAAATACTAGAGTGTCTTATCCTTTGGAGAAATTTCATTCAGATGTTGCTGGCAGAGGCTTTCACAATGGACGTTTTGTACAAAGGATGCGGGAGAAAGCTGCATCTCTCCCAAAGTATTCTTCCTTTACCTTCACAGATAATTGTTTCAAGTTATTTTATTCAATTTTCTGATCCACAAAATTATTATTAAAATAAATGATAGCTGCCAATATAATCTGAAATTCCGAAAAGTAAGGGGCGGTGTTTTGGAAGCTTGTATATTGTTCTTTGAGTCTGAGTAATCCATTTTCAAAGTAATCTCCATTTCTTATTAGCTTCTTTCTTAAATTTCTGTACAGTGTAACATTGGAACAAGGAACAGTGACATATCTAATTGAAGAAAAAGGGACAATCAAAGGGGTGCAGTACAAAACTACGACCGGTCAAGAACTGACAGCATATGCTCCTCTCACAATCGTTTGCGATGGTTGCTTTTCAAATTTGCGACGATCTCTGTGCAACCCTAAGGTGAGGATACTGTGTAAATCTTATTGACCTTTTTTTAGTCAATATTTTACAGATATTAGTTGAAAGATACATTCAAGTCTGCATATGATGTGGTTAAGGGTGTGGGTTTTGGCATGAGTAGTGTTCTGTCTTCCTTTGAGCTTGAGATGAACATGGTGCTATTCTATTTTCTGCAGGTGGATGTGCCCTCTTGTTTTGTTGGTTTGGTCCTGGAGAACTGTCAGCTACCATATGCAAATCATGGACATGTCATTTTGGCAGACCCTTCACCCATCTTGTTTTATCCTATCAGTAGTACTGAGATCCGCTTATTGGTCGATGTACCTGGCCAAAAAGTACCTTCCATTTCCAATGGTGAAATGTCCCAGTATTTGAAAACCATGGTGGCTCCTCAGGTAGCTACAAACTTGCTTCATATCAATAGTCTCATCCCTTTTTTATCTTTTTTCCCAATCCAATTGTTTCGGTCATTTTGGGGATGGCATCATTTTATTTGAGCTTGTGTATTCAAATGCTATCGAAATTCAGATTGAACCTTTTCATTTCCATGTTGTTTTCATTAGTTCCCCTTAATAATATTTTTAACTAGCCAAGGGACTTCCATAGTTCAGATCTTATTTGGGAATTTTAGAAGAGCACTTTTCAAGTCTGCTTCCTACTGAACTAATATTTTACTAACCAAGGGACTTATATATTTCAGATCCCCACTGAGCTGCACAATGCCTTTATATCTGCAATTGACAAAGGAAACATAAAAACAATGCCAAACAGAAGCATGCCAGCTGCTCCCTATCCCACTCCAGGTGCACTTCTTTTGGGGGATGCATTCAACATGCGGCATCCTTTAACAGGAGGAGGAATGACTGTGGCTCTATCTGATATCGTCATACTAAGGGATCTTCTTAGACCCCTACGGGATATGAATGATGCATCTGCCCTGTGCAAATATCTTGAATCATTTTACACCCTACGTAAGGTAAGCAACATAATGCTTTTAATGTCTCTGAATTTCATATTCAAGGTTCTATTGTATTGTCCATGGGAGAAAAAAGAATGAAGGTTGCAGTTGTTTTTATGTGAATTTAATGAGTGGCAAAAATGTGGGATTATTAGCTTATGCAATGGCATGGTTTTGTTTGCAGCCGGTGGCTTCTACAATAAATACATTGGCAGGTGCTCTATACAAGGTATTCTGTGCATCAACTGATCCAGCAAGAATGGAAATGCGCCAAGCATGTTTTGACTATTTGACCCTCGGAGGCATCTGTTCAAATGGACCAGTGGCTCTACTCTCTGGTCTAAACCCCCGCCCATTAAGCTTGGTTCTCCATTTCTTTTCTGTGGCAATCTATGGTGTTGGCCGCTTATTACTTCCATTTCCTTCACCAAAACGAATGTGGATTGGAGCAAGATTGATTTCAGTATGTATCCAATTCTTTTCTTTAACCTAAAACTCTTCAACAGAACTCATTTCCTTGAATTTGATTGCTAATAATACATTATGATATATATCTTTTTTGTTTTTAATCTCAGGGTGCATCAGGCATCATTTTTCCCATTATAAAAGCTGAAGGAGTCAGACAGATGTTCTTCCCGGCAACTGTTCCTGCATATTTCAGAACTCCACCTGTTAATTGAGACGACAAACTCAAGAGTTTCAAACAAAGAGGGAAAAAAAAAAATGAGGCAGTGTAGGATATTTCCCTTTGAGTAAAGCTAGTTTTTATACTAGTAAGGAGAGTATAATGTGTAACATAATTTGTGTTTCACATTGGTAGGGATTTTTTCTTAGATTGGGAACAAGATATATATCCCATTGAACTTAAATTGAACATTTCTTCAAACAGAATGAAAATACTTCAATTCCATTATTTGCTCTCTCACTGGAAATGGACTTGCTTGATTATGTATGTTGTGATGGAAAAATTAATAGCCATGGTTAACGGAAGGGATCAGAATATGGACGATGCAATTAAATTGGTTGGGCAAACGAAAAATAATTACAAGTCAATACATATTAATACTAACTTCCTAGTAAATGACTACTAACGTAAGTAAAAATGAGTACTGACTTAATCTCACGATGATGACCAAGTTTCTGCTATGATCAACTTAGGTCATGTGCTTGGAGACCTTGGATTGCAGAGAAGGAAGTTTAGGAATTATTTCTTTATGACCACTTACATGTCATAATAGGATTTTCATCAAATTCTTGTGTAGAAAATTTCTATTGGAAAGCGAGGTTAGTTTTCGTAAAAACGTTTTATATTCTTCATAAATCTTAGAAAGTGTAGACAAAATGAGGGGTGCAAAATAATTTTTGTAGTGACAATAACTTGCCTCTCTGAGTAATTAGCATGAATGTATAATAGTAATCGTTCATGAGTTGTGAGCTTAGCAGCCTTAGTTTAGTTTTTTCCCGACCTCAGTAGTAATAATAGGAACAAATTCAAAAGCCACTGTTGAAATAACCTTGGGGACTTCCTCTTCAAGGACCTAAAACAGTCTTATTCTTTGAAGACTTTGTAGCATTTCGATCTCTGCAAAGTCTTGGTAGCTTGACCATTAATTGAGAACAAGGCATGATAGCATCCTTTCTTCACCCAGCCTCCTTTCACTTAAAGAGATGGGAGCTTATAGAATATCATGCATCACTTACGCTGCTGTAGAGATTAGCTATGGGTTGCTCAGGGGCAATGTTTTCCGGCGGTTATGTGGAGTTTTCTATCTGCATACCCATTTCTTGTACCAAATAAAAGAAAAAAAAGAAAAAAAAAAGACATACTATTTGTGTAAAAATCAAAATAGTGTCCCAAGTGCAATTACTTGATTCAAAAATACTGTTTTGACTTCCATGGAGCCAGTGGCAGAACTAGGAATTTTTTCTAGCAGGGTCAACCAACTTTTGTTTGGATGTCAGCGTTTTTTTTCTCACAAGAAGGGGGAGGCTATTACCGTCACAAAAATTCCTCCGCACTGATTTAGTGTACTTTTTAAGGTTATATGAAAAATATAAAAGATTTTTGTGAAAAATAACCATGATATCTACTAGAAAACATCATTCTAAACATCTTTGTAGAAGAAAATTTTTTCAAAATCTATCGATTAGGTAGATTTTTTTGCCACTTTTCATAAAACGTTCCGTATCCAAAAATTACACTTAAACAACAAATTTTGAAAAACTTTTCTTCTACAAAGTTAGTCAAAATGATGTCTTCTAATGGACAATACGGCTATTTTTTGTGAAAACTTTTTATATTTGTAATAAAATTTTAAAAAGTGTAAACTAAAGGGGTGCAAAGGAATTTTTTTTTGGTGGGAGAAGCCCTCCTCACTAAAGAATCATTTGAAGTAACTTTCTACCGATTTTCCTTTTGTCAATAGACAATAACAAGAACAAAGAAAATTTGTTTGAACTTAATAAATAATACAAAACATAAATATTTATTGATAGTCAAAGGGGTACAATTAGAAATATTAAACTTTTGTGAAATAAAAGTGGTAAGAATTATTTATATGAAAGTAAAAAAGAAAGAAGGAGGATAAAAATTAGAAAATATAAAGGACCAAAAAAATTATTAACAGGGTCAAATTCAGAAATATCAAAATTTTTGTGTGGTAAAAAATCTGTTTTAAATGGGTGGGGAGAGTTAAGTGCCCCCTCTAGCACCCCTCCGTCTGCCCTTTGCATGGACCCACGAGCCTGGAGCCCCATTTTTTTTTTTTTTTTTTTGTAATGAATAGGCCAAATAATAATGTAATCATATGAAATGTGTAGGGCTCTGTGAGGGCTTTCTATTGATCTATGATTACACTTCAACGAAATCCTAGCAGAGAAAAAAATAAAACTATATACCGTTCCCAAGAATGAGATATCAATGGATCAAAAATTAAACCAAACTGATGCGTAGGGATTTGCATGGGTTTTCATTCGTGTATAGTAGGTCCCGTTACTCCTTTCAGACTTTTTTATATGGTGTATCAATGCAAGCTAACTAACTAATAATTATTAAAAATTTCAAAATCCATTATGGCATATCAAGGTGACTTCCTAAAATTCATGTGTAATAGTTGACTCTGATTAAAAGTACCGGAGGGCTATTTTCACAACCTTTTTAACTTGATCCACAACCTTCTTAATGTTTTAACTGACTTTTGAGTTGTTTTTATATAAACAACTCAAATAATACCACAACACCCAATGTACCTTTATTATATTTGATTTGAATGGAATTGGGACATATCCAATTTAAGCGAGTTGTTAAGCAAATACATCTATTGTGGCATCAATACGAATTGTTGAAATTTAATATAGATTTGTCTACATGCACGAGACATTTCATGACTAGCATGAGTCTTCCTTGGGCACATAAGATCAAAAATTTGAAAGTGAAATATTGCATCTTGATGATATACACTCACAATGGAAGCTTGACATAAGGTCATTTGAGAATGCTAAAGCTATTCAAAATAATGAAGAAGATCAATTTGAAGGACTGATTGAAGAGTTTCAACATAAATACCAAGAATGGCCCCTTGATAAAGAGAAAGCAACTAGAAAACAGATTATTCAGATTATAAATTCACCACCAAGTCCCCCCCCCCCCCCCTCCACGGCGGGTGGCGGGTTAAATGAGCCTCATTTTCACTCCCACAAAGGCCGTCCTTCGAATTCTACAAATGGAAGTGGGAATAGTTCTAGAAGACTCCACCCTTTATAGGAGCCAAGTTCTACAAAGGCTGACGTCCCTTCATTCAAATCAAATGTAATAAGGGTAAAGTTGGTATTATGGCATTATTTGAGTTTTTTTTTATGCAAAAGCAATTTAAAAGCCAATCAAAACATTACAAAAGTTGTAAATAAAGGAAAAAAGTTATGAAAATAACCTCTTCCTAAAAGTATAAGGGCCTAATAGGTGTAAATCTCGTTTAGAACCTTCATTCGTTTGTCATACATTCCACAAATTATTTTGAATCAAAGGTCACAATCATTTAAAATTTGATAATTAATAAAATTAAGAGTTATGGACAAGCCTCTTTAACTTTTGATCGTCCAATACTTTAGGAAATTTGTAGCCAGTTTGTTCCACATCACCTAATTTAAATTCTTTTCATTTTTGAGAATTGCTTTGCATGTACAATTTACAACTGTTGCATGCCGGCGGACTGCAATTTAATTATGACAATGGTGAGGTCAAATAAACCTGATTTATCACTCTAATCAATTAACACTAGTACATATATTACAACACAGTTAACTAATCAATTTTTTATTTTATATTATTTTATTTAATGGGGGGCCAACTAATCATGTTTTTTTCCACAGGAATTTGATGAAGTCTTAACGGACTATAGACTTGACTTATCCTCCACCATTGCTCTAACCCTTTTTTTTTTTTTTTTTTTTTTTTTTTTTTTTTTTTTTTTTTTTTACGACATGGGGGTATTTCAGACTTTATACCCGTCGAGATTTTAACTTAAACTATTCTCTTAATGATTCGTATGAAACGCCCCATGCACATACAAGAAACGGTAGCTATGAGGATTTGAAACGATAACCTCTAAAAATACTCAAAATTTGATTGCTCAACCAATCTTATGGGTCACTATTACTCCTACTTCAACAACTCATTTAGACCTTTCCTTTGTTTATTTTTCTCAAAATGCTTAATAAAAGAATAGGCTCCTTCACAACTACGTAAATTTAGAGTAGACTTTATACTATTATTTGTTCACTAATTTTGATCACCCCATGTTTGGCTCCCACGGTTCTAAAAACCTTGAAAACTCGTTTGGCCTTATTTGCATGAAATTTTTATAATCCCTCCAATGACCACTCTCTTTGACTTAACTGAGTACAAGAACCCTAATTTATGGAAGACCCGACATTTGAAGTCAACATTTGCAAGTTCTAACATCAGGGCATGTTTGGGCATCCCTTACACATTTGAATGATCCGTTGTGTTATATGTTACAATTTTATTTACAAATTCACCTTCTTGGGGCATTATGGAAAATGATAGGTATTCACTAATGATGATAGTGAAAAATTGTAAATGGTTGCTTTATAGAAAATGTTTTTGGACATTTTTTAACGAACACTCATGATGTGGCCTGATAGGCCCTTTGATAATGTTATTGGCTCCACTAATCAATCTCTATCATCATGCCACATCATGAGGGCTTTTTCGGAGCCGTTAATAAGGGTCGAATAGCATTATCAATTACTTCCTTCGTTCATAAATAAGTGATCTACTTTTCTTTTTGGGATATTTTAAAATTATTGTCACATTTTAAAAGTTATTAGTTCTTTTTTATTCATTTCCTAAAATACCCTTAAAAAGTATTCTCTCTCTTTCTAATGTTTTGCACAGTTGAGGGCAAAATTAAAATATCAAAACATATACGTTAATATGAAGACATTTAAGAAGATTTTCTTAAAAAACGCATTTTTTAAAGGGGACGGTCAATTTGAAACGGAATGAGTAGTTTTTTTAAATGGTCACATTTTAGAAACCCCTTGAGAGGTGGACCAAGTAGTCCTAGGAGGCACGAGATCTTTTGTTCATCTCTCACTACTCTCTTTAAACTTATTCCATATAGTTGTCTAGTACATATGAGACAGAGGGGATTGCATGTGAGGAATTAGTTGGATACATAAACATCTCGAAACTTCCTGATATACAAAAATAAAAAATAAAAATGGTACAATTTCAGATAATAAATTTGCTGCTTTAATTAATGAAAAAATAATTAATAATAATGGAACCATTTATTTTTCACAAATGCCCAATCAAGCCCTAAATGACTGCAATTTCAAGTGAATAATTGTGGTTATATAAGAATACAAATTTACAGCTTTTGGCATTTAGGGTTTATAATACTATAAACAAACACCCTAGCACATCCTTCACTGGATTATAATAATAATAATTTCAACAGTGGCAGGCGCACCCGCGCTTTCCAAACAATCCCTAAACCCAAGCTGCTTTTGAGGTGTGAATGCCTATATAGGGCGCCAGTTAACTCAAACGCAGACACAAACACAAACATTGACACACAGATCGGCAGTCTACTCTAGAGAGAGAGAGAGAGAGAGAAACAACAATCTGGTTGTCTTCTTCTTCTTCTTCTGGCCATTTTCTTGTCGACCTTTGAAGATGGGTTATCAGTATATTTTGGGTGGAATTGTAGCTTCTCTGTTTGGGTTTGTTCTGTTCTACATTTCAAGAACAAAGAGGATGAACAACAACATAAGCAGATATGAATGTATCAAGACCTCTCCAAATGGAGAATGCCGGCCGGATATCGCTGGAAGCACTGACGTTATCATTGTCGGTGCCGGTGTTGCTGGCGCCGCTCTTGCCCACACTCTTGGAAAGGTGTTTAACCCTTACTCTCTCTCTCTTTGCATAAATATACATACATACATGTATTGTTAAGATTTTTCTTTTCATTTTTCTCTAAAATTACACTCTGTTTAGTTTCCAAGAAATCTGAAAAAATGAAATTTGTAAGTGTGGGGTTTGTAGAGGTGTTGGTTTTGACTCCGCGTGTGTGGGTGTGTATATTTTCCTATTTTTTAGGCCCCCCCCCAAAAAAAAAAAAAAAAAAAAAAGACCTGGAAAATGAAAGAGTAATCTTAGCTCAGCCAGATAATTGTGCAAGACACGAACGAGAAGACAAATTTGGATCCATTACAGAAAATTATTACGGAGTATGTTCTTATATTTACTTTTCCTTTGGTTTTTCAGAAAGCAAAGTTCCGTTGTTAGGAATTTCTCAAAAGAGTTTTAACGATTTAGTCTCAAAAAAATTTCCCAATGTCTATTGATCTAATTCATAGTACCTGTCCTAAAGCCCTTTTTAGCTTCCGTTTTGCTTCCAGGTAGTTCCTTTTCCTTATAAGATGCTAGAATATATCTGGGTCACCAAACACCAATGAATTCCCCTGCAGTATTGCCTAATTGAATTTATTTACAAGTTCACAAGCTAAAATTATGTATATGAAACAGAAAGCTTAAATAAATCTGACATCCCAATTAGCATATGATCCAACATAAACTATGGTTTATTTTTTATTTTATTTATTTGGTTTTTCACGCTTTCTGATTGCGAACAATTTTGAAAACTTGAACATGTAATTTTTTTTTTCCTGGCAGTTGGGACATTGATGACTCATTGGCTTTCATTGTTGTCATTCTTTCAAGAGGGCATTCTTTGAACCTTAGTAGCCTTTTTAGTACTAGTTAACTTTGAATTGACTGAGTATGTGTGCAAACACGGAGCCAGAAGAATAACCAGAAGGTCTACAGAGCTATAACAATCAGTTCTAGATGCAAACACAGAGGATTTGGGAGACAGACCCAAGAAGAGGGGAAAACAAATTCTGTAGTCATATTGATTGAATGCATGAGGGTTTATCTTTTTGCACTTGTGTTTTTGAGTTTGAACTGCAACCTTGTTTTGTGCTACTCTTTGCAGGATGGACGCCGAGTGCATGTGATAGAAAGGGACTTGACTGAGCAAGACAGGATTGTTGGTGAACTGCTACAACCAGGGGGCTATCTGAAATTAATTGAGTTGGGCCTTGAGGGTAAGTGATAACAGCAACATGTTAGCACCTTGGTTGGAGAAATTTGTGACAATTTCTCTTACACTATCAGACTAGTGGTGTAGGTGGTAGTAAAATTAATGAATCTTTCCTGCTTACTTTGGTCTCACAATTAAATATATATTGACTATAAAATTTAAAATGTATCTATGCTACTGCAGATTGTGTAAATGAAATCGATGCTCAGCCTGTGTTCGGTTACGCCCTCTATAAGGATGGGAAAAATACTAGAGTGTCTTATCCTTTGGAGAAATTTCATTCAGATGTTGCTGGCAGAGGCTTTCATAATGGACGTTTCGTACAAAGGATGCGGGAAAAAGCTGCATCTCTCCTAAAGTATTCTTCCTTTACCTTCACAGATAATCGTTTGAAGTTATTTTCTTCAATTTTCTGATCCACCAAAATTTTATTAAAATAGATGATCGCTTCCAATATAATCTGAAATCCCTTTTCAAAGTAATCTCCATTTCTTATTAGCATCTTTCTAAAATTTCTGTACAGTGTTACATTGGAACAAGGAACAGTGACATCTCTAATTGAAGAAAAGGGGACAATCAAAGGGGTGCAGTACAAAACTAAGACCGGTCAAGAACTGACAGCATATGCTCCCCTCTCAATCGTTTGCGATGGTTGCTTTTCAAATTTGCGACGATCTCTCTGCAACCCTAAGGTGGGGATACTGTGCAAATATTGTCAAATAATTAACGACACCCCCATTTACCAGAGCTTTTTAATAAGTCGATATTTTTGAGATATTAGTTGAAAGATACATTCAAGTCTGCATTCGATATGGGTTAAGGTTGTGGATTTTATCATAAGTAGTGTTCTATTTTCCTTTGAGCTTGAGATGAACATGGTGCTATTCTATTTTCTGCAGGTGGATGTGCCCTCTTTTTTTGTTGGTTTGGTCCTGGAGAACTGTCAGCTTCCATATGCAAATCATGGGCACGTTATTTTGGCAGACCCTTCACCCATCTTGTTTTATCCTATCAGTAGTACTGAGATCCGCTTATTGGTCGATGTTCCTGGCCAAAAAGTACCTTCCATTTCTAATGGTGAAATGTCCCACTATTTGAAAACCAAGGTGGCTCCTCAGGTAGCTACAAACTTGCTTCATATCAATATTCTCATCCTTTTTCTTCTTCTTTTTTTTTTTTTTTTTTTTTCAATCCAATTATTTTGGTCATTTTTGGGATGGCACATTTGAGCTTGTTTTTTCTAATGCTATAAAAATTGAGATTGAACCTTTTCATTTCCATATATGTTGTTTCTATTAGCCCTTCAATAATATTTTTAACTATGCAAGGGACTAGCATATTTTAGATCTTATTTTGGAACTTCAGAAGAGCACTTTTCAAGTCTGCTTCCTACTGAGCTAATATTTTTAACTAACCAAGGGACTTACATATTTCAGATCCCCACTGAGCTGCACAATGCCTTTATATCCGCAATTGACAAAGGAAACATAAAAACAATGCCAAACAGAAGCATGCCAGCGGCTCCCTATCCCACTCCAGGTGCACTTCTTTTGGGGGATGCATTCAACATGCGACATCCTTTAACAGGAGGAGGAATGACTGTGGCTCTATCTGATATCGTCATACTAAGGAATCTTCTTAGACCCCTACGGGATATGAATGATGCATCTGCCTTGTGCAAATATCTTGAATCATTTTACACCCTTCGAAAGGTAAGCAATAGAAATGCTTTTAATGTTTGTGAATTTCATATTCTGGGTTCTATAGTATTGCCCATGGGAGAAAATAAAGAATGTTGCAGTTGTATTTATGTGAAATTAATGAATGGAAAAATGTGGGATTATCAACTCACGCAATGGCATGGTTTTGTTTGCAGCCGGTGGCATCTACAATAAATACATTGGCAGGTGCTCTATACAAGGTATTTTGTGCGTCAACTGATCCAGCAAGACTGGAAATGCGCCAAGCATGTTTTGACTATTTGACCCTTGGAGGCATCTGTTCAAATGGACCAGTGGCTCTACTCTCTGGTCTTAACCCCCGTCCATTAAGCTTGGTTCTGCATTTCTTTTCCGTGGCAATCTATGGTGTTGGCCGCTTATTACTTCCATTTCCTTCACCAAAACGAATCTGGATTGGAGCAAGATTGATTTCAGTACGTAACCAATTCTTTTCTTTAACCAAAAACTCTTCAACATAACTCATTTCATTAAATTTGATTGCCGATAATATTTTCTTATACGTATCTTGGTTGTTTTTAATCTCAGGGTGCATCAGGTATCATTTTTCCCATTATAAAAGCCGAAGGAGTCAGACAGATGTTCTTCCCGGCAACTGTTCCAGCATATTTTAGAGCTCCACCTGTTAATTGAGATGACGAATACAAGATTTTCAAACATAGAGCAAAAAGATAAAGAAAAAAAATGAGGCAGTCTAGGATATTGCCCTTTGAGTAAAGGTAGTTTGTATACTAGTATTACTTTCCTATAAAAGTTAAAGGAGAGGATACTGTGTAATACAATTTGTATTTCACTTTGGTAGGGATTTTTTCTTAGATTGGGAACAAGATATCCCTTTGAACTTAAATTGTACATTTCTTCAAACAGAATGAAAAAACTTCAATTCCATTATATCCTCTCTGGCAGTGGACTTGTGTGATTATGCATGTTACGATGGAAAAATTAACAGCCATGGTTAACGAAAGGGATCAGAACATGGAGATTACAATTAAATTGGTCGGGCTATGGGAAAATAATTAGAATTCAATACAAATTACTGCTAACTTCCAAATAAATGACTACTAACTTAACCAAGAATGACTACTAACTGTAATTGTTTACCAGTAGCCCGACCAGTTTATAATTCCCCCATTTATATACTTTCCAATATTGATCTCACGATGACAAGTTTCTGCTATGATCAACTTAGGTCATGTCATCAAATTCTTGCATAGAAAATTTGTAGTGGACACCGCGGTTAGTTTTCGTTGAAAACCTTTTAAATTTTTCATAAAATCTTAAAAAGTATAAACAAGATTAAAGATGCAAAGAAATTTTTGTGATGGCAATAGTTTGTCTCTTTGAGTAGTTAGCGTGAAGGTAGTCATCGTGCATGAGTTAGGCTTAGCAGCCTTAGTTGAGATATTTTTTCCGACCTCAGTAGTCTTATTAGGAACGAATCCAATAGCCACTGTTGAAGTATAACCTTGGGGCCCTCCTCTTCGAGAACCTAACAGCTCTGTTCTTTGAAGCCTTTGTAGCTTCTCTCTTCGAAGTCTTGGTAGCTTGGGAATTTCATATTCAATGGGTGCCTGAACAATTGATAACGATGGCACGATAGCATCATTTCTTCATCCCTCCTCCCTTCACTTAAATAGATGGGAGCTCATGGAAATAAACCACCACTTAGGCTGCGTTTGGTTTGAGTCAATGGAATGGAGTGCTGAATGGATGAGAATGAGAATGTGAATAGTCATTCCATACCATTGTTTGATAAGGGATAAGAATAAAATGAAAGAATTAGGTGGGACCCACTTTTAATAATTTCATTTATTAAAATATGGGAATGACCATTCATCTTGAGTTAAAAAGAATGACTATTCCTTCCATGGGTAGATCCACAAAAAGAAATAGTCATTCCATTCCTTTGGATTATCATATGCTCACTTTTTTTACGTTAATGGAGATGGTTAATGAAATCTCGATTATATTTCCTTTATCATTCCTTCATAACAAACGCAGCCTTGTATTTGTGTAAAAGTGAAAATAATGTCTCAAGTCCAATTACCGATAACACTTGTAACTTTTAACAGAAATCCTAGCAACAAAAAAAAGAAAAAAAAAAAAAAGGAAAAAAAGGCCCTAATCTTCCCAAGAATGAGATATCAACTAATGAACCAAGTTTCGTTGATGGATCAATAGTTAAACCAAACTGATGTGTAGGGCTTTGCATGGGTTTTCATTCATGTATAATAGTTCCTGTAACGTACTCTTTTCAGATTATGTCGTATCAATAAATCAAGTTTTGTTTTTCTTTTTGGGTAAAAAATCAAACTTTTGATCCCAAAATTAATTTATTAAGCTTTTCAATCAATGTGTTGATTTGATGAAAGATGAACCCATGTTAAGGATATTTTATATGGTGTATCAATGCAAACTGACTAATTAATAATTATTAAAAATTTCAAAATCCCTTATCAAGGTGACTTCCTAAAATTCATGTACGATAGTTGGCTCTGATTAAAAGTATAAGGGCCTAATAGGCGTAGATCTCATGTGGAACTTTCATTGGTATACTATACATTTGGCAAATTATTTTGAATCAAAAGTCACAATCATTTGAATTTTGATAATTAATAAAATTAAGATTTATGGACGGCTCCGCTTTAATCAACATTTGATTTTCATAATTAAGAAGTTTGTAGCCAGGAACACATCACCTACTATAAATTATTTCTATATTAAGAGTTGTAATGCGTGTATAATCATAATTATTACATGTCAGTGCCCTTGTGATTTTGTTAAGCGGTCAAACCCTAAACGTACTATTTAGAAGTCATTATTTTAATTCTTCACAGAAATCGTTACCTGTGTAGTGTATGGGCATGGGATAAGTCACACGGATCATTAGGAGATTAGTCTGAACAAAAATTTCAATGAGAATAAAATCTTGGATATTTCTAATAATTAATAATAAAAATAAAAAATTCGCATGCCTAGTGAACCACCATTTAATTCTGACAAGTGTGAAGTCAAATAAACCTGATTTATCACTCTAATCAATTAATAATAGTACATAAAACCTAGTCAACTAATCATTTTTTATTTCTCTTTTGGGTGCTAAACTAATCATGTTTTTTGGAAGTACGTAAATTTAGTAAATTTAGTAATAATAGTACACTCAAGTCAGTAAGTGTAAACTTTATACCACCATTTGTTCACTAATTTTGATCACCCCATGTTTGGCTCCCACGGTTTTAAAAACCTTGAAAACTTATTTGGCCTTATTTGCATGAAATTTTTATAATCCCACCAACGACCACTCTCTTTGACCAAACCAGCTTGACTTAAAGAACTTATCCAGTGCACCTCTTTGACTCACTAACCATCTTGTCTCTTACCCTATGATCAAGATTGGTACATTAGATTTAAAAAAAATATGGCCTAGAAAAAATGAATGAAAAAAAAAAAAAATTCTATGGTTTTAATGATTTAATTCAGTGCAAGAACCCTAATTTATGGAACACCCAACATCTGAAGTCACCATTGCAAGTTCTAACATCAGGCCATGTTTGTGCACTCCTTACAAATTGAAATGACCCTTTCATATAAAAGTTCAAAATTATAAGTACTCTCATAAATTGATGTTGGTATTGAAAAAGTGAAAATTTTTAGAGCGAGTTACAGATAGGTCCGTTACGGGCAAAAAATTACAGTTCAATACAAATGATTACTAATTTACTAATAAGTGACTACTAACTTAATTAAGAATGACTACTAACTATAATTGTTTGCCTGTAATGGGACCTTTCTATAATTCTTCCAAATTTGTAAATGGTCACAGTGTCACTATAGAAAATGCTTTTGGACCTCTTTAAAAGAACTCCCCCCATGATGTAGCATAATAGGCAACTTTGATAGTGCTATTGGCCCATTTCAATGATAGTTCTTTTTGGGAACTGTTAAGGAGGATCTAATAGCATTACTGATTATTTTTTTAAACAGCACCATTTAAAGAACCCTTGAGGAGTGGACAAGGGCATCCCATGAACTTGTGTTCTATAATTATCTAGTGCATATGAGACGAAAGAATTGCATGTGTCTAAAAAGATTAGTCAGGTACATAAACATCTAGAAATCTCCTGATATTAAAAAATTAAAAAAAATTTAAAAAAAATGGGCCCTAAATGATTGCAAATTTATATCATTTGGCATACAGGGTTTATAATATTATATACTACACCCTAACATATCCTTCACTGGAGTATATAATAATAATTTCAACAGTGGCAGGCGCACCCGCGCTTTCCAAACAATCCCTTAACCCAAGCTCCTTTTGAGGTGCGAAGGCCTATAAAAGGGCGCCAGTTAACTCAAACGCAAACATAGACGCAAACATTAACACACAGATCGACATTCTACTCTAGCGAGAGAGAGAGAGAGAGAGAGAAACAACAATCTGGTTGTGTTCTTCTTCTTCTGGCCATTTTCTCGTTGACCTTTGAAGATGGGTTATCAGTATATTTTGGGTGGAATTGTAGCTTCTCTGTTTGGGTTTGTTCTGTTCTACATTTCGAGAACAAAGAGGATGAACAACAACAACAACAAAAGCAGAGATGAATGTTGTTTGTGGGTCGCTGCGACGTGGAGTCAACGGAGCCCACGTGGGTCGTATTCGAGGAGGTCAGCCACGTATGATGGTGGGACAGATGGAGAGATCCAGGTGGAGGAGAGAGAGAAGCGACCTGAGGTAGCTTTTGGGGTGGGAGATAGGCAGGGAGAGAGTCGACCTAGTGGGGCGCGACCCGTGATTGGAGAGACTTCAGTCCAAATGAAGCCTTTTTGGAGGATCCCCTCAATCAAGGCAGAGATTCCTTGGTTGTTAGTGTTGTTGGTGAGGGGATTGAATTGACCTTAAATGAGGCCAAACGGGACCTTTTTATAGGGCTAAAGGGGTCTGGGACAGTCGTTGGTTGCAGGTGACAGTCAGACTTAGGGTGATGGGTAGCAGACCTATGCTCTCCCAAGTAGGTCGGCCACCTTACCCTGTTCCTGAGCTGATACCCATACCAGTCAGGCTTTATGCCTGTACGAGGTATGGGTTTGACCTGTTAACTGTCCCATCACCTTTTGAGGTTGTTGCTATGTCATGTCACTCCCCAGCTGTCCCCCAGATCGACTATAGAGGTGCAATTCCCGATGCCATGGGTGCGACCTCCTTAGAGAGCCTTCTCTCCATCCACCAGACCAAGATCCTCCAAGTGTCCCAAGTGCTGAGTGAAGCTAAGGTCGAGCGACCTTGCTTGAAAGCCAAGCTCGTGTTCGAGCCTCCCAGGTCCTGCCTCGACCCAGGCTAGTATTGAACTAGGGCCGTACCTTGAGGGTACCTCGAGGGGGATCAAGTAGATCACCGACCTCGACCCCTATCACGCGATGTGACAGGCATCCGACTCAAAGAGGTCGCATCGACCCGCCTTGAGATGGTTCGGGCATCCTCGATATTGAGGGCGTCCCTCCAAAGAAGGGGCATCCTCAAAGGGGGTGGACGTTTCCCTCGAGGGCATGTTGATGTGGGCGACAGGGCCGTGCTCGAGTGGGGTCGTCCAAATAGCGCCACTTAGGCGGCTGAAGTGGCGGAATAAGTCAAACCTTGTTGGTCAATTCTCCACGTGGCGAGGTATAATTGGTTTGACGTGGCAGCGTGTTTTGGGGTATCAACATTTGCCCCCATGCTTGCACGTGAGCTGCACGTGCAGATCGCGTGCGAGCATGCACGTGCCGGGTAGCGAGAGCAACATCAGTCCAAGTACAATTTTTTTTGCAGAAGTTGTACCATCGCGTCGATTCGGCGGAAGGTATGGATTCGTCTCCTTTTTAACAGCATTTAATGCCTATGACCGTCGTGGTCCTTTAATTGCTTAACGCGTTGACGTGTCGATCATTGAGGCGTCGAGATGATTTGTCGCATTTAATGCGACGGGATGCGAAGCGACATATCTGCAGGGCGCGCCTCTTCGCATTCGAGGTAATGATGATTTCTTCCTCCTATAAATAAGGTCCTTAGCCTCCGGGAGGAGCCTTCTTGCTTCCGTGATTCTTCTCTGCATTTTCTCCTTCTCTCTTCTCTACTTCGACTCTCTCAATCACTTTCCCAAACACTTGGAAGTCATGCCTTCTTTGCTAAGTTATAAGGACGGGTCGGTCCCCAAACCCCTCCCTGAGAAGGAATGGAAGAAGACGCCTTTACTGGATGACATCTTTTGGAGGATGGCAGACAAGGGCGAGTCGACCCTTGTCGCTTCCGTTGGTCATGAGCTTCTGTTGCCACAGGAGGAAATCGGCGTTGATGATGGGGTCCCTGTTTCTGGCGAGGCGACCCTCCGTTTTCGCCTTGAGCGAGGAGACTGCCCAGAGTCGGACATTCTGTATGCCTCCCACTCGCAAGTGGGAACAGGGTGGCAAGATTGGGTAGTTCACCTACTCTCTGTTCCAAACGTCAAGAAAAAGCTCGCTGATGCCGGAGTAGCCAACGCAGTTCGTGTGACTGGCAACAACACTTTGGCCCGAGATAAAAGAGGCTTGGCGACACTGATTTCTCGATGGTGCGTAACGACTCATACATTTGTCGCGGCCTGGGGCGAGTTTACCCCGACCTTGGAGGATGTGGTGGTGTTAACCAGGCTAGAACCATTTGGTGAAGCCGACCTATTTCAGATTACCTTGGACAAACAAGAAAAGGAGATTGAAGATTTTCTGAAGGGCGCCCTAGCGACCTCAGCTAAGTTGAAATCTGTTCATGGGAAGAAAGGAGGCGACCCAGCCCGTAAGGCGAATTTTGCAAGTTGGATTAGGCTGTGGTGGAAAGACTACCCAAAGAAACCCGAGGGCGGAGCCGCTGTCAATGGGTCGAACTTTGGCCATCGATATAGCTTGGAAGCATTTCTAAGTTACTGGCTCAGTCGATATGTATTTGAAGGCGCCCCGGAGGATGGAGTGAATGCAGCCGTCTTTCCCATCGCCATCCGGATTGCTAAGGGGGAGCAGTTCGCTTTAGCTCCAATTTTCCTTGGGTCGCTCTATCGTCGGCTCGACCTTCTGAAGGCTGATTGGGAGAGGTCGATGGGGCGATACAATGTCAACACTTTTGCATCGGCCTCTTTCCTCCAAATGTTCATGTATGAGCGATTCAGGGGGTTTGGTCCTGCCCCTAATACTTTTGAAGCCGTGAGAGAGGAGACAAGGACAGTGGGTGGAATGGAAGTCGTTGTTACAGTCCCCCAAGAAATGCCTAGGGCTTGGAGATGGAGAAAGATCTCACCTCGTCGTTTTTCTGATTATGTGGACAATGAGTCCTTATTTGAGTTTCGAGCTTACACCGATCGACCCACCGCTGTGAATTATAGGGAGTTCTTTTTAGACAACCGAACTTTGTGGGATTTGAACCGGGATGAGTTTACTGAAACTAACTGCCGCATCTTTGCAGCAGTAAATGCCACACACCTGCCTGCCATGCATGATGGGGCGAAGCAGGTCGCCCTATATAGTCCCAACAGGGTTCTTCGCCAATTTGGCTACGACCAGGGGACCCCTGTTCTCCCAGTGGGCGACCCATCTCCTGATGAAGTCTCAGATCTCTTCCTTTTGACAAACTTCACTCGCCTTTGCACCGTCGCTTCAGTCGACCTCCCAGGAAAAACTCGCGTCGGGCTATATACTGAAGAAGGTTACAAGTTCTGGACTCGCTCTGTACAAACACTTCGCACTTTCGTGAAATCCAAAGCAAATAAGTGCCCAATTCATGATATTTTCAAGGGGGATTACTCCCTAAGAATTCCAACAAAATCGTCTTTAGTTAAGAGAAAGGCCATCGAGCCAGTGCTCCCAAAGCAGACAAGGTCGAAAAAGAAGAAGGTCGATGAGGTACACATTTTTATAATCCATCTTGCAAAATTGTGATTATATATTCTTTTAATCCTTGACATAATCTATGCAGGAATCATCCTGCCAACAAACTTATATGATTTTTTATGCTTTCTCCACGCCTGTGCAGGGGTCATCCCATCAGGTCGCAGTGGAGGAAGAAGAAGCAGAAGTCGGAGGGGTCGAGCTTGTCAGGAAACCTCGTAGCTCGGGGCGAGATGAGAGCAGGGGGGAGTCTGTGGGGGGCACTCAGGGTGAGACTGTAGAGGTACGTCATGGTAGAGGCAAGGTTATGAACATCCTTGCGGAGGTGTTAGTCTCTCACGCAATAATCCCTGTTCCTTGTTTTCAGGAGCTCCTGGAATCTTTCGAGGGAGGTGACAGAGTCACGATTTTAGCAGGGGAAGGTCAAGGCACCCCCACTCTTACTCCAGGTCGTGAAGTGGAGAAAGAGATAGAGAGGGAAATCAGTACTGATGCTGATCTCACTGTACCTCGCCTTCCGGGCGAGGGAGAGGAAGATGAAGTCGAGGAACCAGAGGATGAGGATATGGAGGACGAGGGGGGTGAGGTTGATGCCCCTGAGGGCGAGGACCCCGAGATGGTGTTGGAAGAGAAGCAGGATGTTTTGCAAGTCTCTTCTGATACCGATGACGAAAAAGATGATGCCACTTTGACTGCCATCCAACAGAGGGTGATGGAACAGGGCGACCCACCTGTCCCCACTTCCAGCCAAGACAAGATACCACTGTCCTTGGAGCAAGTCGCTGGTACCGAAGAGACTCAGGCGACTCAAACTCCTGTTGGTACGGACTATTATTTATACCTGTTATGGCTTTCATTTTGTCATTCATCATTCATCATTTTTTTTGCAGCTCGACATGTTACCCTCCCAGCTGTTTTTAGCACTCCAAAATCACATCCTGGAGGTAGGCGCCGTAGGGACCCAAAACTGGAGGGCATGGAGCAGGTCGAGGGTTTTTGGGTGAAAATCGAGAAGGCTCCACTGGTTCGGGCAATTTTCGCGAAGTATGGGGACATTGCCCAGGGTTGCGAGTTCTCATCCTTCAGCATGAAATGCCAATGCATGAATTATCTGATTTTCATAGTAGAGACCCTTCAAACTGAGAAGCCAGAGTCGCTTACTGCAGAGGACGTCGAGGCTATCGAGGATGGCTTGAAGGATTTGGCTCGCAGTGGCTTTCGTGTGGACTGGCTGGATGCCCGGGTGGCCCCTTTTCGTCCTCTCTTCAAATTTGTCGATGCGCATATGGATCTTCAAGATGTGGAGATCGACCTAAAAAATCTTCGCGAGGAGCGCGCAACACTGGATACTCGTATAGCCGACTTGGAAAAGCAGGAGGATCTTTTAAAGGCTAGGATGGTGGCGGCTCGAGCTGAAGTTAGGTCTGATCTCGACATTGATGGCGTCATGGCTTCTGACATCGTTTGAAATGTCGAGTCCCCCCCCCCCTTTTTGAGTTATTGATGTTTATGTAAGGATGTTATCTAGACAAATTTTTTGGTTTTGTCAGGGCGATGCCCTTTGCTGAATTTGTAATTTTTGAACACATGAATGGAAATACATTCTTCTTTTGCACATGAATTTGAGTACAAATCTATTCATTCCCCGTGAATTCTTCTGACATCGATAATTCAAAAGGAATCAAAAGATATCTTGCAAAAATGACAAAATAGTACTAAGTCGACTTCATCAGGGGCAGTAGGCTTTGATCCACATCGCATTGATGGGTGGAAGTAGATTGTCAGAGTCGACTGGAGATATGCGGTAGTACCCACTCTCATTTGTTTCCCTTACGACATAGGGACCTTCCCACTTAGGAGCAAACTTGTTAGGAGCTGAGAGGCCTCGCCGTACAAAATCCTTAGTTTTTAGAACTAGGTCGCCCTCCTGGAACACCCTGGGTCGCACCATCCTGTTGTAGGATCGAGCTACCCTCTGTAGGTAGACTTGAGATTTCTCCCAGGCTTTATCCCTTCTTTCCTCCAATGCCTCAAGCTCGGCTCGCCTCGTGTCTGGGTCGACCTCACTAGCCAGAGCCATGCGAGCTGATGGTATGGCGATTTCCACAGGGAGGACAGCTTCAGTCCCATAAACTAGAGCGAAAGGAGTAGTCCCAGTGGCTTCCTTCTTTGAGGTCCTATATGCCCACAGGGCCATGGGGAGTCGATCGACCCATGATTGAGGCGACTCATCTACCATTTTACTTAGGATCTTCAAGAGGGTTTTGTTGGTTGCCTCTGCTTGCCCATTCCCTTTGGGATAGTAAGAGGTCGACTTGACATGGGTGACTCGGTACCTATCGAGGAGATTCCTGACATGTCGATTTACAAAAGGGGTCCCGTTATCAGACAAGATCCTGTTAGGGATGCCAAATCGACAGATGATGTTTTCTTTGATAAAATTGGCCACTGCTTCTCCTGTTGCTTTTCTGAGCGATACAGCCTCGACCCATTTGGTGTAACATTCCGTTGCTGCGAGGATCCATATGTTTCCCCTTCCTCCTGGCGATATGGGTCCTATGAGATCCATTGCCCAAGTGTGGAAAGGCCATGGAGTCGAAATGCTCTGTAGTTCAACTGCAGGTGCATGGATGCGATTAGCATGCATTTGGCAAGGTTGGCACCTCTTAACATGTTGCGCTGCATCGGTTTCCATGGTCGGCCAATAATAGCCAATACGGAGCAGCTGTAGGTACAGCTTGGTGCCGCCCTGGTGTTCTCCACACGCTCCTCCATGGACTTCCTCCAAAACTCTTTGTGCTTCAAGGTTGGAGAGACATCGCATCGGCGCACCCTCAATTCCTTTTCGGAACAGCTCTCCGTCCTTGGCGAAATATCTGGGGGCCTTTCTCTGAATGACAATCGCATCTTTCTTCTCTAGAGGTAGGGCGCCTTCCGTGAGGAAGTCGATGTAGGGTTGTCGCCAATCTCTTTCTTCCACAAAGTTGCACTCTGTTGGGTCGGCCAATTGGTGGCACTTGAGACAAGCTTTTTGGATGTTGGCTGCATCTTGCGACATAGATGGCCAGTAATACCCTTGTCGCTGGATGCGTCGATACAGAGGAACTTCGTTCTGACCACAGTACTGCGAGTGCATCGTGTTTAAAATTTTGCGAGCCACCTCTTCATTGATGCACCGAGCTAGAACGTGGTCTGGTCTCCTGTGGTACAGCTCGCCTTCAAGAACCACATACTTCTCTAACCCCTTGATTGTGTTTAGGCGACTTTGTTTACTGGACAGTTGGTCAACTATCGGCTTCCTCCAATCATCTTTGGCCATCTCATCTTCATGGATCAGGTCGAGCATAGTGCAAGGCATAGGTCGCCTGGTGACCTTGATGTCGAGTTCCTCCCCATGCATGGTGACCTTGGAAGCCAGAGTTGCAAGGGCATCTGCATGTCGATTACCAGATCGAGGTTGGTGCTCGACCCTGACCATTTCAAACCTATCCAGCAGCTTCTGTACTATGGTTCTGTATGGTGCTAGGGCGATTTCCTTTACAGCGAATTCTCCTGATGTTTGCTTGATCACAAGGTTGGAATCCCCCCGTATACAAAGGCGAATTGCCCCAATCTGAAGGGCAGTGAGGAGGCCAATCACGAGTGCCTCGTACTCAGCTTCGTTGTTGGTACAGGGGAAGGCGAGTCTGTAGGACTGGGACACTGTTTCCCCATCTGGGGTTGTGAAAACGATTCCAGCACCACCTTCTCCTCCTGCTGCCGACCCATCAAAACTCATGTGGTATTCTCCACCTACATTAGCCCAGGCTGCCTCGACCAAGTCTCCGGGGATATCCTCTGCTAATGGCTCGTGCTTGCCACTGGGGAAGTAAGCTAGCAGGTCGGCCAATGCTTGACTTTTGATTGCTGTGGGTACTTTGCAAAGGATATCAAATTCTGCCATGAGTAAAAGCCATCGAGCCGCCCTCCCTGACAAAGCAGGTCGAGTGAGGAGATATCGGAGTGGGTCGCACTTTGTCATGAGGTGTAAGTCATGAGCCAGCAGATAATGTCTAAACTTTTGACAAGCAAAGACCAAAGCCAGACAATGTCGTTCGACTGGGGTATATCGCACCTCCGGGCCGCGAGTGACTCGGCTTATGTAATAAACAGGCTTTTCCTGCCCGTCGACTTCCTGTGCTAGCAGAGCGCCTACGGAGTTTTCCGTTGACGTGAGATACATTCTGAGGGGCTTTCCAGGTCGAGGTGGAATCATGGTGGAGGTGGAGGTGAGTGCTGCCTTGATTTTCTCGAAGGCGACCTGGTGCTCTTCCTCCCATTTAAAGGGCGCCTTCTTCTTCATCAAGGAACCGAATGGCTTCATTACTTCTGACAAAGCTGGGATGAAGCGCCTTACGTAAGAGACCTTGCCGAGGAAACTTTTGAGCTGTTTTTGAGAGGTGGGAGGTGGCATTTCGCGTATGGCTCGAGCCTTAGAGGGATCTATGTCGATACCATGTCGATGCACTAGAAAGCCAAGGAATTTTCCTGAAGAGACCCCAAACGCACACTTGAGGGGGTTCATGCGAAGCTGGTAACGGCGACATCTTTCAAAGACGGCCTTCAAATCGGCGACGTGACTCGCTTGCACCTTTGACTTGACCACTATGTCGTCGACATAGTCCTCCACCGTTTTGTGAAGCATATCATGAAATATGGCGGTCATAGCTCGCTGATACGTTGCCCCAGCATTTTTCAGCCCAAAAGGCATAACATCGTAGTAAAAGTTGCCCATTGGCGTTCGAAAAGCGGTCTTTGGGGCGTCTTCTCGAGCCATTTTGATCTGGTTGTACCCACTAAATCCATCCATAAAGGAGAACAGCTCGTGCCCCGCAGTCGCATCGACCAGCGTGTCGAGGTTGGGCAAAGGAAACTCGTCCTTGGGACAAGCTTTGTTGAGATCTCTGAAGTCGATACAGCATCGAATTTGCCCGTTCTTCTTTTTGACTGGTACGATGTTAGCGAGCCACTCAGGGTGCTGTATAGGCTTGATAAAACCGGCTTCAAGAAGTTTTTCTATTTCCGCTTTGATTTGGAGTTCAAGTTCAGGTCGAAACACCCGAGCAGGCTGCTTTACAGGTCGTGAGGTTATCGCAGCATCAAGGCGATGCACTGTGATCCTGGGGTCGAGACCAGGCATCTCTTTATAACTCCAGGCAAAGACATCGGTGTAATCCTTAATCAACGCGATTATGGATTGCTTCTGTTCCAAAGGGAGTTGCTTACTGAGGAAGATCGGCCGTGGTGAGTCGCCTGGGTCGGCGAGGTCGATCTTCTCGAGTTCCTCCTCTTGCGGTCTGGGCTCGTCCTGCAGGCATTCTGGTGCAGCCAACACCTCAGGAGGGTCGATGGTTGTATTCAGACATTCCTTTGGGTGGGGGTTTAACCCTGTTGGCCTAGGGTTTACCCCCGTTGACCGTCATAAACCATTGACTCTGTACACGATCTTCCCATCGGGGTGGAGAATCCTGGTGGCTTTCGGTGATTCTTTCTCTGGTGGTGGACTCAGGCGAGGTCGCTTTCCCTTATCCTTCAGTTCGGGAGCAAAACACCCTCTTTTAGCATCTTCCCATTTTGGCAATGGCATAGGCTGGACCTTGGAAGGAGTTGCTTCTCCTTCCGGAGATACCTCGTCAAAGAAGGACGCTTCGGCGATGTGGGCCTCATGCCTTTCGAAAGGCGATGTTGATGCTGGTACAACCACCATTTTTCCTTTAAGCCTGAGTTTCAAACATTGGTGGAATGTAGACGGAATGGCCTTGAACCTGTGAATCCAAGGTCGACCCAATAGTACATGGTACGAGGTCGAGCTTTCAATGACATGGAATCTAGTGGCCGACTTGGTGGGGCCGACCTCCAGGTCGAGGGTGACATGCCCCATAGTCTTCTCTCCTTTTGCTGCGAACCCGGAGATCTCTATGGTCTGCCTGGTAACTTTGTTCAGGGGGATACCTGCTGAAACCAAAGTGTTAGCCGATATGATATTCACTGAGGATCCTGGATCGAGTAAGGCCCGTCTCAGCTCGACCCCATTGATGAATGCTGTGACATACAGGGGTCGATTGTGATTTATGTATGGTGTTTCAAGATCAGCATCGCTGAAAGTGAGGGTAGTGTCATGATTCTTGATGGAGCGTTTGATCGACCCTGCATCGGAGAAAGCTTCTTCATTTGTTTTGTGGGCGAGATAGACCATGGCCTTGGTTGCCTCGAAGCGTAAGGGCTGTGAGAAACCCATCTGATCATAAAAAGCTTTGAACTTTACATGGTCCTGGAGCTTCTCAGCTAGAGAGTCGTACTCGCCTTGGCTCGCTTCCTCATCACCGCAGAGGTCGAGATAGGCAGCTGTCATGGCCTGCCCTGCCCCATTATGTGCGGGAAATGGATCTGTATCGATATCTCGAGGTGGGGCGACCTCCAAGTCGCCATTTTTGAGTTTTTTGTCAAAGAATCTGCGGAGAGCCCAGCAATCTGAAGTAGCATGCTTGTTGAATCGGTGATAGGCACAGTAGTTGGGTCGAGCTCTGTCAGCTGCAGTAGGTCGAACCGTGACTGGAGGGAGGCGAATAATGTGGTCTCTGACCCACCCGTCAAGCACTGTCAGTACCTCGTCCATGGGACAAGGAAAAGGTGGGGGTTCCTCGACCTCCTTTGCCTTCTTGGAGGATTCATCTTTCTTAGGGCGTTTCGTTTCAGCAGCCGCTGCAGCTGGTGCTGAACCTCTTTTTGGGTTCCTCCAGTCTGACCTGGGAGCGCTTCTGGCGAGTTCCTCCTGTTTGCTGCGGTGAGTGTTTTTGGCTGCTTCGCAGAGGCGAGAAAATGACCCAAGGTTTGAGTTCTCAAGATGCAACCTGTACGATGGAAGCAAACCATTTAGGCATACCTTTACCAAATTTTCTTCAGTGATTGGGTCGTGGCACCGCATCGCCTTTTTCCTGAACCTTTTGATGAACTCGACGGGATCCTCATCTTTCTTTTGTCTTTCTTGGCTCAGAGTAATGATAGTGAGCCGCTCCTCCACATAAAAGAACTTGCCGTGGAAAGCGAGAACCATTGCGTCCCAGGTCGGTATGGATTCCGGGGCAAGATTGGAATACCAAGAATAAGCATCGACGGTGAGTGATTTTGAAAACTCACGAAGTCGCAAATTCTCGTCAGATCG
Organism: Liquidambar formosana; assembly: GCA_039720395.1. NCBI lineage: Eukaryota > Viridiplantae > Streptophyta > Magnoliopsida > Saxifragales > Altingiaceae > Liquidambar > Liquidambar formosana. The sequence goes on from CM077823.1 coordinate 29,594,047, forward strand.
ATGGGGTCCTAGTGCGTCAAGAAATCGCACTACATGCTCTCGGGCATTTCCATCTATTCCGTTGAATAAGGGGAATTTCAGGGGTGGCGTATACCCTGGGGGGTATGGTGCACTTGCCAGCTCGAGTGGGTATGGAGGCCTCATGTCGAGCTCGGGTGCTGGTGGCAAAGTGAGCCTAGCTCGCTCCATCGCCATTCTTTTCTCCATTTCTTCAACGGTGACAAACTTTTGCGCTGGAGGTACTGGCGGTGTATGTCCTGGAGGGGCCCGCCTACCGTTCTGGGCCGCTTCATCCTGGGCCGATGCTCCCATAGACGGTCCTCCCTGAGGGTTGGCCCCATGAAGAGGGTTCTCGCCCTCAAGGCGAGGCTCGCCTGTTGGTGGGTTCTCTCTTTGAGAGCGTAATTCTTCCAGGATCCGATTTTGGGTGTCATTGATCGCTGTGAGTGTGGGAGCTAGGATGTTAATGAGATCATCCAATGGAGGATACTGAGATCCTCGAGACTGGCGAGATCGCCGACTTTGGCGACTTTGACGGGATCGGGCTCCACGTCCAGACTCGCTGGATTCCTCCTGATTGCTATCTGCTCTTAAGTTGGCAGCTCGAGCCCTTGAAGTTCCGGCCTGCGTGCTTCCGCGGGTAGTCACCATCACGTGTACTGCCTCCCCAGCGGAGTCGCCAAAATGTTTGTGGGTCGCTGCGACGTGGAGTCAACGGAGCCCACGTGGGTCGTATTCGAGGAGGTCAGCCACGTATGATGGTGGGACAGATGGAGAGATCCAGGTGGAGGAGAGAGAGAAGCGACCTGAGGTAGCTTTTGGGGTGGGAGATAGGCAGGGAGAGAGTCGACCTAGTGGGGCGCGACCCGTGATTGGAGAGACTTCAGTCCAAATGAAGCCTTTTTGGAGGATCCCCTCAATCAAGGCAGAGATTCCTTGGTTGTTAGTGTTGTTGGTGAGGGGATTGAATTGACCTTAAATGAGGCCAAACGGGACCTTTTTATAGGGCTAAAGGGGTCTGGGACAGTCGTTGGTTGCAGGTGACAGTCAGACTTAGGGTGATGGGTAGCAGACCTATGCTCTCCCAAGTAGGTCGGCCACCTTACCCTGTTCCTGAGCTGATACCCATACCAGTCAGGCTTTATGCCTGTACGAGGTATGGGTTTGACCTGTTAACTGTCCCATCACCTTTTGAGGTTGTTGCTATGTCATGTCACTCCCCAGCTGTCCCCCAGATCGACTATAGAGGTGCAATTCCCGATGCCATGGGTGCGACCTCCTTAGAGAGCCTTCTCTCCATCCACCAGACCAAGATCCTCCAAGTGTCCCAAGTGCTGAGTGAAGCTAAGGTCGAGCGACCTTGCTTGAAAGCCAAGCTCGTGTTCGAGCCTCCCAGGTCCTGCCTCGACCCAGGCTAGTATTGAACTAGGGCCGTACCTTGAGGGTACCTCGAGGGGGATCAAGTAGATCACCGACCTCGACCCCTATCACGCGATGTGACAGGCATCCGACTCAAAGAGGTCGCATCGACCCGCCTTGAGATGGTTCGGGCATCCTCGATATTGAGGGCGTCCCTCCAAAGAAGGGGCATCCTCAAAGGGGGTGGACGTTTCCCTCGAGGGCATGTTGATGTGGGCGACAGGGCCGTGCTCGAGTGGGGTCGTCCAAATAGCGCCACTTAGGCGGCTGAAGTGGCGGAATAAGTCAAACCTTGTTGGTCAATTCTCCACGTGGCGAGGTATAATTGGTTTGACGTGGCAGCGTGTTTTGGGGTATCAACAAATGTATCAAGACCTCTCCAAATGGAGAATGCCGGCCAGAGATCGCCGGAAGTACTGACGTCATCATTGTCGGTGCCGGTGTTGCTGGCGCCGCTCTTGCCCACACTCTTGGCAAGGTGTTTAACCCTTTCTCTCTCTCTCTTTGCATAAATATACATACATACATACATACATACATACATGTATTGTTTATGATTTTTCTTTTCATTTTTCCCTAAAATTACACTCTGTTTAGTTTCCAAGAAGCCTGAAAAGAAAAGAAATTTGTAACTCTTACATTTTATACTGTTTAATTTCCGGAAAATGAAAGCCAATGGCTCCTCGGGTCTAGTGGAATGTCCGATCCCAATAGGGGTGTGGGGTTTGCAGAGGTCTTGGTTTTGAATCCGCGTGTGTGGGTGCAATTTTTTCCTATTTTTTGGCCAAAAAAAAAAAGGGAAAAAAAATCCGGAAAATGAAACAGTAATCTTAGCTCAACCAGATAATTGTGGAAGACACGAACGAGAAGATAAATTCGTATCCGTTACAGAAAATTATTACGGAGTACGTTCTTATATTTACTTTTCCTTTGGTTTTTCAGAAAGCAAAGTTCTATTGTTAGGAATTTCTCGAAAGGGTTTTAACGATTTAGTCTCAAAGAAATTTCCCAATGTCTATTGATCTAATTCATAGTACCTGTCCATGGGATCAAACTTATTGAATAAAAATCTCTACCTAAAGCCCTTTTTAGCTTCCGTTTTGCTTCCATGTAGTTCCTTTTCTTTATAAGATGCTTGAATATATCTGGGTCACCAAACACCAATGAATTCCCCTGCAGTATTGCCTAATTGAATTTATTTACAAGTTCACAAGCTAAAATTATATATATGAAACAGAAGGCTTAAATAAACTTGACAACCCATTTAGCATATGATCTAACATAAACTATGGTTTAATTTTTAATTTTTTAATTTTTCACTCCTGATTACGAACAATTTTGCAAAATCGAATATGTAATTTTTTCTTTTCGTGGTAGTTGGGGTGTTGATAACTTATTGGCTGTCATTGTTGTCATTCCTTCAAGAGGGCATTCTTTGAACCTAAGTAGCCTTTTTAAGTGCAAGTTAACTTCAAATTTACCAAGTATTTGTGAAAACATGGAGCCGGAAGAATAACCAGAAGGTCTACAGAGCTATAACAATCTGTTCTAGATGCAAACAAAGAGGATTTGGGAACATACCCAAGAAGGGGAAAAAAAATTCTGCAGTCATATTGCTTGCATGCATGAGGGTTATATCTTTTTGCACTTGTGTTTTTGAGTTTGATCTGCAACCTTGTTTTGTGCTACTCTTTCCAGGATGGACGCCAAGTGCTTGTGATAGAAAGGGACTTGACTGAGCAAGACAGGATTGTTGGTGAACTGCTACAACCAGGGGGCTATCTGAAGTTAATTGAGTTGGGCCTTGAGGGTAAGTGATAAGAGTCAGCAACATGTTAGCACATTGGTTGAAGAAATTTGTGACAATTTCTCTTACACTATCAAATTTGTTGTGTAGTTATTAAAATTAATGAATCTTTCCTGCTTACTTTGGTCTCACAAGTAGATATTGACTATGATATTTAAAATGTATGAATGCTGCTGCAGATTGCGTGAATGAAATCGATGCTCAGCCTGTGTTCGGTTACGCCCTCTATAAGGATGGGAAAAATACTAGAGTGTCTTATCCTTTGGAGAAATTTCACTCAGATGTTTCTGGCAGAGGCTTTCACAATGGACGTTTCGTACAAAGGATGCGGGAAAAAGCTTCATCTCTCCCAAAGTATTCTTCCTTTATCTTCACAGATAATCGTTTCAAGTTATTTTAGTCAATTTTCTGGTCCACAAAATTATTATTAAAATAAATGATAGCTTCCAATATAATCTGAAATTCCTAAAAGTAAGGGGTAGTGTTTTGGAAGCTTGTATGTTGTTCTTTGAGTCTGAGTGATTGTTTTCAAAATAATCTCCATTTCTTATTAGCTTCTTTCTCAAATTTCTGTACAGTGTTACATTGGAACAAGGAACAGTGACTTCTCTAATTGAAGAAAAGGGGACAGTCAAAGGGGTGCAGTACAAAACTAAGACCAGTCAGGAACTGACAGCATATGCTCCTCTCACCATCGTTTGTGATGGTTGCTTTTCAAATTTGCGACGATCTCTCTGCAACCCTAAGGTGAGGATACTGTGTTAATCTTGTAGACCTCTTTTTTTCGTCAATATTTTACAGATATTAGTTGAAAGATACATTCAAGTCTGCATTTGATATGGTTAAGGGTGTGGATTTTGGCATGAGTAGTGTTCTGTCTTCCTTTGAGCTTGAGATGAACACAGTGCTATTCTATTTTCTGCAGGTGGATGTGCCCTCTTGTTTTGTTGGTTTGGTCCTGGAGAACTGTCAGCTTCCATATGCAAATCATGGACATGTTATTTTGGCAGACCCTTCACCCATCTTGTTTTATCCTGTCAGTAGTACGGAGATCCGCTGTTTGGTTGATGTACCTGGCCAAAAAGTACCTTCTATTTCTAATGGTGAAATGACCCACTATTTGAAAACTATGGTTGCTCCTCAGGTAGCTACAACTTGTTTCATTTCTACATTTTGTTTTTATTTGAATGCTTTCGAAATTTAGATTGAACCGTTTCATTCCAATGTTGTTTCCTTTTTCCCCTTTAATAATATTTTTAACTAACCAAGGCATATGCATATTTTAAGTTTGTTCCCTACAAACTAATAGTTTGAACTAATCAAGGGATTTGCATATTTCAAGTTTTCTTCCTACAAACTAATAGTTTGATCTAATCAAGGGACTTGCATATTACAGATCCCCACTGAGCTGCACAATGCCTTTATATCCGCAATTGACAAAGGAAACATAAAAACAATGCCAAACAGAAGCATGCCAGCTACTCCCTATCCCACTCCAGGTGCACTTCTTTTGGGGGATGCATTCAACATGCGACATCCTTTAACAGGAGGAGGAATGACTGTGGCTCTGTCTGATATCGTCATACTAAGGGATCTTCTTAGACCCCTACGGGATATGAATGATGCATCTGCCCTTTGCAAATATCTTGAATCATTTTACACCCTACGTAAGGTAAGGAATGAAATGCTTTTATTGTCTCTGAATTTTATATTCTGGGCTCTATAGTATTGCGGTGTTGCCCATGGGAGAAAAAAAAAAAGGATGTTGCTGTTGTTTTTGTATGAAATAAATTAATGGAAAAAATGTGGGATTATCAACTCATGCAATGGCATGGTTTTTTTTTTTTTTTTTTGCAGCCGGTGGCGTCTACAATAAATACATTGGCAGGTGCTCTATACAAGGTATTTTGTGCATCGACTGATCCAGCAAGAATGGAAATGCGCCAAGCATGTTTTGACTATTTGACCCTTGGAGGCATCTGTTCAAATGGACCAGTGGCTCTACTCTCTGGTCTAAACCCCCGCCCATTAAGCTTGGTTCTCCATTTCTTTTCTGTGGCAATCTATGGTGTTGGCCGCTTATTACTTCCGTTTCCTTCACCAAAACGAATGTGGATTGGAGCAAGATTGATTTCCGTACGTATCTATTTTTTTTCTTTTAACCGAAAACTCTTCAACAGAACTCGTTTCCTTAAATTTGATTGCCAATAATACATTATGATATATTTGTTTTTTGTTTTTAATCTCAGGGTGCGTCAGGTATCATTTTTCCCATTATAAAAGCCGAAGGAGTCAGACAGATGTTCTTCCCGGCAACTGTTCCAGCATATTTCAGAGCTCCACCTGTTAATTGAGATGACGAATACAAGAGTTTCAAACAAAGGAAAAAAAAAATGAGGCAGTCTAGGATATTTCCCTTCAAGTAAAGCTAGTTTGTATACTAGTATTACTGTCCTATAAAAGTTAAGGAGAGGATACTGTCTATTGTAATTTGTATTTCACATTGCTAGGATTTTTTCTTAGATTGGGAGCAAGATATCCCATTGAATTTACATTATACAAGTTTTCAACTCACTGGAAATGGACTTGTGTGATTTTGCATGTTACGATGGAAAAATTAACAGCCATGGTTAACGAAAGGGATCAGAACATGGACAATGCAATTAAATTGGTCGGGCTATGGCTAAATAATCACAAGTCAATAGAAATTACTACTAACTTCTTAGTAAATGACTATTAACTTGACTAAGAATGACTACTAACTTTAGTTGTTTACCCGTAGCCCGACCAATCTGTAATTCCCCCATTTATAAACTTGTCGATATTAATCTCACGTTGGCAAGTTTCTGCTATGTTCAACTTCGGTCATGTGGTTGGAGACCTTGGATTGCAGAGATGGAAGTTGAGGAATTATTTCTTTGTGAGGGCTTACATGTAATTGTGTTTGATAGGATTTTTGTCTAACGATTGCATCAAATTCTTGCATAGACGAAAATTTCTAGTGAACAGCACGGTTAGTTTTGGTAAAAACTTATTATATTATTCATAAAATCTTTTAAAGTGTAAACAATTAAAGTGGAAGAGTGAAAAAATTTTTGTAATGGCAATAGCTTGCCTCTTCAAGTAATTAGCGTGAGCAACTTAGTATAGTACCATTACAAAAAAAGAGCCTATCTGTAGCTTAGAGACCCACACCCACAGATTTGAAACTGTAGCCAAAATGTGACTAAAAGTGGCGTGGCTAAAAGCAGCAGCCACATATCCTATCCATCACCAAGCATAGCCACGGATTTATCGGTGGCTCCAAGGTGTGTCTCACCAATTTCTAAACAACCAAAAAAAAAAAAAAAAATTGTCCTTGGCCACATATGTATCCGTGGCTATGAATGTTGTGTGGCTGTATTCCGTTACTGACGACCCAGGTATACCATTTGTTTCATTTTCACGGCCCGAATTGCCCGATGATCCGGCCCAGACTATTTCCATGCCCACCACGGGCTGAGCTTCACAATCAATTAGATGTGTGGCAAAACAACCTCCATAATATACGGAACAGTCAGTTTGAGCTCACCTGGTTAAGCTCAACCCAACCTAAACCGTCACTTGACCACACCATGACTAGATCCGTATCTCACTATAAATAGGACAGCACAATGTTGAGCGAGTTATGCATAGTAACCTACCTACAGTACCATTTTCTCTCTCCTCACTTGACTTAAGTATCGGAGGGATGTTGGCCGGACACATTTCCAACAACCTCTGACGTCTGTGTGTTTCTTTGATTACAGGTATATTGCCGCCGTGAAGCAACTCCATCCTATTGATTACAGGTATATTGCCGCCGTGAAGCAACTCCATCCTATCACCTTGTGCTCGATTCGAATTCTTAATCACACAACTTTTGGCGTCGTTTGTGGGAAACTCATCGTGACGATGGCTTCACCACCTTTGAGCCATGGCTAGCTGGTAGCAGACCTGGTTTTCAGATTTGGTAAGGGAGGGAAAAGAGAACAATAGGTGGTGGAAGTGAAGATGGTGGTGGTCCGTTAGAGAGAAGAAACAGTGCTTGGCTGTCGTGGAAGAGATGTTGTTGGTGGGAATCATAGGAGTAGCCATCATTGGAGAAGAGCCATCGCCGATAGGAGTTGTTGCTCGTGGAACTATGTAAGAGAGAAATAACCCAAAACAAATCTAATAAATAGAAAAGGCTAAAACAAGAATTTCTAAACAATGGTTTTCCTTATGCTGAAATAATCTCTCAAAAATAAGGTTATGGAGTTAAAAATTCTTATAGTGAGTTTATTGTTAAAAGCACTCTTCTATTAGAAGTAATTGCAAATTCCCCTTAAAAGTATAAGGGTCTAATAGGCGTAGATCTCATTTGGAACTTTCAATATTGGTACGCTATACATTTTTGCGAGTTGTTCTGAATCAAAAGCCACGATCTTTTGAAATTTGTTTAATCAATAAAATTAACATTTAAGGTCACTCTGAAATTTGTCCACATTGAGAATTGCAATGCATATACAATCACAATTATTGCATGCTTGTGCCACTAAGATTGGTTTAGCAATTAGGACTTGGGTGTGCTTTTCAATAGTCATTATTTCAATTTATTACAAAGATCATCACTTATATAAATATGGGACATCTTGCACGGACTATTAAGAGTCCTAAACTTCTGTGAGAATAAAATTTAAGATACTCCTAATTGTTTTTTTTTTAAAAAAACCCTATTAATTTCGGGTTGCCGGCAAACCATTTAATTATGACAAGCGTGAGGTGAAAAAAAAAAACCCGATTTAACACTCTAATCAATTAATATCAGTACATACAACCTAGTCAACTAATCATTTTTTTTTTCTTCTTTTGGATGCTAATTAGTCATGTTATTTCCAAGGGGATTTTGATGAAGTCTACTGCTGACTGTTGACTTGACCCATCCCCACCATTTTCTCGTACTTCAACGGCTAGCACATTTTAAAGTTTAAACCCATTTTTTCTTTTAATTTTAAATTTTTTTCAAAATGCTTAATAAAAGAATAGGCTTCTACTCTCCTACAGAACTACGTAAATTTAGTAAGTGTAGACTTTATACTGTCATTTGTTCGCTAATTTTTTTTAACAACCTTGAAAACTTGTTTGGCCCTTTACGTACTTGCATGGAATTTTAATAATCCCTCCAATGACCACTCTCTTTGACCAATCAAGCTTGACTTAAAAGCGCTTATCCAGTGCACCTCTTTGACTCACTAACCCTCTTGTCTCTCACCCTATTATCAAGATTGGAACCTTAAATAATAATCAAAATATGTCCCAAAAAAAAAAAAAGTATTTCGTGTGTTTTATTTCCTCCGTCCTATAAAGATAGGCCATATTTGATAAAACATGTAGTTTAAGAAAAATCATCATTTCATTGGCTTTTCATTTATAAAACCCTATTTTTTCAAAAATACCCTCTCTTACTTTTTATTGGGTTTTGTACTAAAAGCAATTATTGAAATAAAAACGGGTGTTATAGGAAGTTTCAAAAAAATAATAATTTGACTTTTCAAAATAGACAAATATTTTGAGACAAAAAAATTGTAGAAATGACTTATCCTTGTGGAACAAAGGGAACACGATTTAATTGAGTGTGCGGGCACACTAATTTAAGGAACACCCAACCATATAATTTGCACAAATGCCCAATCAAGCCCTGAATGATTGCAATTTCAAGTGAATAATTGTGCTTATATAAGAATACAAATTTATAGCTTTTGGCATATGGGGTTTATAATACTACAAACACACACCCTGCCATGTCCTTCACTGCAGTATAACAATAATTTCAACTGTGGCAGGCGCGCCCGCGCTTTCCAAACAATCCCTTAACCAAACGGCTTTTGAGGTATGAAGGCCCATAAAAGGGCGCCACTTAAACGCAGACGCGAACACAAACACAAACACAAACACTGACACACAGACATTCTATTCTATTCTAGAGAGAGAGAGAGAGAGAGAGACAGCAATCCGGTTGTCTTCTTCTTCTTCTGTTCTTCTTCTGGAAATTTTCTCGTCGACCTTTGAAGATGGGTTATCAGTATATTTTGGGTGGAGTTGTAGCTTCTCTGTTTGGGTTTGTTCTGTTCTACAATTCAAGGACAAAAGGTAAGAACAGCGACATGAGCAGAGACGAATGTGTCAAGACCTCTCCAAATGGAGAATGCCGGCCGGAGATCTCCGGAGGTGCTGACGTCATCATTGTTGGCGCGGGTGTTGCCGGCGCCGCTCTTGCCCACACTCTTGGCAAGGTGTTTAACCATTTCTCTCTCTCTCTCTACATATATATTTCTTTCATTTATTGATAACTTGTTAAGATTTAAGGTGTGTGTTTTTTAATCATTTGGCTCAAAAAGATTGTTAAGATTTTTCTTTTTCCTCCCCCCCCCCCCCCCCCCACCTTAAAATTACATTCTGTTTGGTTCCTAAGAAATCCGGGGAAAAGAAAAGGAAAGGAAATTTGTGAGTCTTACATTTTATACTGTTTTGTTTCTGGAAAATGAAAGACTAATCTCAGTGCAGTACCTTTTTTGGAGGCATAAGGCCGGTAACTCCTGTGTGAATATTAGGTTCTTTTAATTACTTTTCCTTTGATTGAAAAACCAAAGTCCTATTGTTAGGATCATGTAATGATTTTATTGAAACTCAACAGGGTCTTAACGAATTCGTCTCACAGAGATTTGGAGCTAGAGAAATATGTGATTTTTTCATTGTGATGGACAAATTTGGAGATTGCTGTTGTTCTGATCATATGCAAATTGGGTTTTTGAGTAAAGTTACATAGTATTTTGGACCATTTTGATATGTCTATTGATGTAATTCGTGTTCGTTTGTCTTGGTGGTAGGATGAGTGGAGGTTTATTTAATAAAAAGAAGCTTTAGCTAATGCTTTTCTGGATTCCTTTTTGCTTCCATGTAGTTCCTTTTCCTTTTAAGATGCTAGTGTATATCTGGCCATTTGGGTCACCAAACACTAATGAATTCACTTGCAGTGTAGTCCAAATTGAATTAATTTACAAGTTCATTGGCTACAATTTTATATGTGAAATAGAAACCTTAAATAACCTGCCAACCCAATTAACATATGATAAAAAATAAACTATGGTTTTGAAATGTTGGTGTTTCACGCTTTCTGATCGCAAATAATTTTTAAAAATCAAACATGTAAAATGACTTATTGGCTGCCATTTTTGTCTTTCTTTCAAGGGGGCATTCCATGGATCTATCAGCCTTTTTAGTGCTAGTTAACTTAAATTTTTTTCGTGCATATCTGGTAATTGAGGACAGAGATTTGGGAAACAGACCCACGGAGGAAGAGAAAAATTATGTAGGGTCTTATTGATTGAATGCATAAGGGTTAGATTGTTTTGCATTTGTGTTTCCCGGTTTGGTTTGAAACCTTCTTTTGTGCTACTCTATGCAGGATGGATGCCGAGTGCATGTGATCGAAAGGGACTTGACTGAGCAAGGCAGGATTGTTGGTGAACTGCTACAGCCAGGGGCTATCTGAAATTAATTGAGTTGGGCCTTGAGGGTGAGTGATAAAGTTAATGAATCTTTCCTGCCTACTCCTGTCTCACAAATAGATGTTGACTGTGACATTTAAAACGAATGTGTGCTACTGCAGATTGTGTGAACGAAATCGATGCTCAGCAAGTTTTTGGTTATGCCCTCTATAAGGATGGGAAAAACACTAGACTGTCTTATTTCATTCAGATGTTGCTGGCAGAGGTTTTCACAATGGACGTTTCATCCAAAGGATGCGGGAAAAAGCTGCATCCCTTCCCAACTATTTTTCCATTTCCTTCAAAGATATTCATTTCTCGTTAATTAATTCAATTTTTTAATCCACAAAATTGTTCTTAAAATAAATGATGGGTTTGGAGACAATCTAAAATCCTGTAAGCCGATGTGTTTTTGGAAACTTGGACCAATCTGAAATTCTGTTTTCGAAGTAATCTCTATTTCTTATTCACCTCCTCTTTCTTGAATATCTGTACAGTGTGACAATGGAACAAGGAACAGTAACATCTCTAATTGAAGAACAGGGGACAGTCAAAGGAGTGCAGTACAAAACTAACACTAGTCAAGAACTAACAGCATATGCTCCCCTCACAATCGTATGCGACGGTTGCTTTTCAAATTTGCGATGATCGCTCTGCAACCCTAAGGTGAAGTTACCATGTAAATCTTGTTAAATAAACAACACTTCATTTACTAAAGGTTTCTAATTAGTCAATATTAACAAGATGTTAGTTGAAAGATTCATTCAAGTCTGCATTTGACATGGGTTCAGGTTTTGAAGTTTAGAATAAGTAGTGTTCTGTCTTCCTTTAAACTTGAGATGAACGTAGTGTTATTCTATTTTCTGCAGGTGGATGTGCCCTCTCTTTTTGTTGGTTTGGTCCTTGAGAACTGTCAACTTCCATATGCAAATCATGGACATGTTATTTTGGCAGACCCCTCACCCATCTTGTTTTACCCTATCAGTAGTTCTGAGATACGCTGTTTGGTTGATGTATCTGGCCAAAAAGTACCTTCCATTTCAAATGGTGAAATGACCCAGTTTTTGAAAACCATGGTGGCTCCTCAGGTAGCTACAACTTGCTCAATATCAATATTTTATCTTTTTTTTATTTTTTTTTTCTTTTTGATACTGATGAATGATTGTCACTCCAGAAGAGTTAAGGTATCAAATGAATTGAATGCCCTGTTTTAATTTTCATAGCCATCCAAAATAATCCTATTTTGTTGTTATAACATTTAAATTTAATTCATTAATTTTTTAAGAACAGAAATTGAAAATGCAAATATTTTAATTTTTTCTAAAAAATTATCTCATCCCTTTTCTTTTCAATCATTGTTTAGATCATTTTGGGGATGACACCATTTAACTTGAGAGCTTGTGCTTTCAAATGCTATCAAAATCGAGATAAAAATGTTTTATTTCATTGCTCTTTCTATTACTTCCTTAATAAGTTACTTGATCTCAGTTGGGGATTTCACAGAATCATATGAGCACCTTCCAAGTCTGCTTTGTACTTTACTAATAGTTTAACTAACCAAAGGACTTATATATTTCAGCTCCCCACTGAGCTGCATGATGCCTTCATATGTGCAATTGATAAAGGAAACATAAAAACAATGCCAAACAGAAGCATGCCGGCTGCTCCCTATCCCACTCCGGGTGCACTTTTATTGGGCGATGCATTTAACATGCGGCATCCTTCAACAGGAGGAGGAATGACTGTGGCTCTATCCGATATCGTTGTACTAAGGGATCTTCTCAGACCCCTGGAGATATGAATGATGCATCTGCCCTATGCAAATATCTTGAATCATTTTATACCCTGCGTAAGGTAAGCAACATTCTTATGTGTCCTATATGAGACTGTTGTTCTCTTTGTTCTATGTGATGTCGAAATACTTTTTATGTCTGAATTTCAAGTTCGGGGTTCTATAATATATATTGTTCATGGGGAAAAGAATGAATCCTATAGTTGTTTGTATGTGAAATTAATGTGGGACTATTTTGGAAAACAAACAATCAGCCTAGCTAATGAAAGTTAGTTCCAGCCAAAATGTGGGATTATCAGCTTACGAAATGGCATGGTTTTGTTTGCAGCCAGTGGCATCCACAATAAATACATTGGCAGGTGCTCTATACAAGGTATTTTGTGCATCACCTGATCCAGCAAGAAATGAAATGCGCCAAGCATGTTTTGACTATTTGAGCCTTGGAGGCATTTGTTCAAATGGACCAGTGGCTCTACTCTCTGGTCTAAACCCCCGCCCAATAAGCTTAGTTCTCCATTTCTTTTCTGTGGCTATCTATGGTGTTGGGCGCTTACTACTTCCCTTTCCTTCACCAAAACCATGTGGATTGGAGCTAGATTGATTTCGGTATGTATCCCTCCTTTTTTTTTTCTTTTTTTTAAAACTTTTCAATAGAACTCATTTATTACAATTTTATTGCTAATAATATTTTATTATAATTTTTTTTAATCTCAGGATGCATCTGGTATCATTTTTCCCATTATAAAAGCTGAAGGAGTTAGACAAATGTTCTTCCCCGCCACTGTTCTACCATATTACAGAGCTCCTCCTGTTAATTAAGATCACAAATACTAAGAGTTTCCGACAAAGAGGAAAAAAAAAAAAAAAAAAAAAAAAAAAAAAAAAAAAAAAAAAAAAAAAAGAAGAAAGAAAGAAAGAAAGAAAGAGTGGGTTAACATTTTTTTTTTTTAATTATAGAGAATCTAGTTTGTATCATAGTATTACTCAATCTCTTAAAGTTAAGGTGGGAATCCATGCTAAAATTAGGAGAGGATACCGGGCAATATTATTTATTTATTTGTATTTCACATTGCTTTGATTTTTTCTATATTGGGAACAACCAAACAAGTTATCCCAATGAACTTGAATTGTACATTTCTTTAAACAGAATTAAAATAAATAAATATTAATTCCATTATTTGCTCTCTCAATGGCAGTGGACTTGTGTACAGGGGCGGACCTACACTCATGCTTGGGAGGGCTTTGGCACCGCCAAAAATTTTTAATCCCTTTTCAACATGTTTAATTTTATGAAGTGATATTCTCAATTTTGATAAAGTGGCACCCCTAAATTTAATTATTTACCCTTAAACAATATCTTTTTATACTTGCATACATATAATATATGCGTATATGTGCTTATGTTTGTATGTTAAGGCGTAAGTGGCAACCCCAAACAAAAAGTTCTAGTTCCGCCCCTGCTTGTGTATTAAGATGGAAAAATAACAGCCATGGTTAGCAGAAGGGATCAGAACTTGGACAATGCATTTTATAAACTTGGAATGACTAGTTTCTGCTACGATTAACTGAGGTCGTGTGGGTGGAGTCCTTGGATTGCAGAGATAGAGGTAGAGTAATTCTTAATCAAATTCTTGCATACCAAATTAATCTCATCAGGTGACTAGTTGTTATCAAGTTAGGAATTTGTTGCAGCTTTGTACATTATACTATAACCTCTTTTTAGAAATAGATATGGACTAATGGTTCTGGAAGAGTGGATTGACTACAAATAGACATGTCCTTGATTTATTAGGAATGAAGGAGTGGATCAACTAGAATTTGGAGGAATAAGCAGACGTACAGTAATAATGTTGTAATGGTTGGGGATACAGTTGATACCATTAGATCTCAAGTCGGAAACTATACAAACAGAAAGCCAGAGGAGATACTGAGACCAAAAACATGGATTGGCTGGGTTAAGTTCAATACAGATGACTGTGCAAAGGGCTCCTGGACCAATTGATGGAGGTGGCTTGTTGAGAAATGAGGACGGAAACTGGCTGGGTGGGTATGTGGTTAACTTTGGCATAGCCATCAACATGGCCTCTGAATTATGCGCCAATATCCGCGGTCTGCAAATGGTATGGAAGCAAGGTATCATAGGAAAATGCTAAGTTGAAACAAAACCACAAGCTGCCATTAATTTTATAAAGGAGTGAAATCTATGTTGAGCAACAACTTTATAGCAGTAGTATTTAAACATGTAGGGAATATATGATACAGGAAAGAATTTCTATGTGCGCTGCAACATACGTATAGGAAGGCAAAAATTTGTGCAGATTGGTTGGCTAATCATACTCCCAGTGGCTCATTGGGGGTTATAGTTATCAGTGATTACGGTTGTCCCTCGCCCTCTCTGCCTCTATTAAGGGGTGACTCAGTTGGCGTGGCTACACCCTGCATTGGATTAGATAATTTGATGTTTACTATGCCCATACACATTATCGGCTGGCCTAATGTGGGATGTTGCAGGGTGAAACGCCTACTTATAGTTCTTGGTGGGTAGAGTAACCATTAGAATTTTTGTTTAATCCAAGAAAGCTTGCCATTTTCACATGGAAAAGAGGGCAAAAATTCATTTAATGTAAAGCAGCAGAGCAATAGAGACAACACATGGACAGCATAGCCAAGGCACACTGGCTATGACAGAAAACAACAAAATATATGCCTGGAACCCAACTCTTGGAGAAATCTATGACAGAAAACAACAAAATACATGCCTGGAACCCAACTCTTGGAGAAATCTCTTCATCCACACTATCTCTTTTATTGAATCAGTTATTGCAATGAATTCTACCTCAGTTTTAGACAAAGCAATACACTTCTATAATTTAGATTGCCATGAAACAGCTTCCCACACCCCCCAAAATAAAATAAAATGAAAATAAAAAAATTCCAAAGCCAACTTCTTATAATTAAGATCGTCTACCATGTCAATATCTTAAAAGAGTATTAAAATTAATTTTGAGCCCCCCAAAACTTAAGTACAACTTGAAACTATCCTTATCTGTGCAATATTCCTTTTCCAGAATAGCAAGAAATCTACTTACTACACCAAGAAGCAATGTGATTCTACTGTGGAGGAGTAATGAATGGATGCCATTTTTTTTTTTTCCCTTCACCAGTAGAGGGACGACTCGAGCTTCTACTGAGCATGAAATGACCATAAAGCTATGAGATATGCTATTTGGGTTAAGACTCTCAGATCTGAGTTGGGTTACACTACTGAAGATCTTTTGAGTTCCATAGATGATGTCTGATTATTACGCATAGGAAAAACGAAAGAAAGACTACTGAAACTTGGCATCCCCCCCCCCCCCCCCCACCCCCAACTTCTGGTTTATTGAAGTTTAGTGTTGATGGCTCAGCTAGGGTTAAGCCTCGCCCAGGAAGTATTGGTGGTGTTCTTTGAGATGACAAAGGTCATGTCTTGTGCTTATTCTCTGGTCCAGTTGTCTATGTTGATTCTAACCTTGCTGAAATATTAGCAATCCAGAAAGCCTCGAGACTTTTTTCTTCCTCTGTTTGGGTTGGCTCCAAGGCTCTTAGTATTGAATTGGACCCTGCAACTGCCATCTCTTAGATTAATAAGTTCTCCAGAATTTGGAAGTATAGATTCATTCTGAATGAAATCCATGCCTTAGTTGGATTCTTGGAGCGCGTATCAGTTCATCATGAATTTAGAGAGGCTAATAGCATGGCGGATTGGTTGGCAAAAGATGGGGTGGACAGGTTAACTTCCCAAGTTTCCTGGTTGTAAGGTTCTGGCCACTCTAGTGGTGCTCACTTCCCTCCAACCTGTGTTTCTAGTTCCCTCATTCTCTGTTTTCTTGCTGCTGGTTTTTTTAGTTTTTTGTTGTTTTTTCTGCTGATTGGCTGGTGTTTTTTGGTGTTCTTGAGATTTCTTTCTTGTTGTACTCGTACTTAGTTGGGGTCTGTTGTGCTTTGTATTGGGTGTTTCTGATGCTCACTTCTATCCTCATTAATAAAATTATTTACCCCTTTACCTATCAAAAAAAAAAAACCGACTTAGTATCTTTCATATTGAACCTTTCAACCACTCTTTCAAGATACATCAGTTATCCTTATCCTTCTTGTCACGACAAATTTACATGTCCAAAATTTGTCGTGTAGGTCCAAAGTCCTTCATGTCAAAATATTTAAAACAATTCCCCTTTCAACTGGCTCTTTTAACTTCAAATACATAAGCATCCATGTTCGTTGGTTTCTTGTCTATCATGTGTCATTTAGTACTTAGAACAATGGTACAATCATTCTTTGCCGTAGTATGGGAGAGGATCTTGATACTTACTAAGCCAACTGCAAGGCGACTCGTAGCTCCCTATATATGGCTGCGTGTGGCTAAATCGCGCCATCATCGAGCAGTGCCTTGGGTTGGGATTGAACAAGAACATTACTAATTCTCACTCGTTAGGGTAAATTTATCCAAAAAATCAACCAAATAAAATCAAACTAAGATCACATGATCGGTTGATACAAAATGTAAAAGACATGCAAACAATTTGCACGGAGTTTCCAATGCCCAATTCAACAGGTAAAACATCCAGATGCTTGTCCCAACATGTAGGTTCTGTGTCCTTTTAACCCATAAGCAACGTACAATCATAGAAGCATTTTCGATTTTTGTATTGATAGGGACTAGGGAGGATTGGGTCAGATATGGATAAAGATTAACAGGGTAACCTTGAAATCTTCACTATGTGTAAGAGTTTTTTTTGTGTTTGTTTTCTTGTAGACAAATTTTTGCTCTCATGGTTATTCTTCATTGTTATTATCACCTGGTAATTCTAATTCTAGCCTTACCAATTCATGCAAAACCAATGGAATAAACAAAGTTTTCCAAATGATACCATAGCCAAAGCCGTTTTTGGGGGTGTCAAGTCTGAAAAAAACAAAGAGGACCAACAACACAACACACTATATATATATGAGAGTCTAGATCCAGAGTGAAACTACCAACTGCCCAACTTCTTCCTCTTCTTCTTCTTCTTCTTCCAGCCAACTCTCATCAGTACCTGAAGATGGCTTATCAGTATATTCTGGCAGGAATTGTAGCTTCTCTGTTTGGGTTTGCTCTGTTTTACAATTCAAGAACAAAGAGGATGAACAACCACGACAACATAAGCAGAGATGAATGTGTTACGACCTCTCAAATTGGAGAATGCCGGCCAGAGATCTCCGGAAGTACTGATGTCATCATTGTGGGCGCTGGTGTTGCCGGTGCCGCTCTTGCTCACACTCTTGCCAAGGTCTCTCTCTCTCTCTCTCTCTGTATATATATAGATATACATATATATGTGAATAGATGTATTAAAAACTCACCCAGATTCAATGGAGTTCCTTTTCTTTCTAGAATGTTAGAACAAATTTGGGTCAGCAAATACCAAACAGAAAAAATGAAACATATAGAGTCCTATTGGCTATATTTTTTGGGTTTGATCTGAAACCTCATTTTGTGCTACTATTGGCAGGATGGACGCAGTGTGCATGTGATAGAAAGGGACCTGACTGAGCAAGACAGGATTGTTGGCGAATTGCTACAGCCAGGGGGCTATCTGAAATTAATTGAGTTGGGTCTTGAGGGTAAGCAATGGAGTTAGCAAATATATATTAGTTGAAACTTGTTTGAACAAAATTGGCTGTTAAATATGGCAGCTGCCTCCTCTTGTCTTACAACTAGACTTGGTTGTGACATTTCAAATGATTGTGTGCCTACTGCAGATTGTGTGAATGAAATTGATGCTCAGCCAGTGTTCGGTTACGCCCTCTTTAAGGATGGGAAAAATACTAGGCTGTCATATCCCTTGGAAAATTTTCATTCAAATGTTGCAGGGAGAGGCTTTCACAATGGACGTTTCGTACAAAGGATGCGGGAAAAAGCCGCATCTCTCCCCAAGTATTCTTTCTTTCCTTTCAAAGAAATTCATTTCTGTTGTTAATTTATTGCATTTTGCTGATCCAGAAAATTATCATTAAAATAGGTGATAGATTCCAAGCTTGAAGCTTGTGTCTTGTTCTTCTAATCCAAGTGATCTGTTTTTAAATAAATCAGTTTTTGTCAACTTCTTATTAAGATCCTCTTTCTTTATTTTTGGTACAGTGTAATATTGGAACAAGGAACTGTAACATCCCTAATTGAAGAAAAAGGGATCATCAAAGGGGTGCAGTACAAAACTAACATGAATCAAGAACTGACTGCAAATGCTCCCCTCACAATCGTCTGCGATGGTTGCTTTTCAAATTTGCGACGATCTCTCTGCAACCCCAAGGTCAAGATACTGTGTAAATCTTGTTACTAGTCATTATAAAGCTATTAGTTGAATATCAGCATAAGTAGTGTTATCCTATTTTCTGCAGGTGGATGTGCCCTCTTGTTTTGTAGGTTTAGTCCTAGAGAACTGTCAGCTTCCATACGCAAATCATGGACATGTTATTCTGGCAGACCCTTCACCCATCTTGTTTTACCCTATAAGTAGCACTGAGATACGTTGTTTGGTTGATGTACCCGGCAAAAAAGTACCTTCCATTTCTAATGGTGAAATGTCCCACTATTTGAAAACTGCCGTGGCCCCTCAGGTATCTATAACTTGCTTCATATCATTATTTTCATTCATTTTGAAAACTGATGAATGGTTGTGTCACTCCAGGATAGTTGGGGAACAAAATGAAATGAAATGTTCTGTTTTCATTTCCATAGCTTTTGAAATAATCCTATTTTGTTTTTATAACATTTACAGTTGACCTGTGAATTTTTTGGCTAGAGAGTGATTCAACCTCCATCATTCACTCTCTTATGAATCCTTTCTCTGTTCTTCCTTGGGCTCTCAAGGTTAGATGGGAGAACTCTAAGTTCTTTTTGCAGCATATGGAATTTCAATGCTCTCATCTTTTTTAGGAAGGCAATTCAGTGGCCGACCTATGTTACTGTCTTATAAATCATTTCATTGTTCTTCCTTGGGCTCTCAAGCTCAGATGGCAGAACTATGAGTTCTTTTTGCAGCATATGGAATTTCAATGCTCTCATATTTTCAGGAAGGCATTTCAGTGGCCGACCTATGTTTGAACTCTGGTTCGAAGTCTAGTGGTTTGCAATGGTGGTGGTCTGTTCCGAAAGAGATTCATCACCATTTTGCTTGTTTTGGAGATGACTCCATTTTACTTGGCAAGCTTATGGATTCGAATGCTACTGAAATTGTGACTAATTAGTTTCGTTTCCATGTTGTTTCGATTAGTTCCTTAATATATTTGTTGATCTCACATGGGAATTTCACATAAACACTTTTCAATTCTTCTTTTCTACTTCACTAATATTTTTAACTTCGGGACTATATATTTCAGATTCCACCCAAGCTGTGCAGTGCCTTCATATCTGCAATTGATAAAGGAAACATTAAAACAATGCCCAACAGAAGCATGCCAGCTGCTCCCCATCCCACTCCAGGTGCACTTTTATTGGGGGATGCATTCAACATGCGGCATCCTTTAACAGGAGGAGGAATGACTGTGGCTCTATCTGATATCGTCGTACTAAGGGATCTTCTTAGACCTCTACAGGATATGAATGATGCTTCTGCCCTCTGCAAATATCTCGAGTCCTTTTACACCCTCCGTAAGGTAACAACATTCTGATTCTATGGGATGTCGATAGGCTACTAATGTTTATGAATTTCGTATTTGGGTTTTGTACTATTGTTCATGGAAAGCAAAGAACGAAGTAAATGTATGTAAGATTGATTTTGTTATGATTATTAACTTTCAAAATGGCATGATTTTGTTTGCAGCCAGTGGCTTCTACCATTAATACATTGGCAGGTGCTCTATACAAGGTATTTTGTGCATCGCATGATCCAGCAAGAAACGTAATGCGCCAAGCATGTTTTGACTATTTGAGCCTTGGAGGCATTTGTTCAGATGGACCAGTGGCTCTACTCTCTGGTTTAAAACCCCATCCATTGAGCTTGGTTCTCCATTTCTTTTCTGTGGCTATCTACGGTGTTGGCCGCTTATTACTTCCATTTCCTTCCCCAAAACGCATATGGATTGGAGCTAGATTGATTTCAGTATGTTTCTCTAGTTTTTTTTTTTTTTTTTGAAGTACTTTTCAACAGAACTCATTTCTTTCAAATCAATTTCTAATAATATTTTATCATATGCATGATTTTTTTTTCTTTCTGTTTTTTTTTTTCAATCTCAGGGTGCATCTGGTATCATTTTTCCCATCATAAAAGCGGAAGGAGTCAGACGGATGTTCTTCCCTGCAATTGCTCCGGCATATTATAGAGCTCCTCGTATTAATTGAGATTTAAAAAAAGATACAAGACTTTCAAACAAGGATGAAAAGGGAACTAAAAAGAAATGTAAAAAAGATGGTAATTTGTATATATCTGTAGTATAGGAACCTCTCTTGTAAATAGTAAGATGGGAATCCATCCTAAAATTAGGAGAGGATACTGTACATTGTAATTTGTATTTCACTTTGCTATAGTTTTTTCTTTGATTGGGAACATGATATTTCCCTGAAGTTGAATTGTACATTTCTTCAAACAAAATATACAAAACTTTTATTCCAAAATTTACTCTCGCACTGGCAGTGAACTTCCATGATTTTGTATATTGTGATGGAAAAATAACAACCATATATGGTTAACCGAAATTAAAAGCTATCACAAGTTGGAATCTGAACTTAGACAATGCATTTTAAAATTAAAAAAATAAAAATTCATCAAAATAATCTCTCAGTAACTAGTTTCTGCTGTGTATGATATATATATATATATATATATATATATATATATATATATATATCAATTGCGGTATGTCTTCATTTGGGTGGAGGCTGTAGAATTAAAAATGCAGCAGAATACAAGAAATAATTCTTTTATTAATAGCATACAAAATCCACGATACACAAGAGCTCACAACCACTGATGGACACTAAGACACTTCTTACACATCTAACTCCCTCACATTGTTCTTTTACTAAAAAATGTAATTTTTGGATCAATTAGCAAACAATCTCGAATCAACTTGATTTTTGGTATGCATCATATACATAATAAGGTTATCTAATCCAAAGGTTGGTTTCATAAAATATGAATCACATGTATAGTTTTGGAGGGTGACCTAACGCAAAGTTAAGTTAAGTTAACCTCATAAGAAGGGGACTATATATATATATTGAGAATTTATTAGATGATGCAGTCTTTTTTTTGTAAGAATTTATGGGTTCCATTGAGTGGGTGGAAAATATATTGAGCTTACATAAAGTTCCAATTTGAACCTCCCAACATCCCCATCCCCCCCCCCCCCCACCCATAAAAAAAAGTTTTTTTTTTCCCAAGAGGGTTTCTATCACTGTTGATTTTGTATTTTTATTTTTTATGTGGTTCAAGATATCAAAAACTAGCCTTGCAATTGGTTTTTTTTTTTTTTTTTTTTGTAACTCTTTAGAGCATCCTCTAAAACAGGTTGTCTTTTCTTTGCCTTTTTTTTTTTTTTTTTTTCTTGAGTCCCTTGCAAAGGCTTTTTTTTTATTTATTTTATGCACCATTTAAATGCAATTGTGATTTTTTTATCTTATATGATATCTTGCAATTATTTGTTCCATTTTTAGAATATCAAGCTGATAGAATAATGAAGAGCCTAAGAAACTATTTCTCTAATGTCTTTCACAAAAATCAAGCAAATTTGCTTCAGTTTCAGCTCGATACTGGTACCCAAGGTCTAGATGCGAACTTATTCATGAAAGCTAAGACTTTCACTTTAATATCAACTGACTTGCTCCAAACTTACTAAATAAACCCGCCACCAAATGGCATTGAATAATTGAAGAGTTAAATTATGTGCATTGCTCTTAGCATGTCTGTGACTGGCATTTACAGCCATCTTATGAAATACAAATTATTTTTGACAATACAAAAATTCTCAAAACAAAATGTATAAATTACAAGTTGTTTTTGTCAGTACACAAGTTCTCAAAATCAATAAAAATTTATGCTTGAAAGCAGCTTCTTTCAGTCATTTTTGGTTTTAAGGTTGTTATAGGGGAGCATTTTTCAATTTGGATTCAAACTCAAGACCTATATTTGAATGGCTATCAACCAGACGGACAGGGCTAGTTTGCATTTGGGATCAGTAAAACGGATATAAAGATTCTTCAAGCTACCCCCTTAGGCTATTCGGGAAATTACAATGATCTGCCTGATAGGACAGAATTGGTTATAGGAAAACTACAACTAGAAGGAGCGATTATTTTTCTCTCCAGAAATGACACTTCTGAAGAAAAAAAGGGGAAAGCCCTTCTAGTTGTGATTGACTAATTGTTGCTATATTTGAGTCATTATGTTTTCGCGAGATTTCTAATATCATGGCTCGTAATTTTCTAAGTGGCAAGAAATTTTCTTCTAGTAATGTCGCACTCATAGACAATTGTGCTAAGATTGCTAATTAAATCTTTGTTTGATTATCACAGAGGTGATGAAAATGAGTAGTTTAATCTTCCTAATGGCGTCGCTAGTGACCTAAATTTATGTACTGAGATAGTGATGCAGGCAAATGATGCGTTGGAGAAAATAATCAAATTAGTAGCAGTGGTGAAACATATTGGTATACGCAAGGGTATGAAGTATGCGGAGGTTGGGGTGGGGGTTAGGAGCTTAGGACACCAGGGACACAAGGGAGGTCCATTTTCCTCCGACACCAGGTCAACATATCTAACTAGGATGGTTCTTTAAAAACAATCATTTACCAGGGTGCAGGGGTGGATCCTCAATTCCAAAAGAGAAACTATATGATTCACAGTGATCCCATATTGGTAGACAATCCATTGATCCTAACTGTATGTTTGGGTTCAGATATAAGGAAGCTGACATGGGATCCAGGCACAAGAGAGTATGATGTGCTCAATTAAGAATCATTTGACGTCTGGCCAATGTTAGTATGTTTGGAATATGTGGTTTATAAAAACGCTATGGAAGCTATAGACTATTCTGTCTAATGTTTTCTGGATCAGTCGATAAGACTGAGTAGCTTATTCCTCTTTCTAAGTCATGGATCTATGTCCCCCTGGATTCCATGCTGCAAATTGACACACGACTCGTAGCAGAAGCTCCTTCTATGGATATTATTGAAGGCAGGTTTCGTTTCACACCATAAAATTGTTGGGATATTTTGTGGAGGTGGGTTTACACAAGGATTAGATGTGATGAGATGCTACGGCATATCTCACACATACACAACAACAAGATAGAAAGATGACAAATTTAGAAGGAAGCACTAAGGATTTTTTTTATTAACTCAAAGGCTTGAATTCCTTGCATACAACACACACACACATGGTTCTCTTATTTATACTGGAGCTTTATAGTGTGAACCTTCTAGTATCATATCATGCTACATTTCAAACTTGGACTTCTTACAGCTTCTAGCCTTCTCTAGCTGATTATAAAGTGATAAGTAGCAAACTTAGACTTTTCTACACATTTTAAAAAGTAACAGCTATAGACTCCTCTAGGACTTTCAAGAACATGCATTAATTCTCAACACTTCCCCTTAATGCATTTTCTTGACTACTCCAATCAAATTTCGAAGGTATAGGAATCTTTCTTTGGCAGGTGCTTTGGTAAGAATGTTAGCCTATTGTTCTCCAATCTTGTAGTAATTCAATTGTATCTCTGCTTTCTCCACTGCTTCTCTAATGAAGTGGTACTCTATGGCTATGTGCTTCGTTCTTTCATGATTAACTGGATTCTTTGCAATAGCAATGGCAGACTTGTTGTCGCAATATATCTTCGTACCTTCTTCCTGATTTTGACCAATATCTTAAAAAATTCTTCGTAGCCAAATAGCTTATGATATTGCTTTTGCTGCTGCCACGTACTCAACTTATGCTAAAGATCGTGCCACTGTCTTTTGCTTTTTGGAAGCCCATGAGAAAACACCTGATCCAAGAGCGAATACAACCCAGATGCATGTACTTTTCTGATCCAAGAGTGAATAATATCCATGGAAGGAGCTTCTGCTACGAGTTGTGTGTCAATTTGCAACATGGAATCCAGGGAGACACAGATCTGCGACTTAGAAAAAGGAATAAGCTTCTCAGTCGATACCAAAAAACATTAGACAGAATAGTCTATAGCTTCCACGACATTTCTATAAACCATATATTCCAAACATACTAACATTGGCCAAAAGTCAAATGATTCTTGATTAAGTACATCATACTATCTTGTGTTTGGATCCCATGTCAGCTTCCTTATATCTGAACCCAAACATACAGTTAGGATCAATGGACCATCCACCAAAATGGGATCATTGTGAATCATATAGTTTCTCTTTTGGAATTGAGGAATATCCACCCCTGCACCCTAGCAAATGATTGTTTTTAAAGAACCATCTTAGTTAGATACGTTGACCTGGCATTTGTCGGAGGAAAACGGACCTCCCTTGTGTCCCTGGTGTCCTAAGCTCCTAACCCCCACCCCAACCTCTGCATACTTTATACCCTTGCGTACACCAATATGTTTCACCACTACTACTAATTTGATTATTTTTTCCAACGCATCATTTTCCTGCATCACTGTCTCAATACATAAATTTAGGTCACTAGCAACGCCACTAGGAAGCTCAAACTACTCATTTTCATCACCTCTGTGATAATCAAACAAAGATTTAGCAATCTTAGCCCAATTGTCTATGAGTGTGACATTACTAAAAGAAAATTTCTTCCCACTTAGAAAATTACGAGCCATGATATTAGAAATCTCATGAAAACATAATAACTCAAATATAGCAACAATCAGTCAATCACAACTAGAAGGGTTTTCCCTCTTTTTTCTTCAAAAGTGTCATTTCTGGAGAGAAAAATAATCGCTCCTTCTAGTTGTAGTTTTCCTATAACCAATTCTATCCTATCAGGCAGATCATTGTAATTTCTTGAATAGCCTAAGGGGGTAGCTTGAGGAATCTTTATATCCATTTTACTGATCCCAAATGCAAGCTAGCCCTATCCATCTGGTTGATAGCCATTCAAATATAGGTCTTGAGTTTGAATCCAAATTGAAAAATGCTCTCCTATAACAACCTAAAAACCAAAAATGATTAAAAGAAGCTACTTTCAAGCATAAATTTTTATTGATTTTGAGAACTTGTGTACTGACAAAAACAACTTGTAATTCATACATTTTGTTTTGAGAATTTTTGTATTGTCAAAAATAATTTGTATTTCATAACATGTCTGCAAATGCCAATCACAGACATGCATGCTAAGAGCAATACACATAATTTAACTCTTCAATTATTCAATGCCATTTGGTGGCAGGTTTATCTAGTAAATTTGGAGCAGGTCAATTGATATTAAAGTGAAAGTCTTAGCTTTCATGAATAAGGTCGCATCTAGACCTTGGGTACCAATATCGAGCTGAAACTAAAGCAAATTTGCTTGATTTTTGTGAAAGACATTAGAGAAATGGTTTCTTAGGCTCATCATTATTCTATCAGCTTGATATTCTAAAAATGGAACAAATAATTGCAAGATATCATATCAGATAAAAAAAATCACAATTTCATTTAAATGGTGCATAAAAAAAACCTGTGCAAGGAACTCAAAAAAAAAAAAAGGCAAAGAAAAGACAACCTGTTTTAGAGGATGCTCTAAAGAGTTACTAGAAAAAAAGAAAAAAAAAAAGTCACAAACCAATTGCAAGGCTAGTTTTTGATATCTTGAACCACATAAAAAATAAAAATACAAAATCAACAGTAATAGAAACCCCCTTCGGAAAAGAAAAAACTTTTTTTTCTTTTCCGTGGGGGGGGGGGAGAGGAGATGTTACGGGGTTCATATTGGAATAAATCAACCGAACTTTATGTAAGATCCATATATTTTCCACCCACTCAATGGAACCCATAAATTCTCACAAAAAAAAAAGACTACATCATCCCCTAAATTCTCAAAATCTATATATATAGATATATATAGATATATATATATTGTCCCTTTCTTATGAGGTTAACTTAACCTAACTTTGCGTTAGGTCACCCTCCAAAACTACACATGTGATTCATATTTTATGAAACCAACCGTTGGATTAGATAACCTTATTATGTATGTGATACATACCAAAAATCAAGCTGATTCGAGACTGACAGCCATACTTGCACTACACCTTATGCTCTTATTACTCAGAAACTAATGTTATCTCCACTTAAACACCAAGCTTATTTCTCATTACATTTTCACACTCTCAAGAAACACCCACACACTCGTACTTGAATTCATTCTACTTGGACACACAATTGTGATACCTTTGATTCCCTTTTATGGTTGTGGTTTAAGCTAGTGACGTAGCAGAAAGTGTATGAAAGAAAAAGGGCACCACCTTCTTCTTAGAAAATCACTCGAATCCACGAGCAAAGATAAAACAACTCAAATCCACGAGTAAAGAGAAATAAATCTCAGCAAAGAAATTCTTTATTAATCAAAACATCACCTTACATTGAAAGGAGGTAGCCTTTATATAGCCTGCAAAATCTAATTTGACTAGAACTATAAATCAAAAGTCCTAACTTAAGTAGCAATCTGTTCTACATCAGTCTCCCCTGCTTAAAAAGAACTCGACCTCGAGTTAATTAATTGAGAAGACGATACATCAGGAGGATGATATTCAAATAAATCAGCAAAATTGAAAGTAGGAGAGATGGCCATATCTGCAGGAAGGTCCACAATATAGGCATTATCATTAATTTTCCGTAGAATCTGGAAAGGACCATATTTCTTGTCTTGCAGTTTGTTGTACGTGCCCACTGGAAACTGCCCTTTGCGCAAATAAACCATCACTAGATCCCCCTCTTGAAATACTTGAGCCTTTCTCCTTTTATCAGCAACGGCCTTGTATTTGGCATTAGATGCCTCCAAATTTTTCCGCACCTCTTCTTGAATAGCCTTGATTCGATCCGCCATATTTTCTGCTGCAATGCTCAAATCAGGAAGTTTGGCAGAGGAACCAATCTAAAGCATGGCGTAGAGGACAGCAATAAACAATTTGGAATGGGGTCCTTCCAGTAGACCGATTTAGCATACTGTTAAAAGCAAATTCAGCTTGTGCAAAGGCAATATCCCACTGTTTCGGTTTCTCTCTAGACATGCAACGAATTAAATTCCCAAGAGTGCGGTTCACCATTTCCATTTGACCATCAAACTGAGGATAACTCGTGCTACTAAAATTCAGGGATGTGTCAAACCGCTTCCATAAAGTTCGCCAAAAATGACTCAAGAATTTGGTGTCCCTATCTGAAGTGATGGATTTAGGAACCCCATGCAAACGAACAACCTCTTTGAAAAACAAATTTGCCACGTGAACTGCATCTGAGGTCTTGTTGCAAGCAATAAAGTGAGCCATTTTGGAATACCTATCAACCACCACAAATACAAAATCAAATTCGCATTGGGTTCGCGGAAGGCCCAGTACAAAGTCCATGGAAAGATCCTCCCAAGGTACTGCTGGAATGGGTAAAAGCACGTACAGACCCGTATTTTGAGATTGGCCTTTGGCAACCTGACAAATTGGGCATCTTTTAACATGACTGCCAATGTCTCGTTTCAGTTGGGGCCAATAATACCTCTCCTCAGCAAGAGCTATGGTTTTGTCACGACCCAAGTGTCCGCCCAAGCCTCTACCATGTGATTCATGAATTATCTGACTCGTAGTGAACTCCTCAGGATGCCCAATTGGTTGCCTCAAAGCAAATATCCCTCTTGAATATGCATTACATCAACGGAAGGTCCTGAATGACATTGTGCCTAAATATCCTGAAAATCTTCATCGTCGGCATATAGCTCCTTGAGACAGTCAAACCCAATCACTTCAGTCTGCATTGTGACAAACAACAACGCCCTCCTGCTTAGAGCATCAGCTACCCGGTTTAATTGACCCGCTTTATGCTTCAAAGTGAAAGTGAAGCGTTGTATAAAAGAAATCCAGCGGGCATGCATCCGGTTGACACTATTCTGGCTATTGATAAATTTCAGCGCTTGGTGGTCGCTGAATAAGACAAACTCCCACTGCACGAGATAGTATTCCCAAACCTTCAAGGCGCGAAAAAATAGCATACAATTTAAGCTCATAGGTTAACCACTTCTGGCATGCTTCACTGAGTTTCTCACTGTAGAACGCAACCGGTCTACCTTCTTAAGAGAGAACAACACTAATGCCAACAATAGAGGCATCGCACCCTACCTCAAAGAGTTTGTCAAAATCTGGCAATGCTAAAACTGGGGCAGAGGACAACTTTTCTTTAATCAACGCGAAACTTTGTTATGCTTCAGCTCCCCAATTGAATTTCCCTTTTTTCATGCATTTAGTGATCGGCGCGACGATTCAACTAAAATTTCTAACAAACCGCCAGTAGAACGTTGCTAGTCCATGGAAACTACGCACCTCGCCGACTGTCTTTGGAGTAGGCCATTCCTGAATGGCACGAATCTTTTCTTCATCGACCTTAATCCCATCAGCACTCACCACAAATCCCAAAAATAACAAACTGCTGGTCATGAAGCTACACTTTTTCAAATTAACATACAACTTGTTTTGCAGCAAAACTGTCAGTACTTCCCTCAAGTGCTCAAAGTGGTCAAATTCATTCTGGCTATAAATCAATATGTCATCAAAGTACACTACAACAAATTTTCCAGTGAATGGTTTAAGTACCTGATTCATTAGTCGCATAAAGGTACTTGGAGCATTGGTCAGTCCAAACGGCATCACTAACCACTCGTACAAACCCTCCTTTGTTTTGAAGGCAGTCTTCCACTCATCCCCAAGTCTGATCCGAATCTGATGGTACCCATTCCTTAAATCAATTTTTGAAAAGACTTTGGACCCCGACAGCATGTCTAGCATATCCTTCAACCAAGGAATAGGAAACCGGTATTTAATTGTAATCTTGTTGATAGCCCGGCTATCTATGCGCATACGCCAACTGCCATCTTTCTTTGGAACCAACAAGGTTGGTACGGCATAAGGACTCATGCTCTCCTGGACTAAGCCCTTTTTTATCAATTCCTCAACCTACTCTTGTAAGATTTGACTCTCTTTTGGACTCATCCAATAGTGTGGCCGATTTGGTAAGCTAGCTCCTGGAATTAAATCAATTTGGTGCTGCATATCCCGTATGGGGGGTAACCCATCTGGTAATTCTGAAGGTATGATCTCCTAAACTCCTCTAGCAAGGGTTAAAGTGCCTTTGGAATATTTGGAGACTCAGTTCCAACTTCTCCTCCAACTACTACTGCAAAAATCTCACCTGACTCCTTAGTCTCCTCCATAAATTCTCCTCCATCAACCAAAAACACTGACTTCCCTTTGGTTTTTTACTCTATTGTAGAGAACTCCTCTTTTATGGGCCTTAAAACGATCTTCTGTCCTCCCTTCATGAAAACATAGACGTTATCGCGCCCCCTATATGTAGCATCTACATCAAACTACCACGGTCTACCCAAAATCATATGGCAGGCATCCATCTTGACGACATCACAGGCAACTTCATCTACATAATTTTTTCCAATAGAAAAATTAATGCGACAAATTTCAGTTACTTTTGCTTCTACACCTCGCTTGATCAGCCAATCTTATACGGTGATGGGTGTTTTTTAGCCTTCAGTCCCAACTTTGTCACCATGGCCTTTGACACAATGTTCTCACTACTGCCACTATCAACAATAACATCGCATACCTTTCTATTTACAGTACACCTCGTTCGAAATATGTTATGCCGCTGCAACTGTTCCGCTTGCTTTGGTGCTAGTAAAAGTCTTCGAACCACTAGAGAACGTGAAAGTAACTCTCCATTATCGCCCCCTGTAATTTCTTCCTTTTCATAGGTGTATGCTGCTTCATCATCTACCTCCTCTATCTCCAAGTCTTCTTCATCCTCTGGCTTAACTAGGTTAACTGTACCCCGCTTTAGGCACTGGTTGGAGCGATGCCCTGACTGCCCACATCTGTAGCACTTATCTGAACTCGGTTGAGCATAGGGATTTCTAGCTGCCTCTGGTGGCACAACTCCTGCGGTCTTTGTAGGAACGCTACTACCACTTGGCCCCCGAGTAGTATTGGTCGATGGTGGCTGAGTCGTTGGGGATTTCCCTTTATTTACTGCAGCACGAGTAGGATCAAAGGAATTTCTCGCCACGGCTATCGCCTTCGATCTGTCCAACTGAGCTTTCGCCTTCATAGCCAAATTAATGGCCTCTGTTAAGGTATAAACTGTTTGCATTGAAACTCGATCTTGTATAGCGAAACGCAGTCCCCCAACAAACCTAGCAACTTGCTGTGCATCCGTTTCCAACAGGTTATTACACGAGGACAACCTATGGAATTCCTCAACATAAGCTTGGACTGTTCTACTCCCCTGCCTACAATCTTGATATTGTTGAAACAGAATTTGCTTGTAATCTGGTGGTAAATACCTAGATAGTAAAAGTCGCCTCATCTTTGACCACGTTCGCACCATCCCTTTTCCTTGTCGCGTCATATGAGTTGCAACTGCTCCCACCAAGCAGAGGCCCCTCTCATAAGTCTATATGCAACTAGCTTCACCTTTTTATCTTCAGGAATCTCC
Source organism: Liquidambar formosana (assembly GCA_039720395.1). Lineage (NCBI taxonomy): Eukaryota > Viridiplantae > Streptophyta > Magnoliopsida > Saxifragales > Altingiaceae > Liquidambar > Liquidambar formosana. The sequence continues at coordinate 29,625,287 of CM077823.1, forward strand.
ATGTAATCGAAGAACCTTTCGACTACTGCTAACCAATCGAGAAATCCCTCGATTTGGAGTTGAGCATTAAAACTGGGTAAATCCATTTTCATACGAAAAGTCTGAGGCTCTCGCTCTCCCACATTTTGATAGCCTCGTTGATTATGTCTAAATATGTTTTCAACATATTCTTCATCATCACTTAGTTCGTCCTCATAGGCTAGCTGCCTACGTGGAATTGGACGGCGCTCACGAACAGGTTCAGTCCTCTCCCTGTAATTTTCACGACCCACGTCATCTTCACGCCACCGATTATTTCCTGTCGTCAGCCTAGCAAGAGTCGCCTGGATCTCCCGCAATGCTTGCTGGGTCTCACGCTGGAAAGTTCTGAATTCAGCCCTTGTAATCACATCTTCCTCACGATCACCGCCGTCAAGGACTTCACTTTCGTTCCGTGCGTTTGCCATCTAAATAGGATGAAAGAAAAAAGGCACCGCCTTCTTCTTAAAAAATCACTCGAATCCACGAGCAAAGATAAAACAACTCGAATCCACGAGTAAAGAGAAATAAATCTCAGCAAAGAAATTCTTTATTGATCAAAACATAACCTTACATTGAAAGGAGGTAGCCTTTATATAGGCTGCAAAATCTAATTTGACTAAAACTATAAATCAAAAGTCCTAACTTAAGTAGCAATCTGTTCTACATTAGTTAGTCATCTTCAAAGACTAGGGGAATCAAGAGGCTTTTTCCAGGCGCAAAGAGATAGAGAGAGAGAGAGAGAGAGAAGAAGAAGAGGAGGAGAAATCTCTATAGAGAGGAAGAGGAAGAAGAGAAGGAGAGGAAGAATGGGTTGGAGAAATCTAGGGAAAGAAATTTGAAATGACTTCCATCAATAACCCCCCCTCCTTCAACACCGACTCTTCCTTTTAGTTTCTCTCTTGTAGTGATGTGAGCCTCTCTTGGAATTCATTAGTTGGGTTTCATATCTATCCCTTCTATTGAGAAGTTCTCTATTTGGAATCCCTATCCCAATTTATCCCAAACTCTTTCAACTACCCTTTCGTTATGATTATGCTTACCATTTAGTTCATCATAAACTCTATGCGTGCTTTGGGATGGTTCTTTTCAAGTTTTTGATCATTTAAATGTTGTCTTCTTCCAGTAGTACAAACATTTGCATTCTTTGGGTTAGGTTTCTGCTGTCTAATTGATCTTCAAAGCAATGGCCCCAACTTCTTCAATATTTCTAGGTGACTTGGGGGTGAACCTCTTCTGGAGTCGTAGGATATACTGTCTTCGTTTCCACATTTTTGAAGAAAATCCCTCTTAAATGCTTTCACATCCACCTTTATACTTTAATCTTCCAATTTTGCCTTCAATTATAATATAATAATTAGTTGAGTTTGTTTGGCCATTCCATGTAAATAGCTAGTACTATGAATATGGATATTTTGGAAAATTGATTAAAATGAAGTCTTCACTTTTTTATTGGGGCAATAATTTTGAAATGGTCCAAAATGGAAAGAAAGACAATAAATATAAAATGTAATGAGTAAATCATTTGATTGTAGCTAGCAAGTCCGAGGTCTAACAAACCTCTTTTTTTTTAAAAAAAAAAACTAAAATGAAAAATATTATTAAAAATAAAGATGAGTACAACAAACCTCATTTAGTACTATAATAAATAATTAACTGAAATATTCAGTATGAAAATACTTGTATAACATCCAAGTCAACCAATGAAGTTTCATCCAAAATAACTGACCAAGTCTAACTGCGACTATTAGCTTGTCACACAACCTCAACAGGTCAGCATAGACCCTTTTTTCACTCTTGATAATAAGAAACTTTTTAAATTCATTTGGTATGTGAGATCTTATTCTGTAATTTGTTCACTACTTGTTGGATTAGGGGAGACTTTTCCTTTCTTTTCCTCATTTATTTTAGGAATCTGAACTGTTTATCACCTCTTGTTTTGCTCCCATGGTTTTCAAGTCCTTGAAAACATGTTTAACTTTATGTGAAGTTTTTTTCCAATCCGGCCCCACCAACGATTACAATGCTCTCCTGGACTACTCCACTCTTGTCTAAAAGAATTTATCCATTGCAACTCTCTGGCTGAATATTTTACACACACCATCTTGTCTATCACCCAGTGCTCAAGATGGTTGAATGTTATGATAATCACTTGCGTGATTTCTCAATCAATTACTAAATTTAGGATCTAAAGAAGTCAGGGAGGAGGAGGAGGAAAAAAAAAAAAAAAACTTAGGTATAATTGTGATATTTTGTCATTGAACTGACGTAGTATCATGGGTCATTAAAAATGTAACCGAATAAGTATCTCAAAACTGACATAGCGCTCCTGCGGCGGGGTTGGTTGAACAGTCACCTTAGGTGCGTTTTTTAGAAATCATCATTTCAACTTTTCGTAAAAATCATCTGAACTAAAATCTCAACAGAAGTAAGACCTGAGATATCCATAATCATATCGTTAACCCAAAAAATAAAAAAATAAAACAGACATAGCTACTAAAAACACAACAATTGAATATAGTTTAACATATTCACTTTTGCTCCATTTTTGGCATATGATACCACGTCACTCATATCACAATTACACACGTTCTCCCATTTTGATTGCTTGACAACTCATGCAATTTTTTTCCTTTTCATTCTTTTTTTCCCCATGCAATTTGGAGCGAATTATTGTGCTCACACAAATAAATAAATAAAAATTAACAGTGGTAGGCCCATGCCGCGCCATCTACGATATCCAAGCAATATCCCTTGGGCAAGCCGTTTTCTGAGGTGTGATAGTCTATAAAAAGGCGCCAAACACAAACGCAAACACATCATAAACAGTACTACAAATTCTGATCTAGAGACAAAAAGATCGAACAACCAATTCTTCTTCTTTCAAAATGGCTTATCAGTATATTTTGGGTGGAATCGTAGCTTCTCTGTTTGGGTTTGTTCTGTTTGGCATTTCAAGAACAAAGAGGATGAACAACAACAACAACAACGACATAAGCAGAGATGAATGTATCAAGACCACCTCTCCACGAAATGAAGAATGCCGGCCGGAGATTGCCGGAAGTACTGACGTCATCATTGTCGGTGCCGGTGTTGCTGGCGCCGCTCTTGCCCACACTCTTGCCAAGGTCTCACTCTCCCTCTCTATATATATTTAGATGTATCTGTGTGTGCACCCCCGCCCCCATATTCGTGGGATTGAAATATTATTTGTCAAGATTTGAGGTGTGAGGTTGAATTATTTGCACAGGGAGATTGTTAAGATTTCTCTTCTTTTCGTTTTTTTTTGTTACATTCTGTTTGGTTGCTAAGAAATCTGAGGAAAAGAACATTGAAGTTTCTCGACAGGGTTTTATGATTTGGTATCGCAGAGGTATGGAGCTCGAGACAATATGTGGATTGCTTCTTTGTGATGAACTACTTTTGGGAATTATTGTGGTTCTGTTCATGTCCTCATTGGGTTGATTCATGATTGGTTTATTAAGTTAGAGCATCTCCAAGGGGCCTCTTTATTCTTTGCCTATTTTGGAGAGAAAAAAAAATGATATTTTTAGAAATAGCGAGCTCCCTATTCAAGTGAAGACTCCAAGAGCCTCCCTATTTTTTTGCTATTCAAATTGGGTTTTAAAAACAGGGTACAGGCAATGTAACAGTAATGGTAAAGGTGTAACAAGGCGTGGGTATAAAAAAGGATACATAGTAGGAATCGGTGACCGCAAATGTGAATTTTTTTTTTTTTTTTTAAAATTTAAAATATGAAACTCTCTCACAAGAGAATTTTATAGGAAGCTCCTATTCAAGTGGGTGAAGAGCGGGGATCCCTATTTTTAGGTAGCTTGATAGGGAGCCTCTTGGAGAGGAAAAAATGAGGTTTCCCCTCTCTATATAGAGAAGGGAACCAGATAAGGAGCCTCCCTTGGAGATGCTCTTATACAGTAATTTAGACCTTTCGCAAACTCTTTTGATTAATATATTAAAGGTTTTCTTTGTGCTCAATCATTTGTCTTGGTGGTAGAATAAGTAACGGTTTTCGTAGTGTCTAATCTAAGGATCAAATTCATTGAATTATCACAAGATCTACTAAATCCTTTGCAGTTAGCTTCCATTATCTTCTGTGGAGTTCTTTTTCTATACTAGATACTAGAATAAGTTTGGATCACCGGACAACAATGAACTGGTTTGCAATAAAGCTAGGCCTAATTGAATTTATTCACAGGCCACAATTTGATATAATTGTTATTGATATTTCAAGAGGGCATTCCTTGGATTTTTTTTTCAGCCTTTCTAGTGCTATTTAACTTCCAAATTATGTGTCTTATCCAGTACCCTGTGCCATTATTTGCAGGATGGACGCCGAGTTCATGTGATAGAAAGGGACTTGACTGAGCCTGACAGAATTGTTGGTGAACTGCTACAACCAGGGGGTTATCTGAAATTAATTGAGTTGGGCCTTGAGGGTAAGCGATAAAGTTTATGAATATGCATGCATGATAGAACCTTATTTGAAATGAACATATGGGTTGCAGAAATTTGTTACAATATTTGTTACTCTTTTCTCACAACTAGACATTTGTTGTGACATGTAAATGTATATATGCTGCTGCAGATTGTGTCAATGAAATCGATGCTCAGCAAGTGTTTGGTTATGCTCTCTACAAGGATGGGAAAAATACTAGACTATCTTATCCCTTGGAAAAATTTCATTTGGACATTGCTGGGAGAGGCTTTCACAATGGACGTTTCATACAAAGGATGAGAGAAAAAGCTGCATCTCTTCCCAAGTATTATCCTTCTCTTTGAAAGCTTGTATATTGATCTTTGAGTCTTAGTAACTTGTTTTTGAAGTAATATGTTTTTTTTCCTTTTTCTTTTTCTTTTTCTTACTTAATCTCACCTTAGTTCTTCATTTTCTGTACAGTGTAATCTTGGAACAAGGAACAGTAACGTCTCTAATTGAAGAGAAGGGGACCATCAAAGGGGTACAGTACAAGACTAAGAGTAGTCAAGAACTGACAGCATATGCTCCACTCACAATTGTATGCGATGGTTGCTTTTCAAATTTGCGACGCTCCCTCTGCAACCCTAAGGTGAAGCTGCTATGTAAAAGTTTTCAAATAACAACAGAATCTGTTTACTACATTTAGTCAAGCTTCTAAATTTGTTAATATTATTCAAGATATTAATTTGTGGATTCTACCCCCTAACTTATACAAATGTACTGCTTCAATGTTAAATTCAAGTCTGCTTGCAACCTGGATTTACATTATAAATTTACCACATGTAGCACTCCATTTTCCTTCACGACTGAGATAACATAGTGCTATTTTATTTGCTGCAGGTGGAAGTGCCATCTTGTTTTGTTGGTTTGGTCCTAGAAAACTGTCAGCTTCCATATGCAAATTATGGACATGTTATTTTGGCAGACCCTTCACCCATCTTGTTTTATCCTATCAGTAGTATTGAGATCCGTTGTTTGGTAGACGTACCTGGCCAAAAAGTACCTTCCATTTCTAATGGTGAAATGGCCAACTATTTAAAAACTACAGTGGCTGCTCAGGTATCATTAACTTGCTTCATACCTCCTTTTTTTTTTTTTTTTTTTGTAATCACTTAATTTGATTTTTAACATAGATGAATAATTCTGTCATTTTAAGAGGGTTGGGGAACCGTATGAAATGAAAAATGTTCTGTTTTCATTTTCATAGCCATCTGAAATAATCTTTGTTCCTATGACCTTTAAAACAAACTGTGAATTTTTTTAGAACACTAACTAAAATTAAAATTGTTTCTACTTTTCAAAAAATAATTCCATTCCTTCTTTTTCGATTTTGTTTCAGTACTTTTGGAGATTAATTAAATTTACTTGACAAACTTGTGCATTGAAATCCTATTGAAATTGATATTCGACCATTTCATTTCCATGTTGTTTCATTAGTTCCCTTTAATATGTTACCCGATCTCACTTGAGAATTTCACAAGAGCACTTTTCAAGTCTGCTTCCTACTACTTTAAGAGTAGTTTGAATTAACTAAGGGACCTTGCGTATTTCAGATCCCCACTGAGCTGCTCAATGCCTTTATATCTGCAATTGACAAAGGAAACATAAAAACAATGCCAAACAGAAGCATGCCAGCTGATCCATATCCCACTCCAGGTGCACTTTTATTGGGGGATGCATTCAACATGCGGCATCCTTTAACAGGAGGAGGAATGACTGTGGCTCTATCTGATATTGTTGTACTAAGGGATCTTCTTAGACCCCTTCAAGATATGAACGATGCATCTGCCTTGTGCAAATATCTTGAATCCTTTTACACTCTACGTAAGGTAAGCAACTCTCTTATTCGTTTTTATTTGAGACCCAGACTGAGACTGTTGTTCTTTATGTTCCATGTGAAGTCAAAATGATTTAAATTTTAATGATTTCATATTTCTAGTTTTAAGTCCATGGGGAAAGAAATGCTATAGATGATTATATGTAAAATTAATGACTAGCCATTGTGGAAAACAAACAATGAGGCCTACAATGGTTTGTTTCCGCTAAAAATGTAGGACTATTAACTTATGAATTGGCATCGTTTTGTTTTCAGCCAGTGGCATCTACAATAAATACATTGGCAGGCGCTCTATACAAGGTATTTTGTGCATCACCTGATCCAGCAAGAAAGGAAATGCGCCAAGCATGTTTTGACTACTTGAGCCTTGGAGGCATCTATTCAAATGGACCAGTGGCTTTACTCTCTGGTCTAAAACCCCGCCCATTAAGCTTGGTTCTCCATTTCTTTTCCGTGGCTGTCTACGGTGTTGGCCGCTTATTGCTTCCATTCCCTTCACCAAAACGCCTGTGGATTGGAGCTAGATTGATTTTGGTTTGTATCCCATTATTTCTTTTTTTATTGGTTTTTCTTGTGACCTTTCAGTAAACTCATTTCTTTCAATTAATTGCTGAGAGTGGTTAATCATTTACAATGTTTTTTTTTTTTTTTTTGTTTTTTTTTTTTTCAATCTCAGGATGCATCCGGTATCATTTTCCCCATTATAAAAGCCGAAGGAGTCAGACAGATGTTCTTCCCAGCAACTATTCCAGCATATTACAGAGCTCCTCCTACTAATTAAGATGACAAATACAAAAATCTTAAACAAAGAAGCAGCGCAGTTTTTTTCCTGTTGAGAAAAGCTAGTTAGTATCAGTAGTTTTCCTCACTTGTAAAAGTAAGTTGAGAATCCATGCTACAATTAGGAGAGGATAGTGTGCAATATAATTTGTATTTCACCTTGGTAGGATTGTTCTTAGGTTGGGAACAAGATATCCCCTTAAACTTGCATTATACATTTCTTCAAACAGAATAAACAAAATTTTTCCATTTTTCGCTCCTTTTTTTTGGTTTCTCAAGGTGTCCCCAGGCTTCACCCAGGACTAATCCTCCGAGGTACTATCGTGTGTCGAAGCAGGACCTCTCCCAAGAAAGTTTTCTCCATCCACAAAGGCTCGAACCGGAGACCCCTTGCTTAAGCGACAAGAGCCCCTTCCACTTAGGCCAACCTTTGTTGGAATTTTTCGCTCCTTCACTGGCAGTGGACTTGCACTGTGATTGTGCATATTTATGATACCAAAAAAAAAAAAAAAACCAATCAATTTGAACAACGCATGTCATAAATTTGCCTCTTAATGACTAGTTTTAGTATGATCAAATGAAGTCATGTTGGAGGCCTCAGATTGCAGAGAAGGAAGATAGGAGTTTTTTTTTCTTTCTTATGTGTGTTTACATGGCATGATTTTAATTGAATTCTACCATACCAATTTAGTCTCATCAGGCCGGTGACTGGTGAAGTAGTGATCACAAAGTTATAGTGTTGCTGCAATGAGATATGGGCTAATTGTATACAAGGTTATGTCCTTGATAGTTTATATATGACTCAATCATGCAGTTGATCAGAGGCAGAATTTGGTGAAAGTCAATGGAACACACTCTCTGTATGTCTCTGCTAGGTCTTCCCATATCCAAATAAATTAAAGGCCTTAAGACTCTTTATATAACCGGGTCAAACAAGAAGACACACGTCGGGTCAAAACCCCAAATTCGGGTCTGAATAAATGGGTCATTGGGTTGTACACCATGTTGAATTCGAGACACCCACACAACACCCTGAACATAAAGCACAAATACAAAACTCCTTTTTTTTTTTTTTTTTTATAATTTGGGGGGTTGGGGGGGGGGGGAGAGGGTATCTGCTGAATTATTCTGGTTCTACCTCGTACCACTGCACTTTTGTTGGAACCATACAGCTAATTTACAATCAACCACTAGTTTTTTACAAAGGCATCCAGCTGCATGTGTTATTTGCATGGATTAATCTTCCATTTTGGTAAGCTAGCACTGCAGTCTATGCATTGACCTGTTTCTTTTTTTACAAGGGAATCTGATATTGTTCAGTATTTCAATGTTTTTTGAAATTCGTAAAGTTGTCAAACGTGTAGAAGGGCAGGATAAGTTGGCTTTAAATGCCATTGCATGGAGTTCGGACTCCATTGCATGTGGGGTGATGACAAACATGGATGGGTGACGTACTGATGCCAGTTTGGACACTAGCAATTGTTAACTGTACTTGCTATCTTCACAGGATTTGAAATTTGGTTTTGGGCTCCGTGCTAGGTTAATTGAAGTGACAAGGATTTTGACGGCTCGGATTGAAAGATGGAAAAATTGTTACTCAAATGATCTAAATGACTTCAATGGGCAACTTCTTTGATCTTTTAATTCGAATCATCAAAACGTCATCCAATGGCTTGGATTAAACCCAGCACAGAACTCAGCAACAAATCCTTTCTTTTACTTCCCCACCCATCAAAAGCTAAATGGAGTGACAGAGATAAGGGATATGAGAAAGTGGGGACCAAATTTGGTTCATTGGAGCTAACCTTGATATACACTTGGTATCTTTCACTGGATTTGATCACCCATCAGATTCTCTTGGATTAAAAGAGAGAAAGAGAGATCCATTCTTCACTTCTTCTCTTATTTGATCAGGGGTGAAGGTCACAAATGTGGTCGGTTGGATTGTGTCTTGTAGCTTTACTTACCATATGGATTACTCACTGGATGTACAAATGGAGGAACCCCAGATGCAAAAATGGAATTCTTCCTCCTGGTTCCATGGGCTTCCCTCTCATTGGAGAGACCATTGAGTTAATCATCCCCAGTTACTCTTTAGACCTTCAACCATTCATCAAGAAGAGAATTCAAAGGTAATATATCTTTAGATTTTCTATCTGTTAAGCCTGTTGGGAAGAATTAATCAGGACAAATATATTGAGTGATGTCTCACTAGTATAAAAAAATAAAATAAAAAACTAGCTACCTCCTTTTTTAATTTTTTGAGTCTTGATTTTTCACTGTGGGAAGGATTAAGAATAAGAACTGAGAAGTAAGCTTGCATTGCAGACTCTTGAGTACAAAACTTGAGCCTTCAAGCTCCAAATGAGTGGACATGAGGCTCAAGTGCCACAGGGCACATTCTGAAAAAATAGCCAGCCTCTGTAGGAATTAAATTTAGCAGAAAGCAATGTAGTCTTCTCAAAATTTTAACCAAACTGAATTTACATGCAACACTTACTTATATCATTGGTTCTTGACATTCTATCTGCATGCTAGACTACTATGACAGCTTGATTCAATCGCCACCATATTTATTTTTTCTTCTTTTTTCTTTTTTTTTTTTCCCTCCAGATATGGGCCGATTTTTCGGACTAGTTTGGCAGGGCGGTCAATGGCAATATCAACTGACCCTGATATCATTCGTTCTATCCTCGCTCAAGAAGGGAAATCGGTTGAATTATGGTACATGGATACATTTTCGAAGCTTTTCAAAATGGAAGGAGAATCTAGGGGGAATGCAACTGGGAATTTTCACAAGTACATGAGAAGCATAATTTTGAGTCACTTTGGTTTTGAGAGCCTTAAGGAGAAGTTGCTTCCTCAGATGGAAGAAATTATCAATAAATCCCTATGCACTTGGTCAAGCCAGCCATCCATTGATGTGAAACAAGCTCTTTCAATAGTAAGAATATCCCCAGCTCCCTCAATCTATATACTGTTTAAATGCATCTTCTCTATACTTTTTTCCTTATAATTATAAGATAATCTTTTTTGCCCATTACAGATGGTTTTCAATTTTACCGCAAAGCATATGTTTGGTTATGATTATGAAAGCTCCTCAGGAAAGATAACTGAGAAGTTCAACACCTTCTTAGAAGGTCTAATGTGCCTCCCATTGAACATCCCTGGCACTAAATACCACAGATGCTTGAAGGTAATCCACCTATAAAAAGAAACCCAAAAATTTCTCCAACTCAAAATTTGTTTTAAATGATTGAAATAGTTGTTGATACTCCATACAGGATAAAGATGAGATAATTAAATTGTTGAAAGATTCGTTAAAGGAGAGACATGCTTCTACAGCAGAGGCGCGTAAAGGAGACTTCCTTGACCATGCCATCAATGATATTAATACTCACAAGTTCCTTTCAGAGGATTTGATTGTCCATTTGATGTTTGGTGCATTGTTTGCTAGCTTTGAGTCAATTGCAACCGCACTAACACTGGCCTTCAAGTTTCTCTCAGATCACCCTTCAGCGTTACAAGAGTTGACGGTACATAGTCCTATAATATTTCCACAACTTTTGATCAGCTAGTCCTTCCAACATGATATATATATGTATGTATGCTTTTTTACATATATGGTTATGGCTATTTGTATCGCTGATGAATGATCATTTTCTCAGGCTGAGCACGAGGTGCTTCTTAAAAATAGGAAAAATATGGATACCTCACTCACATGGGATGAGTACAAATCTATGACTTTCACATCTCAAGTCAGTTGAAAAATTAATCTTGACATATGAATTCTCTCTTTTCTGATATAAAAACTTGCTAATATGCGGATGTGTGAATCATATATGCGCAGGTCATAAATGAAACTCTTAGGTTGGGAAATCTTATGCCTGGCTGGTTAAGAAAAGCACTGAAGGATGTCCAAGTAAATGGTATGCTCTCAATAAACAATGCTCCATATCTCTATTTCTGTACATATGATTGTTAAGCCTTTGACTTTTTAAGTAATACTGGGATGATTGCTTTCCCATGCCAGGATACACAATTCCAGCAGGGTGGACAATTATGGTTGTCCCTGCTGCGCTTCAATTGAATCCTAACACATTTGAGGATCCACTTGCGTTCAATCCGTGGCGTTGGAAGGTGCACCATGCATGACTCAATAAAGTTTTTGATTCCTACAATGCATGTAGTATATATATTCCTCATAATTCACTATTGCATGTTCAGTGGCCTAGCGCCAGAAAACTCCTTGACAGCTAATTTTGCAATCTTTAATTGAAAACAGGACCTTGGCCCAGATGTTATATCAAACAATTTCATGCCTTTTGGTGGAGGAATGAGGCAATGTGCAGGTGCAGATTACAGTAAGGTGTTCATGGCTGCCTTTTTCCATGTCTTGGTCACAAAATATAGGTAAATTGTTGCTCTCATAATAGAGCTACACATTCAAGTACTGAATTAGGGGAATCGGTTGTGCCAGAGACTTAACAATTTTTGTAACTTTGATTTTCTTTTTGATAGGTGGACAAAAGTCAAGGGAGGAGATGTTTTTCGGAATCCTATTTTAGGATTTGGAGAAGCCATTCACATCAACTTCTCAAGAATTGCATAGTTAAAGTCTCTTGAAGACATAATTGTTGCCAGAAGCATGATTGGGCAGTTGTCTAGTTGCAATTTTCTCATAGCTAGGTTGTCATGTTTTCTCCTAAAGTCTATCATCTGTCAACGTAATTGGATGCTGTACTAGGACTGTCCCCAAACTCAACAACTTTGGCCCAAAATATGAGTGAGTTTTTTTCATTTTTTTTCTTTTTTAATAAAAACACCCCATTCTAGGAGGGTGGGGGTTAAGGCAGACCCCTACTACGTTTATTATGTGGGGGCTTAAATATCTGAGCTTGATCTAAGGTTTAAGGCCAAAGTCGATTTTGAACTCTGCATCACTTTAAGCAATAATGTAAATCCTGTTGAGCTCTTCTGGATTAAACAATCATGTAACTTCTTAATGGCTTCGATTTCATTTTATGATAGCCAAAGGTCATTGAAAATGATGATAAAACTGTCAATGTAACTATTTGCGACTACTTCAAAGGCTGTGGCAGGTTGTTACAAAAAGCCTTGTAACCAAAAAGAATCACAACGAACCATGAAGTCATCACCCAAAAAAAAAAAAAAAAAATCTGAGTGATGACCAAACATCATCCCAGAAAAATCAAAAAGTCATCGGGAATATGTCTGTCATTTGTGATTTGGTATCTCCCAAGGTGTCTAGACTTTGGCCAAACTATTCCTCAATCTCAAGCAAGGCCACCAACTACTTAATTAAGCTCATAATCAGCTAGGATAACCCGGATGGGTGGCTCACCCCTTCAGAGTATGAGAAGTTGAAACAGAACCTTTCTGCTTCTTGAGAGTCTGAGACGTTCATAAGTACTAGCTAGAACCAATTGAACTACCTTCGGGGTTAGAAGAATCGCAATGCTGCTCAAGAATAAATTAGAAACAGCACATAGAAGGCCATCCATGTGATGACTAATGTGTGCACGCACACGCATCATTTTTTACGAAGTCTTAGTTCCCATAATTGCATATACAGTCGTCCCTTCAAACGAGGTAGGTGTGTCATGTGTGTGCTCCCATGCTTTTGGAACCATTTCTAGACAAGCTGTTTGAGTTTGTGATATCTAGTCAATTATCTTCTATATAATAAAAGGTGCCAATTTTGAAAAAAAAATTAACCAAAATAACGTATAGCAAAGGCAAGAAACCACAGAGAGAAACCTTCCACTCAGGAAAAAAATATATTGACGATCTCATATTCGTGGTCAAATTGAAGATGAGTTATCAGTATATTTTGGGAGGAATCCTTGCTTCTCTTTTAGGGTCTGTTTTTTTGTACATTTTGCTTGGAAATAAGAAGGATATGGGAAGAATCCTTACTTCTCTTTTAGAGTCTGTTGTTTTGTACATTTTGCGTGGAAAGAAGAAGGAAATTGAGATTCGACGTGATGAATGCCCCAAGGAAACTGAGAATGAAGATCGCCAGTCAGATATTATCATCGTTGGAGCTGGCGTTGCTGGTTCTGCTCTTGCATACGCTCTCGGCAAAGTCTCTCTCTCTCTCTCTCTCTCCCTTCCTCCTATTGCAATGCCAAAATATCTTTCTTTTTTCTTGTCTGTCATAAGAATTGAACCCCTGACATCTACTCGCGTTCTTTCAGGTACCAAACCTGCTCGATTGTGCTACAATAGCTTTGGCGTCAAAACAATCATATTTTGTACAGCATAGGGTATTATTTAGGCCCATTTTAGCCAGGGTTTAGGCCACACTAGTCCTTAGGGATGGATATCATCTGCAAACCCTGCCTATCCAAAGTCAGGGTGCCAATCAAGATTTAATCCTAAGATTTCCAACTCCTATTTTTTTTTTTTTTTAAAGGGTAGAAGCATCAAAGAATAACCTAGCATACCAACGAGCTGGGTTGGCATCTTAGGCCATTCCTTAATTCTTCCAATTCATGAGCCTTAGTCATTAACCATCTGAGCTACCCTGGTGGGTTGAGTCAAAACACCTTCACTGCATGCATACTCTTTCGTTCTTCTGCGCTACTCATTAATGTAGGATGGACACCAAGTACATGTGATCGAAAGAGACTTGTCTGAGCCTGATAGATTTGCTGGTGAACTGCTACAGCCAGGGGGCTATCTGAAATTAATTGAGTTGGGTCTTGAGGGTAAGCAATGAAGTTCGCAAACCAAATCCTACATTTTCATAATAGCACCTTCTATGACACCAAAAATTTGTACAGTTCTGCAGAAATTTTTTTAACTTTCAGTTTCATATCAGACTAGTTGGTATCATGCAAATTTGTGAATCTTTGCTGCATGGTTTGTCTTAACTTATTAGACATTAGTTTGTAACATGGAAAAAACTCACATATTTGGCTGCAGATTGTGTGCAAGATATCGATGCTCAGCGAATGCTTGGATATACCCTTTCCATGGATGGGAAAGATTGTGTATTAATTGCCTTTTCCTTTGGAAGATTTCCCTTCAGATGTTGCTGGGAGAAGTTTTCACAACGGGCGTTTTGTACAAAAGATGCGAAAAAAGGCTGCATCTCTTCCCAAGTATTCTTCCTTTCCCTTCAATGATGCTCATTTCACTTTTACATACTTTGTCCCCAAGAAATTGTCACTCCCTCATTTCTTAAAGATTATCCCCATTTACATTTTGGGCTATTTCAAAATTTTTGCCTCAAGCAAAATGTCGATAGACTCAATTTTAATTAAGAGACCCAATATATAAATTACACAATAAAGATAAAGTAGTAACCTTTAATATGTGGGTGAAAGTGGAATATCGAAACAAATTTAATAGATATGAATGTATTAAATACACTGTTCTAAAAAGGCATGTTTTTTAAAGGGACAGCCTTTAAAGAACGGAAGGAGTACTAGAAATAAGTCTATTTCAATAGGACAGCAGATGACCATTGTAGATACATGGGATTTAGGGTTAAGTAACTGACACGTGTCGAGAACAGAGGATTGTCTCGAAATAATGAGAGATAACCCTGACACATGGACTTCGCAACATGCACATCACGTGGCCAGTATAGAGTCCCAACCACGAAAGCTAGGGATGACGTGGAGGAAATGCGCACTCGAGGAGGGAGTATGTACCGAGATCATGGATAATGAGGGGGAGATGCGAGGATGATATGGTATGGAGGGTCGAGGATTGAGAGGGTCGAAGATCATAGGAGGGAGGGAAGGAGTCGAGGATGACTCAAGAGGCCACTTCCTTTATGGTACCTCGACCTTATATGAGACAAATTAGTGGGCATTAGATGACTGACACGATTTGGTGAAATCAGCAGAACACACCGACAGCCAGACAAGACCTTACCTAGGCTCGAAGTCTGACCACAGGTATGGGTGATGTGACAGGACCTAGGCTCGTGGACCCAGGGAAACTCGATTGGACTTAGGGTCTGCAGGCCTGATAATCTTACTTACCTCTACGGAGCTTTAAATGCTCATGAGGGGTCACAGCAGAGGACCCTTGAACTGTCATGTCACCCCTCCCTTTTGAGTGGTCACATCTTGGGCTCACTATAAAAGGAGGTCCCAGGTTCTGAGAAAAGGGGGACTACTAAGAAAAAGAGAGCAAGTAAGGAGAATTTCAAGAAGGATATCACGAATCATCAAAGAGCATTTCAAAGGGCAGGGAGTGTTCATCCCTTGTCCTTTAGAAATGAAGACAAAGCCCCACTTTTAGAGTCAAGTCTCATAGATTCTTAATCATTCCCACCTTTATATTATACATCCGCGTTCATCCATCGTTAGCCCCAAGGCCAACTCACCTCCAACGTGTTTCCAGCGTGTACCCTCACGTGCCGACCTCACTCGATCTGTATTTCTTCTTATTTTACTGAATCTAGGATCTACCCATCTTCAACCATCATCCAAAATTTCTATAATTCCTTCACTTAATTGTATTTTTCATTTTCTATTCATGTTCATTTTCTTATATACTTTCTGTTCAGTGTAAAGTTGGAGCAAGGAACAGCAACATCGCTGGTTGAAGAAAACGGAATAATCAAAGGGGTGAAATACAAGACTAAGACTTCTCAAGAATTAACAGCATATGCTCCTCTCACGGTTGTATGTAATGGTTTTTTTTCAAAATTGCGACACTATTTTTGCAACTCTAAGGTGAAGATATCGTCCTATTCTTTTCTTTTCTTTATTTATTTTTATTTTTTTTATACAATTAAATCAGTTCAAACCCCTAACATATCCTAATCGTACCTTTTACCGCAACCTCCTACACCATTAGATTAGCCCCATGGCTTCATTGTCTTGTTCTTTTCAAATAACAACACAATCCACTTTATATAGACAAGGATGAAGATATGTATGTGTGAGGGGGGGCAGTTGTCTCCCCAAATTTTTAATTTTTTTTCTTTTCTATTTTATACCTTAAACTTCTTAAAAATTCTAGATTTGTTGCCCTGATTTGTTGCCTATTGTAGCCAGGGTTTAGGCCACACTAGTCCTTAGGGATGGACGATGTCATCTGCAAACCCTGCCTATCCAAAGTCAGGGTGCCAATTAAGATTTAATCCTAAGATTTTCAACTCCTATTTTTAAAAAAAAAAAACAGATTAGAAGCATCAAAGAATAACCTAGCATCCCAATGAGCTATGTTGGCAACTTAGGCCATTCCTTAATTCTTCCAATTCATGAGCCTTAGTCATTAACCATCTGAGCTACCCTGGTGGGTTGAGTCAAAAAACCTTCACTGCATGCATACTCTTTCGTTCCTCTTAAGTTTTCAATCAATCTTCTTGTTGAAGCAATATCTTTTTGCCAGTTGATTTTGAGTTTTTTCTAAGAGCTAATTCTTTCGCGCTACTCATTAATGTAGGATGGACGCCAAGTACATGTGATCGAAAGAGACTTGTCCGAGCCTGATAGATTTGCTGGTGAACTGCTACAGCCAGGGGGCTATCTGAAATTGATTGAGTTGGGTCTTGAGGGTAAGCGATGAAGTTCGCAAACCAAATCCTACATTTTCATAATAGCACCTTATATGACACCAAAATTTTGTACAGTTCTGCAAAAAAAATTTTTACTTTCAGTTTCATATCAGACTATTTGGTATCATGCAAATTTGTGAATCTTTGCTGCATGGTTTGTGTCTTGACTTATTAGACATTAGTTTGTAACATGGAAAAAACTCACATATTTGGTTGCAGATTGTGTGGAAGATATTGATGCTCAGCGAGTTCTTCGATATACCCTTTCCATGGATGGGAAAGATTGTGTATTTCCTTTTCCTTTGGAAGATTTCCCTGCAGATGTTGCTGGGAGAAGTTTTTACAATGGGCGTTTCGTACAAAAGATGCGGAAAAAGGCTGCATCTCTTCCCAAGTATTCTTCCTTTCCCTTCAACGATGCTCATTTCACTTTTACATACTTTGTTCCCAAGAAATTGTCACTCCCTCATTTCTTAAAGATTATCCCCATTTCCATTTTGGGTTATTTCAAAATTTTTGCCTCAGTCAAAATATCGGAGACTCAATTTTAATTAATTCCATAAAATACTTTTTCCCAATGTATAAATTACACGATAAACATAAAGTAGTACCCTTTAATATTGTGGGTGAAATTGGAATATTGAAACAAATTTAATGGATGTGAATGTATCAAATACAGGTACTGTTGTGAAAATGGGTGTTTTTTACAAAGGGATGGCCTTGAAAGAAGAGAGAGAGTACTAGAAATAAGTCTTCTTCAATGGGACAGCAGATGACCATCATCCAAAATTTCTATAATTCCTTCACTTAATTGTATTTTTCTATTCATGTTCATTTTCTTATATACTTTCTGTTCAGTGTAAAGTTGGAGCAAGGAATAGCAACATCGCTGGTTGAAGAAAACGGAATAATCAAAGGGGTGAAATACAAGACCAAGACTTCTCAAGAATTAACAGCATATGCTCCTCTCACAGTTCTATGTGATGGTTGTTTTTCAAAATTGCGACGCTATTTTTGCGACTTTAAGGTGAAGTTATCGCCTTATTCTTTTATTTTCTTTATTTATTTATTTATTTATTTTGGGTACAATTAAAACAGTTCGAACCCCTAACATATCCTAATCATACCTTTTACCACACCCTCCTACACCACTAGATTAGCCCCGTGGCTTCATTGTCTTATTCTTTTCAAATAACAACACAATCCACTTCCTATACACAAGGATGAAGATATGTATGTGTGAGGGGGGCCAGTTGTCTCCCCTAATTTTTAATTTTTTTTCTTTTCTATTTTATACCTCAAACTTTTTAAAAATTCTAGATTTGTCACCCTGATTTTTTTATTTATCCCCCTTTATTTTTCTCAGACCCCTCTCATTTTCTGTTTTTTCTACCTCAAATTAACAAGACGACAAAATTTTTGAACTAAATTAAAATTTCTTCTCTTTTTGAATTAGAAAAATGTATTACGGAGTATCAACCAACCAAAGTTCTTGCCTCCCCTAAAGTAAATTCCTAGCTTTGCCCCTCAATATAGATATGTCTAAGCCTTCAACATTGGTTTAATGTAGATTCACTTTCTCCCTTTGCAATTGCATAGATACACGGTGTGATTCAGTTTTTGCAGGTCAATGTGCTCTCTTGCTTTGTTGGAATGGTCTTGGAGAACTGTAAGCCTCCATTTGAAAATTATGGACATATTGTTGTGGGAGATCCTGCTGCCATCTTCTTCTATAGTATTAGTCGTACTGAGGTTCGCTGCTTTATTGATGTACCCGTTAAAAAACCTTTCATTTCTAATGATGAAATGACCCACTTTTTGAAAACCAAGGTGGCTCCCAAGGTACATAAAATTTGTCTCAAATGATTTTCTTACCTTTGTTTTCATTTCAGTGTCGCTTAAGAAACCGTATGGGAAATCATCATTATAAAAATAAAATAAAAAGATAAAGAAAAGGTGTATGGGAAACACATAAAAAAAAAGGAAATGTTCTATACCCTTTCTCATGGCCAATTGAAGTGATAGGATAGGTTAGGGATTCAAACCCCTCCCAATGTACTCAAAGAAAAAAATAAAAATAAAGAAAGAAAGAAGCGATTACAAAAAAATAATAATAATAATAACAATAATAATAATAATTTTTTTGTAATATAGTTTTTGAAAAAAAATGTATATAACTCTTGCAACATTAACGAAAACGTCGATTTTACAAATATATTCTTGCCATATATTGGTGATTGAAATACTCCATTACCAGATCGAGCATTTTCGTTTTTTTAAAAAAATGCTATTGTTATTGATCATGTGATGGGATCAAAATGTATGAAAATAAATTCGAAAGATGCAGTGTTTATGAGTAAAAGTTGAGGGGATGAAACTGTGTTTTCCTCTTAATTTAATGACACTAAAGTCTCTACTAATATAAAGTGTTTGTTCATTTTAGGTCCCCACCGAGCTGTTTAATGCCTTCATAACAAAAGTTGATAAAGGAAACATAAGAACACTGCAAAATAGAAGCACGAAAGGCACACCTCATGCCACTCCAGGTGCCCTCTTAATTGGGGATATATGCATTGAATAGCCGGCATCCAGTTTCGGCTGCAGGAATGACAGTGGCTCTCTCTGATGTTGCCACACTACGAGATATTCTTAGGCCGCTGCCTGATTTAAATGATGCATCTGCATTGTGGAAATATATTGAATACTTTTACACCCTCCGAGAGGTAAGCAGCCTACATATATGCTTGTTATGATATTTTTTTGTATGCCCGTTTTATATAGACCACTCAAACACCTCTTGTTTTTTTTCTTTTTTAGTCAAACCATAGGAGAACACATACACTCACTGCACACGCACCCATGCGGATTCAAAACTAAAACTTTCGTAAATCTCACATCCCTACTAGGATAGAACATGTCATTAAATCCCATGGCCATTGGCACTCAAATACATTGCTAAAATGGATAGCTTTTGCTGAATTCTACATGGAGCATTTGATGCAATAGTACTTATTTATATGTAAAATGAATACTCCACCTTTTTCTGAAAATAAAAATAAAAAAAAAACATGGACACTTCTCTAAAGGGTCATAATAGTGTGAGATACGTATGACGCATCGGACACGACACTTTATCAACATGCGTCCAACGCGATATCTCTTTCTTCCCATTCTTTTTATTTTTCTTTTGTTTAATCTTATCAGTGAAAAATTTCAAAAGGGTTTTCAAAAACGATACAAATTAAGCATGCATTTTCAATGATGGATGTGATGCTAAACTAGTTATATGAATAAAATATATATTCTATTAATACAGACAGTGTCCCCATTGTGTTGCATCCTAGATTCTGAGAATTTGTATATTTCCAACTTATATCTATGTCGTGTCATAATTGCATGCATTGCGTGTTATATAGTATACGTTATTCTTAGTTTAAAACTATTTAACTTACGATACGATTTGGTTTTGTTGGCAGCCAATGGCATTTACAACAAACACGACGGCAAATCTTATTTTCAAAGTGTTTGTTACTCCATCGGATCAAACTATGAAGGAAATTCGACAATTATGTTTCGATTATTTGAGGCTAGGAGTTCCTTCTGCACGCGGACTAGTGGCTGTCGCCACTGGTCTAAACCCTCGCCCCTTGAGCTTGGTTCCCCATTTCTTTGCAATGGTTATCTTTGGTGTTGGCCGACTACTACTTCCATTTCCTTCGCCAAGACGAATGTTGCCTTTAGCTAGATTGATTTCAGTATGTATTTATTCTTTCCCTTTGCTTTGTTGATCATTTTTTGTTTTGATAATAATAATAAAATAGTGTAAATATCCCTCATAAAAAGAATTATATCTAAAAACCCTATGAAATAATTTTCTTATTGGAAAAACCCAAATAGAGTTAAACTAGATAATGAAAAAATAAAAAACCCAAGAACTTAACTTCTATTCAATTCCGTTTGAGTGATGAATTTTCTTTACTAAAATATCCTTATTACATTTTTTTATCAAAATATAAAAATAATTACTCAAAATTTGTATAACCATCTTATTTATCTAATAAATGGATTATTTATCATTTATCACAAAAAACGAACAAATAAACAATTATAAAAATGGTATATCGGTCCAAAACTTGTATAGTTTAAACTTTAATTAAACGGAGTTAGATGGAAGTTAGGGTACGGTGTTGGGTTTTTTGGATATATTATAACTTTGTTTGGGTTTTTTAGATAGAAAAAATACTTTATGGGTTTTTTGAATAGGATTCCTTTTTTTTAGGGATATTTTAGATATTTACCCGAAATTTTAAAAATATAATATATGTAAAAATTAAAATTAATAAAATTTGATTCATAATATTTAATTTTTTTTTTTTTTTTTTAATTTTTCAGGGCAGTTGGAGTATCATTTTTCGCTCTTTCAAAAGCCGAAGGATTCATAAAAATGTTCTTCCCCATGATCGATCTAGGATGCTACAAAGCTCCTCTTAATGTTGATTGCAATAGCGAAAAATATAATTCGGCATATTTGAAGTGATTATGGCTCTGTTTCCATTAATTAAGAAAAACTATATTGTTTACCGTGGTGCTGTATGGGCCGAAGCCCGCAAGCCGAATGTTAGCTGAATCAATACAAAAACCAGCACACCCCTTGGTGTCATTTGCATTTTCCATTAGTAGCTTGGTTGGTATCGCTTGTGTTTGGTACTGTCTCGCAATATTCTAACTTTTTTTTTTTTGGGTGTGGCCGAAGCAAAAAAACAAAAAATGGGGATGACCAAAAATGGTAGCACCACTTTGATAATTAGACCAGTTGAAAGTGTTTCCCACTTTCCTTTTAGGGTTTTCAATGGCCAATTAATTAGATATGGAAAAAGGTTTTCTAAATTGGCTCATGATACCATGTGGTTATATCACAATTATATTGAAGACTTACTCTAAATACACATATTTATCATAATTAGCTTAATTATACCCTAGGTGGCTAGGTGCATCATGTCAGTCATGCTCTTGGCACAGTTGGTTTTTTTTTTTTTTTTTTTTTTTTTTTTTTTTTCTGTGCGCATGATAGCCATATGCCCAATTAACCATATTTTGATTCTTACCCTTTTAGAGTTTTTATGAATTTTAGTAAACATTAATAAGTTGATCAATGGGATGTTTATTATTGACATTTACAAATACCATCTTTGTATGGCCATCCTATAATTGTAATCTTAATACATTATATGACGCTGAGGAGCATGTTACTCAGAGAAATTTTTACAGAATTTTTTTTTTAACAAATAGATATATGGGGGCAATCATGTAATTCTAATGAATTTATCCCTATGTTTATATGTTAAAAAAAAATTGTAAAGAATAATAATAATAATTATTCGAATAGTGAAATTATTGGCAAAACTATGCCCAATTGACTTCAATCAAATTAATGGAGGTATGAGAGTAAGGGTCTATTTGGGCGTCCATTTCAAAATTAAACGATTCAAGTTAACAAATAGATATATGGGGCAATCATGTAATTCTAATGAATTTATCCCTATGCTTATATGTACAAAAAGTTTGTCAATAATAATGATCATTGTTCAAATAGTAAAATTATTGACAAAACAGTAAAAATTATTAACAAAAAAGTAAAAATTCATTCCATCAAAGGAGGGAATAGTGAGTTTTAAGGAAATATAAATCTTTTTTCCTTTTGGCCAACCAAACGATCTACCTTTTTTAACCAATATAACGAGGATTCCATTCATTTCTCCACTCCTATGTAACAAACGTAGCTTTAAGGTTATTTTAAAGGTAATTTAGTAATTGAACGAGGAATAATTTTGTCATTTTGTCAAAAGGAAATTGATGGCATAATAGATTGTTCACAAAAACTAAAAACTTTTAATTTTTTATTTTTTTTAAGTGAATTA
The DNA here is from genome assembly GCA_039720395.1 of Liquidambar formosana. Lineage (NCBI taxonomy): Eukaryota > Viridiplantae > Streptophyta > Magnoliopsida > Saxifragales > Altingiaceae > Liquidambar > Liquidambar formosana. The sequence goes on from CM077823.1 coordinate 29,647,885, forward strand.
AAATTCATTTATGACTATGATTTGATTGTTTAACAATGACAATCTATTATGCTAGAATAGCCTTTTGTCAAATAAATATGAAATTCATTGAGCGTCTATCTAAATAAATGGATAATTAATAAAAGAGAAAATAACTTTGCTTGTTATTCCTTTTCAAGTTGGTGATGGTATGTCATATTAGTACAACCCTTTGTCAAATAAATATGAAATAAGCGTCTATCTGAATAATAAATGAATAATTAAAAAGAGAAAATGGCTTTGCTTGTTATTCCTTTTCAGGTTGATGATTTTGCAAATTTTCCCGATGATGACAGCCGCTGTGACTCGAGTCTGTGACCCAAATCTATAGTAATATAACGAAAGTACCCCTACTACGTTTCGTGAAATGGCAAGAATACCCTCAGTGTGACTTAATCAACCCTAATCTTTCGTCAGAATGCCGAAAGGGTTCTCTCCATCCCTCCTCCTCTCTCCCACAGACGCAGACCCAGACCCAGAAGTCCAGAACCAGACCCAGACCCAGACCCAAATTCTTTCTTTCTCTGAAACACTCTCTCTCTCTTTCATGGCGTCTCGAGATCTGAACTTTTCTCTTTGGTGACCCTCTGAGACTGGTTTTCGAGGTCAGTTATGTGTATTTTTATGTATATGCTCACACAATATTTTAGATCATGTAAACCGGTGCTTGTTAGATCTCCTACTGAATAGCTTTTTGATGGGCTTTTGTTGATTCAGCCTTTTTTATGTACCTAACACTCCTATTGATTGTTTCTGCCACTGTTATAATAGGATTACACTGATTTGTTTGTGATTTTTATTTTTTTTTAATAGCTTTTCTTACTTATTATGTGTGATAAAATTCTTAAATTGTTTTTTTTTATTTATTTTAGTTTTCAAAACAATTGAAATGTTTCCGTTTTAGTAATTAGATTAGATGCAAAACATTTCTCTCTTTTTCTTTTTTTAGTAACTAGATTAAATGAATTTTTGTTAAAAGTTAGGTAAGTCGGTTACTCAGTATATTAAGATACCTTTCTTTTGGAAAGAGTTGACTGCATTGCTGCTGTGGTGAAGTATTTTACAATTATTATAACGATTGTTATTTAGGAAAGAAGAACATTATTTCAGATACTATTATTCAATATATGTATATATATATATATATACACACACACACACATACATATGTTTATATATGGGTATATTGATAGTTCTTCAGTAGAGGTGGTGGTAGAGCACCTTAATTATCTCACTGTAAGGCAGGATAGAATGGTGGGTCAGTGGATTTGGGTTGAAATTGATATGGTATTAGTCTTACATTGCTTCCTTTATTCACTAATAATTTATTAATCGGCAATTTTATCTGGACCCATGTAATGAAATCTTCCCAACCATGTAGTGGTGTAATGAATGTTTGATGATCACTTCTTTCAAGGAGAGAAACACTATTTTAAATTGATTGTAATCATAAAGGGTGAAAAACTACTGGAAATGTCTAAAATTAAATGGGTTGTGAAACTTGGATGGTTTATATTGTATGATTGATCTCTTGATGTTTATAATTTTCTGCATTGATAACCATGGAATATTTGCTGTTATCATCAGAAGAATGTCTTTGATCAGCATTATTACATATTTAGGGGATATATTTAGCTAGACTCTTTTAGCCATGACCTTTTTGATATGTTGTGAACACACATGTATGTTTAATGGGAAGGAATCTTCTACCTCAGCCTAGAAAATCACTCATTACACACAGGATGCACACTTGCACACACACTATAAATTAATGGAGAGACATACACTTACATTTCCATCTATATTTACTATATTTCTGCATTAACCCATTTTGAATTATTTCATCCTGGTCAATTTGATCTGATAGTTACAAGATGAACCTAAGTTTCTTGCTTGGTTGAATCTAATTATTTTCTGTGTATTTCTTTTAATATGTTTCCTTGGCTTCTTGCAGTGTTTTGTGGGTCATCATTTCTTAGAGAGTTCATTTAGGAGGTTTTTGTTAGAGTATATATTGTGGAGAAGGTATTTTTGACCGCCTTTTTGCCCTCCCAGGAAGTATAATTTGAGCAGTCTATCATAAAATTGAAGAAGTGGATCTTAATTTGTAGTTAACACATGGAAGATTACAATTTTGTTGTTGGTCAAGAGTTTGCTGATGTCAAGGCCTTTCGGAATGCAATTAAAGAAGCTGCAATTGCACAGCACTTTGAACTTCGTATTATAAAAAGTGACCTGATTCGTTATTTTGCAAAGTGTGCCACTGACGGTTGTCCATGGCGCATCCGTGCAGTTAAGCTTCCTAATGCTCCAACCTTTACAATAAGAAGCCTTGAAGGTACTCATACTTGTGGGAAAAATGCGCAAAATGGACACCATCAGGCTTCTGTAGACTGGATTGTGAGTTTTATAGAGGAACGTTTGAGGGATAACATAAATTACAAACCAAAGGATATATTGCATGACATTCATAAACAATATGGCATCACCATACCATATAAGCAAGCTTGGCGTGCTAAGGAAAGGGGGCTTGCAGCAATTTATGGTTCTTCTGAAGAAGGATACTGCCTCCTTCCTTCATACTGTGAGCAAATAAGGACAACCAACCCAGGAAGTATTGCAGAGTTGTTCACCAGTGGTGCAGATAACCGATTTCAACGGCTCTTTGTTTCCTTCTATGCCTCCATATATGGATTCCTGAATGGTTGCTTGCCAATTGTTGGGCTTGGTGGAATCCAGCTCAAAAGCAAATACCTTGGCACCTTACTTTCAGCTACGTCCTTTGATCCTGATGGTGGGTTATATCCACTTGCCTTTGGTGTTGTTGATGTAGAAAATGATGAAAGCTGGATGTGGTTTTTGTCGGAGTTACATAAGGCGCTAGAGGTGAACACAGAGAATATACCACAGCTTACATTTTTATCAGATGGACAAAAGGGCATTGTGGATGCTGTGAAAAGGAAATTCCCAAATTCTTCTCATGCGTTTTGCATGCGTCACTTGAGTGAAAGTGTTGGCAAAGAGTTCAAGAACTCAAGGCTGGTTCATCTTCTATGGAAAGCTGCGTGTGCCACTACCACTATTGGTTTCAAAGAAAAAATGGCAGAAATTGAGGAGGTTTCTTCTGAAGCAACAAAGTGGATTCAACAATTTCCACCTTCTCGTTGGGCGTTAGTATATTTTGAAGGAACACGATATGGTCATCTCTCCTCAAATATTGAGGAGTTTAATAGATGGATTCTTGAAGCACGGGAACTGCCTGTGATTCAGGTGATTGAGCGAATTCACAACAAACTGATGACCGAGTTTGAGGAACGGCGTTCAAAGAGTAATTCGTGGTTTTCTGTACTTGCCCCGTCAGCTGAGAAGCGTATGATGGAAGCAATCAGCCATGCATCCACATATCAAGTCCTTCGTTCAGACGAAGTAGAATTTGAGGTCATATCAGCTGAACGATCATACATTGTGAATATTGGGACCCATTGGTGTTCCTGCCGTGATTGGCAACTGTATGGGATACCATGTTCCCATGCTGTTGCAGCCCTCATCTCATGTAGAAAAGATGTATATGCCTTCACAGAGAAATGCTTTACTGTGGCCAGTTATCGTGAAGCATATTCAGAAGAGATACACCCCATCCCTGGTAAAGTTGAATGGAGAAGGGCAGGTGAGGATCCTGTTGATGATGAGACTCGAGCTGTCCGGCCACCCAAGTTTCGTCGACCACCAGGACGCCCTGAAAAGAAACGAATTTGTGTAGAGGATCTTAATCGTGAGAAACATACTGTGCATTGTAGTCGATGCAACCAAACCGGACACTACAAGACCACTTGCAAAGCAGAGATTATGAAGAGTATAGAACAGTTCTAGTTGTTTAGTTTTGTACTTGTAGATCACCTAAAGAATTAGTTCTGATATTGTGGAGTAGAGTAGTGTCAGTATGTTTAGGGCATATGTGCCACTTAGGTGTTGTAAAATAGGAAATCTTTATTGTATTCTACTTGTATTTGTACCCAAAATGAGCTTTGAGGTATTAGAGATATATGTTTAATACAATATTGAGATGATTACATGCAGAGTATCCATATTATGTTATTTTCTCAACCCTAAGTTCTGCTGTTGTGCTTATGCTGTAGTTTTGCCTTACATACAGCTGTGACGTTCTCACTTTCTGGCTTCTATTTGAATCGGCTCTCAAGCTAGCCTGGTTCAATCCTCCTCCGGATCTGGGTGTGGCATAATACGCACCATACAGGATTGTAAGATTTTTCTACCACCTTTCTAACATTTTAAGCTTATTCACTGCAATGTGGATATCTAATTAAACTAGTTGAGAAAGCCCCATATTATTCATTCCTTTCTGTCCAAGAACTCAGTTCCTCGACCAAGCATTAAAGTTTGTGCCTCGACCAAGCATTATAGTGAGTGAATAGATGATTTCTTGAAATCTTAAAAGAGTGATTCCAACCAAAGATTTCTGTTTATTGAGTTACATCTTCAGCAAGGGTGTCAAAACTGGCCAATGAAAGCATTTTTAAACTGCAGGACAACAGCTAGCTGTAGCCCTCATTACTGCATTATACACCATTAAAGAACCCAGATGACGTTTTTGACCATCCATTTCATTGTTTCAGCGCTGTAAGGAAAACCCAGAGGCTTGCTAGATATCTCCAGCACGCATGTGGGTTGGCTATCGGTACCAGGTGGTTCTTTCTTTGAATGATGATGTTGAAATGACTAATGCAGCAAGGATATCTTATACACGAGCAGCAAATGCCTGATAGATACGATTATGCTTCTCAGCCGGTGTGTGGAACTGTAAGAAATGAAAGAGTTTAGAACTGTAAACAAAAGGCGGGGGTGAGATTTGATCGGAGTTTTTGTGAATTGAACAAGATTAGGGAAAGAGCAGTGAGTATATAATTATAGAATTGTAAGATATTAATGAGTGCAGATATTGTTTTGCAATTGTTTTTTTATTTATGCTATTAGAATTCCAGTAAAAGGATTCTATGCTCTAGTCATTAATATTTATAGTCCATGGAAAAGGGAAAAAAAAAATATATATATATATATATATATATAGAAATTAATATATATATATATGCTCTAGTCATTAATATTTATAGTCCATGTAAAAATAAAATACTATTGCAAAATAGAAATTACTAGATAAAAGAAAGCTTTTATAAAAACTTACAAATTTGCAATATAGTATTGCGGAGTTACAATTGCTGTTGACAAGGGTTGCCTGATGGAGGTATTACAAAAATGAATGGAGGTGGAGGATGGTTCAAGATATTACAAGTGGAGGGAAACTACTTAATGGCTAAACAATTTCCGACCCCTCATACAATTGCATTGCCTTCCTTATATAGGAGAAAAGAGCCTAGACCTAATCATGAAGCCCGGCTGTCGGTGTTGTCTTATTGCTGGAACTGTTGGCTTGTGAAAGGGTACTGTTGCCATGTGACGGGTATCTTCACTGTTTACTTTAGTTGAGTGGAGATACTATTGATTGCTTTTCGTACCGAAAAGATACTGTTGCCATGTGATTCCTTGTCTTTTGCATTTGCTGAATGGTAGTACTGTTGCCATGTGATTGCATGCTATTGTCGGGGTAAAAGCATTTGCTTTTACTGTTGAATTGTCTAGTCAAATTGCCTTGGATTCTTGCTGCTGCTTGAATGATGAGGAATGGGAGGAAGAATCCCAAAACAGTCATCTTCGTTGTCATCGCCTAAGTTGACTGAAGCACAGGATCCCTGCTCATTGTCTTCCTCATTGAGGGATGAGAGAGCCTCCTGGAGATATTCTTTCAGCTCTTTACTGTTAGGAGGAGCAGCTGCTAATTTTGCTATTAGTTGGCTTTTTGACAAGAGAGCTTTGGATGAGTCTCCTACTGTTGACTGAATTGCAGGATGCCTCTGGAACCATTTCTGAATTGCTTCAGGAGTAATATGGTCCGTAATTGCATTATCCCACCATTTGACATGGAAGGATCTCCCTATGCAGGGCCATTGCTGAGTACCTGTAAAGTCATATCGCCAAAACATGATCCATGCTAGACCAAACTGGGTATAGAATAGGAAAAGCTTTGGGAAGGTTTGTAGATGAGGTTTTGGCTGGATATGTTGCTCATAGTAAGTATATGACTTACTAACGTTGATTGGTTTTTCCGGAAGAATATCCTGGATGGGGCCGAAGTATGACCACCAAGAGAGAAACCAAAAGGGTATTGCCTCAATGTCAAATTTTTTATCAAAATAGATCATCCATGAATGACGGTTGATCTTATTTTGAATGAAGAAAGAATTTTGCCATGCCTTCTCATAATCAAAATAATTATAGAGATTAGGCAGAATGTTGCCTGGGAGTTGTCTGGGTTGGTAAAGAGGTTGCCCCCAGTCAGAAGGACTAAGAACCCTCAAAATTTGACAGGTAGAATAAGAAACATCGGTTTTATCATTTTCAGGCCGATTGTGTTTGAAAATGGCCGATTTTGTTCCCTTTTCCAAAACATATTGGTACCATGCCTGGTCTTTGCGGAATATGCATTATATATATATATAAATTCAAAGTTCAGGGTACAAAAGCCGAACAAAGCAAGAGATTCTGAATTTTTTTAAAATAGGGGGGATATTGAAAAAAGAAGTGCCATGGTTTTTAGTTCATTTCTCGTTATCCAAAAAAAAATAATAATAATAATATGACTATTAACTCTACATTTTTTTAGACTATTAACTCTACATTTTTTTTTAGACTATTAACTCAACATTTTTTTAGACTATTAACTCTAAAAAATAAGTGCCATGGTTTTTAGACTATTTTAAAAAATAAATAAGTGCCATGGTTTTTAGACTATTAACTCTACATTTTTTTCTTTTTTTTTTTTTTTTTGCCAAGTAGCTCAACATATTTGATTAATTTGGCAAAGTTTGGCCAAAAAATAAAAATAGGAAGGTAATAAATTTCAAACTATGACAAATTCAAATCCTAAAGCAGGCAAATTTAGATTTGCAGTGAATAAATAAGCCGACAAGTCATGCGATAGAAATGTTGAGTTATTGCCTAATCATGACCCATGATTTGTATTTTGCAACAAGACGTACTTTAATGGGCATCTTTTATTTATTTATTTTTTTCTTTTCTTAATGTCATTAGGGTACCAAACTTTTGATCTGACTAATGTTTGGATACGGATAAGGTTATTACCTACTCTGCATGAATTAAGTTTAATTCCTAAGATAAATTAGGTTGATGACTACTCACAAGAAAGAATTAAAAGTCAAATACAAGACCTTCTATAATTTTCAAAAACATGAGTCCCATGAACTACTACCCTAGCCCTTAGGTTACCCTAAGCAGTGTTTGAATGCAAATTTTTAAGATGAAATTTGTGGTCATGAAGGAATTTTAACTTCCATTGAGACCATTAACGTTGTTTGAAAAGCGGTACATGGAATGTGCGAAATTCTACAAATGATTTAATTGCCCTCCAAACTCCTCATTTAACTCAATGGAAAAAATTTAAAAATAATAATTAAAAAAATCAAGTTATCAAAGTCCTCAATCGACACACACTTAAATAATAAAAATAAAAAATTAGAAGAAGAGGACATTAACCACTGAATATAGCCACGGATTCACAATGCGGCAAATATTTTAACTAAAACCCCAAAAATATTTTTTTAATAAAAATATTATAAACAGCCGCACATAAATAAACCGTGGTTGGAGAGTACTTTTTTAATAAAAAATATTGCTCCCCATCTGCAATTCCCCATTTTCCCCTTTCCTCCAACGATCAGATCCCCTATTTCTTTTCCCCATTTTCTCTCATTCTCTCCCGTCTGATCTCCCTCATTTTCTCTCTTTCTCTCCTGGCCTCCATTTTTTCCCAGTCTCTCCCTTCTCAGACTAGCGAAATCGAGAAACTCACCCTCCGCTGCTAGGGTTTCGACCTCCTCTGCTGTCACCGTCGATCAACTCACACTCCGACGACCGTCCATCAACTCACACTCCACCGACCGTCGATCAACTCACCTTCAGTCGTCAAATAGCTGTGAGTGGCGTCTCTTTCTATCATACTCATACAAAAATTACGTTGTCACACATGCATATATATATATATATAATCGATATAATGTCTATATATTCGTAAGTATGTATGTATGTGTGTCCCGAATTTTTTGGCCGAAACCCTAATTTGTTCCCTAAATTTTTGGATGATCTGATGCTGCGGTGATGATGTTCTTCTGTTTTTGAAACCCTAATTTGTTCCCTAATTTTTTGAATGATCTCATTATCTCACTCAAACATTTTGTTCTTTCATATACATTTTTGCGTTTTTGGTTTTTAAGTTGATGAAGATTTAAGCTGAGATCAAGGTATTGTTCATGAAAGTTGTGAAAGCTTTTCCTGCTTTGACTCATTGGGTGTTGATTATTTCCAAATTACTATTTTTGTTGTGAAAGCTTATATATGCATTTCCCCTGTTTTTTTTTTCATAATTGAAACGCCACTCTTTGCTAAGTAATCATGAAATATGCTAATATGTTGCTTAGCATTTTCATGCATGTGAATGCTAGGTGGTGGTGGTTCTTATCCTGCAGCTGAGATTTATTGTCATGAAAGACTTGTAGTCTTGTAGTTAGTTTAAAAATTCTGCCTCATGAGATGGTGAAAAGTTATGACATCATGTTTGGGGATTTTTTTTTTTTTTTTTTTTTTTTTTTTTTTTTTTTTTTTTTTTTTTAACATCATGTGTGAGGATTTTTATTTTTATTTTTTTGATGAACATTATATGTGGGGATTTTTACTCTTAGATAGTACCCAATTTAAACCTTCTATTGTGTTCGAATATGTGGAAATGTGATACTCCTCAAAACCTTCTATTAAGAATCCTTAAGCATGCTCTCTGTCTCTGTGTTTTCTTATATGTGTTTAGATTAAATATTTTATTCACACTAATCCAACGGGTTAACGTCTATCAAGTAATATTTTTTCATCATTAAATGAATAAAGCCAAAATTACTTGTTAGATGTGGCCAAAATATTTGAGACTCCTTGCATGGTGTAGAGATGTGCATTTCAGTAGAGTGTTACCGACGTTATTTGGGACACCCCAGATAATAAAATATTCTTGACTGCTGACCCTGAATAGTTGAGACAATATTTGGTGACTGGTACTTGTAAAATACTATGGTTTATTGATGTTGGGCCCTCCATGTTGGCAGCTTTTGCTTCAGATAGTTGTAAATTGCCTTCCAAAATGCAATGGAATTTGAGTAGTCAATTCCCTCAGTTATGGTTGTTGACCTATCCAGTTTCTGAAGATATAATTAACTAACAACAAAGAATTAGATATTCAGCATAGCTCAACTGAGGCCTTGTCCCAATCATTTAGGGAACCTAAGAATTTGTAGTATAATAATATTAGACTTGTTTCCTGGTGTAGCTTGACGATGTGTAAGGAAATATTTGTCCCTGACTTGGTGATTGTTACATTTTTTATTTTGATTTTTTGTGCTGCTCACCCTTTTAGAGAGAACATGAAAACTAAATGGGTGATTAGAACTCAAATTTAGAAATTAGAACCCATTTCTCCCATCCCAAATTTTATGAAATTAGAACCCATTGCTATCCTCAAGGTGCCTAGGTGAGTCATAATCAGGCTGTGTATTGTCATGTATGAGTGGCACAAATCTTATGGTCCATGGTCTTCAGATGGTGTGTCCTTACTTCATATAAGGCTTTCTGTGTTAAATGCACAATGGAGCATGTTGTGGGGCATGATGAGTGATGTTTGGTATTACATTATGGTAAAACTATTTTTTTTCAGAAATGTGATACTCCTCAAAAGTTCAGGAGTATCACATTAGGATTATCATATTTTTATTTTATTAATAAAATAAAAATGTGATACTCCGTGGCCCCTGTCTATAGTTAAATCAAAAGTTCAGGAAGTTGACTCTTATCATCATATCCATGGCCCCCATCTCACATTACATTACTACTAAGCCCCCTTTAATCTTGTTAGGCATTCTGCTCTAGAAATGGGATGAAGGGTTAAATTTAAACTGAATTTATTGGTGAATTCATCCCCTGTTATTGTCTTGGGCATGGTATCATTGCTATGCCTAAATCATGTGTTTACTTGGGTTGTAGAAAGGAAGATTATAGGGAAAATGACAAAACAGTGGGTCAAAATAAAAGTAATCCTTAAAAGAGGGGTAAAACAACAGTTGTTGAAATTGCGTTCAAGGTTTTCATTGCACTTCGAAATTTTTACTATTTCTACAGTGCTTGACTGATTAGAGTATCCTACTCAATTAATTGTGGGAGAACATTTCTAGTCCATGAACTTTTACCTTGTTAATACTTAATACAATATCAACGCATAACTAGAAAGGAATTTGCCTCTTTTTTTTCTTTTTTTCTTTTTTTTAATGTGTACACATGCAAATCTAAGTTTATTTAATCTAAATGTAATTAGAAAGGTAACAATGTGTGCGTTTGGCGTACCGTTTTGCAATAAAAAGGCCTTTTGGGGAAAGGCATTTTTAAAAAGTCATTTGTAAAAAGGCATTTGGAAGAAAGTTGCTCTTTGGTGAACGCATTTGAAAGTAATTTTGTGTCAAAAAGGTTGCAAAGTAAAGATAAATTTGGCAAGTAAATATAAATTTCGGCGCCTTATTTTTATTCACTTGAGAGCTTTTGCCTTTTCACAATCGGCATTTTGAAAAGCTACCCTGGGTAGCTTTTGCCAATCTGCCTTTTAGAAGAAATGCCTTTTTCTAAAGGACCTTTTAAATGGCCCACCAAACACCCTTAAACTATATAAAAGGGAAGATTGGTGGAAAGTCCATATGCATAGATTTTTAGCGGCATTAGTCCATGGCTATTTTTTATGAAGCCATAAGTCTACTGTTTAGTTAAATTAGCGTCATTTTTTGATAGGAGAACTCTATTTTTTATAAAGGCAAGATTGCCCCTATAATAGATTTGGCCTTAAAATATGCCATCTTTTTTTGTTAAGTTTTCAAGATTATATTTCTCCACGATTAATGCTTGAGATTATTATATTTCTCCATGATTAATGCTTGAGATTTCATATTTCCATATATAAAATGCAATTTTCTTTCATTTGTTTTCAAATTTGAATTTGATAGGCTATCTATCATATTGTGGAAGGTTTTTTGCATCTTAGTTGATTTCAGTTTTGGTTGCAGCTTGATTGTGAGTATATGAAAACAGTTACATCAAATGGGTTGTATAAACAAATTTTTTAATATAAAATAGTTACATATAAATTCCCAAAATTATATATATGTGTTGTATAAACGAATTTGTTTTATTAAAGGGCAGCATTATTGCCAGATATAAAAGTGCTGTTTCCATGGCTATATATTATTTGAGGACTAAATTACCCTTTGAAGTCGAAGGGAAAAAACAAAACTGAGCAGAGAAGAGGGAGAGTTGAAAATATAGGACGAAGAGGAAGGAAAGGGAAGAAGAAAAAGAAGGGAGGAGGGTCGATTGCTGTTCAACTCAAGTCAATGAACTCGTCAGGAACATGCATAATTTTTAGTTTGGGAAAGTGAAGGTTTTCCTTTTGGGTGGGGTGATTTTGGGTTTCTTCGCTTTGGGATTCAGACATTTGATATGGCTTCCTATGCCTTCCTTCAACCCCAACTCGAAACCATCCTAAACTCACTATGGGAGAACTCGTTGGACTAAGTTGACTCAACTGCAACAAGCGCCGAAATCACTCCAATTCCAGGCATGAACGGCCAGCTCCCGTCATCCCTTCTCTCCTCCACCTACACTTCCTTCCCTTAACCCTTAAATTTTAATAACATATTTGGTAACAAAAGCATCGAGAGTGTACTAAATTTTAATAAATTACCTGCATCATGAATAGATGCATTTGCCCTGTCGACAACCATTAGACATTCCTCATAAGACTTGAACTTGGCTCTTGGCATATGCTTATATGTTTAACTATATGGTAGAGGTTTAAATACTATTTTTACTATGGTATTATTGCACCATTTTTCATTTTCAATTTTATATACGTATCCAGGATTTATTCACTTGTTTATTTCTTGGAATTTTCTTAGCAGGGTTAGATGGATTTAGAGACAGAGAACAGAATAGCTGCAATTCTTATGAAAGAGGCCGCAGAATTGCGGCGACAAGCTGAAAAGGAAGGTGTGAATGTTTATCTCCGGCAGCCCACAATAAGAGGTCGGCCAAATTCGCGGTTCCTTACTGCAACTGTTCTTGGGGTACAACAGGGTTAGTTCTTTAATTGCTCAAAAATACTTTCATTTTTTTCTTTAATGATTTAATGTTTTAATGCCTTGTCGGAAAGGGGGAAAAAATGCTTCATCAATGAGAAAAGGTAAGCATCTATGTCAAAAGTGGATGCTTGCCTCATTTCTTATGAGTGGATGTATGTTCCAAAGGCATATCCTGCCTCATTTGTTATCTAGATTTTTTTTAAAAAGTATGTCCTCTTCATGTTCCTAACTGAGGTTGCTGTGTGTTGTTATTTCATTATTTGCAAATGTAAGCCTAACCTATTTATGTCGTCTTATTTATTAATGTACACCTAGCCAAAAGGAAGAAGAAAAAGGGGGGGAAAAACTTGTGATCAAAAAGTTCAGGAAAGCACAACCATAATGCACAAGCACCCAAGAACTGGATTTGAAATATTTTTATGTAAGTGGTGCTGTCATTTCATGCTTAGGTGGTCTTTTGTGATTGGCAGATCCATCTGATGATAAGGATCCTTTTGAGTCAGTAAAACTCATCAGATGACAAGGGTTTTGGGCAGATAAGACATTGCACCTCTGTTTGTCCATGATGTTTCCTATTGTTTGAATTACTACAGTAGTTAAGGCGTTATCTACACTAAAATACCCTTTTTGGTTGTATGTACACTCTGAATGACTGGATTACCCCCAATGAAATTCAAGATTTCAAAGCAAATTAGGGTCAACTTAGACTGTTAGACATTACACCTATGAACTGCAGTTTACCCCACTTCCTAAACTCTTGTTCCTAAAAACAACCCACGTCTCTCTGTTTCTCGAAAAACAACGTGCTCCTCTCTCTCTCTCTCTCTCTCTCTCTCTCTCTCTCTCTCTCTCGCATGCGCACGCTCTCATGCACTTACACATGGGTACTACTAAAAAGCAAGCAGAGCTACAATAATATTAAGAATCACTTCTGTTTTTTCAAATCATTGAAAGCTCCTTGTGTTGTAGGCATCTAGGGCACTCGTTTTTGGTGTGCTAAGTTTGTAGAGTAAGTAAATAAATCATGTCTTTAAGATGTCGCTGTGATTTTTTTTTTTTTTTTTTTTAGTTTTTATTTTTTTGGTACAAACCTTTCTCTTTTTTGACTACTTGCAGATGATTTGGAGTCTTTCTTTAATGGGGCGTGTATATATAGAGATGTGGTTAGATGAGAAATAAAATTTTTAGATTAAACTACAATTAGATTTCTTTTAGCATTATTTTCTTTTCAAAATTTTATTTTATAATTTTGCATTTTTTTCCTTTGCATATGCATTGCATGTGCCCCAGAGGCATGTACTAATTAAGTAGAGTTTGTACATCCCATGGAAATTGAGGATCCTATCGTGTTTCATGGATCATCTGAAGTGAGCCCTCTCCGTTTTGATGGTTCCGAAATGAATCATTACCTTTTTTCTTTCAAGAAAAAAAAAAATCCTTGTGAAGAATCATAATTTAGGAATTCAATAAATGGCCCTTTTTGGTGGCCGTTTGGTAGAATTGAACCCACATTATAAGCTTCATGGTGGTCACAAGTTGCCACTAGGGTAAGACAACTGTGGTTAATAAATGACCTCAGTCTATAATTTTCTTGTAATTATGGTATTGTCTTTGTCAATCTACCAACCTTTGTATGTATTTTGTGCTTGCTTGAGTCTTGAAATTGTGTTTTTCCAGCAAATCGAGCCGTGGAAGTGAATGAGATGTGGCGAGTCCGGCAAAAAGAGCGAGAGCTGGATGAACGGCTTAAAGGAAGAGTGGGAGACAACAGCAGTAGTGACAGGAGCCATAGGGACATTAGTAACTCCCCTAGGAGTGCAAGTAAGAGGCATGCTACGACTGATAAAAATGCCGGTGCTTCATGCTCGTCCAGCAAAAGAGTATCTGAAGATTGCTATTCAAGGGAAGAAGAAGGTTTGAGAGATGAAGAGATCGAGGAATTTCTACACTCAAGGTAATGTGTGCATTCTTGCATATATGAATTTTCCTGGCATAATTTACATCCCAAATGTAATTCAGTGAAAGCTTAGCAGAAATTATAAGCAGGAAAGAGAATTATTTACTGGGCTGACATGAATGTTTTTGCTGATGACAGGGTCAAGCGTGGCAGAGGTGCTGTAGGGTCAAGGATGGATGAAACAGGTCCTTACCTTCCCCCAGATCCCAAGGAAAAGCTGTCAACTAGCCCTGATGTAAGGGTTAGGGAAGAATGGGAACGTCGTATTCTTGGTCCTGAAAAGCCTTCTTTTTTAAAGTCTTGCGAATCTTCTGAAGAGGAGGATAAGCGGAAGAAGGCAAAAAAGGTTAAAAAGGTTCACTCAGGGAGCTTAAACAAGTTACACTCTAGGAAGCATGGATCAAAAGAGAAGTCGAGGGATAAGAAAAAGAAGAAAAGAGGGGAGAAAAAATCCAAGCATCGGAAGTGAGGGTGGGTAGGTGGTTATGTATTATACATTTTTCCGCCCAAGATTGAGGGTCATTTATGATTGTTTGGATCACAATTCTCATGTACAATTGATAATGAAATAATTATTAGAGGTTGCTTTTACAATTGGTCACTGCTTAAATTTTATAATCACAACCTTAATAGGACGTCCGGTTATCCAAGTCATGATTTCTTCTCAATTCGAGTTTTATTAAAAATAAAACATTCATTTAATTAATGGAAGCCATATGAATATTAAATAAAATTCTTACAGATGGTGGGAGATATATGATCATATTCATCATCACAATGAGTAAGAGGATTGAAATGGAGGTGACCTATGGTATGCTAGTGGGATTTTCTTGAAGCCAGATTATGTATTACTGATCTATATGCATTATATGTATATGTAAGTCTGAGAGAGAGAGAGAGAGAGAGAGAGAGAGAGAGGGAGTGGGAGAGAGGTGTGCCTAAGCTTGTGCTTGGGTCGCACGACTGGGCTTTTCTTTTTTTTTGTTTTTTTTGAGCATGGATAAAAAATTCATTATCGTTATATCAATAAATACCTAAATTAGGATTCAAACATAAGATCTCCTCGTCTATAGTGAGGAGAAGTGACACTAGCCCATAAAGGCTATTGACGGTCGCACAACTGTTAAATAAGAGCAAGTACTAAATCCTTTGCGTACTACATGGTCTGAGGCAACCTTAAAAATATAGAAGAGTTGGATATGATGTGATGGCCTTTGTTGTTCTCTAGTGGAGATCTATGTATTTAAAGATACAATGGAGCAGTACCATCAAGACCAGAATCCCTTTAAAAAATAAGTCTAGTTTGAAAATAATTTTTTATTTTTATTTTTAATATTATACTTTCCAGGAGCTTATGATGTTGTGCTTTAACCAATCATTAACTTAGTAATCACGTCACATGCCATCTCCGAACCATAAGGTCAATGGTCTCTTTTTGAGAAATAGATTTGAAAAAGTTGTCTCGTCAATCCAAAATTGGAGAGACGTCAAATCTGTAGGTAAGGTGGTTGTATTGAAGACTAGGGATAGAACCCCCACCTTCATGGACTGGAAAGAAGATCTAGGGCATTGGGAAAAAGACTACCCAGGTGCCCCAGGATCAATATCGAAAAGGCACCATGTTGTTTAGCACTCGAAGCTTCTCCTGCAATTAATCGGCTAAGCTACCATTCATGTTCGAAAACTATGTCCAATTTCCATAGTAAACAGTTTCTTCTTTCATCGCAGACTCTGGAAAAACATTTCTTCATATCCGATAAGTAATACCACACACGCAAAAGCTTTTCTGAAACAAGAGTTTAAGAAAGCCATACATTTCCTTTTCACTTCTATCCATGACTTATGCATATAAATACAATTGCAGTACACTGTCCCTCGTCACCATTAAAAGTAGGTTCAACTTCTAACTCCTACATAGACTAAGTGGGAAACAAATTAAACAATTTTTTCGTAATTATCAGTGTCGTAATACACACTATATCTCACGGTAGAACCAACGTCATGAATCCTCAAATTGATGATCTGTCTCATCAAAGATCTCCTCCTACAGTGCAAAACCGATATCATGACACAAAGCCATCTATGAGAACTTCGGAAGAAAATAAGCTCAAAATTTTCAGATATTATTAAAATTATCATATGTACCTGTAAAAGCTCTTCGATGACATCTTCCATTGTTATAATGCCAACCGCTTCTTCTTCCTCAGGGAGCTTTGGGAGTGGATTGCCATCTATCTGTAGGATGTCCGAGTACATGTCCTTTGACCACTTCTTGCTCCTATTAGAACCCCTATATGAGTTATTTGCACTATCGGGGAAACTCTTCCACTTATGGAGGGATCTCTTGCTCTTTAAAATCTTCTCTTGGGGAGTCTTTTCACCATCAACGTCCACTCTCACATCTCTAACTGGGTCTGTTGAGAGAGAGAGAGAGAGAGAGAGAGAGAGAGAGAGAGAGAGACATTATTATCAAAAAATATTTACATCAGAAAAGAATTTCAAAAGACAACTGGACACGTCTTGGGGTAGGAAAAAAATTCCAAGGTAGATTACAGGTTAAAGTTGGTGCTTACTATCAGCAGAGCTCTTGTTATCAAGTTGATCCGCCATCTTTTTGTACTGTCTTATAACAACAGCCATGTGGCTGTGACCTTTCTGAAACTCATTAAGAATGTCATATAACGGCAAAGTTTCTGGAACTCTGGAACACAAACACATGTAGAACATGAGCTTATATAATGAATATCAAACACTCTCTGCAGATTTTTCTTTTTTTTTCGGAAAGAACTAAGTTCGCAGAGAGGTGACATTTTAATCAACTATAGCAACAGATACCTCAATTCTAGGCCCCTTAAATTACTTTCATCTCAAAGAAACAAATCAATCTTTACACAGTCAAAGACAACAAACAAGCAGAAGAAATTTGTCTACATTTTTTCCACAAATATTACACATTATATTATATATTTGTGAATATTTCCCTACTACTGCAACACATCTGCATAGATAAAAATAAAGGGCAGAAATGGAATATCACACGAAACATATATTAAAATCCATCCTCAATCCACAACCACAAAGGGACCAACTATATCCACAAGGAAAAATAAATCAGAAACCGTTAAGTGAATTATTCATACCTATGTTGAGAAAACTCAACTGAAAGCACACAGTGGTCACCACTACAACTAAAATCAGAGTGAGCTTAGGGGTACCAAATGCATTGCAACTTGAGCTAAGTCATCTGTTCATTCACAGCTAAATTTGCCATATCATCTAGTCAATGTGGGCTGCGTCACTCTTGACGTTTCCCGCATCTGAAGGCGAAAGTGGAGATAGAGTTCAGTCCACATGAGCCACATGAAAGTTTAAATGCTATCTTGCAATCTTGCATAGGCCGGTTTAGGTAAGAAGTTGCAATTCTTAAAACATCCCAGTTCACTACAGGCATCTTAAATCAGGTGGGTTCCTTTTCCATCGTTTACAGCTCAAAATAATTGAAAAAAAAATATATTAAAAAGAATCCAAATCTGTCATAAGTAGGTGTAGTGGATTCATATATGAAGCATAGCTCCTCTATGAGCAGTCCTCATTCAAAGGAGTTAGTGTCAACACAACAAATAGAACACACTAGTCACTGCAATGTTAGCATGTGATTTGCTCCTCTTCTCGAAATGTATTACATGCTTCCATAAAAACAAGGAGCCATGATATTGATATCCAGTCAGAAGGAAGCTGCTGGACCCACAGATGAATGCAAATAAGACCAAATACACATTGATGACTTTTATTAAAGGTAAATGATGTAACATTGAGGTCCCAATCTAAGAAACAAAGCAGGATTTTGGAGTGGTTTCAATAAGATATTAGACAACTCTGGGAATTTCCAATAGTGTACAAGGATTACTGATAATCTTGGCCAAACATCTCAAAATTTTTTACCCCGTCAGATTACAATAGAGGAAACAAAATGTGATCACGAGCATACCTCGGAGAGGAGTAATAATGATTATTTGAAGGTTTGAGGTTTGATGTGGTTATAAGTTACAAGCATTTCTATTCAGGTGATATGCAACAGGTGTTTGACTACTTGAAAAATTACCAATGAAGGAAATGGTATGAAAGCTTGTGACCTACAAATGGTCACCAATCAGAGCCAAGGTAAGTTTTCTTTGCAGCAATGGTCTAATAATGATTTAGACTTCAACTCAAATATGTGTGCAACAATTTTGAATGTCTACTTATGACCTTCCTTTGACCACGACAAGATACCTTGGAATCCTGCGAATAGTAACACTCTTTACTGGTACTTCATCTTCAGGGTGAATGGTTAACAAATTCTTGACCTAGAAGATTATAATAAAAATGTTAAGAGATGCATGAACCAAGAATAATGTAGCATTAAGTTTATTAAATGTGCACAACTCTAAAGAAATGATTCATTGTGAGACAAATGATAATTCATAGGTTCAACATGAAATAAAAAAATTGAAATTCGATTCTCACTAGATCAAACTACTCACATGGAACTGTGTGGGGACCCAAAAAAAAAGGGAGGGGTAGTGGGGTTGGGGGGAGAGAGCAGCCTATAGTCATATCCATAAAAAGAGCAAGAACAAGAAAACAGCCTCAATGATAATCACACTGCGAGTGCACAATTTAAAGTCATAAACTGAGCAAATTTATTTCCCACAAAAAATTATCGTCCACTATTTATATATGGTGTAATGAAAAACAATCCCTCTGTCAAGTTTCCAACCTCACAGCCTAAGCTGTTAAGTGGAGGACCAAACAGGTACACAAAGACAAGTTAAACTCGATATTTAATCGATGTGGGATGTGGGACTTCCCAACACTCCTCACGTGCAAGCCTAACAAAACAACAATGAGCTTGTCACGTGGACAACAAAGACGGGCTCACAAATGAAACAACCCAAGAATGACATGCTTTGGAACCATGTTAAGTTTCCAACCCAACATCCTAAGCTATTAGGTGGAAGGCCCAAACAGGTATATGAAGCCATATTAAACTTAATATTTAATCAATGAGACTTCCCAACACCCTCCATAACAACTCCCAACTTCAGTTTCATAAACTCCAATGAAGATTGGGCCATTGATTAACTTGGGAATCTCTGAGTGAGATCTCTAACTCTTCTAAACATTGCACAAACTCACTTGAGTTACTGAAACAACTTATCGCCCCCTATTAGAAACCAACCAGATGAGTTCAAGATACTATTTTAGGCCTATTCAGCTATAAATATCTCAATCACCACATCAGGCATTTGAAAGGCCATGCTATTCCATTGCAAATTCCTCGAGGCCAGGGGAACGATCATAGCCAAAACAACAGAGAATAAAGAATACAAAGCAACGCTTATTGAATAAATCTCAACTCCAAAGAAAGCAAAGGCACATTTATGGGTTCATGGGACATCATGTTCAAAGAGTATGAGTCCACAATCTCACCTTACTTGTGGTCACCTTTTGCATTAAAAATCCACTTACTTCCTAGATTCTGAAATTATATATATATATATATATATAATTTCAGAATCTAGGAAGTAAGTGGATTTTTAATGCAAAAGGTGACCACAAGCCAACTAGGTTGGCACCCAAGGCAACTCATTCCATAAGCAATCTGAAAACCCAAATCATGCAATCAGGTGTGATTTGAACAAGTTATGACCAGAATGTTACACATGCAATCTTTTAACGTAGCTAATATTCAAATAAACCCAGAAAAAAAAAAAAAAAAAAAAAAAAAAAATTGATGGAAGCCGTCAAGGTCCCATCCCCTCTTTTATAATCAATGAATATAAATGTAATTCAGCATCAATGAAAAGGAAAAACACAAATACAAGTCTACAACCCCGTATGCTGCTTACGTGTTGTACAAGTATGAGAGTCCTGGTCTTATTTCAATTGGTATGACTCCAATCAACTACATCGGAGGTTTGAATTGACACTTCAAGGATCCTAATTCCTAACCCTCCATCGTAATGTGTTTTCCTTAATCTTTCTCCCTCAAAACTCTGCTCCTATCCTTTTTAGGCAAAAAAAAAGTAACACCTATTTAACATATTAATCCAACCTCCTAATCTTTGTTAGGATTTCTTACTATTCAATTTCATAGCTGAAAACCCTCTACTGTCCTGCATCATATATCTTCTCTTCTTGTATTATAGCCTGGATAAACATAATTCGCCCATATTTAACCAGACATGCCAAGGGTACTTCAGCAAATCACAACAAATTTCTTTTCCTCCTTTTTAAGGATATTATTAATGATAATAAGAAAAGATTACAAATGGGGGACAAGAAGTCCAACAAAACCAAAAAACAAACAAACAGAAATCATAAAAGGCAGCCTATTAAACTAGCTACAAACAGCCCTCCAATCGGATTTCAAAACAAAAGGAAGGAACACCACCAAATTCCTCAGAGCAAGAAGCCCAAAAGGAACCCAAAAATGCACTCTATCCCATAAATCATCCAAAGAGGATTCCTGATCCTCAATAATCCTCGCATTCCTTTCAATCCAAACAACCCAAAAGACAGCCAAAAAAGCACAATTCCACAAAATTTTTGCCTTCTTGCCCCTCCTCAAACCCCAAAAAATCAACAAATAATCCTTCAATACCTCCTGGCATCACCCAAGGCTCATAACCGAATCCAAAAAGGTGCTGCCACAACTGAGTAGCCACCGAACAATGTAAAAAGAGATGGTCAATAGACTCCGCCGCTCCTACACATAATACACCACTGAGGACTCACAAAAAGTGAAGGCTCCTCTGAGTTTTCCTTTTAATTTTATGAAATCATGCTCACGAATTATACTTATTTGGACCCAACAAGATTACATTAGGAGATATTCTTGTAAGATATTGTCTTTTAATTTAACTTCTCACGAGAACTAATTATTTCATCTAACCCTCTCATTTGTTTGTGGGTAAGTCCACCATCTCTAAATTTGTTGGAAATCATCTTTCAGCCTAGCCGGTGTAGGCTTGCATCAACCTGAAACCTGATGGGGTTACATGAAGCAGGAGAGGAGGAAACTAAGACGGCTGTAATCTAGCATATGGAGGCATAAAGCAAGCATGCCATTTCATTTAATTACACTATTACAGTGAATGAATAAATAAGTCACTCAAAATGGGGCAAAGCAAAAAGTTTTTACCAGAACAAGTCCAATTATGTTTGTAGGTTGTTCATAATAAACTGGCACTCTGCTATGCCCTTTCTCCAAAATTAAGTTCATCAAATCCCTGCATAATAACAACTATGTAATGTAGCTGATCACAATAAAATTTACAGAACAGATGAAAGCAACCCTTTGCTTGCCAAAAATATCACACCTGTCAAGCTTGGCATTGATATCAATTGCAAAGGTTTCAGATATAGGAGTCATGGCATCACCAGCTGTTTTCTCAGAGAGCTCAAGTGCTCCAGCAATGATTGTTGTCTCATCATGCGTCAATTCTCCACCTTTTCCAGCCTGTTACAAATCAATCAGGATAATAAAAAGCTGAAAGCATAAAACATGAGGGAGCAAGAAGGTCCAGCAATAGTGTTTGATATACATAGCAAAAATTTGGGCGAGAGAAGCTCAGATATTTTTTAAACAAAGGCAAAAACTAATAACAGAAGTAATATTTACAAGTAGGACTAGTGGACAAAACAAGTACTGTTAAACACATAAGTGAAAGAGGAAAAAGAATTGTACCCCCAAAAAAAAATTAAAATTTATAAATTAAAAAAATAAAAATAAAGAAAGAAAGAAAGGAAAAAGAAAAGGTTAAAAAAAAAAAAAAAAAACCCAAAACATCATCACTAATGACAGTAATTTGCAGCTAGTAAATATGAAAAAGGAACATATCGGCTCAACAATATTAAAATAACAAAAAAAAAAAAAAAAAAAAAAAAAAAACGTATGTCATCATTTGAAATCTTAGAATATTGAAGTGCTGTACGATACACACCTCATTACCATGAAAATTAACAAGTGTTTTCAACTCAGCCCTGCGGAAAAGAGCAACATGTCCATGGCCCAGCATAAAATCTAATAGCTGGAAAATCACAGAAAACACACATATTCAATCAAACTAAGTTGTAAAAGTAAAAAAAACTATTTTGTCCAGTCGCTCTATTTTTCTGGAGGAATTAAATGGAAAGCATGCTTAGCCAATCAAGTATCACCTTGCTTATTGGATATGCGACAGGATAGCAGATCCAAACAAGAACGCGGACGAATGGGGCCACTGTGGCGCCAATAGCCAAACCATATCGAGAACAAACAGATTGTGGTATAATCTGTATGTGCAAGTCAATAGTTATTAGCGCATGGAAATACACCAAGTTAAAATATTGTTGCAACTAAGAATAAATCGAAAGAGTAAATATTTTCTTATCTATTTTTATAAAAGCATTTCTTAATTTCAGAACAGACATACAACAATTCCCACCTATCCAGCATACATGGCAACAATGCAGGTGCTTGGACCCACCTTTAAGTGGGTCACACCTGAAAGAACGGCTTAAATGAAAATTTTGATGCCTAATATGCTATAAAAATATAATGTACAAGTCAGACTGAAAAACTTCCACCACCTATCTCTATGTCCTGACTTCAATAGCTTTCCCACAAAGGTAAAACATAACCTAAGATGGATCCTCACCTCACCAAACAGAAGTATCAACGTCACTGAAATCAGAATAGCACCCCAAGCTGTAATTAGACTATCAAGAAAAATTGGAAGTGCCTGACAGAAAGAAAGCCAACTCAAATATTTAGTACTCGTTTTTGATACATGTAACCAGATAGCTTTCTCAATACATCCCAACATGTACCTCCATGGCAGCAGCATTGCAAATAAGTAGGGTGCAAAGCAATAAATGCTGCTTTCTGACAACTGGCAATATTTTTGCTGTTACAACAAAGTACAAGTAGTCAATACATGGCAGTATCAAATCATACCAAAGCTCCCAATCAAACAGTATAATTCAAATGAACTATGCATTATCTATTTAAGAAGCACTCAAAAAATAACATTGTCAAATGCAGCGTTTGAAAACTTTCATAATCCAATATTGACAGGGTGATGGTCAATATTACACACGAGAATAAAGGCCTGTTTAGAAGTCCATGGAAATTGAATTATGTCATTGTATTTTGTATATTACTTTGTGAGCAAATGCATCATCTTGAATGGGAATTCATATAGAATGATACCATTATCACAAATAAGAGTGGAAATACAAAATAGAGGCACTTAAAAATTGATCCCATAACATTAGCTACTTAGCGATGGTGCTGACTC
This sequence comes from Liquidambar formosana, assembly GCA_039720395.1. Lineage (NCBI taxonomy): Eukaryota > Viridiplantae > Streptophyta > Magnoliopsida > Saxifragales > Altingiaceae > Liquidambar > Liquidambar formosana. Next base: position 29,671,494 of record CM077823.1, read on the forward strand.
CAACTTTTTAAAATGGTCTAATATGATGGATTTGTGCCTTCAGTATATTGAAAATTCACCATAAGCATTTAACTTCCATTTGGAGGACCAAATGGGCTCTAACTTAATTGCACCAGAAATCCACGCTCACGGTCTCACCAAACACATGCAATGCAGGAACAAACAACTAGGTACAAAACCTAGTTCTAACCAATATGGTGTAGAAGTCAGGCAATAAAAAGATTGACCATTAATGGTAACCAGTACAGAATAAAAAGGAAATTCATATAATAAAAATAGATGAGTACGAATTGGGAGCACACACCCATTGTAATTTGCAAAACCCCCTTTCAACCCTCAAAAGACGAAACCAATTCGTTAAGACGCAATTCAGACATCCCTTAAAATGTTAATTCTTCTATCGTGTTTCACATAGCCATCATCCAGAATTGTGAAATGAATCAGTCTCAGAAATTCATAAAATGTTATAATCAGTGTAACGATGCCTGAAATCATTCCATTAACAGCGACTCATTTGTACGTTAAAATGCCATTTAAATAACACAAAAGCAATCAAATTTTCAGATAATATCCAAATTAGCAAAATGGGACATAGGGAAAAAGCACTAGTAAGCATACAATTAGCAAATATGATCTGAAAAATCTCATTACGGCGAAAATGGAAGCAAAAATTGAATCCACAATGAACAAAACAAGGCGAAAACCGAAAAGAAGAAAAACTACCGGCGTGTTTTTGATCCTTAGGGGTTCCAGACTTGGCGAGAACTTCGAGATCTACGAGACTCATGGACATGAGACCTAAAGTGAGTCCAGACATCAACCCGGCGAACAATACCAGGAATGTGATTATCACTATGTGTATGAAGAATTGCGTCTCGCAACAGTTATACTCCACCGCCATTTACTTGGTTCTCTTCTTCTTCGAACCTCAAAACCCTCCTCTTCTTCTTCTTCTTCTTCTTCTTCTTCTTCTTCTTCAAAGCTCAAAACCCTAGACTCAGTGGCGAGAACTACAGTTACAGCTCAACGATCTCTTCCAAACGGTTTCAGAGAAATGGGTAGAAATTCCACAATTTTCAATGAATTTCTAGAAGAATCGACACAGTTAGAGAGAAAATACTATATAATATTATTATATTATATATATAGAGAGAGAGAGAGAGGGAGAAGGGATAGAGGGGGAGAGAGAAAAAGCCAGATGATTGTTTACAGTTATAGAGAGAGAGAGAGAAAGAGGGGTATAGACAGTTTGTAAAAAGGAGTTATGGTTACGGTGATGACGTACTGAGCTAATATGAGCCGTTTGGGTGGTGGGAAGAGGGGGGGACCGGTGTTTTCCGTGGGAAAATCTGATGGACTGCTCTGCCGAGAAAGTGAGGGGAGATTTCTCCCAAAAAGGGAGAAAGCGGAGTGGGAGAGATTTTGCCGGCGATGTGCCGGGGAAAGGTGTTGTTCTGTCCCTGTGCGTGACGTGTGGTTTAATAAAGACCCGTTTAAATCCCCACATTCTCTCGTCCTTATTGATATTAGGAGTAAAAAATTTTAACCAAAAAAGAATAATAATTAAAAATAAATTTATGGATATCTCTGCCCTACCGACTAACGTAAAACATTCGGCCCCACAGCCTTTGAGAATTGGCGCCGCTCTAAGACTATCCAGCTGTGATGGGCCGCTCTAGGTCTGTGGTCCAACCTCCAATCACTACATTAATGTCGACACGTGCATAAGTTGGATCCATCATTTATCTGCATTGTTTTAATACTAAGGCAATGAATTCCAAGTTAAAACCGATTCATAACTAACTGTTCGATAAACTTGGAAATCTATAACTAACTCAAAATAAGTCTGTTTATTTTCGATTTCACACTATTTAATAAATTTTATTTTTCTATTAAATAGTTCTACTCTGTTTCAAAAATAAGACATAAATATAGCGTTTTTTTTTTCTCAAATTATTTGGGAGTTGGCCCTTGTGAGGTTGGTTGAGCGATCAAACTTTGGGTGTGCTCCTCAGAGGTCATCATTTCAATTCATCGCAGAGATCGTTGTTTGTGTGGATATAGGGTATCTCACACATGCCGTTAGGGGAATAGTCTGGGTCAAAACCTCGGCGGGAGTAAGACCTAGGATACCCCTAATAGTTAATAAAAAAAAAACATATATATATATATATTTGTGAGTTAGTTTATTTAAAAATCATATAACAATTATGGACTAACTTCAGTCTGATTTAATTTTTAAAATTCCCAAACAATTTGGTTATCCTTGTTCGACTGTAAAAAATTGTGGCCTCTTGAGCTGCCTGCAATTGGTCATGCCTATTCAATACCAAAAATCATAACCTCTTCCAAGGCCTCTGAATTTGTTAAACCACTAACCAACTTAGCTTTGAGAGCAAATGTGATGTTGTAAACCTAATTTTTGATACCTTTCATTTTCTTTCTATTCTCTCCGTTGGTATAATCAACGCATTAGAATTTATAAAACTTTGCATCCTATCTCAAAAGACACAATCACATACCATCCCTAACCCATCTTTTATTGATGAGCCTTTATACTCGGTATAGAGAGCCGTCTCCGGAAAGAATGAAAAAAATGTTATTAGGATACAAAATCATTGACCATAATCATTTTTCCTTTTTCTTTTTTTAACAAGTAAAGTTATCCCAAACCTTACTCCTACGGAATGGAACTTGAAGACTAATAACTTTATTTTTTATTTTTTTATCCTTTCTTTTGGTACAAGCTAGGAATGGAAGTTTACGTATTATTTTTCCTCAACCAATAGAAGAATTCATATGGGAATGCAACGCCCACCCTTATCTTTAACAACTCAAGTAATTAAATTGCGAATCTTTCCAAAATCCAATCAATAGCTTATGACTTATGAGCACCCCTTGGGCTATTCCATATCATTTCGACCAATAGGTCATTAATATTATGCTTTTAACATCCTAGATATTAATCAACCCAAATTGAGCTTCCAAAGTCCATTCAATCAAGCCACAATTTTGTCGTTTTTAAAAAATAAAATGGACATTCCATTATAAAAATAAAATACAATAAGGATAGTGAGACAAATGGATTAGGGAGAACTTGAATTTACGGATTGTGAGGATCCAAGGAGCAACTCTAGTGGTGAGCCAGGTGGTTAGCCAACGCTAAATTTTAGCTCGAAAGTGAAATTATAGTATCCTAATGGTGAATTAGTGGTGAAGTCAGAATTGAACTCTAACCAATTTTTTGAGAGGGCTTAAAAAATGACTAGAGCTAAATTAATGTGTGATCTAGATTGTTCCATATATATATATATATATATATATGAGTTAAATTAATGTGATTAAGATTTGGTTAGAATTGCCCATGTGAGGGTGGTCAAGTTGGGTGTGATCTCCTAAGATTGTCAATTCAATTTCTCACAATCACAATTATCATTGCTCGCATGAATATGAGATCGACTTTTCACACAGGTCATTAAAGAATTAGACTGAGTTCGATCAAACCCCCACGGAATGAGGCTTGGGATAACTATAACACACATACCCGACCAAAAAAAAAAAAAAGAAAGAGAGAGAGAGAGACAAGAACTAGCTAAATTATCTTTTGCATTATTGGAATTGCTTGACTCAAATTATAGCTTTTTGTTACTGTAGTGAATTAAAATTTTGTTTTGTCTTCTCATAGCTCTAATCATTATTGGAGCTGCTTCAACCCCAATCCTTTTTCTTTTTTTTTTTTTAATTTTTTTTTTTATGCCGGTGGAGGGTTGTCCTCGAGATGAGTAAAGTTGGCCTTTGCCGACTGGAGTTCGAATAATCGAATATGCTGAAAACCATCCGATTCTCTCGAGTGATGCTAATCCTGATTGGGTATGTTCCGTAGCAACTTCATCCGAAAGAACATTAGGTCTAATTAGGCAAATCTTTGGGCACATCCTCGTTCGAATTTCAGGGAAGAAATTCTCTCATTCTGATGGACGATTTATTAAAATTTGGATGATTCATATTATGTAAGATTTATATGATATGAATAATTGAGATTTCAATGAACCGTCCATTACATTAAAGAGGATCCTCACTTTGAATTTCAGTCAAACATTTTGGCCAACTAAATCCGATCCCAATGGGCAAGAAATTTTACCCAGAAGCAACTAAAAACCCAACAACAATGAACTGGCCATGACTAAAACAGAGAACTTGAATTTACGGATTGTGAGGATCCAAAGAGCAACTCTAGTGGTGAGCCAGGTGGTTAGCCAACGCTAAATTTTAGCTCGAAAGTGAAATTATAGTATCTTAATGGTGAATTAGTGGTGAAGTTAGAATTGAACTCTAACCATTTTTTGATAGGGCTTAAAAAATGAGTAGAGCTAAATTAATGTGTGATCTAGATTGTTCCATATATATGAGTTAAATTAATGTAATTAAAATTTGGTTAGAATTGCCCATGTGAGGGTGATCGAGTTAGGTGTGATCTCCGAAGATTGTCAATTCAATTTCTCACTACTCTTATGAGTTTGAGACTTCTCACACAGGTCCTTACAAACCCCTCACGGAATGAGGCTTGGGATAACTATAACACACACAACCCCAAAAAAAAAAAATTAAAAAAAAAAAAAACCTAGAAGGAACTAAATTGTCTTTTGCATTTTTGGAATTGCATGACTCAAATTATAGCTTTTTGTTACTGTAGTGAATTAGAATTTAGTTTTGTCTTTTCCAACATAGCTCTAATCATTATTGGAGCTGCTCCAACCCTGAAATTTTTCCTCTTCCCCCCCCCCCCCCCCCCCCTTTTTTTTTTTTTTTTCTCCTTATGCCGGTGGGGGGGCTGTCCTCGAGACGAGTAAAGTTGGACTTTTGCCGACTGGAGTTCGAATAATCGAATATGCTGAAAACCATCCGATTCTCTCGAGCGATGCTAATCCTGACTGGGTGTTCCGTAGCAACTTAATCCGAAAGAAAATTAGGTCTAATTGGGCAATCTTTGGGAACATCCTCGTTCAAATTTCAGGAAAGAAATTCTCTCATTCTAATGGATGATTTATTAAAATTTAGATGATTCATACTGTGTGAGATTCATATTATTTGAACAGTTGAGATTTCAATGAACCATCCATTATATTGGAGATAATCTTTACTTCGAATTTCAATCAAACATTTTGGCCAACTAGATCCAATCCCGATGGGTAAGGAATTTTACCCAGAAGCAACTAAAAACCCAACAACAATGAACTGGCAGTGACTAAAACAAATTAACAAAGTACTCATAATAGAGTACTGTGTCCATTCAATTTATTTATTTATTTAATCCTATTTTTTAATAATTACTTACATTAAAAAATTCGATTGGATTCATCCACTAGATAATATAGTAAATAATATCCTTCTTTAAAGATAAGGAAGTGGGACTAATTTTTCAAATTAATCACTTGATATTATCACATCACCCAAAAACTCCAAAAATTAAAAAAATAAAAATAAAAATACATTACCCAATAAAGAAATCCATTAATAATAACTTGTATTTTTATTTTCGTCTCTTAAAAATATGTTCCAAAGACCTCCATGTATGATTAATGGGATTGCCGACATCCTCACAAACAAATTGATAAATATATGCTGAGACAAATTGATAAATATATGCATAAGTGCTGGCGAAAATTTGTGATGGTGATCGATATTTCACGAAATCTTAAAACTAATGATATGTCTTGCATCAATGTGGTGATACATCAATTTTTCTTTTCTTTTCTTTTTTTCTTTTTTTAATTTTATTACTTTGAATGCTATTTTATAATTAACCGAATCATAGCATTTCCATGAGACTTTCAAATAGATCCCCTTTTTTTTTCCTCTTTTTTTTTTTTTTTTTGGGTCCTAAAAGGGATATAAACCTTTGTTTTAATCTCTTAAAACATGGGTAAGATCACCACCTATTATGCACCAATTAACGTCCAAGATAAACATGATTGGTGGTTGATCTTAAAAGGTCAGAGTAAGAAATCGAATCCAAGATCTTTTTGGTGGATAAAATGTGTTAAATTGTTTACACAATTCCGGGTCGGGTTGCGCAAAGAGAAGCGCTCCCAATGTAGTGTTTCTAAGAGGATTCGAACTTAGTTCGCCTCTGGGGGTCACAAGCCGCTTACCACTTGGACCAACCACCATAGGTGAATCCAAGATTTTTCACTTTTTAAAATATAAGTCTTAAGAACCACTGATCCAACTCTTCCGATTTCTTATATTATAGTATTATACTCTCTAGGATATCTTTGAAGTGCTTAATAAATTTTTTTTTCCCGTTTTTATTTTATATATATATATATATATATCTTTACCTGTTTTCATTTATTATTTCTGCATGTAGTCATGTAGAGTTAGATGTGATTCCTTGTAAGGTGAAGTTAACGTGTCCACATCACTATGTGTATAAATTTTTATGGATGCCTCCTTGCTCAATCCTCATTGAGTACTTCTTATTTGAGAAAAAGTATGGTGTAATCTTATGTGATATTCCTCCTTATAGATCCATTTATAGGAAGTAAAAACCTCCACGGTACGTCTCTTTGGTGGCAAGTTGGCAACTCTAAGAAAAGAAAAGAGATACAACCTCCCAGCTGAAATTTTAAATTATAAGGGGCAAAAAAAAAAAGGTTGGGCTAAAATGAGGGTGTTGCCATTCTCTTACTATGAACCTTCTTCCTTGAATAAAACAAAAAACCATTTTACAAAAACAACAGTCTATATGGTCAAAGGAGATATAGCACATGCATGGTCTTTTTTTGACTAGTGCTTGTGAAGAATTTGACCAGAAAAAAAAAATGGAATTACAAATAGGTCCGGTTACGGGTAAATATTTATAATTCAATACAGAACACTACTAACTTTCTAGTAAATTACTACTAATTTAATAAAAAATTACTACTAATTATAATTATTTGCTTGTAGCCCATCTATCTGCAATTTCCCCAATAAAATATATAGTGGACTCCCATATGATCCATTGATTATGCGCTTCCATCATAATTTGGACTAGATTGCATGAATATGGGGAAAGCTTGTGAAAGTTGGTAGTGAGGTAAGCTCATGATGATCCCTTTCAAAAGGATTTATTTTATTTTATTTTTGTGGAAGAGCCATTAAAGCTTATTTGTTAAAGCTTTAGAGGATGGAAAAAACCACACCATAGGTCATCCAAAGTCTATACACTAAAATGTAAAATTACGTTTTTCGATCGGTAATTAAGTAATGCATGTATCAACTACGAAACACAACACAGTATGGATATGTTGGGTGTTTAATTTAAAATTAAACGATTCGAGATATTTTATGTTATTTTGGATGCGCAAATCTATCACCTTGTGTTGATGTATTTGAAAAAATGATGGTCATCGTTACAGATAAAAGTAGAAATTCAAAATAATGACATTCAAAATGTCTTCCTTACATGTTAAGAAAAATAATGTATTCTATTCACTTTCCTCTCCACTTGGAAATAATTTATTTATTCTCTCTACTTTCCTCACCACTTGCATTCAATAGAGCGCATTCAATAAAGCGCCATGATACGTGCACATGGACTTGCAAAATAGAGGGAATAATTTATTTATTCTCTCTCTCTCTCTCTCTTCTTTTTTTTTTTTTTTTTTTTTTTTGGGTGCAAGCTAGGGACTTGCAATATTTCGTGAACTTCTGATTGTGATAAGTGGAACGAATGTGAATGGCATGCTCCAACAAGGATTAGGTGCTGAGGCTATTCATAGTCAAAATCATAATCAAAATCACCATAGATGTGATAATTGATAAAGATCTGGATTTAATTAAATATGTTATGAATATTAATTCGATAATATATAAGTTTAGAGCAACAATATACATTCTAGTAGTTTTTTCATTTTTTTCCTTTAAAATTTTATTTGACATAATAGTTCATATAGCGACTTCATGTCAACTTCTAAAAAATGGAATACTGATGTGGCGTTGCCACATCAACTTTTAAGCGAAATAAAAGATTAAAAAAAAAAAAAAAGTTAAGTAGCATTTCTCATACATATATTAATTATTTATAGAGCAATGCTTCTCTTAGAAACGTTTTTATTTTTGTTTTTCAACTCTCTCAAATGAGATGTAATTTAACTATTTTTTAAAAAAATTAATAAGAAAATCAAACAATCTCACATCATCACTTAAAATAGGATCCTATTTTCAAATGAGTGGCATTTTCCTCATTTATATGTCACATAAACTCGTATAATGTCTCCCATTGAAGAGCTTTTTAAATTTTTTTTTTCTTTTACCTATTTTGTTATGATGGAGAAACTCAAACCCTAACCCTAACCAAACCCTACCCCAACCTGATACCAATTCAGCTAGTATGCATGTGAGTTGCATTAACAATCAACAAACAAAAGAAGAAGATGATTATTTGTTTATTATACTTGATAATAAGAACTAAAAGATCCTAATCAAATATAGTAATTATTTAAATCTATCGATTATCAACAAATATGATAGCCTAGTGATATCTCCTCATTCGTTGATTGAGTGATTTCAAGTCCAAGCTTATGAAAAAACATTAATACTTATTAATGCAAGTTCAAGTTCAAAGTCCATAATGATCCATTCAAAGTTCAAGCATATTTTACATTCAAAGTCCATAATGATCCATTCAAGTTCAAGCTTACTGAAAAAACATAAGAAGAAACACTCGAGCAAAAACGCCCGAGCACAACACCCACCCCTTTGTCATAAAACAAACCAAAAGTTCATACAAAAACAAGGCCCTAAAGAAACCAATATGACTACCAGCAAAAGAAAATCACATGGGGGTCTCTGTTGGACCCCAAGACTTGGTTTTTATTCTCACTTATTTTACACTTCAAAGTTTTATGAAAAATATAAAAGGTTTTCATAAAAATCAATTATGCTGTCTATAAAAAAAATATATCATTTTGAACAATTTTGTAAAAAAAAATTTTCCTAAAATTCGTCGTTCAAGTAAATCTTTTTGCCTTTTACAGTCTTTATTCAATCAATGGTTAAAAAGTTTATTTAAATGATAGGTTTTAGAAAAACTTTATTGTACAAAGTTGTTCAAAATGATGTTTTTTAGTAGACTATGCAATCATTTTTCTTGAAAACCTTTAATATTTTTCATAAAATCATAAAATGTAGAATATATGAGGGATAAAAAATAAGTTTTGGGGTGCCAATAGAGTTTTGAATCACTTAGCCTAAAGCCCAAAACGAAACCAGCCACACATCCAAAAAAAAAGACAAAAAACAAACAAAAAAGGGCTTCCCAACATAAATCTATAGCAAAGCAGCCAAGACTCTCTCCCTGCCGGAATGAACCCCGAGAAACGCATCTGATAAATAACAATGAGGTAAAAGTTTGGGGTTAAAGTCGTGGATCTAATAGAAATCAGTTTCGGATTAACTTAATTTTTGGTATGAATTATCTATATGAGAAGACTATCTAATTCAACATTTGGTTTCAAAAAATAAAAATCACGAGTAAGAGTTTAGAGTGTACTTGATGCAACGTTACATTAAGTGCACTTGATATTAAAAGAACTTATATAACTATATATTATAATAATAACAATAAAATATTATTTACACTAAAAGAAGGCCTTCCACATTATCCATCTATCTAAAACAAAATTATTTTCAAGCAAGTCAACTCAAATTTTGCATGAAATTGGTTCGTTTGGGCTTGATGGGTTTGGTTTGGATTCAGGCCACACGGCTAGGGGTGTAAAATTGGCCCATTAGCTCATGGCCCGCTCTAGGCTAGACCAAAAAATTGGGCTAAGTCGAACCCAAAGCCCATTTAAGCACAAACCAACTCTAGCCCAGTCTTAAAGATGGGCAGGCTTAGACATGGGATTTGTAAGGGAACGGCTATTGCAACCCCCCATTCCTATAAGCCCACCCCCCATCTTTTAGGTTTTTAAGATTTTATGCAAAATATAAAAAGTTTTTATGAAAACCGGCCATAATGTCCACTAGAAAACATCATTTTGAATAACTTTGCAGAAAAAAGTTTTTCCAAAATCTATCGTTTAAATATACATTTTAACCATTTATAGCCTTTATTTCATTTTTTGCCAAAAAGTTTACCTAAACGATAAATTTTGGAAAAACTTTCTTCTGCAAAGTTGTTCAAAATGATATTTTCTAGTGGACATCACGGCCGGTTTTCATAAAAACTTTTTATACTTTACATAAAACCTTAAAAGCCTAAAGGATGGGGGGTGGGCTTATAGGAATGGGGGGTTGCAATAGCGGTTCCCGATTTGTAATCCAACCCAACCCAACCCATTGACCTAGCCTAAGGCCCAACTTGAAGTTAGCCCATTTTATAATTAATATACTATTATCATATAATTCTTATATTTATCGCTTGATTAATATAAGATTAAAAAATAATGAAATAAAATTTATAAATGTTACAAACAAACAAGAAAAAACACCTAATGATTATATTTATGTCTTCCATTTTTTTTTTCTCAATTAATAGAATGAATGTATTTTAACAAATGATCCGTTTGTAAATGTCTTTTTATAAATTATAAGGGTAAAATACACTTTGCTCTCTTCAAGTTTGTGCCGTTTTCAGCAAATCCTCTTATGGTTCATAAATTATACTTTGCCCCCTCGTGCATAACACATGGCAATCCATTTAGCTGACACGTCATCAATGGAAGGGGGCAAAGTGACATCTTTTGCAAAATGTGTGTAGTCATTTATCTAGTTTTGAACTATAAGGGGGTTCGCTGAAATTGGCTTAAACTTAAAAGGGGCAAAGTGTAATTTACCCAAATTAGTAATCATTATTAAATCATATAAACATTGAGATAATGTTTGCAAATGTTTTTATAATTTATAAACATTTTATGTATATAAACTTTAGAGAAAATTACAGATTGCCCCCCTTATCTTTGAGCGGAAATCACTTTTCACCCCTCATCTTCAAAATCGGATAAGTAACCCCCTGAAATTTAAAAAATATTCACTTTACACCCTTCCTTCTAACCGACATTATGATTTTAACAGAAAAAGTCATGTGCGTTGTATGTGACCAACATATTTCACAAATAAGACCAAAATACCCTTATCATTACAGTGTTACAAAGTTTGGGGGTGTGGGAAGAGATCATGTTGTGGGTTTTAAGCATAAATTTGTTTTAAAAAAAAATACAAAATAAAATAAAAAGGAATATGTGTATTCATTAGGCCAAGAGAGGAGGCCGAAGATACCAGTGTCCCAAATCTGGATTTTAGAACCCACTATCGCCGTTACCTGTTTCATCCCCCACCAAAACCCCAATTCCGGCTCCCTTTTCGATGAAACCATCCTTACCACACCGCCTCCCCCACCATCTCCCAATGCTGCCCCTTTCACACCAGCACACCAAAACCAAACCCAGAACCCACCGCCACTGACACCTGTTTAAACCCCCACTAAAACCCTAATGCCACCCACCATCTCTGCCGCATCGTGTTTTAACCCCCACCATCTCCCAGTGCCATCCCCTTCCCTTTTCACACCAGCATACCAAAACCATAGAGGTGGTAGATCTCAGAAAACAACAAAAAAAAAATGGAAAAAAAAAAAATCAAAGGACGAGAAAGGAAGAAGTAGCAGTGACGGGCTAGCACCTGTGCCAGCGAGGCGTTGACCCACCGCCTTCCCCACCACTATTCCTCGTCGTTATACCTAGTTCCGTCGAACCCCCACCACCTAGTCACTTCGCTACCTAACCCCCTTCTTCATTTGACCAAGACCCCATTTTCATCAAACCCAAAACACAGATTAGTGAACCAAAACCCTTTTTGTCGTCGATGACTATCTCATCCTCAGATTCGGTGACTGCTATGTGGAGTGGAGTTGGGGTCAAACCTCGATGGCTTGCCTTGTTGGATCAGAGAGCTAGCCCCATGCTCCTAAGTCGCCACAATCAACGGCTTCCCATTGATTTGCAATCGAGATGGGTTCAGATCTTGTTCTAAGAACGTGGTTTTAAAACTCACAGGAGAGAGATATATAGAGAGAGATGAGAGAGAAGGAGGGATGAGATCCAATTAGGAAAGAAAAAAGAAGGCAGAAGAAGGGTTCACTGCAAGCTCACGGCACCGGCTATAGTGATTAGTCACAGGTAATACTAGTCAATGGTGGAGCAGACGCGGTAGATGAGGTTGGAGGTGACAATGAGGCGGAGCTTGTTGAGGGTTTTTTCTATGTAGAAGTCGCGGTAGATGATGTTGGAGATGTGGTGAACGGCGGCGAAGTAGTTGTCTTTGGTGATAGTGGCGGTGGTGGTTTGGGTTTCATAGTTGGGTGGTATTAGGGTTTGGAGGTAACGAGTTGCCATTGTAACTCCGGCGAGTTTTATGTGGGAGTAAACTCCGATCGCTTCCTCCATGTAAGGATCCAGAAGCTTCTCAAGGAAGCTTCATCCAATTTGTTTGTGTAAAATAAAGTGAGGGTAATGATGTAATTTTGCATCTTTAAATGAAAATGTCTTGGAGATATAATAGTCATTTCATGGATTCTGTTAACGGCGTAAGTCCAAATAACATTTTTGAAACTTGAGGGAGTTATTTGTCCGAATTTAAAGATGAGGGCTGAAAAGTGATTTCCGCTCAAAGATTAAGGGGTAATCTGTAATTTTTCCTAAACTTTATAGAGTTTAAATGTTATTTAACAAACCAAATTATGCCCAACCCATGGCCTAATATAAGTTCGAAGCATGTTTTAAGTCCAAAATTGACTTGGACTTAGGGGTTTTTTTTTTTTTTTTTTTTTTTTTTTTTTTTTTTTTTTTTTTTTTTTTTTTTATGACCCAACCCAAATAATCCTGAGGGAGCGGCCAATGCAACCCCCCAAAGGGTTAAGTTGCCCTCCTGTTTTTTTTAGGGGACTTTGGCCACAAGTCCATAAAGTTAGACTTGTGCAGCTATATGTATCATAAAATCTTATGTAGCCAAAGGTCCCTCTTAGATATTTTTAGACGATATTACCCCTTCATATTATGTAGCAAAAGGTTCCTCTTAGAAAGTTACATATAATCAATGTAACTCTTTTTATTTTTATTTTTTTATACATAATTTTATATTCATCATGAATCTTTTCCCTAATTTTTCCCCAAAAAAAAAAAAAATCAATTAAATTTGGGCAAATATCTACTTGTAACTGAAGTATATACTGAACCCACAGAAAAACAGTTACATGAAAACAATTACTTTTAAGTCAATTGTGACTGAATTTTAGTCACAAAATATTTAAATCTTACAATTTTTTAGTTTTAAACACATCAATTTAACTTATTCAATAGTTACATCTAATAAATTTAATAATTTTGTATGGGAAATTGTACAAAATTGAATCTACATTAAAATAGTTACATGTTTATTTATTTTAAAATCGATACATGTAAATATGTAATTAATGTAACTATTTTTTTTTAATACATAATTTTATTTTCATCATGGGTCTTATTTCAAAAGGCTTGACGAATAGATTTCAAATATATAAATTTTATTAGAAATCAATATCTAAATCGAAAGTTATGTCATTTTAAAATTTGAAAACAAAAAACAAACACTTAAGGGTAAACTTGACCTTATGCATTTACCACGGTTACAAAAGTAAACTCATTTTACTTAAAAGTAGACTTATGGTTCCATAAGTTTGCTACATAGACTTATATCTCTATAAGTCCTATAAAAATAGACTTTTCGCTAATTTCCCCCTTTTTTTTTTTAATTAAAAAAATTATTATGTAAAATTACCAAAAAGGGCTTAACCCTCACCCATCCCCTCTCTCGCACCCCTCCCCAGGCAACTCTCTCCGGCACCCCCCACCGGTGACGGCGATGACCCCCTTTTCCCTCTTCTCCTCTCTTGGTAAGGCCGCACCCACTCTTCTCCTTCTTCTTCCTCCCTCTTCTCTTCCATTTTTTTTTCCCTTCCAGAACTCCCCTCCCGTCAGCGGAAAAATGGAGGCGTCGCCGGGAAAAATGGAGGCCCTTGCCGGAAAACACACAGATCTGACCAGCAGGGAGGGAAAAAGAAAGAAAGAAAGAAAGAAAGAAGAAGAAGAAGAAGCATCGTCGCTGGAAAAAATGGATGCCGGAAAACACAGATCTAACCAGCAGCAGAGAAAAAAAAAAGGAAAAAAAAAAAAGAGGAGAAGAAGAGAGGAGTCGTCGGAAGAGAGAAGAGTCGCCTCTCACAGATCTACAAACTCTCACGGCCAAAATCGCTCCTCACTGCCATCGAATTAGTGCGGCTCCCTCTCACTGCCGGCGAAAGGTAATCTCACCGGTCGTCCTTCTTCGCCGTCGCCATCGTCGTTGCTCTATTTTTTTCTGGTCAACCTTTTTTCCTTTTTTTTTTTCACGGGAAGGAAGAAGAAAGTGAGATGCGATGGGATGGAGTTGGCCGGAGTGGTTGTGGTAGAGAAGTCGCCGTCGCCGTCGCTGGTCGTCATTGCCATGGTGTGGGATGAGTGAGAGGGGTGGGTGATAATGAAGGGTAGTGAAATCTTTAAGAGGAGTGGGTATATATTTTTGGAGAGTGGAGATAACAAAGGAGGGCAACTTAACCCTTTGTGGGGTTGCAATAGCCGTTCCCTAATACTGAAACTGGCTAGGCGTAGCCGATCCAGTCAGCGCATATGAAGAGTAGCCCAGTCCAATTCAGCCCAACGCATTTCACACCCTACGACACGGCACATCCACTGGCAAAATGTACTTTCCTGTGCAGCGTACGCGTAAACCCACTGGCCCTCAATCCCACTCAAAGAATCTCCACCCTCACGGCCTCACCGTGACGGTCACGGCCTCACCCCACCCTTACCCTCATATAAATGGAACTCTCAAAGGCCACAATCTAGATGGGTGTTTGATCAGCCAGAAATTGGAAAAATCACTTCACTATCAATATATCTGTCATTGTATTTATAAAATTTAATTAAAGACGTCACAGGTCACTGCTTTCTCTCTCTACCTCTCTGAGCTGAGAGCGAACAACGAACAGATCCAGATCTTGCCCCATCATTCCGACCTCATCTTCTCCGACCCGCGATCTCAGGTTACTCTCTACTATTTCTCTCACATTCCAATTCGTTGGTTTACCCTCTCTTTCCTCTTCCTTTTATCGCAGTGGAAATCAATGTTGTATGGTCTATACTCGTGTTCATTTGGAGGATTTAGAACTACTTGGAATTGGGATTATTGTATTTGTTTTTTTGGATCCGCTTGGAGAATCTTTACACTTACACTTCTGGGCAAGGTTTTGTGCATACTTTTATGTTTATTTATTCATTCAATTTATGGGGATGAGCTTGTATTCTTGAAGTTTGATTTTTTTATGAAGTTGGGATTTCGTTAATCGTTATCATGTGCAAACTGTTATTTTGATACGTGGGTCATTGAAGTTTGTCTCGGGTTAGAATCATAGTTTCCAGGAAGGGAAGTGGGTCGGGAAATTGTAAGAGAAATAGGAAGAGTTGTAAAAAAAAAATTATTGCAAGGTACTAACTAGTACTTTTGTGGTTATGCAGTCAATTTTTATTGAATTTTTTTTTGAAAAGAATTGGGTTTTGTAAGTTTATGTTAATCCTATAATGGAAATATTGACCATAATGTTAGGAGTTACCCCCTCTTTCTCTCTTGTTATATTTTGTAAAATATATATTTGGCTGGGTAATGGTTGGTATTAATTAATTACTTTGTGATGACTTATTTGTTGTTACCTTCATTTCCTTCAAATCTAAACTTGTGGGCATGTGACGTGTGGCACACATGTTTAAATAAAACGTAAAGTACATAAGTTATGTAGTAATTAAAAATAAAACAAACAGCACATATGATATGTAGTAATTTATGTCTTATATATGTTTCTTTGGAGATATCCGACAAAAGTATGTATTATATATATAAGCAATTCCCTAACTATCCAGAACTTCCCATATTCTCCCATAAAGACCCATACTAACTCTATTTACTTGAAGGTTAACTATGTAGAGCAACTCCACATTCCTAAAAATGCTTGTTGTCTTTGAAATTTGTCCTGTATGCACCCCTCTAGTATTTAAGAAAATGCTTAGACATAATGAATTAGATGTTTTACTTTTATATGACATGGCATGATGCCATATTGTGGCTTTAAATGTAAAGAATACATATCCTATGAATGTTAACACCCATGAGGCACACACATTGACATGTGACATGGGTACAACACGACATGACACGACACAGAAATTCCAACACAGTAATTCCTCAAAAACCTAAGAGGTGACGCGGCGGGGATACGGCAATAAATAACTAATTAAATATATGTATATATATACAAAATTTACCCAATTTTAAAACAATTAGAATTTACAAAATTTACCTTGTCGTGTCCCCAAAGTGTCGGTGCCGTGTGCCTTAGGTGTCAGAGCCGTGTTCAGGAAGTGTCCAAAATTAAATTATTATTTTTAATTGTTGGACACCTTTGGGTAATGTCCAACACATGTTGCAGGTGTGTTAGGCAAGTGTTGGTGTTTGATACGGACACAACTACTCTGGAGGAGTGTCAGTGCTTCCTAGGTTAACACCCATCAAATAGAATTATTTAGGAATATTGTGATTAGTTAGTAGATATATATATATATATATATTTTTTTTTTTTTTTTTTGATAAAGTAGTTAGTAGATTTCTGATAAACATAAAACGAATTATATTTTGAGAGATCAATCACATTAATAAGATTGTGTTGGAAGAGGAGGTGTGATCTGGAATGCTGTGGTTGAGTTTTTTTAAAAAGGTTTTCAAGGAAGATAGGGACTCTAAACCAACTCTAGTTGGTTTTGAGAGGATCTCCTCGGAAGAGGGGGCATATTTAGACACATCCTCATGGAAGAGGAAAATTTTTTTGGCAGTCGTTGTAGAACTAGGAGGAAGCAAAGCAATTGGGGGGGGATGGCTTAGTTAGGAAATCTATGAAAAACCTTGTACATCATGAAAGTAGATCTAATGGCAGTGGTCTTTTTATTTTTTATTTTATTTTTTTGTGTGAGTGGATTGGGGGGGGGGGGTGTGTGAGTGGGTAGACTTGGTCATAGAACATAGTGCAAATGCATTTTATCTCTTTAATCCTGAAAATTCTAATTAATATTGGAGATTTTTGGCCAATAAGTCTACTTGGTAGCCTATAGGTCGTTTCCAAAATCCTTTCTTGTTGAGGGTGGCATCTCTCATTATCATTGCTATATTCAATGTCATTTCTTTACAGGGTAGACCAATGTTGAATTGGGTACTTGACAGAAGGCTGAAGAGTGACAACTGGCAACCCAGGGGCGCCATGTAAATTTGTCATGGACGAAGCTTAAAATCATGTCTATTGGAAATTCTAAAGTGAATGGGGTTTGAGTCCAGATGTAGGGGTGGGGTTTAGAGGAGTTTTTGTTTGTTTGTTTGTTTGCATAGTGGGGAGGCACTAAAATAAACTCTGGGAAAAGTTAGGGATTAATGGCTTGTGGAGGGGTTTGTAGCTGAATTGGGGGCCTCTCTAATTGGTCACTATAGTTTGCCGATGTTTTCCTGCTCTTTTATGATGCCTTGCATGCAAGAGTTGGTTGATGCACTTCTTGTTGTTTTGAAGCTGTCTTTGGTCTCATAATCAACCTTGCCAATTCATAGGTAAGGGTATGGGACTATGGCATATGTTTTTAATGTAGCAATATTCATTGTTGATCTTGATTGTTGAGTGGGCCCCCTCTTTTAAACATATTTAGGCCTACTGGTGGGAGCTTCTTTTATTTGGAAATCAGTTTGGGATCTTGTTATTACTAATGCCAGAGGAAGCTCTCAGGATGGAGGGCTAGTTATTACTAGAAGGGGGAAGTTTAACTCTTTTCCATAGTTCTGTAAGGAGTTTTTTCCCTATGATTGCTCATAGATTAGAGAAAATATTTTGTGGGAGTAAAGGGAGAGGTGTTTAAGTAAGACTTAGTGAAATTGGAGAAGCCTTGTGCAAATGCTTATGGAAAAGGTTTTCACTCCATAAATCTCTGCAGTACTTAACTATCTCTTCTCAATTGCGTTATATGAGAAAGTTTAAGCTCTTTGGTTGAACATGTAGACCTCTCCTTCCTTGTTTTCACTGTAGGGTAAAGTAGGGGCAGGCCCAGCATGTTATCTGGTTATGTAACCTCTGGCCTATGAAGCACGGATACTTCAAAACCCCTTACAAATCCTTATTGTATCTGTATTGGGTACGATACAGTTACGATACTCCCCGATATGTATCTGATACTCTCCATATGTATTCAAACAGTAACACATTGCCATGTCATCGAATACACCTTGGATACATTTGGGATTCCTTTAGATTTAGTTTGTACATAGTTGTTAAAAGCACGCTTGAGGTGCGCCTAGGCACGAGGCTTAGGCAGGTGCAGTTGTTGGGCTAGGTGCCGTTGTTGGGCTAGGCGAGGCGAGATCCAAAAGACGTGCTTTAAGCTTGCTTTTTTGGGCTTTTTTCTGAGGTGCAAGGCCCATTCAAGGTGCGCCTTAGTGTCCTCTTCAATTTTATTGACTAATAGAGCTTTTTTTTTTAAAAATTTTTTTTTATTTCCTTTGAACAGGTATTGTACTGTCTTTTTTCCCTCTCATTTTTTTCCCTTTCAAACTGTTTTGTTCCCTTTTTCTGCTTCTTCAAATTTATTTCCTTCCACTTCTATTATTTATTTACTAATTTCCTTTTTTTTCCCTTCAAACTATCTTGTTCCCTTTTTTTTTTTTTTTGTTGGCTTTGTGGGTCTAGATTATTAGGCTAGTTATTACTATGGATTCTAGAGATTCACAACAAAAGGATCTTGGATTCGAACCTACAAACTTTGTGCTATTGCACAACGCTCTAACCAATTGAGCTTAGAGGCCAAAAGATAAGAGTATTCAATTTTATATGTTTAAATTAATTATTTTTGTTAGCTGCATTTGATAAAATATTTTTTATTTATTTTCTTTAAAATGTGCGCCTCACTTCCTTGAAGCCCGCACTTTTTATTATGCCTCGCACCTAGGCCCCAGGAGGCCTTTGCGCCTTTAATAACTATGAGTTTGACAAAGTGCTCTTGATAAAAGTTACCTTGCCCCTTTTGATAAATAACCCTTTTTCTCTTTTGAAAATTCTAGTAGTTGTGGCTAACAGATTGGAAAAGTTACAGAAGGACTTTTTATGGGAAGGGATGCGGGGTGAAAAGAAAACTCATTTGGTTGACTGGAAGATTATTTGCTCTCCAAAAGACGTAGGTGGGTTGGGTCTTAGGAATTTGAAGATGATGAATGAGGCTTTGCTTGAAAAGTGGCTATGGAGATTTGCTTTTCAAAAAGAAGCTTTATGGAGAAAGGTAGTGGAGTGGAAGAATGGGGCGGATGAAGGGAATTGGAAAACAAGGGAGGTTAGGGTACGTATGGGGTGGGTGTTTGGAAGTATATTAGTAAAGGTTGGGAGGATTTGGTGAAAGAGGTTTTCTTTAGAGTTGGGGATGGCCATTCGATTGGATCTGAGAAGATGTGTGGTGTGGGGATCGCCCGCTTAAAGAGGAATCCCCTTTCCTTTTTGATTTGGCTTTGAATAAGGACGCTTGGGTGGTGGACTGTTTGGGCTAGGTCAATGATTCTTACTCTTAGGTTGTGTTTGGTTCATGGTTTCAATGCTTGGGAATGGGTTTTGATTCCCCTTTCTCCGTTTGTGATGGACGCATTCCCAGCGAAGTTGCATGCCTGCTAGGCTGAGATTCCCACCCGGGTCGGGCATCCGAAAACCAAGGGGGGCGGGTTTGCATTTGTTTTCCTGGGAATGAGTTTAAGTAAAAAAACAATGCCAAGCGTGCCCTTGTGTTTAAGGAAGAACAAATCCTAATTCCACTCATGCCCCCTTCTTCCTCCTCAAAAACATGATCCATAGCAAAAAAAGAGCAAACTTGCCCTTGCTCTTCTCACACACAATGGTGGCAGAGAAGCCCAACGATATGAACTTGATTGTCGGCAACGGAACTCCAACGACGTTGTGGGTATTATAGTGGTCGATGATGATGAGCGAGTGGTTTTGATAGTGGGTATTGGCAATGGTTGTGGGTATAGGCAATGGTCGACGGCGATGGTTGGGGATTTGGGATTTGTTCCACTGTCGATCGAAGCTTTACTCTTTGTTGGATGAAGCCCTCTAATGATCAAAACCTTTTGCTAATTAAACCCTTTTAGTCATGGCGATCCTTCATAATCGAAGCCATCGAAGCCTTCAAAAAAATTGCCCCGAGGTCCAATCGTATTTGTGCTTGGCCATTGTTGGAGATTGGGGATTTGTTTATGCTTCATGGATATTGCTCCATGGGGTGGATTTGGGATTTGGAGATTGGATAACAACAATGGATTTTAGCATCAAAACAGGGGTAGAGTTCCAAAACCAGCCACCATTTCATCTTTTTTCTTGAATTTTTGCTGTAATAGTCGACTACGAGATAATTTAGTCGACTATAACAGGGTTTAACAGTAGAGCTTAGCTTATGTCTTTTATAGTCAACTATATCATCATTTTAGTCGACTATAACATGTGAACCAATGTTTTTTATTTCTTTCCCACGTTGATACATTTTCTTTTTAAACACTCTCTCACCCTTTCTAACCCTTTCTAAACCATCCGAACCGATACCTCTTCTCCCCAAATCGACTCAAACCCTAAAAATTTTCCATTTTCTTTCTCTCTCTCTCTCTCTCTCTCTCTCTTCTCCAAGATCAGCTTTCTGTGAAGTAGATCGACGAGATTTATTTTTGAAAACACCATCTGCCCTTTTAATGACAAAGGGTATTGTAGGAATTTCATCCTAAGAGGAATCATGTTCCTGACCTAACCAAACATAGGAATCGGGAATGTTCAAATGATTCCTACTACCCATTCGCAACTAACCAAACATGGGGATGGGTAATATTCATAACATTCCCATTCCCAAGTAATGTCTCATTCCCAAGACTCACATTCCCATTCCGCGAACCAAATGCACCCTTGGAATGTTGCTTTTGGCAGGAATTTTTAAGATTGGGAGCTTGATGATGCTCTTTCCTTCCTAGGGAGAATTTATAATACAAAAATTTATAGGGGGGAGATGGACCAGATTTTGTGGAAGGGAGGTAGAAGGGGGGAATTCTCTGTTAAATCTAATTTTCAGTCTTTGGTGGGGACGGCTGGAGCTAGATTCCCTGCCTCTAACACCTGGGTGGCTAATGTTCCCTCCAAAGTGTGTTTTTTAAGTGGATTGCTTGTTGGGGGAAATGCCTCACCATTGATAACTTACAGAGGAGAGGTTTTCATTTGCCTAACTGGTGTGTGCTGTGCAAAAAAGATAGGGAAACTGTGGACCACCTACTGATTCATTGTGAAGTGTCTTATCAGCTTTGGGTGTTCTGCCTTGATTTTTTTGGGATGAATTGGATTATTCCTAAGAGAGTTATAGAGGTTGTGAAGTCTTGGAGGTGTAGAAGTCGAAACAAAGAAGCTTTAAGGGTGTGGAGGTTAGTTCCCCATGCCATTTTTTGGCTGTATGGAGAAAGCGCAACAATAGAGTCTTTAATGACAAGGAAGATACTGTGGCAGGGCTTAATACACTTATTGCTGACTTCATTTTTGCTTAGGGTGATACGACGAATTTTTGTTTGCGGAGGCCCCTTTCTGACTTTTTGTGTACTCTAACTCTTTAGTTTCTCTATATACTGCCTGTGTACAGGGGCCTTTGGCCCTCTTTTTGTTCTCTTGCACTTTGTGCTTTTGTAACCCTGCACTTTAGTGCTTTTTCGTTATAATATTATTTACCTTATCCAAAAAAAAAAAAAAAAAAAAAAAAACACTATGAGTTTGTAATCATTTATTATTTAAATAAACGGGGATAGATTTAAAAATACATGATACCCATACTTTGATTGAAACAATAAACCCATTTTAGTTCTCTCATCTTAGTTCTCTTTCCACTATCTCTCTCCTAGGGCAACCATTATAGAGCAATAGAGCTAAATGGTTATTTCGTAATGTTAATGTCATTCTAGTTTTTTTTCTATGAATGATGAACATGGTTGATGCTTATGGATGTGTTCTTTGTACATCGATCTATTCTTGCATATTAATTGATTTTGTAGATGTCTCAAACTTTTTGTATGTATATTATTGATGTTTTGGACCAAATATTTGTATTAATATATTTATTTATTAATGTATCCCCGCTGTATCATATCGTATATTTTTTGAGAATTGCTGAATCGGCAAATCCGTATCCATATCGCATTGTATTTGTATCCCGTATTCGTAACTGTGCTTCATTGCCTCTGGCCCTTTTTGGTTTTAAGTTTTCCGAGGATTGGTGATGGGTTCTGGAATGGATTAAAATTGAAGATTTTGAGGATTTTTAAATTGAAGATTTTGGGGTTTTTTAAAGTTTAAAAATTCTGTCTTTAGTGAATCTAGACTAACCAAATTTATTTGGGATTAATCCCTCTGGCGTGATACAACCTGCTTGTACTATATAAAGGGGTCAGGTTGCATGTTTGATTGGTTGCTGGGCCAGTTTGGGCTTAAATGTTTAATAACACCAGTGAAGGGTTCAATTTCCGTTTGTCTGGAAGATCACTTCTCCCCAAATTTGGGCCATCTCATGTGGCATTTCTAACATGTTTCTAGATTTAGGGGAAACGATATCATTTCCATCTCCTAAATTCCTGGAAACGCAGTCCCCCACCCCCTGGAATGGTTTCCCTATAAGGCTATAACCATGGTTTGATTTCTCTTCCATGGGCATGTGGCAATTGAATTTTTCAGCTCATGTTCGACTTCACTGTGGTTTTTAATCTTTAATTTTGTGATATTCCCTCATTGCTGATTGCTATATTTTCCTTTTGGTGAGCTTGTATATCCTAATTTATTTTCAAGTTTCTTTTAGTATTTTTGTTTGAGAAAAGTGTAGGAGAAGACTATGTACCACTCAATTTTCTGGTGAATATATATATATATATATATGTGTGTGTGTGTGTGTGTGTATTTGAGATTCCTTTCCCCTATATTATTTTATAGGGTCAATTACAAAAAAGCCCCTTAAAGTTTAGTCTATTTTTCATGTAACCCTGTAAAGAAAAAATCGTTGCAATGTCCCCACCGAACCACATTGGTCCTTTAATAAATTAACCAAAATTTAGAAAAATAATATAATCCATTCAAAGATATGAGACTTAGCATTTCCAACTTTCATGACACAAATAAGAAATCCCAGCATGTACAGAAATAACATTATCCATTCAAACGGCCAATGTGGTTTGGGGGGACATTGCAACAATTTTTTCATTAGGGGGGTTACGTGAAAAAAGGGCTAAACTTTAGGGGGCTTTTCTGTAATTTACCCTATTTTTATATATGATCACATATTTAAGGCTATCTTTAATTGATGTGTTTGCTGAGGAAATATAAATTTTTCTTCTTTTAAAATATTTATTTTCTTTTTAGCTAATGCTAGGTTTTGCAGGCTTAGCTCTATCATATAAGCATGTCAAGGAGGCCAGTAAATCCTGCTCGACGCCTTGTTGATGGTGGAGGCATTTCATTTGCAAGTTCATTGCATTCCAAATCACGTTCCTCACCTTTACTGTCTATTGGGCTTGTGCTTTTGGTAATCTTTGTTTCTGTTTTTAGTCATCCATTTTACTTCCCTTTTTGCCATCATTCTTTCCTAGCATTATTATTTGAACTGTCATTCCTTTGTTGGGATAATGATCAAAATATAGCTGTCTTAGGACTGTCCTTTTACCCCCATTTTAATGTATGTCTTTTACAAACACCCTAGCCTTGAAGATAATTAGATATATGGGCTTAGGTTTAAAAGGAAGCATACTGATTAAGTTGTTAATTGTAAATTTCAGGGCACAATTCTTCTTATTGGCTATTCTTATAGTGGGTCAGGTTTGTAT
This sequence comes from Liquidambar formosana, assembly GCA_039720395.1. NCBI lineage: Eukaryota > Viridiplantae > Streptophyta > Magnoliopsida > Saxifragales > Altingiaceae > Liquidambar > Liquidambar formosana. The sequence goes on from CM077823.1 coordinate 29,695,503, forward strand.
TGGTCTGTCAATCTGAATACTTGTGAATTTAAGAAAGTTCATTAAGTTAAATTTTATACTTTACTTTGGTTGTATTTATGCTAGTTAACTTTATTTTTTGCCATAGGCAACCTAGGTTGTACTGTTGGAATCTAGCGGTTTTGTTCTCTTTTCAATACTTCCTCTGTCCCACAAAGATAGGCCATTTTTGCTACTTTTGTTGTCCCAAAATGTTTGTCCATTTCGAAAAGTCGAATCATAAATTTTTTTGAACTTTCTTATACTACCCTTTATTACTTCAAGAATTACTTTCAGCACAACCAAATCCCAAGTAGGTCAATGGTATTTTTGGAAAGAAAAAGTTTAATGGGTTACAAGTCAATGCATTGAGGGCTTTTCTTAATTGTGTGTTTTGTCAAAGATGGCCTATCTTTGTGGGACGGAGGGAGTATTAATTTTTCTAGAATGTTTTGTGCTTAATTTATGAAGGTATTGGCTTTCTTTTCACACATTTTAATTTTTAAATATTTGTTTTTTGTGCGGCAGGTGGATCTAGCAGTGATATAAAGGCTTTAAGTAAACTTGAAGGTAAATTTTTGTTGTATTCTTCTGTCATGTAATATTATCTGCTTTCAATACTATTCCACAAATTAAATGTGATTTCTAATTTAATCAACATCAAATGTTGTATGAATTACTCTCAATTCTTGTAAATTAAGGGTATTCTCGCATGGTTTCCCATCATCCAGTCCCTTTACTGGTTTGAGTAGGCCGTCTTTTCTGGGAACTGAAGTTAAACTGAAAAGAAGAAAAAAAAAATGAAAAAAGAAATGAAAAGGAAACGTAAAATATGCCCAAAATATTCCATGAGTTGGAGCCTGATTTCTTTACTCATTTCAGTCAACCAGAATGTTGGAAACCCCGTGCGAGAATGATTCTGATCAGCAAAACTTAACCTGCATCCTATTCCAAAATTTCTCCATTATTAGCTCCTATGGGTGAATCTTTTTTCACAGAAACTGAGGGGGTATTCAGTTTGTAATGAGGGAAACAAGAATGGAAGCTTTGTCACGTTTTGCTCCTTACAGAAGTTTTAAATTCTTTCTTCACCAATATGGATGCCTAAAGCTTTTACCTTTTTTTTTTTTTTCTTTTCCCCCCTGATGAAGAACAATATTATTGAACAAAAAGAAGGTACAAGCCCATGTATACGCGAGGTACATGTGTTTTAAATTTGGTTGTTTGTTTGGGGAGGTTCCTTAAATGTATGTGACTACAGTTGGAGGATATATTTAACAAACTTGTGGAAGGTTCCTGTCTGTTAATGTGAAACATGTTTATTTCACAATAAAGCGGTTCTTTAATAATATGTTGCTCTTACTTTCCTGTATCAATAACTTAACATGGTTTTTCTGCTAGTGATAAATTTACTTGGAACAATTTTACTTGGATAACAAGTTTTCATGTTTCTTCTAGTTCTTGTACTGATTACTATAATTATTTATTACTGATGCTGCCTTATCCTAACTATGTGGGATTGGCAATTTTAATCTCTTCCTCTCCTTTTGATCTGTCAATAAATGAGGGTTTTGAATTTGGTTTGTCATTAGATGGTCTTTAGAAGCGTGGTTTCCTGTTTTACCTTCGATTTTACAGTCATACCGCTCTTGATTATGCATTTAGGGTAGACACTGAAATCAATGATCCATATTTAATTTTATCCGCTGATTGTAAAAATCTGTTTTACTGCCATAGTTCATTTCCACAATGGCTGATTTTACAGGAAGGCTTGCATAGTTTTTTCCTGAAGGATCTAACATTTTTGATTTATCAAGTTTTTTTTTTTTTTTTTTTTTTGGTAAGTATTTATCAAGTTTTCATATACTGTAAGGATGTAATCTTTTTAATTTGGGAAAAAATTAGGCATGCAAGTTATCTAGCATCATCTACGATTCTTGTTTTTGATTGTTCGTATGGACTGCCTTTGGAAATTAGCAGAATTAACATTCTTAACACTGTAAATGTGCATATATTAAGCACACCTAAAACTGGCCATGCTAAAAATGAGATTATTAGTATAGTACTTTTTGTATACATTTTTTCAGATTGAGCAAAATTTCCAAACCTGAAGAGTGAAGATCTCAAGTATGTATATGCAGGTGGTGTTTCATGCACATTAGAAGTCCAGAGAGCATTACCTATTTTGAAAAAAGCATATGGTGACAGCATGCGTAAAGTATTACATGTAGGTCCTGACACTTGCTCAGTGGTCTCTAAATTATTAAAAGAAGTAGATACTGAAGCCTGGGGTGTGGAACCATATGACCTAGATGATGCTGATGTGAGCTGCAAGAGTCTTGTTCGCAAAGGCATCGTGCGTGTGGCTGATATCAAATTTCCTCTACCCTACCGTGCAAAATCATTTTCTCTTGTGATAATATCAGATGCAGTGGATTATTTGTCACCAAAATACCTTAACAGGACTCTTCCAGAACTGGCGAGGGTATCTGCTGAGGGTCTTGTTATTTTTGCTGGTAATTCCCTCAAAACACTTACCTTTTCTGATTGCATGTGTGTTCATCAAATTCTTGAAATCTGAACCAGAAGTGGACTAGTCCTTGGTTTCTGAAATTCCGGTTTTGCCAAGTAAGTTTGCCGAATGAGTTGGAATATTTGAATCTACAAAGAGTTAGAAAACAGCAGAACACTATTATGTTGACTTGTCATCTTGCAGTATCTTTCTTTTTCCTAATAGTGAAAAAAAATGATACTTGGAGCAAACTAATCTATGGTCTATTTGGCACAGCTAGGTGTTCAATTATTTTGTCATCTGATGTGATTGTTTTAGGTCAGGGCTTTTATTGCTGGTAGTTTTTTCATAAGTGTTTTGTTGAAACTTCTCATTCACGTACTACACTCTTTGGCCCAAATGATTCACAACTTCAGTGGCTTATCAATTAAATATTCTGATTATGACTAGATAATAGCCCTCTCATAAGCCAGGTGAGCTAATTTTAGCTGGTTAAGGTAAATTAAGTCAGTTTAATACCTTTCTAAAGATATCAACCGCATTGTTTATAAATGTGGTTTGGAGAGAATTGGTCTGATTACCCCCTTGATCTCTTTTCATTATAACTGATCAAGAGCCAATACTTTCACTTGAATAGTAGGGTATGACCTTCCTATGTGACACAGACATCTGGGCAGGTTCTTTTTGTTGGTCTTGTAAATTTTTTTCCCATTCTATTTCAAATGAAAAATATTTATGTTCTGACTGATTTGTTGATTCCATTTGTAGGTTATCCAGGTCAGCATAGAGCTAAAGTTGCAGAGCTATCCAAATTTGGTCGTCCAGTAAGTGGCTACCATTTGTAGAATTTCAGTCTGTTCTTTGGCTGCATTTGTTTTGATGTAAAATGGGCTCTGGAAAACATTTTTTGATTAAATCACAATGTTGCATGGACATGAACATGGGCACAGACAAGGGACATGGAATTGATAGGACGTGGATACACCGACACAGAAATTCATAAAAACCAGGACACAAACATAGGCTTGTTCCTGTCATGTTAGGCCTGCACATGAAGGGGAGTGTTGGGAAGTCCCACATCTCACATCATATAAATATTAAGTTTGATATGACTTCTGTTGTAGGACAGCCCTTAAAAGTATAGATTGAGGTTGCCTACAATGAAATGTAGGTCGGCTAAATCTCGTCTTCCTTGGGTTTGTGAAAGGAATGATGGTATTTCGGTTTAGGGATGGAATAAGGTTTTATTTCGTGAAGGTTTAAGAGTGAATATGGGGTGAAATCAAATGAAAAAGGTTGTTGGAAGTTCTGGACAAATTGGGTTTTTATAAGCTTTTTCAATGGTAAAGTGTATGGAAGGGTAGGGTTAGGGTTTATGAAGAAAGGTAAGGGTTTTAGGATTGAAATTGAGGCTAAGAAGGGTTGGTTGTGTGTAAAAAAATAAATAACAGCAATACTGTAGATAAAATTAATGAAGAAGAAGAAGAATAAGAAGAAGACGATGATGATAAACCTTTGAGTCTCACCAAGGGTTTCTAGAAGTCTCACCTAGAAGAGAATCAATGGAATCACAACATTAATTCAATGCAAAAGCTGCAGAAAATTCCATTAATGAATTGTTTAATTATGTTACAACCCTTGGTTATATAGAGAAAACTAAACGACTCACTTTCTAAATTCTTACTAGTCAAACTAGGAATCTTACTTTCTAAATTGGAACTTTTACTAAAATAAGTGAAACACTAAGACTCAAAATTGAAACTCTAATAAATAATGCTTGTGTTGCTACTATAGTACTACTGTTGAAGTGATGCATGTAATTCAGTGAATTGTGGAGTACTACTGGCTTAAATTATGAGAAGAGACTTGGGTCAAATCAACTCAAGAAATATAGTCCCAAGTACTTTGGGGTTTTTTTTGTGGGGTGGGGTGGGGGGGGGCGGGGGGGGGGGGGGGGGGAGTTTCACATCCCACATCACCCAAAACGTAAACTAGCTTCAAAAAATCATCAAACAAAGTCAGGTCATCTGCCATCCTGGCCAAATTGTTTGGTTTGGCATCCAGTGGATAAGATTGATGGATCAGTTCTTAAATTCATGAAGAGGCAAATAAATATGTATCTTTATAAAAAGAAAGGATGAGTTCACATAGAGAGGAACTGATTAATGCTCTATATGATTGTTGAGATGGAGGTAATGAGAATAAATTGTCTATAATTTTAAGTTTTTTTTTTTTTTTTTTCCTTTCCTCTTTGTTGGCCACCAAATGAACCATAAGTGTGAAATAGGTTTGAGAACTTTGCATATTAGGTTAACTTGTTTTGCCCTTATTGTTTGAAATGGAATTTGATGTATTTCATTGATAAAGTAGTTTTCAGAATAGTATGAGATTAGTATGACAAATGGATGACTCTTGGAGCAAAGGGTATAGTTTAAGAAACACGAAATATTTATAGAAATTATTCAGTTGATATATATATTTTTTGTGTGGGTTGAGGGATATTAGCAAATTTCAGATTTATAGTTAAAAAAAAAAAAAAAAAAATCATAAACAATTATGACATTCAAATTTTGAAAAACACAATTAAGATTTGGAATCTGATATCAAAGTGGTAGCTCTTGCATTTAACTCCAGGTTCAAATTTAATTTGCTAGCCTTTTCCAGCCCTTTATTGGATGGTTGCTTGCAAGTTTCTAGTTCCCCTTAAGAAAAGTTCACAGAATTTGACATTGTGGAATGTTTTACTTGTGAAGGCAAAATTACGGAGCTCATCTTGGTGGATAAGGTATTTTGTTCAGAATAGGTTAGAAGAGAATGAAGCTGCCACAAAGAAGTTTGAACAAGCTTCAACCAAGAGGTCATACAAGCCAGCTTGCCAAGTCTTCCACCTCAACCCACACCATTGACAATCTTCAGGGCTGTATTGCCGGTTTTCTTTGAGCTTCTTGGTGAAAACCATGCCAACAAGCATCTTCAGCTCCTGTAGGGTAAATTATATTTGGTGGAAATCTCCCTTCTTCTTCTTCTTCTTCTCTTTTTTTTTTTTTTTTTTTTTTTTTTTTTTGAATAACATCCCAACATGAGACAGTAAATATTTGTTGATTGAAATTTTTATTGGGAAACGAGTTGCATGAACTGGTTTCTGCTAGGATGTATTCTTTTAAGTTAGGCTCTTGTTCCCCCAATGCTGCTGCTTCTCTTAGCTGCAATGATATTTTTGTTAGGTTGTTTAGACCCCCAAGCTTTTGTTTTGATGAATATGAAACAAAATTGTAATCAAATTTCCTAATGATATGTTTCATGATAAATGTCTCTCGATACTTTTAACGATTGATGTGTCTCCCTTTTATTCTTTCTGGCTAGAAGTGGATTGAAGAGGGTGCTGATGCTGGGCCAAAGAAAGAACCTAGGGCCTGTTTGGGTAAAGGTGCATGTTGTAGTTGTCTTGAAGTTGCACCTTTTTAAACTCAATTGTTGTTCATTGTAATGCTTCTTGATAGTTCTATTTTAAATGATCTGTTACTTTGAAATTATTGGAACAGTATTCATATACTTGAATGGCAGGACCACATTTTTTCTTAAAGACATAAAATATCACATTGTTCCGGACAGTCGCTTGGTGATTGATGTCATCGTAGAGTCGGGTCATTTGAGTTGGCTCTGCTGGCTTCTCATCTGTTGGGGCTATTCTGTAATCTCCATGCATATTTCTAATTCGATCCTTGATGCTTCTCATTTAATCTTATTGTCCATAGGTCAATCATACTTGATTCATGAAGATTGCAACCGGTTTACATCTGCAGTCGAGTGCAACTACTAAAAGAAGAAGTGGGAAAGAACGAGGAAGACATCATTTTCCTTTTTCACATTGCATTCAAATCATACAACTTTCTCCTTTTATGATCACTTACGCTCTCTGTTTGGTTTGCGGCTTCTACTAGGAAAATAAAATTGGAGGGAAAAAAACAGAAGGAAGGAAAGAAAAATTTGTAGAAAATATGAAATTTTCTCGTGTTTGGTTGTCTACGAAAAATGAGAGGAAAGAAAAGAGAATTCTTAAAGATAAATAATTTCTTATGTTTGGTTGTTGAGGGAAAAATAAAAGGAAAAGAAAATACAATAATAGAGGGGCATGAATTATCACCCATTTTCACTAATCAGTTCACTAATTGTTAAGTTTTCCTCACCAATGTTAAACGGGCCACCAATGCACCCATTAAGAACCCATGCACCTTCCAGTGGGCTAACCACAATCTGACAGTATGCCCATTTTTCACTAGGGAACGGCTATTGCAATCCCCCATTTTCATCAACCCGTTCCTTATCCTTTAGGTTTTTAAAGTTTTATGCAAAATATAAAAGGTTTTTATGAAAACCGGCCGTGATGTCCACTAGAAAACATCATTTTAAATAATTTCGTAGAAGAAAGTTTTTCCTAAATCTATCGTTTAAATATATTATATAGCCATTTATAGCCTTTATTTTATTTTTTGCCAAAAAATCTACCTAAATGATAGATTTTGGAAAAACTTTCTTCTGTAAAGTTGTTCAAAATGATGTTTTCTAGTGGACAGCATGGCCGGTTTTCATAAAAACCTTTTATATTTTGCATAAAACTTTAAAAACCTAGAGAGTAGGAGGTGGGGTGATAAAAATGGGGGGTTGCAATTGCCATTCCCTTTTCACAATCCATTCAGAGCCTTTAACACCCCTCCAAACACAGACCCTTTCTTGTTGCTCCTAGATAAATCCCTATTAACCAAATGGCATTTAGCTTTCAATGAGCTAGCCAAGGGTTTATCCTTTCGAGAGATACTCCAATTAAGCTTAGCCAAACAAACTTCTTTAGCGGGTTCCGATCTTCTGTCCCTGTTTGGTGTCCCCAATTTGTGGCACCTCAATAAAATGGTGCCGTGTGGTAAAATGGCACAAGTGGTCACAGTGTTATCTTAACGTGGGGCTCTAATTGGGAAAAAGGAAAAGAAAATATAGCTTTAAATTATATGATAATAATAAAATAGAAGGATCAAGTTCTCGATTACACCCAAACAAACCAGATGGAGACTTCTCACTCAGATTTTTAATCTCTGAACCAATTCTCCTCTTACTCTTTCAATCTCAACTCTCTTCTATCCCATCACAATCTCTCTTAGTTTTTCACATCTCTCTGCTCATTCTACTCCCCTCTTTTTCAATTGCTATGACATACAAAGTAAGATCTCATATGCATCTCTATAGATATATCATATAAGTATATGTTTTACAAAAAAACAAAATCTTACAACCCATAAAGTTATTATGTGAAACAATGGAGGTAAGAGTATAGATCTGGAGAGTTACGGGTTTAGAGAGATTAAGAATTTATGGGGACACAACCCATAAAGTTCACTTTATAAGTCTCTCTAAATCCATAACCCTCCGGTTCTACATTACTCAAAGGGTGTGTTTGGTATGGGGAATGGGAATGTGAGTCCTGGGCTTGACCCATTACTTGGGAATGGGAATGGGAGGGAATGTGACCATTCCTATGTTTGGTTTGTGGTAATGGAAAGTGTGATACCCCCCTAACATTCCCATTCCAACGTTTGGTTAGGTTAAGAATCTCATTCCCAAAAATAGTAAATTCCCAGAATACCCTTTTAACTTAACCAAATTCAAATATCAGATCCACCAAAAACCTTTCATCTCCTTCGTCTCGTCGTCTACCAGATCCACCAAACCGTTCTTCTCCTTCGTTCTTGTCGGCCAGCATTCAAACGAGAAGACCGACAGCTGCATTTCTCGAAGAGATGAAATCGTGGAGCAACAGGTCATCGTCAAGAACAGATTTGAACTTCTCGGAGAGATGAACAAATCCACATACAAGAAAACTGATGTACTTATGGAGGCGAGGTCAATCTGAAAGCTGGATTCTTGGACGAAGTAATCGTGAACACATCCACGAGACCTACCTACCCTATATTCTCAAGAATCGTGAAACCTTTGTCATCGATCTGCATTGAATCAATATTTCGGAGGTAAGAATGTGATTTACAGTATGACAAGGAAAATGGTTTTCATTTTAAATGACAGTAAATTTACATCGAATCAAAATGGTTTTCATAGAATCAAACCATTATCATCGTTCTACCAAATCCATATACGTTGCTGACCTAGTTATGATGTTATGCGAATAGAAATATTATGCAAATAATATGATATTATTTTTTTTTATATAGAAAAATATTATTCAGCTAAATTTATCGAAATTTCTCAATCAGTCAGCTGAATTTACAGCCAAATGAATATGAAATAGTAAGACAACCACATTTTTTGAATTTCAAATTATAAATTTTTCTGTGTTTGGCCTGAATTTTCCCAAAACTTTGGCAAGCATTTTTAGGCCAGATTTTGTGCCAATTCAATTCTGAGATCCAATCCAAATCTCAGTTTTTTGTAAATTTTGGCCAAATTCTATAAGGATAGCTTACTGAAGTTATATTTGTATTTACCGTTCCTATTGATGATTTCCTTTTTGTTTTTTTGGCCTTCCCCTGTTTAGCTGACGGAATTTTTTTTTTCCCCTTCTCTGGGTATGTATTGATTGCTGAGTATGATGTTGTATTTGTATTTAGCTTTTGGTTATTATAATTAATTTATTAATTGATTTGTTTAGTATTCTGATGGATATTGGTTGTTTGTGCATTTCAGTTATATTTCAGGGTATAGGATTTAAGTTAATTGGTTTTAAATCTGTTTGTCCATGCTTCGTTTGTTGAGTTTGAGCTATTGGGTTGACATATATATTTAGTATAATATGTCATGACTTGAGCAGTTCATGTAGCATTATTTTCCCCCACCTAGGGTTTCCAAACCTTTGGATCTATTGCATTGAACATGTAAATTCATTTTTGTATCTAGACATTTTAGTGTTTCATTTGGTTGAGATCCAGTTCGTGGGTGCAAATCTGCATATTAGAAATAGTAGCACACATTGGATAAATTGAAATAATAGAAACCTAATAGAAGATATAAAATGATTCCCTATCCAGACCCATCTAAAGTTTTTTCATTCATGATCTTATTCTGAAAAAGAATTTAAAAATCACGTGCTCTAATGTGAATTGCTGCTAACCAATTTAATTTTAAAAGAAAACAAAGAAAAGGAAGAAAGAAACCACTACTAACAACAATTTAGTTGAAATATTCTGTTCTATCTGTTTAATTTGCAAACTGCAGGTATGGTACCCATTTGAAATTTTATATAAAACCAGAGAGGGCAAAAGCTAGTCTACCACTCTAACACCAAGAATAAGCACACATGTAATTGGCACCAATAACAAATAGGATCTTAATCAAGTGTTGACTATCAAGAACTATCACATCTTAGATTATGTTGATGTGATTAGGTTAGGGAGTTGAACAGAATTTAGTGAATATGTTTTCAATTCAGTCAAAACTATATTGTTTCCATTTTTTGGTTACTATAAATGGTCTACTTATTTCTTATATACACTATCAATCGGCTAGCAAATAATTAAAACTCATAAAATCATATTTGATTAATAAAAACTTTGTAACTAAAATATTCATGACCATTAAATATTATGGAAATGACTCCTAAAAGTTACTATTATTTCTCCATGAAGTGGAATTCTCCAAGCTGAAACATGATGACTATTTTCCACAAATAATTTAGATCATCACCCCTTTATTTTCAATCCAAGCTTAAAAAATGATTCTGTCTACATTAAGTAAAAGAGCAAAACCCTTCTAATAATTAGACTATTTAATAAAAAATCAGGATATATATTCCCCGCTAAAAATAAACAAAGTTAAAGATCCATTTGTAGATCCATAATTTCTAATATGCACCAGTCCAAACTCCTAGGTATATATTTCCCTTACTCTTTTTCTTCCATCTCCTACCAATAATCTTTGTTATGCAATGAAACTCTCTCCTGGCATTACTTTACAATCTCGACATGTTCCTCAATCAAACTTGTAAAAAAGAAGAAGCAAAAAAAAAAACCTCAGTTGAATCATATTTGGTCCACTTATAAATGCTATCAAATGTGTATCCCTCTTTAGTTAAAGCATGCATTTGTTATTACCAAATCATATGTCATTGAAATGTCTTAGATGGCCCTACCTCATTCTTGTCTCCAAAAAATTTACAATCTTTACATGTCCCTCAACCAACCTTCCTCGGAAGAAAAATCTTTTTCACTTAGATCAGATCAAGTTTTAAATTTTATTCGATGTTCAACCCTCCTTATTTAAAGCATGTATTTTAACTACCAAAACATATGTCAATGCAAATTCAAAGAGGCCATCTCCTACCGGCTACCTCATTATTGTCTCCAAATATTTAACTCCATGTACCATCGTCTTCTTTTTTTCTTTCTTTCCTTTTTTTTTTTTTTTTAATTTTTGGCCACAAACCCATGTTCATCTTGTATCCTCCACTATTTGAAAAAACAGAAATTATGACAAGAAAGAACTAAAAAATGAACAGCAAGAAAATTGTAAAGTATGCGATCATGTTCCAACTATTCCAACTCGGCAAATGTAATTATATGTACAGCCACTTTGGGTTAAAGAAACATAAACACCAAGTTCATCTGTTCCAGTGTTATGACCTCCACTTACTTCCTACCAAGTGTTATGCATGGATAATAAAAAAAAAATGTATAAGGTGTTAAAAAACTGATACATAGGTGTTATGGTTTTGATTTGGCTACTATTATTTCAACTTATTTCCTTGGATATGTAGTTTCATTTACAATTATATATGCCTATTATACTTTGATGCGTTAAAACTGATAATTTATATAGATGAAAATGGATTAATGAACATATATGTTTTAAGAATAGTTTGAAGGTGAAAATCACTAAAAAAACTGTACACTTTGCAAATAATGTCGTCTACGAGCAACCTCCCCCCACCCAAATGCTTGAGAGCGGCTCCAAAGTTGTGCGATTGTGGACGTCGAGCTGTCTTGAAGATATCGCAACAAAATCATAGTAAACACTGCTTGTTCTATTCATGCCCCGGTTACATTGTGAGTAGTACGCACTTTTGAGCTGTTATATTAATTTTATTCCCCACTTATGTGAATGTTAACTATGGCAACCATATCAGGAACGTAACGGGTCTGATTGCCATTTCTTCTCTTGGTGTGAGGCTATAGATGGCGCGTATAACAATGATGAGGAGGCATCGTCTACACTCCGAGTTGATGTGCAAAGAAATGGAACATATAATCACATTCTACCTACGTGTTTGGAGTTGAAGATCATTGTAAAAGTGTCATTATTGTTGATGATTATGTATTGGGTTGTAAATATGATATGACCATTGTAATTAAACATTTTGGATATTTTCGATGTTCTTTTTGGAATTTGAACAAATGATATAGACAAATATTTTAGTCAACTACGTATACGCAAATGGAATTGGAAATAGGAATTTCACAAGATGAACAAGGCCTTAATATTGGTTGCCAAATGGGGTTGGATGGTACCAACTCCTCATGGTGCATTCCAATGCAATTTATATATCAAGTACCATCACCTTTATGTACAACCCACATATAAGCATGCAAAAAAGTATTGATAATTCCATTGCTCATTGGTTGTCCAATCTTTTTGTAAAAACCAAGATGGACAATGCATTTACAATCTGTCAATGGGCATCCCAACATACCCTACCTACCCACAAAAAGACTAGTCCTTCCAACCACCATCAGTTAAACCAATATTAACAAAAAAAGGCTATCCCAACCTACCCTACCACCTTACTACAACTACTATGGGTCAATGTTAACAAAGGTTGAACTTGAACCTTTCGTACTACGAACTCTTGGAGGTGGAGGTTCATAACCTCGTGGAAACACAGGCTCATAAGTCGTCTGGTGTGGTCTTTGATTTGGAGGCGGCTGATGTTGTGGAGCTCCTCCCTGCCAAGATGCATAGGCTGTCGACAGTTTGCGAGCCGCACTGTATACCTCCCCTCCATATGCAGCCAACAAATCCACATTAGAACATACAGCACCTAATGTTTTATCAATGCTTGCGACAACATTCTCCAACTTTCCCAACCGATTCTCCAATCCTACCACCCTCTGTCCAACCTCCGACAATCCTTTCTCAATTACACTCCCAACATGTGTTATGGCATCCACCATTGATTGAGATCCATTATCGACTCTTCGACCACCTTTTGGAGGCTTTTTTTGACGACTTGATGTGGCATTATTCCCGTCATCACCAACTACAGACATCACCCACTTGTTGTTCGCATCTAACTCAAACCCCATGCGCTTCAAAGTTGACTCATTGTAAATGTCCGTTGGCTTGGCGACGACCACCTCTTTCTCAGCATCCAATGGCACTTTAAAATGCTCGAATATTGTGGTGAGCATCATCCCGTAAGGTAGGACACCCTTCCTACTCACACACTCCTTCATATGGTGGAGAATAACATATGCAAGGTCCAATTTTGTCCCTGTCATAATGCACCACATAATAAACACATCAAAGTAACTCACATGAACACGGCTTCCGACGCGCGGCAATATGCAGTATGAGATGATGCTGTGGATGATCCTTGCCTCAACTGTTAACTCATTGTATAGGGGTGGCCCTTCATCATCGATGTCATTCGACACACATATCATTTTCAATGCATCACTCGGTGTGAACTCATCATATTCTACCCAATTGTGTGTGGAGTACAATTGCTCCGTGTCGAACTGTGGTAGCCCAAGCAGGTGATTTAATGTGGTGCAATTTAAAGTAATTGGTACCCCGTTCACAAATGATGTGCATTGAAGATTTTCATCCATGGAGAAGTGAGCATAAAACACGCGAACAAGTCGGGGATACATTACGTGGTGTCGGTTGAGAAATTCATACCAGCCAATGGCGCGAAACATCGAGGGGATGCGAAACTTGTACTTCTCAAAGAATTTGAAATCCACGGCGCGGCCAAATTGAATGTTCCGAGATTTGAATAGCATATTATACTTGTGGAGAATAGCATCATTGATGCACAAATCCGAGTCGGACTGGTTAACCACGGGGCGATTCTTCTTCTTTCGTTGATGCGATGATCCCTCCCCAACGTCACCGACGGTTTGTGGTGTGGGTTTTTGTGCTCGGTCACCATCAACTCCTTTTCCTTTGTTGCTCCTTGTCCTCTTCGCGGCGGCCATTGATGCGGATAGCATTTTCTCACTTCTCTTTGTCATTTTCAGTTTGGGTTAGATAGGAGTTGGAGATTGATGAGAGACGTGGGGTGGGAATGGTTGAGGGGGATGAGGGGATGTGTGGCGACGAAATGGGAGGGTGGAGTAGCGACGGTATGGGAGGGGTTGAGTGCACGGACGGTATGGGATGGGGTCAGTGCGCCGACGGTAGGGGAGTGGTTGAGTGCCGACGGTATGGGTAGTGGGTATGGGGTAGGAGGACTTACCTTTTTGGGTCGTGAGGGGTGGGTATTTGTAAAGGGGGTTTAGCTGACTATAATTTAAGAATAAATTATAGCCAACTAAATTTAATAAGAAAAAAAAATTTGACCTACTGCCTAACTTATAGTTGGCTGTAGGTGGATATAGTCAACTGTATTTAAGAAGGAAAAAAAATTTTTCCTACTGCCTATAGTTTAGTTGGCTGTAGGTCGATATAGTCAACTATATTTAAGAAGAAAAAAAAAATTTCTCTACTGCCTATAGTTTAGTTGGCTGTAGGTGGATATAGTCAACTATAGTTAAGAAGGAAAAAAAAATTTGCCTACTGCCTATAGTTTAGTTGGCTGTAGGTCGATATAGTCAACTATATTTAAGAAGAAAAAAAAAATTTTCCTATTGCCAAAAATTTGGTTGGCTGTACGTTAATATAGCCAACTATATTTAACACGAAAAAAACAAATTTACATTCTGCCAAAAATTTAGTTGGCTGTAGGTTAATATAGTCAACTATATTTAACACGAAAAAAAAAATTTACCCTCTGCCAAAAATTTAGTTGGCTGTAGGTTAATATAGTCAACTATATTTAACAAGAAAAAAAAAATTTCCCAATGACGGAAAAAGTTGAGTTGCCTGTACCTTGATATAGTCAACTAAAGTTAACAATGCAATAAGCTACGGCCTAAAAAATTTTAGTTGGCTGTAGGTTGATATAGTCAACTAAAGTTGAGTTGACCTTTTTTTTAAAGCTACGCCCTCTAAATTTAGTTGGCTGTAGGTTGAAATAATCATCAAATGCATGAAATCTTGCCCTATAAGAAATTATTGCCCTGTAAATTGCAAATTTAAATACATGTAATGATATAAAACATAAGGCTAATAGATACACATATTAGTACAAATTAAGCAGTCATTGCATTTCATTTACAAAATATGCATTCATCAAATGCATTGATCATATATAGTACAAAATTCAGTTACCATCATAGATCGCATGTGTAATGCACTATGTTCAAAAAACCTAGAACTTGACAAATCAAGGGGATTGCTTATAGTAAGCAAATACATAAGATTACGTACTAAAGTTTCATTGCACTCATACCCAATTGTGTGCAGTTAAAGTAGCAACAAAAAACATCAGTTGTTTACTGAGTACAAGGACGCATAACATTCAACATAGCTCAAGATTGAGTATGCTTTTTGAGCACTTCAAGCACCATTTCACGACGCTTCTCTTCAGGTAGAGACAAGAACATAGTGCTCAAGTATGAGTCACTAATGATATCTTTTCCAGCATTCATGATATCAATAAGAGTCAAGCCGTCTATCTTCTGCAGCTCAGCAGCAACCTCTTTCTTCATAGTATTATCTTCGCTCATCGCATTACCTATTTTGTCAAGGTAGACCATGGTACCATCAACAAGGTTCTTGATTGAGGAGGACACCTCAAATATACCGCGAGTCCAACCGTCGCTGCTCTTACGAGCCTTTTGTTGGGCGCACCCAGTAGGTGATGCTTGTGGTTGAGTACTTGACACTTCAATTCCATCCAAACCGTCATCATATTGAGTGCTTTGGCCGCCTTCATTCGCAGCAGTTGCTTCGATTGTCTCCTCTTCCTGCGCGAGGGTTGTTGCCCCCAGTCCGTTTGCACGGTCTTTCCCAAATATTTCCAACAATGTGTCATAATGGGGGAAAGGCTTATTACGTAAGCCTTTTGCAGTTGGATGACTCTGCGCGAAAGGAAATTATCTATTAGATGATCAAAACTCCTTTCATATAGTATAGGATTGCCATTGTGTGTTTGTTTGAATTTAACATAAACACATTAATTAAAGTATACAATTACCTTCACCCATAAATCAAATACGGACTTCTCTACGACTACCATCTTAGCATCCTCGTTCCACGAGAATCCACTTCCATTGACGAACATCTCAGCAATTGCTAGACATTGTTTCTTTAGCGTCTTCACACGAGACTCAATGTGTGGACAGGCTTTAACCCCGGCGGAAGGCATCTTCGCATCCATCATTTTTTCAAGTTGAACTAGATAGCCAGACTTAAATCCAGTATCACATTTCCATGTTCCCATGGTATACAGCTCGTATAGACTCTCTACCAATTTGTCATCCTCTTGTGGTGTCCATTGATGCTTCACCATCCTACCAGATGAATTCCCAGAAGTTGGCTCATTGTCCCGACCAGATGATGCCATCCTGTATATGTGTAACACAACATAACGAATGTGCAATATATTGAATAAACAATGTAATAGAGTTATTCATCATGATAGACATAAAGTCATAAAATAATAGTAAATAGTAATTTAATACAACATGTCCACATACCAAACAAATGGTCACATAATAGAAAGTCAATACCCAAACAATAGGATTCAGCCTAACGAAAGTAAGAATCCACCAGTTCGCATATTGTCCTAGAAAAGATAAATTGGTCCATACAATAAACCGAAACCACCTACAAGTTATGCATAAGTATTATTACAAACATAAACCCAAATACAAATATAAATCATGCATTCCTAGCTGCCCTCCACTCATTAAACATTTCGTTTGCCATTGTATCCCTCCACGTTTGCCATGTGTCGGATGCATCAACATATTCAATTGGAGCCCCATGCGGCAGTGTATAATTTTCGGTGAACGGGAGCTCTCTGAACGGGTCTGTAGGCATCTCTCGGGTTATGTGGTTGTGTAGAAGAACACATGCCATAATGATTCGGTTCTGTGTCTGAATGGGAAAAAAAGAAGGACTCCTTAGAATGGCCCACCGTCGCTTAAGCAGCCCAAAACTCCTTTCTATGACATTCCTAGCACTCGAATGTTTCATGTTGAAAAACTCTTGTGGAGTCGTAGGTTGGTGACCAGTCCTCCAATCATTCAAATGATATCGCTGCCCTCTATATGGGGCAAGGAATCCCTCTCCATTGGGATAACCAGCATCAACAAGATAATAAAAACCTAATAAATGGAAGTAATGATGATATTAGTAAATTATGTACGACTCATCGGATTATAATTTTTATAACAATCAGTTCAAACGTACCACGAGGGACCTTAAGACCGTGTCTCCTACTAACAGCATCTCGTAAGACTCGAGAATCAGCTGCAGAACCTTCCCAACCTGGCAGCACAAAAGTGAATTGCATGTCTTGGGAGCATACTCCCAAAACATTAGTTGCAATATCATTTTTCCTTGTTCGGTACCGAGGTTTATCAGCCTCTGATACATTCACCCTAATATAGGTCCCATCTAAAGCTCCCAGACAGTTCTACACACAATTGGAATACAATAAAATTTTTTTAAAAAAAGAATACCGATTACAAAAATTTATTACAACCATTTAAATTAAATAGATGGTGTTTGCTATGTATACCTTAAACCATTTCCACCTATGATCTGTGGAGTTTTCTGCAACAGCTTCCGGTTTTTTAAGCAAATGACTTTGCAATCGTATAACTCCATTCAAAACATGGTTGAAATGTTTACTAATTGTCTCACCCGAACGCATGAACCTATTTATTATCACTCTATTCTTCACATGGTGTGCAAGGATGTGTAAAAATAATGCAGTCATCTCTTCCACTGTGACATGCTTAGTGTCTCTTAACTTCCCTATTGCGCGAAGCATATCACATAACTTGGCAAAAGCATACCTATTCATACGCAATTGACTAACGCACGTTGCGTCATTGTGAAATATGATATTGTGAAGGTTCAATTGCCTTGCTTCATGTGTAAAATAGGAGTCTGACTTCAATACGTAGTCTTTGTAATGTTTACCCATAAGTAAGTATAACAAAATTTGTAGAAGTGAAATGATAGTCATTACACAGCGAAAAAATTCCAGTAAAGGTAACATTCGCTTCTTCTTGGACACAATCATTCTAGCCATATCTGTACATCAATAATATTTAATGCGTATGAGACTTCTTACAACTTACTACATATTTGAAAAAAATTCAAGCAACCATCACCAAATCATCCGAGAAACATATCGTCAATAAGAAAATATGCAGCCATTGTATGTAAGATATGAGTACCATAAATTTATAACAACAAAAAGGCGAGGAGTGGGTAAAGAAATAAACATTTGTCGTGTCTCCATGGTAATATTCATCGAGAGAATAGTAAAAATAAGATATCTTTCCTTAAAGTTTATACTCCTAACCCAAAAAAAAGTGCAAATGCAACCATGGCTATAGAGTCTTAATATACACGGCAAAGAGTTCGCATTTTATTTATGTCCTAAATAGCATATTGTATTAATGAACAATATAAATATATATTGCACAACAATTCTTACCGATATGCCATAAAACAACAACATTGGATAAAGTATAAATATATAAAAAATCATACGACAATGAACAATTAGCTTTAAATTTGACATGGAAAAATATTATAAATACTTCACTTTCTTGTAAATTATATGAATTTGAGAAATCTAACAGCATTTATGGGATAAAGTATATAAAATAAACACCACGACTGAGTAAATCATACACACCAAAATAGATCTACAAAGGGAGTATATATCGAAAAGGCATGGATTATTGTTGTACACAATAACTCTCTTCCAATATATGTAAATAAGCTATAGTTGAGACATGTAACATCATGTAAGATAGAAATAATATCAGGGAAAAAACTCACAGCTGAGAAAGTGTACAAATTTATTTTTCCTAAGTTTGTAATCTGAAATATACTTCACATTTGACAACATTTGAACAATGTATATCTACATAACTCTCGTGTAATGTCACTAAATACTTCATAGATGCAACCAAAAATTACATTTTGAAAATATACAACAATGTTGTAAGGGAAAAGAAATCACAGCAGAGAAAATATACAACAATGTAACATTAGCAATTTCCGGTTTCATATTTAAGGGAAAAAAAAAATTACATGCTATGTGACCAAAAATTATCCCACCCGACATAACCAAATATGGAAAAAAAAAATCACAGCTGATAAAGTATACGACAATGTTGATATTTTTAGTAAAGTGAGAATATTAAATATTCTTCACTTTTTGAGAAAATTTCAACAAATTTTTTAAGAAAAATACATGCTATGTGACCAAAAATTATATAATAAACACCGTGACTGCCTAAATCATACACAGAACAAAGTAGATCTACAAATAAATTCCTCGTACATCGACAATGATGAGTTTTTTAGAGGGTCAACTATCGTAATATGGCAGATCTGGGTTTCACATCAAACAATATGGGATGTAGCACACGAGAAACAAAGCAAATGAAGAAATTTATACCCAAACAGACGATTTGCAGCAGCAGATCTGGCCGGTGTGCGAGCAAACTCTTCTTTCTCTCTCCTGTGCTACCGTCGTATGAGAATAGCTAGGGCTTTGATTGTGGATCGTGGTTTTGAGGAGCTGGAAGAGGACACGGGTGGAATATGGATTTGTTGCTGCTGACCAGCAAGGGCACGCTTGGGATTATGAATGTCATTAAACACATGCCTGGGGATGGATTTCACAATACCACCTCGAAGGTGGGTTTGATTTTCACCCATTCGGCCGGAATGTCAAGCTAGCGGGAATGAGCCATTGCCGGCAATGAGAGCAACCCAAACAGTGGAAAGTGGAATTTTTTGACTTTCCCGGGCAGCAAACCCCCCTACCAAACACACCCAAAGGGGAGAAGCTAATGTCGTCAGTAAAAGTATGTTTTCCCACGTGGCATCATTTTATTGAGGTGCCATGGATGGGGGATACCAAACGGGGACAAAAGATTGGACTCCTTTACCAACCTCACTCCGCCTGACACTAAGGCCTCCTTTCTTTTTGGGTTTGGTAACACCATTCTGCATTCGGATTCAGTGTTGAGACATCTAAGATCGTGTCACGTGTAGCGTAGCAGTAAATCAACGTCCCATCTTAAAAACGACTTCAACTTACATCGTTTCAGCGAGGACAATAATAGGTTTATTTTATTTTATTTATTTTTTTTAGGGGTATCTTTGGTTTTACTCTTACCGAAATTTCGGTCTAGACTATTCTCCTAACGACTTATGTGAGATGTTTTATACCACATAAGTAGCGATATCTGCAAAAAAATTGAAACGATGATCTCTGAGAAATCTTTTTAAGAAGTGAGTCTTTCGTGTAATTATGATATGATCACGTAGTGTTATGAGTTAGTAAAATTGAAACATAATGAATATGTAGGGTCAAAAAATATTCTGACAATCTCATTCCTTGCACTACTTCTATTGACTTGGATACCATATCAACTGTATCACACTTACGTATAAGTTTGTCTAATTGTTAACACTGTCGAGTGTAACTTTACCCAAAAAAGAAAAAAAAAAAAAAAAAAAACAAACAAACAAAGGAAAAACAAAAAACAAAAAACAAAACAAAACAAAACACCTTGAGGTGTTAACCCCTCCGAAAACAAACCCAAGCGGCGGCGTTTCGCAAAGGATCTGGATCCCCGAAATTGGATTTTCAACTGCTCTCTCTCTCTCTCTCTCTCGCGATCCCACCAGAGAAGCTTGCGGTCTCCTGCAACTCTCATTGCTAGGTTATCTCTCGCTCTTTCTTCTACACATCTGCTTCAGATCTAGGGTTTCTTCCGTGTTCTTCTCCGTCTGCAGTACGAATGGACGCCATTGATAACGTATTCGATCCGTTGAGGGAGTTCGCCAAGGACAGCGTCCGCCTCGTCAAGAGGTGCCACAAGCCCGATGGCAAAGGTATTTCATTCCCATCTTCCAAATTAAACTTTCTTCGATGTATCCATGTGTGTGTGTGTTTGGGTTGTTTCGATTTGGATTTGTAGAATTGATGATGTATATGGATGCGATTTGGGTGTAGAATTCACGAAGGTGGCGTTTCGCACGGCGATCGGGTTCGTCGTGATGGGATTCGTGGGGTTCTTTGTGAAGCTTATCTTCATTCCAATCAACAACATTATTGTCGGATCTGTTTAGGTAAGGTTTGGGCATTTTGATTGTCCCGCATCATATTAGAAATGCATGTGAATAATGCATTTATATTTGGTGATTCTTGCCCTTTTTTTTTTTTTTTTTTTTTGAATTTTGCTTCCTGTAATTTTGTTCTTGTATTGAGGTTCTGATTGGTTTAAGGCGATTGAAGATTTTTGGAAACAAAATTATCTGAAAATTTATGTTTTGGAATTTTGTTGAGCTTCCTTTTTTACTGAATCTAAAGATGAGCAACAATTCATGTACGGTGCGTTTGGATGAGGGATTTGGACTAAGATAGGATTTCAACCTCATCCACCACTACTGCTACCACCATAATTTAGCATTGACATCTCATCTTAACCCAAATCCCTCTTGCAAATTCCTCATCCAATCGCACCGGTATTCTAGTCTTGATTCTAGTTGCGTTTTAGATGATAAGATGAACGAGGTCAATTGGTTCCATGATTCAATGTTGTTGGCCTAGACTACGGGGGTGTAGGGCTAGGTTAGCGTCATAGCAGTTGCGATCACTTGAGCCATGGTGCTTGGCTGCTGCGCTGCCCTTTAAAGAATTGAGGGGCGCCCCTAACATCAATTGGTTTTTGGTGAAATAGTTAGCACTCCGTATTACAAATGTTTTTTTTTAAAATAAAATTAGATTGTATAAGAAAAAGGGCGAAACCCAAGTACATAAGATATATACAAGCGAATGCCACAAAAACCGTATTCTATAATTTGAGGGAATTTATAAAATTAAAAAAGGAGGGATTAGAAACATTAGCAAAGCTAGAAGACCACCAAATAAGGATTTAAGATAATAGTGGATGTTTCCTTCCCTTCAAAAATTTGGAGGTTCCTCTCCTTCCAAAGGTACCAAAAGAGAGCATGACGGGCCATATTCCAAAGGGTCTTAGTATCCTTGCGCACCGCCTTACTCCTCCAACTCAAAAGAGGATCATGTGTAGAAGATTGCAAGACCCAATGAATCCCAAAAAGAGAAAGATAAAGGGACGACAAGCTCCAAGTCACATGAAAAGGGATGAAAAGATGATTAACCATTTCCACCGATTCTTTACACAAAATGCATCTATTGGCTATATACCAACCTCTACCAATCAAGTTATCCAAGGTCAAGCACTTATCTCTAGCTACTTACCAAGTGAAAAAAGCTACTTTGGAGGGAATTGAGGCAACCCAAATGCCTTTAGCTGGAAGGAAAGACATACCAATAGAGTTTAAAGAAATCAATGTTGATGGGTGGCCCCAAAAAGAAATGTGTTACTGTTTTTTGTTGGAAAGGCTTGTCTTATGTTGTGTGCGTAATAACCTTTTTTTTTTTTTTTGGGGGGGGGGGGGGGTGGGGATGGTGTTCTAAAGTACCCATGTTGCTAGATATTTGTCAATGGGAACAGTTGTTTAGCAATACACACATGAAATCCCATTCAAGACCACTTTGACCAACATGCAGTGGATGATGTAGGTTTTACCCTACCTTGACCAAAAGGTGAATCTTTTCTAATGAAATATTGTATACGATGATTAGTTCACTGATTAACCATAATCTCTCATTACAAATGTGAAATGCCACCCTCCTTTGACTGAAAAGATAAATCTTTTTAAATGAAAGATTGTTTATGATTATTAGTTAACTGATTAATCATAATCCCTCACTTCCCAAGGAAAAGGATCAGTTTGTGTTTCCAAGAATGTACATCAAGTAATTATATCCAGTATGTCTAGCCTTCTTGGAGATTGTTGTGCTCAACTTGCACCCCAAAACTTTAGCTGCAGTTGTTGGTGCTTTGACATTGCTGGTCTTTCAAATATCAAGTTTACGTTTTGTGTTCTTTGTAGTTACTTTGGTCATTTTGTGATTATGTTTGTTTCAGGTTGGAGGTGTTGAGGGAGTTTGGTTCATTTTAGGTCATAGGTATTAAGGGAGATTGATTGTTACATCTTATTAATTGAATGACTTGATTTTAGGATAGGATGTGTCTTTTATATTTTCTGATAAATATTCATACTAAATTCTCTCAACTCCTTTTTTCATATATATATATATATATAGAGGGCTGATCATGTGCAGGATATCCTGAAGTATCTTGTTTGATCACGGCCGTCCGTGAACGACACACGCGCATTCACGCGTCCTCGCGTGTCGCTCACGAATGGCCGTGATCGAGCGGGATATCTGGGATATCCTGCACATGATCAAAGCTTTATATATATATGTGTGTGTGTGTGTGTGTGTGTGTGTGTTAATCTCCTAGTATTGTTAATTGGCATCTCAGTGTAGATGCGCTTGAATAAAGGCATGACTTTGAAAAGAAATGTAGATTTTACTTTGCATGTTTACTTTCTTTGGTGAAGTAAAATTATTAAGGGGATCTCGAAGTGAATCAATAAGTGACAGTGTTTTGCTAAAACTGCAGGTCATGTTACATTGTAGGCATGATGGAAACAGTAGAGTGCAAAATACATGGAGAAGAGAATGCTTTACTCTCTATAGGATCTTCTTTGATGAGTACCACCATAGTGCAATTGAATCCTTAGACGGAATAATGCTTTAAACTCTTTAAGCTCTTTAATGTTGAAAATGCAGTTTATTAGTCTTTTGTGCCTTTTTTGTTCCGTTGTAGTGCAAACTGGTTGAACGTTGAATTATTTGTACTTTGTAGCCATGTTACATTTTTGGAACTGGGGTGATACACCCTTGCAGAGGATGCCTTCACTGCCCTACCATGCCATGTTAAGATGGTTTTGGTGAGATTGTGCTCTGTTTTTGGGTTTGTTAGGGTTTGGATTTTTTGGTATTTTTAGAGTGGTGATCAGAACACAGCTCAAAATTACCACTGAAAAGGGGATTTGTTTGTGAACAAGAAATTTAAGAACGATAGAAGGTGATTATTCTTGTGGGCTTTGTCTTGGCAAAGTGAAGCATTGGTGGCTAGTTAAGCTCAAATTTTGTATCATTGAGAGACATGATGGCTTGGTTCTACATCTTGATGCTTAAAGTTCAGGCCCATGTCGGCTTCTGAGTCATAAGAGCCAGGAATGCATGTTCCACAAGTTTTTTAGCATGTTGAGGAAGGTATTGGTTGACTTCTTTGAACATGAATACTTCATTAGAATTGGAAGCATTTGATAATATTCTTGAACAACAAACTGTGGGAGAGAGTGGTTTTAACCATGTTTTGCTATAAGATGAATTTCCAGTTGACCCAAAAAAAAAAAAAAAAAAAAAAAAAAAAAAAATTGAAATTGCTCGACAAAAGATGATTTCCATTGCGAGTATATTCACGCCCTAGTTGAAAAGAATTATTTGCTATGCAAGAAGGGAAACCAAACTTGCAATTTTTGTTGATGTCAGTGTAAACTCTGGTCCTCTTAGCAAAAGAAAAAACAGTAAACGCTGATCTGAAACGATAAAGAGGGAGAAAAGTGCTTCGTTCTACTTTTGGAGAAGTGGTTTTCTTTTCATGTCTTCCGATTAATACTAGAGATGTATCGTGATGATGAATTGAACTGCCGCACGTAGCAGTAGAAGCTCAGAGAAAAAGAAAAAAAAAAACACCAAGAATTGAACTGGTGCAGAATCTCCAAATTCTGTCCACAGGTTTCCTTGGTTCAACCTTTTGTAGAATGGCTTCTCTCGTATCATTTGACAGCCTGATTTGTTGTATGCATCTGGCATTGAAAATGCAGAATTAAGTGTACAAAAACTCAAGTTTGGGTTTTCAGTTCCATCGAGGGACAAAAAATACAGTAAATGGAGAGGAACTAGATTATGTAATTTTGGTTCAGCCTATCTGCATGGTCTGCTTGCACTGTACAGCCAGATATTTAGGACAGGAGGCTACCCTTCATATTTTGCAATTTGGATTGCTGTCTGAAACATCAACTACTGAAGCTAGTACCGGTTAGGGTCGTGCAACAATGCCTTCCTTTCTTGTTTTCTTGCGTTCACGCTGCATTCTGAAGTACTCTCTCTTCCCTGCTCTGTAATTGTTGGGGTTTTCAGACTGTACCACACGCGGGTAAACACTCCTTTCAATCACATAAAGCCATAATCTGCCTTAGTATGGAATCTCCAGCTCTCTTAAGCACAAACTGTCCGGCCCAAACTTCTCATATTTTACAAGTCCATCAATTAAGGAGAAGATGGTATGGTCCTTGCCCAGCCCCTCATTCTTCTCTGGATGGAACTGAAATTGGTGTGAAGGAAAACATTTAGAGGTCATTAGAAGACTTTTTATGAGCAATGAGGTAGCATGCAATATACTAATCTCAATCAGCGATTCTATAAGGCTCCATTTGGTTTGTAGATTTTATCAAGAAAAAAACATAAAATATAAGGAATTCTATTTTTCTTTATTTGGTTGCAATGGAAAATTAAAAGAAAAAGAATAATTAGAATAATTTTGGTTTGATATGATTTTATCTTTTCCTTTAATTTTCTTTCCTCCTCATTTTTTTTTCCCTTTTTTTTTTCCTTGGTAGAATCCATGAACCAAATAGAGGGTAAAGGAATTTATAGTTGAGTCAGGGAAAATACATCATCATGCAGTGTAAACAGTGATATTCAGGAGTGAAACTCCAAGAACTAGCATTATGGAATGGATTGAAAAACTTGCTAACATTAAAATTTCTTATGCCAGGCTTTCAACCCTCATAAAGAGTGCCCACTGCCCAAAACCTCCTTTACTGAATCTGAATTTGAAGGGTACTGTTGGGTCAATAATATGCTGTCAAACTCATAAAGAGAGTGCTCAACTCCTAAGGGCATCTTCTTCCTCATCAATTTGGTGATGGGAAACAGAAAATAAATTAATAAGCTGAACAAAAAGGAGCCTCTGAGGGGAATAGAAATGTCCTCTAATTTCTATTAAAGTGATTGCCCCAAGAGGTTTTTGAATTCACCAACTAGAACCTCAATTTTCCTTGAGTGAAATCCTCTTAGCATCCTGTTTCCTGAACTAGCTCAGGCCAGTTGAAGAAAGATTTGTTCAAACATATGTACAATCAAGTTCATCAGATACTACAAGACGGCACAGGAAGTTCCTGCCAAAGGCAAGCTGAATGATGCTATTATATGGTCATAAATTCAATGATCTCCATATTCACTATCAAAAGTTCATTATAAATCTTGTAGATTCATGGACAAGAAGTAGGTCCAATAAAAAATGTCCCCCCCTTTTACTTCACCCAGTAAGTCAGGATATTCAGCATATTCCAACAACTACAGCTACTCTTCAATTTCTAAAATAGCAGCACACATCATTCAGGACAAAGCACAGCAAAGCTTGCAGGCCCTATACTCACCATGATTCCAGGACACAGACAATGGGCACTCCTTGCGATCTGCATGTCATGTCTTGAGGATTAGTGGGGCAAAGTTTTGGATTCCTTAGCATCAAAGTTTTCAAACTTTTCATTAGCCAAAAAAATTTTTTTTCTCATTTTTTTGGGAGATTGTTGCTTTTTCAAATTTCCAAACGACCCCGCTACTATTCTTTCATTTTTAAAAAAATCACGTGTGTTCCCATTTTACAATTTCTCGGCAACCAAACAAATCCTATGTCCGTTTAAATCACACGTTTTGAGCACAAGCAACACACTGGAGGCTAATTAATAGCAAAAAAGAAAAAGAAAAAATGGACACTGGAGTCTAATGTGCGCCCTTTCTGAGCAGCTGCATCCGCCATGGCCACCACGAGAGACCACCACCACCATCACCATCAGCAACTCCACCAAAAGAAGAACACCGGCACTCTCTCCTCCACCTGTTACACCTCCTTCCTCTTCCTCTCTCTCCTCTGCTTCGCCTCCCTCTTCCTTGCTTTTTCTCTCTCCAAATCCTCCATCAAAACCCCTTCTCAAAACCACCAGAACTTCGAACTCGGAGAGAACGACAGTTCGAGAACGAAGATCTCGTACGGACTGTGCGATTACTCCGATGGAACGTGGGTCTACGATCCGAAGGCCAGATCCGCACGGTACGATGACACTTGCAAGGAAATTTTCAAGGGATGGAATTGCATTTCGGCTAATAAATCCAACGGCGTAGATCTCATCAATTGGCGTTGGAAACCCAAACATTGTGATCTCCCGCCTATCGATCCGGTCCGGTTTCTTGAGCGCTATAGAAACACCAACATTGGTACTCTCTCTCTCTATTTATATGTATTTGAATAGTCCTTGGCATGCTCAAATATCTCTGTTTGGTTGCTGAGAAATGTACGAAAAGAGAGATGATATTTTGAATCTTAAAATTTCATTTTTAACTAAACCTAATAGGCTAATACAACTAGTGACTAGTGAGTTGATTGTTCATGTTTGGAAACAGAAACAAAGAACGCAGTAGACTAATTATCAGTTTCCTTTTATTTTCCTTTGTTTTCTCAGCTACCAAACGGTGGCTAGTTGTCTATATAATGTAGAAAACTTTTGGGTACTCAAACAATTGCAAGCTTAACCCACAGCTGTGCATGTACCTGTGCCAGTTCGAATTATAGGATTTGTGTTCCTTGCAAATTTGTTTATACTGAGCAATCATGTCTTTTTTGTAGACCTTATGACTGTTCAACAGCGCAGGGTTTGTTGGGGATTCCTTAAATAGGAATATGTTTGTTTCTCTTTTTTGCACTCTGAGACGAGTGTCTAGTGAAGTGAAAAAGTGGCGTCCAGCTGGGGCTGATCGCGGGTTTACATTTCTTCAGTATAACCTTACAATTGCGTATCATCGAACAAATCTCTTGGCTCGTTATGGTAGGTAAGCTATGCTTGTTGAGCTACTGATAATGTACATTTACTGATAATGGTTTATACATTTACTATAGCAATTTATAATGTCATATAATTGTAAAATGGTGTGTTGTAAATTTATTATACGAGTGCTAGTTTATTAATTGTTGGCTCATTACTAAATGCTACTCTTAGCTATGATTAGTTGACTAATCTAACAATGATCGTCTTTCTCAATGAAACAAAGAGTGCTTCTGGTAATTTTAGAGGCAGATTTTTGAAATACTGGATCAAATTCTGAGCGAGGTGTGTGTTAAATAAGAGTAAGCATGAATGGTGTGGCTGAAGCGCACTATGCCGAAAGCATTTGAGGCATAGTGTCTGATGCAGGTTTAATAGAAGCTGGCTTCTCACCCCTTATATGCATGTCTCTTAATTATGTGACAAGTTTCAAACACTAATTTTTATTGTATTTTTTTAAAAGAAAATGGTATTTTATTTATTCAGGCATGAGCATTTGTACTACCTTTTGTGTCAATTTTAGTTGCAGGAAATTTCGATAGTAGGTGTAGCTCTCTGACTTCCAAGCTGTGAACACACGCTTCTTACTTAGAAGACAGACTTGCAATTTTCTTTTTAACAAAACCTCAAATCTATTGGGCTAAATTGAGATAAGTTTTGGAGATGAAAAGATTTAAATATTTTAATTTGTAAAATAGTTTTTAATGCTGGAAAAGGAGCAATAAGCATCTAACAACGGAATTTAGCATGAAAAAGTTGTAGGTGATAAAATAGACGAGGTGTTTTATGAGTTTCCCAAAATTATTACTGGAGTGTCAGATAACATGATAACATAATACTAGTTGGATAAGAAGACTCTTTTGGTCTAGATTTTTGGCGCTCAACATTTGCAATGGCGATATTAGTTCCCTAGGCAAGTAGGTAGTTGCTGAATTGTCATTTCATATATAACATGTTAAATAGGGTACATATTTCATTAGTACTGCGAATTTTTTTAATAAACTATACAATTTTATGTAATTTGCTATCAAAGAATTTTGTAGTAAGAAAATTATTAGAATGACTCTCACCAGGAAGTTCAGACTGAACAAGAAAGAGAAAGAAAGAACATTTATCAAGAAGATGAATGAAAAATGATAAATTAATTTGAATTACTATGCGAGGATCTTACTGTCAGTCAGAAAGTGTAAGGTGATTTTAGTAAATTCCATTAGCTCTGAAGACAATCTCGTTTGATCACATCATTTCAACAGTAACGAGGCAATGATGACAACACATAAAACAACAAATTGTGCAGTATGTGGATATTGCACTTTAGACATGTAGAGGAGTCCATGCAATTTCAGGGTTGCCAGGCCTTTTAATATTTGGATACTGAAATGCTGTATGAAGCGTATGCATATGTATGTATTTATGCATGCATGCGTGGATGGATGGATGGATGTATGAAGTGTATGCATATGTATGCATATAGGTATATATGCATAGTGCAATGTTTTTATCCCGTATCGAATTCTAACATGTTTTATCAAAAACTTATCAATAGGAAAAATATACAAGTTAACAAAGCCTTAACTTCGAACTAATGGTGGTCAACTACACGAATCCTTCTTGACCATTCAACTTGCGTTTCTTTTTGGCCTATGTATTGCCTTGTCTACCTTAGGTACTCATATAGTCATATGTACCATGATGTGCTTGTTATTAGTATACAAATGATTTGGCTTCTTGTGTGTAATACAATGCTCTGTTTATATTGCTTGTGTGTGACGTGGAGTTTCTTAATACTCCTTCCGTCCCTCAAAGATTGATCACCTTGTAAACACCCACATATTAAAGAGATGTATTTAAGAGAGGAATATGGAATGCAACTTAGTATGTATGTACAAGGATGAATTATGAAGGGGCATGCTGCCTATAGAATTTGGGTGTAATGGTTCAAGTAGGTAGAGGTATGCCTCAAGATTTGTTTGTTTCCGCTTTCCATCATTCCATGAATCATCAATGAACTGTGTGCTGTTGACTAATGTGTTAAGCAACAAGGAAAACATGCGATAGCATTACGAGTTGAGGTAATGCACATAAAAAATGGAACAGAATTGTAAGCCACAGATCCTTGTGGTCAGAACTGGTCACTGTGGATATTGTTCCCAGTTTTTCTTCTAGAATGTCAAAAAATGAGTGTTTTTGCATTGGATGTCTTGTATTTTGTGGGCTCAAAAAATGAGTGTTCCCGGTTTCATCATTTTGTAGGGTTCAGGGCTGCTCTGACTCGGTTTTTATTTTTATTTTTTGGGGCTACCCACCCCTATTACTTACAAGGCCTATATATTTTTCTTTGGATCATGTATAGATACATCTTTCAGAGTTAGGGTTGGATTGTACTCCACAGAGTTTGGCAGTGAGGGTAGAGAGGTTGAGATTTTGTGTAACTGAATGCTTATTGTTGATAGGGGATTTAATATTCTTTTTCTCAGTGGACATAGGCATCTTGTTGAACTGCATAAATCTGGTGTTTTTTGTGTGTTTGATTTTGCGATTTACTTTATTGTGATTGTGCTTGCAGCATAATAGTTGTGTATTAAGTTAAATGATATTTATTGGATCTAACCCACCCTTGGGTAGCCCAGTTGGTAAGGGTGAACTCGTGATTGTGTGGTTAGGCGCACGGTCTCGGGTTTGATTCCCCGCTAGGACAACCTAAGATTTAAATGGGGGGTCGTGGCGGTGGGTTGCTGCGTTAGTCTCCCTGGGGGTTTAGGTTCCATAGGTGGGTTCAAAGGGCTTTGCTGTGGGATGGTTCCACTGTTATCCAAAAAAAAAATATATATATATATATATTGGATCTAGTGTTGGAAGTTTGTTGGATTTCTTATTGGTGTAGATTTTGCTTTGGTCTACATTAAATACCACTGGAGAGAGATTTGTGCTTCGAAGGCTGATAATAGCAGAGCTTCTAGGAGTCACTTTTACCCCCCTTGAGTTGTTCTTTTTGTTGGTTTCTGAGTAGGCTGTGAGGGTTTTTATTTTCTGTTTGCTCTGCCCTTTATCATGTCGTGAGGGCCTTTGTTTTTCTTTTGCTTTGCCCTTTCTCTTGCTGTTTGTGCTGGGTTGTTGGGTCCCCTTGTTGGACCCCTTGTCCAATTTGTATTCCTTCTTTTGATTAATACAATTGTCCATTATCTCACCCAAAAAAAAAAAAAAAAAAAAAAAAACATTAAATACCACCGGGTACATTATTTATATTTTGGTTACATCTGATGAAGACTTGCTCACTTCTATTTTACATAGGTGGTCTGCCAATGCAAATGGTGGAGTGCTAGAATCTCTTGGATATAAAGCGGGTTTCAGAGTTGATGTTGACATTCCGGATGGTACATGGGCAAAGGCTCCAAGCTTCCATGATATTCTTATCTTTAACACGGGACACTGGTAATATTATTTTCCTCATGGAACTCCATATCATGTAGACTAGACTGTATTGATGCCCTTGGTTTGAAATTGAATGCCGCATTTTTTTTCTCTTTATAATGGTGGCAAGTGCATTAGAATTACTTCATAAAAAAAAAAAAAGGAAAAAAAAAAAAAGAAAAAAGAAAAATTGTGGCAAGTGCATACGAATTGCTAAATGCTTGGTGAATTGGGATTATAGATATTGGGTGGTCAAATGCTGGCCCAATAGAGCCTTAAACATGCGAGGAATATGAACCTATCATGGTGGGACAAAAGTTCCCGTCAGTGGGATCAGACCATTCCCATTCTGGGCTCTAAGTGTGGTCTAAGTCATGGACTCGTTTTCTTATCGTCATTGCATCAAGCTTTTCACACCTGTTCGGTTGAGCATGCGGCTAGCACCCCTTATGTATGATATAAGTGACACCTGATCTGGTTAATGTCTCTTTTAATGTAATTGATGTTTATTATCGGCCACAATTGCTAATTTCATGTTGATATAAACGTCAAATTTGTTTGTGTTCATATATAGAACAATTTTTAATATTCAAGAAGATTTTGCTAAATCCTTATCTGGTTTTCTTGCTCTTATTTTTAGGTGGTGGGCTCCTTCAAAATTTGACCCAGTAAATTCACCCATGCTTTTCTTTGAAAAGGGTCTGCCTGTGATCCCTCCAATACCTCCTGATGTTGGCCTAGACATGGTTCTAAACCACATGGTATGGCACTGACTATTGTTCACATCCCCTGTTCCCCTAGCGTCTTAAGGTTACACTGTTAATGGATCTTAGCAAAATGGTCTAAATAGAACTCCTAAAATGTTGCACCTCTAAAATCTTGCAGAATGTGCAACATTTTAGGAGGTCTAGATCCCTTGTGGGGACCATTTATCTGATCCTTGTGAATACTAATGATGAAAAATCCTTATAGTGACAAAAAGTTATTTTGTAACTAAGCACTTCTTCACTGTATGTAACAGATATCATTCCTGGAGAGAAGAATGCGGCTGGGCACGATCAAGTTTTTCCGTACACAATCCCCTAGACATTTTGAAGGAGGCGATTGGGACCAAGGTGGCTCTTGTCAACGTCTACAGCCTTTGTCGCCTGAGCAGGTATATCTTATTCTCTGTTTTTATATTTTATCGAACATAGTAGCTGGTAGGGGTGTTCATGGTTTAGGTTAAAACCGAAAACCAAACCGAACCAAACCAAACCGGTCGGTTTGGTTTGGTTTTTTTGTCATTAGGTTTGGTTTTGGTTCCAATTTTAGAGAACCGAATTGAATTGGTTTGGTTTTGGTTTTCATGTTTAAAAAACCAAACCAAACCGAAAAAACCGAAAAAACCGAAAAATATAATATATATATATATTATATATCAAATTTTAATTGTAATTTGTTGATTTTAAGTTTCTTATTGTTTTTCCTATTTTAGCTTGGCATGTATTAAACTAGTTATTAATGTTGTGTGAGATAATGGCATGTATTAACTTGGAGATTTAAACTTGGATTGACATATGTCAATTTGTTTCCATTTTGATACAATGTTTAATGTTTTTTTTTAGTTGCTAATGTAATGCTTTTATTAAAAATGCTTTAATTTCGAGTTTGGCATGTCATTTTTTTCATTTTCAATTATTTGTTGTTACTTGATTGGTTAAAACCGAAACCGAACCGAACCAAACCGAATTTTTATGGTTTGGTTTGGTTTGGTTTTTTTATAGTATGGTTTGGTTTTGGTTTGGGAAGAGCAAAACCGAAGTATAATGGTTTGGTTTGAAAAGTACCCCAAAACCGAACCAAACCGAACCACGAACACCCCTAGTAGCTGGTCAATTTGAGTGGAACTTACGTTCAATTATGTAGTTAAGCTTTATTAGTAGCAATCCCCTTCATGATTGTTTTGTCGATTCAGTCTCTTCTGTGACATGTAGTTTAAAGGTGTTGCTACTTCTATATCAAAAAATTTAAGTTGAGGTTTCTCCTTTCAGGTTGTTCTACTCTTCTCATTGAAGAACAATGGAACAAATGTGGAGGCACGCCTGGTGAACCAGCACCTGTACAAGGCCCTCAAGGGGTCTGGTTTCCATATTTTGGACATAACCCACATGAGCGAGTTTAGAGCAGATGCCCATCCATCTACAGCTGGTGGAAAGAAACATGATGATTGCATGCACTGGTGCTTACCAGGAATTACAGATACTTGGAATGACTTGTTTATTGAACATCTAAATAATATTGAGTTTCGAAACTGATGCATCACTTCTATCGTCATCCTGATATTGCATTCTCTTTGGTTCTTTGGAAATTTGTCCTTAGCAATTTTAACGTGCTGGGATTGCAATTGATCACAGTTAGGTGTATGCCCAATTTTTGTTGTTTTGTTTTTGTTTGTATGCGCCCTGTTTTTGTTGCTTTGTTTTTGTTTTTGATTTTTTTTTGTTGTTTTTTTTTTTTTTTGGGGGGGGGGGGGGGGGGGGTAATTAACACTGGAATCAAGCACCATTGTAATATACATTTTAATTGTTATTTTCCTGGGAGATGATTAAATTCAGATGCTGCTTTTCTTAAATCTGAATCCTGTGTTTGTGACCATATCTCACTCAAAATCCAAGCAATCCCTCGGTCCTACATGCACCCTTATTGTCTTTGTCCTGTGATTTGGCATCACAAACTGAAAAAATGAAAATACTCATTGACCTTGTCCCATCTTTAAAACTCATGTGGTGACAAACTGGGGTGAGTTTTGGATTGTTTGAGCTTGACTCGTATATAAGATAGATTATTTAATCTTGAGCGGAAGTTGTTATGAGTGCAACTGAACCGAGTCAAGTTTTGGTTTGTTTGAACTTTGTTCAATAAACAAATGAGTCATAGTTGAGTTCATTCACGAACGACTTAAAACGTTTGCATTTTTATAAGCCAAAACTCATTAATGGTGTGTTTGGACGAGAGATTTGCGAGAAGGATTTAGGCTATGATGGAATTTCAATCTTATTTACTATTTTATTATTGCCATCATAATTTGGCACTGAAATCCCATCTTAATCCAAATTTCTCGTACAAATCCTTCATCCAAACACACCATAAATATATGTATTTTAATTGCTAGTTGATATAATAAATTAATAATAATAATAATAATAATAATATTTTTATCAAGTCTAATTCACGAGTTCTAAACAAGCTTGCTCACAACCCTATCAATTTGAACTTGGGTATGTTTGGACTTCACATGTTTACTAAATGAGCCTAAATTCTAAGATTGAGTTTGACCCATTTAATAAACGAACGAGCTTAAAAATGCTCTTACTGAACTTATTTAGGACTCATTCTCGAACAATTTTGTTCACTTGTAACCCTACTCATGCCCATATATTTGTAAGGCATGTGATATCACATCAGCACATACCCTACAAGTGCATCGATGGATTTTTAAGATGAATCAATTAGCATGGCTCCTCTCTGAATAAAAAATAAAAAAAATAAAAAAATAGAAAATAAACCCTCAGATACGTGTCAGTCTTGATTATTGACATTTCCATTATTTGGCGTGTGGATGGTAGCCCAAGTCACCGGCGTGGAATGAGGGCTGTAAATTGATTAACCGGAAAAAGGGGAATGTCTTTGCCACTTATATCCTAAAATGATATTTCAACATTAAATCATTATATCATTATGTCTTTGCCACTTAACCGGAAAAAGGGGAATGGCTCTAAATTGATATTTCAACATTATATCCTAAAATGATGGTTAATAAATTTCCCGTGATTGCCGTCTAGTCATGGTGTCACCCACGTGATTAAGGACCAAACGATACGTTATCTAGATGCATCAAAAAACTATTTGAAGGAAAAAAGGAGAAATGCATTGTATGGTATCATTGTGCCAGAAAATATTATGGAAGAATGAGTCCTCAATTGACACTTGAATCTAGCTTGACTCCTGGTTCACGTTTATCCGGTCACTATTCATCATTTTGAGGGGCCTAACTCTCCGGCACCCCCTCCCTCCGCCCCTGATGGGACATGCCATGCATTAGACCTTAGGGTCATTGGTTCCCATGATAGCTTTTACCTATCCAATTTTTGACGCAAACTTGGTGGTAAAAGATGGGTGACAAAAGGGTATTCACAACATTAATAACGTTCAATGACAATTGAAAAATGCTGATAATATGATAGTTTTAGTAACAAATCTTCTCATTTGTTGAATGAGTGATGAGTGATTGTCAAGTTCAAGCACATGAAAGCTTGGGTATTGTTAGGGGGCTGGGTTTAGGTATGGGGATAAGTTCGATTGATTGTTGAAATTATTAAATAATTTCAAATTTTGGAAATAGTTTGAGAATTTTCTACAGTGTACTAACTTCTAATTATGCTTCAAGACATGAGAAGGTTCAAAAAAGGCCAATAGTCATTCACACTGTTATTTCGTGGAACCTCTTAGTTTTTTGTTTAATCATCTTGATGTTGATGCAAGTTTGTTTTGTTTTGTTTTTGTTTTTGTTTTTGTTTTGTTTTGTTTTGTTTTGTTTTTTCCACGCCAAATGATAAGAGAATACATGTACTATACTTCCTTCAAACTCCCCAAAAAAAAAAAAAAAAAAAAGGTACAACTTTCTCAATGGTGGATCCGTTCATTCTAATAAATCAATTTGGATATTTCAACATTACTAGATATGGGCACATGTGCGTTGCACATGAATATTATTTAAATAAAAAAATTTATAAATTCTATATATATATATATATATTGAACATGAAAATCTAATTATTTGTTACTTTTGTGTTAATTTAACTTGTTAAAATAAACGCGCAATACAATAGGTCAAAATTCCTTTAATTGTTAGGAGTTATGGAAGGAATAAGAAGTTAGCTAGAACACATGCATAGTAGTGGAGGCTGTATAGAATTTATGAAGTGAACATAAATTGTATTATCTTTTTTCCTTCTTTTTTGATAGAAAATAAACATTGTTAATTGGTTAAATATAAAACATTCTTAATTGGTTAAATATGGGAAGCAAATAAATATTTAAAATTTAAAATAAGGATGTAATAGTCAATCAAAAGTGTTTCTAAAGTATAAACTTTTATAGGTAGTATAGATATAATATAATTTAATATATGATACAAGAATATCTTTGAAGGAGGTAGCAAAAAAAAAAAAAAAAAAAAAAAAAAAGGTAACAAATCTGTCTTTTGCTACCTTACGTGGGTTGTGGCAATTTGCTACTTCAATTTGAGATGTGCATTCCAAAGGGAAGTAGCAAACATATTTTTTTTATTTTTATTTTCTATATTTTATATTTTTTATGCTTTTAAATATTTTTTAATTTATTTTTTTAATAAGTGAAATTGATCCCTCATAATATAGTTTTTCTTACTTTTTCTAAAAAAAATTCTCAATTTTATTTTTATATGGTATCATCATCTACATTTTTTTATTTTTTATTTTTGTGTTCACTTAGAGATTGAAAAGAGAGTGGAGATCGAGATTTTCATTTTATTTTTTTCCTCATTTCTTTTATCTTTTTCCTTTTTCTTTTTCCTCCTCCCTTCCCATCAACAACCAAATTCAAGCAAAATAATAATAATAATTATCATATACATATATGACCCATTCCAACAATTTCTACATTACAATAAAAACACATTCAAGGGTTTTCCTAATCTACCCAAAATCCTTGAAAGCAACCACCCCCAACCATAAACAAATTCAGTATTATATGAATTCTCACCAAATTTCAAGAAATACATAATAAAAGTATAAAACACTCACGCAACAGCCTCTTGAGATCTAGTATCGTTTCCATGTATCGTCTTCATGATGTCGATATTTGGTTTATGACTGCGCTGGAAAGTAGGTGTGCCTCTAACAGGCCATTCTCGTTTGCTAGAGAATGAGAGGAAGAAGGAGATACGAAATCAACGTAGGGTTTCCTTTGAATTCCTATTTGTGTTTTATATATTAAGGTATGTGTTTTGGAATTATAGTTTCCATATTATTATATTTCCTATATATGCAGAAGGGTGGGTAGTTGTGTATTTAAAAATTAAAATAAGGGTATATTAGTTAATCAAAAGTTTTTCTTACATTCATCTTTTTATAGGTAGTATAGATAGATAGATATCTTAAATTGATGGTTAATAAATTTCCTGTAATTGCCGTCATCCTAAATTGATGGTTAATAAATTTCCCGTAATTGCCGTCTAGTTATGGTGTCACTCACGTGATTAAGGACCAAACGATACGCTATCTAGATGCATAAAAAATAATCGAAGGAAAAAATGCATTGCATCTTTGCATGGTATCATTAATGTGTTAAAAAAACTTATGGAAGAATGAGTCCCTAATTGACACTTTAATCTCGACTCCTGGCTCATCTTTATCGGTCATTATGAGGGGCCTCGCTCGCGTCACCTGGTAGTCAGGTAGGCATATTTTATTTGGTCTATCTCATATATATAGACTTCAACAATTCTAGTGTATTTTAATTTCTAATAAAAGCATTTGCACTCTCCAAAGTTTTTTTTAAGTTGAATGGAATGGTCCCAAACTTGGAAAATTAGGCTTATGAGTAATTAAAGACATTAACAAGTTATTAAAGACATTGAGCCTGACCTTATGACCACATAAGGAACGTATCCATAACGCCGTTGTATGATATTGAAGTAGTTTGAGGGTTTTTTTTTTTTTTTTTTTTTCCCCTTTTTCTTCTTCTTTTTATTTTTATTTTTATTTTTATTTTAATAACCAATCGATAGAATTTACCCTTACCCTTAACCCCTTCAATATCAATAAATAAGTATCAATGTTTTTCTATAATATTGAATTCGAAATCACTCACTCAACAAGTGAGATGGAAGAATGCTACTATAAGCTATTGGCCGGAGTATGAAAATTCTATGTATGAATAATTGCGAGAAGTTTCAAGAAGGGATAATGTGATAGTAATTGGAAAAGTCATAACAAGATCGACTTCCCAAGAGTTCTAACAGAGTCATGAAAATCTAGCTTTTGATGCAAGGACATGGACAATTAATTATGGAGGAAGATAAGATGTTACTTCAAACTCTAGCCAGAGGAGGGTCCAATTGTAGAAATAATAATACCCTCTAGCCTCTAACCTCCTAGCAAAGGAACAAACATCTTGGCATTATGGGTCTGTTTGGCTTACGGCATTAACTCTTGACTTTTTCAAGTCTTTTTTGGTAACTAAATTTTAATTTCGTCCATGGTGACTTTAACCATTATTTATTTTGTTATTTATTTATTTTTTGTAGTCTTTAACATTTCTTAATCATCTTGGATTTTGCTTTTGAAAATTCTACTTCCAAAGTCGTTCAAATATACATAATTTTCCACACCACATCCCCTATAAAGACCCCCTCAAATCCATCCCTCTTCTACACCATTTAACCAAGATTTTGTGCTTTGGTTTACAAATTACAAGCCAATATGAAGTCGTGTAACATTTCCCTATCTCTCTTTTGTCTCATAGGCTGCTTAGCAGCCATGGTCCATCCCTCCATGGCCCAAGACTCACCACAAGACTACATCAACGCCCACAACGCAGCCCGCGCAGCCGTAGGTGTTGGGCCTATGACATGGGACAACACAGTAGCAGCCTATGCACAAAACTACGCTAACCAACATATTGGTGATTGCAACTTAGTGCATTCCGGTGGCCCCTATGGTGAGAACCTCGCCATGAGCACCGGTGACCTTTCAGGCACAGATGCAGTGAAGATGTGGGTCGATGAGAAAGCTAGCTATGACTACAATTCTAATTCCTGCGCCGCTGGAGCTGTGTGTGGGCATTATACTCAAGTGGTTTGGCGAAACTCGGTCCGCCTTGGGTGCGCTAAAGTGCGGTGCAACAGCGGGGGGACGTTCATCAGTTGCAACTATGATCCACCAGGCAACTATGTTGGTCAGCGTCCTTACTAGGATGCCTTCTAAGCAGCCATCATGGCCTTAATTACTTGGGCTTCTTATAAAGGTTAATTATGAATAAGTCATGTATTGACAGAGGATTTGACATTGAAATGAAATGAAAACGTACTTACGTTTTATCTTCAATTGCTTTAACATTGAAATGATTTGTTTTAACATGTTGAATGTGCACACAATGTGACAGATTGTCATAACCAAGTCATAATCATAAATAAGTTTTGATCTTTTTTAAAAAAATTTTATGGAAGCATTTTCCTAAATAAAAATACTGCAGTTGTGTTGTGCTATGCGGGTTGAGCTTCTTCATTGTTGTGTGGTGTGTTTCTTTATATATATATCTATATATATATATATATATATAGACATATGAATAGTAAACCGTCTTACAAGTCATGCACGAAAAAAAAAAAGGATTTTTATCTAGCCCAAATCGTCCATCTTCGCAGATGACATGGGCAATGGCCTAATTAGATTTCCCTGCATATATTTATCTAGCTATGCCATATATAATTGACCTATCTCCAATTCCACTCTTAATTAAACAGCTGATATACCGTTCAATGATTTTTCAAAGTCACTAATTGGGGCTTTTGTCATGAGAGGCTTCAAGCAAAAATGCAAAAAAGGTCATTTCAAAGAGTCCCACATGCATTAAGAATTCTCAAACCTAATGGAATTATGTGGTGACAATTAAAGAACGAGTATGTTGCTTTTGTGTCTCTTTTCAATCAGCTGTCTTTGAAAATTAAATGGAGACGAAATGTTTGAACAAAAATACAGTGGTTGGATGTGATGAACCATTTTCAGTCGAACTAAGTTTCTAGGAAGCAAGAATTTTGAAGGCGGCTCATGAAACTTCAGCACAAGAAGTTAGAGTTTGAAAGTTTGAGGTTACGTAATTGGACTTGCCCTACTTATTGTGGAGTATTTCGTTTGTCCTTTTAAAAAAAAAAAAAAAAAAAAATTTTACTTAAACTTTTCTTGAGTTCATTAATTTATTAAGCATAGTAAACTTGAGCAACCAATCACTCGGCTCGATTCAACTCCTTAATTATAACCCTATTCCTACACAAAGTATACCATCAAAGATCATGAGGGTGGATCCTAGCTACGCCCCTGTGTGGGAGTCACGTGAGGTCCACATGCATCTTTGTTTCTGTTGTGCTACACAACCATTAAAAATAAAGGTGTTATAGACTTATGGATAGAGGATTTTTGTTATGAATATTCTTGAGTTGGGCATTATCTCCAAATTTTCCTCCACGAGCACTTTTAGTACGTAGTCCTGACTGTCACGTAATTGAGAATTGACCAAGAGTCTTGGCCAGCGGTGGCTGGACCTCTTTCATATATACGGATCAAGTCCAATTCAAAAGGTGTTTCTCCTGAGTACGTCCCCACCTAGATTTCTTGTGCAAATTAAAGTCTCTGGTCATACCCAAAATTATGGGGCATAGAATTATATTCTAACATGTGATTCATGTATAGGCTAGGTATTCTTGATTCTCTATGGGATGGGTTGGTAATGAGGATTTTGGTAGGTAAGGTATGTTTAGGGTATAATTTAGGAGCATAAAATATTCTGCATAGGACATGTGTCTATAAAAATACATGGGATCCACACGTTGGCATGTCGGACTTGTGGACAGATTGTCATCTTAATTAACTTGACACTGGAAACAAATCAATGGTTCAAGGACAAATTGAAACAATTGAATGTTTAGGATAATATATAAATTGGTTTTAGTCATAGACTTCAAGGAGGAAAAGTGTATTTTAACACAAATTAATTTCAGAAATCTCCAAATTAATTGATTTGCATATTTATGTCTGCTACAATGTGAGAAATATCAAGTTATCACCTATGCATCTAGTTATGTGCTTAGAATATATATATGGATGCCCCCACAATCAGTTGAGAGAGGTTAAGATAAGTGGGTTTACTGCTAGATGATTTTGTTGGCACTACCTGCGTTCATTTAAATAATTAGCTGAGTAAGTTAAGTATTGGTGAGTTATGATTAGGGATTGTTTTATGCAGACTTCTCTATGTTTCCTTGATACTTAATTGTAGACTTGACTTCATTAGATTCTAGAGTTTTTTCTTGGATTGAAGACTTAATTCGGCTTCAATTCTTTGTTCTTTTGCTACTCCGTGGCATCAGCCAACATGCTCTTCATGTCACAATTAGGCTATGTTTGTTTAACTGGATTTCATGCTTGAAGTAGTCTGGAATGTGAAAGGATTTGAAATAACTGTCCAAACACGCTATTTGATTTATTCTCATTTTAATTATTTCATTCAAACATGCCGTTTGGAATCAATTAGGATGTGATTTCATTCCATCAATTCCATTCTAGAAGACCTTAGGTCATGCCTTTTTGGTTGGAATGGAATGGGTAGGAATGAAATATGATTCCATTATCAAAATAGTTTGGAATGGAATGAGATTGAAATAAACATTGCGAAATGAATATCTTTATGATTCACTACTACTGTCTGATTCCATTTCCAAATGGTGTATATGTGGATTCAATACCTTTTAAACAATTGATAAAGCTTGAACTTTTTTTAAATTCTTTTAATTTTTCTTTTTTCCCTAAGTCCTAATACAATAGGGAGAATTTAACCAATCTAATTCTAGGGACATTCAAATGTAGACTCAAATAGTCAAATCTAACTGTTACAATATTTTCTTTACAAATCACGCCTCTTGGCATGAGCACATTTATATATGAAAACAATGATGCTGAAATCGAAACAGGGGTTGATCCGTTTGCAGTGTTGCAAATAGGCCTAAATTGCTGCATCTAGTCAACTTAAAAAGTTTTTTTTTATTTTTTTAACCTTTTTTGGGAAGTGGTGGTGGGGGGAGGGGTTTTGAATTTCATCTTGAATTGGTTAATCCTTTTTTTGAATTGGACTGGTTGATTTAAACCTTGCACTAATGTGAAAACTTATATGTAATTGTGAAACGGTTGACGTGGTATCACGAATCAATGAGAATAGAATAAAATAAGATTATCAAAATACTTTCTGATCCCGTAATCTTATTTTACTTTACTTTCCTTAGCTCATGACACTACGTGACCATGTCACGGTTACATTGAAAATTGAACTCGATCGTTTTTAGCCATTGCTATAAGGAGAAAAGAGGAAGGAAAAAAACAGAAAGAAAAAAAAACTCTCCAACGTCATTCCACTTTGTTAGACATACGTAGGCTATGGTCCACACATGGCCTGCGTAACCCAGTTCGCCACAGTTGGTAGGACCAAAGGGGCTTAATTTGAGTGTGACTTTGTCTGCAAGGGCCAGAGTCACACTTATAGGAATTATAAAAGGTGGATCAGATTAGGTTTCTTCTTCCTCTTCTTCTTTTTTTTCATTTTTTTTTTCAAACAAGCGATAGGAGAACACACACATCGACGTGAAGTCAAAATTAAGACTTTCACAAACCCCATATTCT
Organism: Liquidambar formosana; assembly: GCA_039720395.1. Taxonomy (NCBI): domain Eukaryota; kingdom Viridiplantae; phylum Streptophyta; class Magnoliopsida; order Saxifragales; family Altingiaceae; genus Liquidambar; species Liquidambar formosana. The sequence goes on from CM077823.1 coordinate 29,738,097, forward strand.
AATTGGGATGAGACATGTCATTGGACCTAAAGGCCATTGGCGATGGTTTATTCTTTAATTGTTTTTTGATTTTTAAATAAACAAATTCACAATTAATTTGAAAAAAATGATGTTTATGCCTTGTTTTCAACATAATATAAAACAAATAAATAGAATTTTCAAAACAAAAAGTCTACTTAGGTCACCCGTGAGCATTGGCATGGCCACCTGGTTGGACACAAGAGGTGAGATCCACCTCATGAGAAATAGAGCTTTGCTACATGGCCCACTATGGCCTCCTAAATTTGAAATTATTTTGGGCATCAAGAATAATGTGATCTCCTCTTACATTCACCCAAGAGATGGAATGTGAGGGGAATACACATTACACCAGGCACATGGAATAAATTTTTGATGTAGACACAAGAGGTGTGGCCTACCTCATAGCTCTTGTATCTAGGTCAGTTAGTGGGTATGTCCACCACCCTGTTTGTACGTGGGCTAAGTAGCAAACCTCATTTCAAAAGCACCAAAAAAGTCTACTACATCAAACAAAAAAACAAACAAACAAATAACAGTGTCAATTTTTGATCAAATTACTTCCATGTTCATTTTGTTAAAATCCCTAAACCCATAGTCCTCGGAGACTAATCCACATCCGGTGCCGTGTGATTAATTAATGCCCCTTTCTATCTGTTTCTCTTTCTCTCTCTTTTCTATAGTGAAAATTTGTATTGTATTCTAATTCACACCACGTGAAGGATGTTCCCTTCATTAAAAGTCTGAGGTTGCATTGGAAAATAGAAGACTAAAACAAGTCTTTATTACCATTTTATTTCAATGGAATAATGTGAAAGAAGAAAAAAATGAATACATTAGGAAATATTTTATAAACGAACCATGATGACAGTTAATACTCCTTCCGTCTTACAAAGATAAGTCATTTTTTGTAACCTTTTTTGTCCCAAAATGTTTGTCTATTTTGAAAAGCCAAATAATAATTTCTTTGAACTTCGTATACTATCTCTTATTATTTTAATAATTACTTTTAACACAAAATCCAATAAAAAGTAGGAGATGATACTTTTGGATAAATAGAGTTTAATAAATCACAAGCCAATAAAATGATGTTTTTTCTTTTAAACTGCATGTTTTGTCAAATATAACTCATCTTTGTAGAACGAAAAGAGTATATCTAAGCCCAATTGACCAAAATATATGGTTTTAAATTTTTAGTGAACCCGCTAGAGTAGCACGGATGGTGAAAGATCACACCTAAAAAGTTTGAATCTTCGTCATTCACTTATTGAATGCATAGGTTTGCATATGCTATGTGCATCACATGAGATAAGCCCAAACCTTGAGAAAAGTAGGCTTGAGATATCACGTTTGGCATAAAATAAAAATAAAAAATAACTTCCATAACTCTGAGTCTAAAGTCACATCGTGAAGATAAGATGAATTTCTACCACACATGATACATATGATCACTCCATATTTATTTTATGGAACAAGACATAGTTATCACTAAAAACTTTCGGATAATTGATCCTCAATTTCAAAGTAGCAAACCATTTTAGTAAGGGCGTTGGCCCTCAATATTTCCAGGGGGATCATAGTTGCAAATGATGAACCACCACCCATTGTTGCACTTCACCCTCGCACACCCAACATGAATTGAGTCACCCCAAACAACTTGAGTTTAGTGCAGGCATTCTTCACCCACACAAGAGTTAGACTCATGATCATAATTGGGCTTCTCTGTAACCCAAAATTTCACTACATCTGCACCACTAAACACACCATAACCCTCTGCAATGTTCTCACCATAAGGCCCACCGGAATGCTCCAATTTGCAATCGCCAATCCTCCGATCGGCATAGTTCGTGGTGTAGCCAGCCACCGTGTTGTTCCAAGTAATGGGTTGGACCCCGACTTGTGCCTGGGCCGCGTTGTGGGTGTCGACGTAGTCTTGGATCGAATTTTGCGAGGAATATGAGCCTATCATGGTGGGACAAAAGTTCCCGTCAGTTGGATCAGACCCTTCCCATTCTGGGCTCTAAGTGGGGTCTAATTGATGGACTCGTTTTCATATTATCATGGGAACGGCTATTGCAACCCCCCATTCCTATGAGCCCACCCCCTATCTTTTAGGTTTTTAAGGTTTTATGCAAAATATAAAAAGTTTTTATGAAAACCGGACGTGATGTCCACTAGAAAACATCATTTTGAACAACTTTGCAGAAGAAAGTTTTTCCAAAATCTATCGTTTAAATATACTTTTTAGCCATTTATTGCCTTTATTTTATTTTTTGCCAAAAAGTCTACCTAAATGATAGATTTTGGAAAAACTTTCTTCTGCAAAATTGTTCAAAATGATGTTTTCTAGTGGAAATCATGGCCGGTTTCCTAAAAACTTTTTATATTTTGCATAAAACCTTAAAAACATAAAAGATGTGGGGTGGGCTTATAGGAATGGGGGGTTGCAATAGCCGTTCCCTATTATCATTGCATCAAGCTTTTCACACCCGTTCGGTTGAGCATGCGGCTAGCACCCCTTATGTATGATAAGTGACACCTGATCTGGTTAATGTCTCTTTTAATGTAATTGATGTTTATAATCGGCCACAATTGCTAATTTCATGTTGATATAAACGTCAAATTTGTTTGTATTCATATATAGAACAATTTTTAATATTCAAGAAGATTTTGCTAACTCCTTATCTGGTTTTCTTGCCCTTATTTTTAGGTGGTGGGCTCCTTCAAAATTTGACCCAGTAAATTCACCCATGCTTTTCTTTGAAAAGGGTCTGCCTGTGATCCCTCCAATACCTCCTGATGTTGGCCTAGACATGGTTCTAAACCACATGGTATGGCACTGACTATTGTTCACATCCCCTGTTCCCCTAGCGTCTTAAGGTTACACTGTTAATGGATCTTAGCAAAATGGTCTTAATAGAACTCCTAAAATGTTGCACCTCTAAAATCTTGCAGAACGTGCAACATTTTAGGAGGTCTAGATCCCTTGTGGGGATCATTTATCTGATCCTTGTGAACACTAATGATGAAAGATCCTTGTAGTGACAAAAAGTTATTTTGTAACTAAGCACTTCTTCACTGTATGTAACAGATATCAATCCTGGAGAGAAGAATGCGGCTGGGCACGATCAAGTTTTTCCGTACACAATCCCCTAGACATTTTGAAGGAGGCGATTGGGACCAAGGTGGCTCTTGTCAACGTCTACAGCCTTTGTCGCCTGAGCAGGTATGTCTTATTCTCTGTTTTTATATTTTATCGAACATAGTAGCTGGTCAATTTGAGTGGAACTTACGTTCAATTATGTAGTTAAGCTTTATTAGTAGCAATCCCCTTCATGATTGTTTTGTCGATTCAGTCTCTTCTGTGACATGTAGTTTACAGGTGTTGCTACTTCTATATCAAAAAATTTTAAGTTGAGGTTTCTCCTTTCAGGTTGTACGTTCTACACTTCTCATTGAAGAACAATGGAACAAATGTGGAGGCACGCCTGGTGAACCAGCACCTGTACAAGGCCCTCAAGGGGTCTGGTTTCCATATTTTGGACATAACCCACATGAGCGAGTTTAGAGCAGATGCCCATCCATCTACAGCTGGTGGAAAGAAACATGTTGATTGCATGCACTGGTGCTTACCAGGAATTACAGATACTTGGAATGACTTGTTTATTGAACATCTAAATAATATTGAGTTTCGAAACTGATGCATCACTTCTATCGTCATCCTGATATTGCATTCTCTTTGGTTCTTTGGAAATTTGTCCTTCTTAGCAATTTTAACGTGCTGGGATTGCAATTGATCACAGTTAGGTGTATGCCCTATTTTTGTTGTTTTGTTTTTGTTTGTATTCGCCCTGTTTTTGTTGCTTTGTTTTTGTTTTTGATTTTTTTTTTGTCGTTTGGGGGGGGGGGGGGGGGGTATTTAACACTGGAATCAAGCACCATTGTAATATACATTTTAATTGTTATTTTCCTGGGAGATGATTAAATTCAGATGGTGCTTTTCTTAAATTTGAATCCTGTGTCTGTGACCATATCTCACTCAAAATCCAAGCAGTCCCTCTGTCCCACATGCACCCTTATTGTCTTTGTCCTGTGATTTGGCATCACAAACTGAAAAAATGAAAATACTCATTGACCTTGTCCCATCTTTAAAACTCATGTGGTGACAAACTGAGGTGAGTTTTGGATTGTTTGAACTTGACTCGTTTATAAGATAGATTATTTAATCTTGAGGGGAAGTTGTTATGAGTGCAACTGAGCCGGGTCAAGTTTTGGTTTGTTTGAACTTTGTTTAATAAACAAATGAGTCATAGTTGAGCTCATTGACGAACGACTTAAAACGTTTGCATCTTTATAGGCCAAAACTCATTAATGGTGTGTTTGGACGAGAGATTTGCAAGAAGGATTTAGGCTAAGATGAAATTTCAATCTTATTTACTATTATTGTTGCCATCATAATTTGGCACTGAAATCCCATCTTAATCCAAATCCCTCGTACGAATCCTTCATCCAAACACACCATAAATATATGTATTCTAATTGCTAGTTGATATAATAAATTAATAATAATAATATTTTTATCATGTCTAATTCACGGGTTCTAAACAAGCTTGCTCACAACCCTATCAATTTGAACTTGGGTATGGTTGGACTTCACATGTTTACTAAATGAGCCTAAATTCTACGATTGAGTTTGACCCATTTAATAAACGAACGAGCTCAAAAACGCTCCTACTGAACTTATTTAGGACTCATTCTCGAACAATTTTGTTCACTTGTAACCCTACTCATGCCCATATATTTGTAAGGCATGTGATATCACATCAGCACATATCCTACAAGGGCATCGATGGATTTTTAAGATGAATCAATTGGCATTGCTCCTCTCTGAATAAAAAATAAAAAAAATAAAAAAATAGAAAAAAAACCCTCAGATACGTGTCAGTCTTGATTATTGACATTGACATTTCCATTATTTGGCGTGTGGATGGTAGCCCAAGTCACCGGCGTAGAACGATGGCTGTAAATTGATTAACCGGAAAAAGGGGGGAATGTCCTTGCCACTTTTCCGTGTGGTAATTTTATTGCTCTACGCAGCGAAGAAAATAGAATTACAATTTGAAACGGAAATAAATGTTTGGACGAGGACTTTGGGTTACTTGGAAGGTAATGAATGCAGAAGAGTAGTGCTATTCATCAATATTTCTCCTCTCCATCTACATGTGATGGTTTTTCATTTTTTTATACTGGATCTTACATAATAATTTTTTTCTTCTTCTTTTGCCAAACGATAGGAGGACATACACATCTACACATGTACCTATGCGGAATCGAAATCAAAACCTCCGCAAATCCTACACCCTTATTAGGATGGGACATGCCATTAGACCTGAGGGTCAGAGGGTCATTCGTCCACGTGATAGTTTTTACCTATCTATTTTTTGACACATAAGCTTGGTAGTAAAAGATGGGCCATAAAAGACATTAATAACATTCAATAACAATTGAAAAATGCCGGTAATTAATATGGTAATCTAAGGCCATGTTTGTTTAGCTGGAATGGAATAGATGGAATGGAATCTCATATCATTCCACTTCATTCCAAATAGTATGTTTAAATTAGGTAATTTGAATGGAAATGAAATCAAACAGTATGTTTATAGAGCTATTTCAAATCACCTTTCATTCCATACTACTTTAAGCATAGAATTAGATTCCATTCCTATCCATTCCATTCTAGCTAAACAAACATGGCTTAAGTAGCAAATCTTCTCATTTGTTGAGTGAGTGATGAGTGATCGGCAGGTTCAAGCACATGAAAGCTTGGGTAATGTTAGGGGGCTGGGATTAAGTATAGGGATAAGTTCTATGTTGAAAATTATTAAAAAATTTCAAATTTTGGAAATAGTTTGAGAATTTTCTACAGTGTACTACTGACTTCCATTTATGCTTCAAGACACAGGAAGGTTCAAAAATAGGCCAATAGTCAAACTCAATTAAAAAAAAAAAAAAAAAAGTCCAAAAAAGGTACAACTTTCTCAACGTTGGATCCGTTCATTTTTAATAAATCAATTTTGATATTTCAACATTATATCCTAAAATGATGGTTAATAAATTTCCCGTGATTGCCGTTAGTCATGGTGTCACCCACGTGATTAAGGACCAAGCGATACGTTATCTAGATGCATCAAAAAACTATTTGAAGGAAAAAAAGGAGAAATGCATTGTATGGTATCATTGTGCCAGAAAAAATTACGGAAGAATGATTCCTCAATTGACACTTGAATCTAGCTTGACTCCTGGTTCATGTTTATCCGGTCACTATTCATCATTTTGAGGGGCCTAACTCTCGTTACCTGGTACTCAGGTAGGCATATTTAATTTGGTCAATCTCATGTATATATGGACTTCTTCTAGTGTATTTTAATTTCTGGTCAAACATTTGCACTCTCCAAAGTTTTTTAAGTTGAATGGAATGGTCCCAAACTTGGAAAATTAGGCTTATGAGTAATTAAATCGACTGTCTATGACAATAAAAAGTTATTAAAAACATTGGGCCTTCCCTTATGACCATATAAGGAGCGTGCCCATAACACCGCCGTATGATATTAGAGTGGTATGAGTCATAATTGAGCTCATTCACGAACGGTTTAAAACGTTTGCATCTTTATAGGCAGAACTCATTAGGTGCGTTTGGATGAAAGATTTGCAAGAGAGATTTAGGTTAAGATGAGATTTCAACCTCATTCGCTGTTACTGTTGCCATCATAATTTGGCCATAAAATCTCATTTGAACCAAAATTCCTCCTGCAAATTCTTCATCCAAATACACCATAAATATATGTAGTTTAAATGCTAGCTAGTTGATATGATAAATTAATAATAATAATAAAAAAATATTTTTATCAAGTCTAATTCATGAGTTCTAAACAAACTCGCTCACAACCTTATCAATTTGAAGTTGGGTATGTTTGGATTTTACACATTATTTGAACGAGCTTAAATTCTAAGATTGAGTTTTGACCCATTTAATAAACGAACAAACTCAAAAAAGCTTTTATTGAACTTGTTTGCGACTCATTCTCAAACAACTTTGTTCTCTTGTAAGTTGTAACCCTACTCATACCCATGTGTTCGTAGAGTGAGTCTTCCATGTAATTGTGATATGGTTAGGTGGTGTCACAAGTTAATAAGAGTTAAATAAAGTGGGATTGTAGGGTCAAAAAATACCTTAATAATTCTATTTTGCTTGATTCTCATTAGCTTGTGACAACTTGATTATATTACAGTTATATGGAAGTTTTTCTCGTGTTCGTAAGGAATGTGATGCAAAAAAAAAAAAAAAAAAAAAAAAAAAAAAAAGGGGGGGGGAAGAGAAGGAGAGAAGAAAGAAAGAAAGAAAGAAAGAAAGAAAGAAACATGTCAGTCTTGATTCTTGACACGTCCATTATTTGGCATTTGATATATCACGTTGCGGTCATAAACAAGTTTTAATGCAGAAGCATGCCGTGTGGATAGCTGCTTATGTCACCAGGAAAAGTCTTTGAAACGTTGTTCACGAGTGTAACCGCCGCGAAAGGCGGAACACGAAGCAAGTAGCTAGACTTGCAATTTGGAGCGGAAATAAATGCTTGGACGAGGACTTGGGGTCTCGATCACTTGGAAGAAATGAATGCAGAAGAGTAATATTATTTCACCCATGTATTTCTCATACTCATTTATCTGTGATAGTTATTTTATTTATTTATATTAGCTCCACATGATGACTTCATTCATTTATCCCCCATTCAGTGTTATCAATGTTATAAAAAATATATTTTTTGATATATACAACTAAATTATTATTCATTCATTTATCTCCCATTCAGTTATGCAATCGACTTTTTACAATTTTTATAGCGAAAAACACCATCTCCATTATAGTAGTCCCAACAAATAGGATCAATGTCAATGTCATAAGTAAGTACACTAATGGTTATACTATGTTTTTCTTAGTTTGAACCATTCCTTGTACTCCTATTGTGTAGAACACCAATTTACAACAAGAAATTGATAACAGTTTTAAGACTTGAGTAACACATGTTACACAGATGAGTCAGAGTTATTCATATAAGGGGAAAAAAAAAAGGAAAGAGAAAGGAGTAGGGGGCACAATTATAAAATCAGGGGTCAAAATTTTTTTTTAGAAGGGTTAGGTTTAGAAATATGAAGATATATGTATAATAAAAAAAATTTTGAATGGGTGAGGGGGGGGGGGAGTCAAGTGCCCCACCGGCACCTCCCTCCCTTCGCCCCTGATGGGACATGCCATGCATTAGACCTTAGGGTCATTGGTTCACATGATGGCTTTTACCTATCCAATTTTTGACACAAGCTTGGTGGTAAAAGATGGGTGACAAAAGGGTATTCACAACATTAATAACATCCAATGACAATCGAAAAATGTTGATAATATGATAGTTTAAGTGACAAATCTTCTCATTTGTTGAATGAGTGATGAATGATCATCAGGTTCAAGCACATGAAAGATTGGGTATTGTTAGGGGGTTGGGTTTAGGTATGGGGATAAGTTCGATTGATTGTTGAAAATTATTAAATAATTTCAAATTTTGGAAATAGTTTGAGAATTTTCTACAGTACGTGTACTAACTTCCAATTATGCTTCATGGCACAAGAAGGTTCAAAAAAGGCCAATAGTCATTCACACTGTTTTTTCGCGGAACCTCATAGTTTTTTGTTTAATCATCTTGATGTTGATGCAAGTTCGGTTTTTTTTTTTTTTTTTTTTTTTTTTTTTTAAATTTTTTTTATATTATTTATTATTTATATATATATTTTTTGTGCCAAATGATAAGAGAATACACGTACTATACTTCCTTCGAACTCCAAAAAAAAAAAAAAAGAAAGAAAAAGGTACAACTTTCTCAATGGTGGATCCGTTCATTATAATAAATCAATTTTGATATTTCAACATTATATCCTAAATTGATGGTTAATAAATTTCCCGTAATTGCCGTCTAGTTATGGTGTCACTCACGTGATTAAGGACCAAACGATACGTTATCTAGACGCATCAAAAATAATTGAAGGAAAAAATGCATTGCATCTTAATTTGCATGCATATGGTATCATTGTGTTAAAAAAACTTATGGAAGGATGAGTCCTCAATTGACACTTGAATCTCGACTCCTGGTTCATGTTTATTGGTCATTATGAGGGGCCTCGCTCGCGTCACCTGGTAATCAGGTAGGCATATTTTATTTGGTCTATCTCGAAGCTCATATATATGGACTTCTTCAACAATTCTAGTGTCTTTTAATTTCTAATCAAACATTTGCACTCTCCAAAGTTTTTCAAGTTGAATGGAATGGTCCCAAACTTGGAAAATTAGGCTTATGAGTAATTAAATTGACCATCTATAACAATAACAAGTTATTGAAGACATTAAGCCTAACCTTATGACCACATAAGGAACGTGCCCATAACGCCACTATATGATATTGGAGTAGTATGAGTTATTTATTTATTTATTTATTTATTTATTTATAGCCAATTGATAGAATTTACCCTTACCCTTAATCCCTTAATATCAACAAATGAGTATCAATGTTTTTTTATAATCTTGAATCCGAAATCACTCACTCAACAAGTTAGATGGAAGAATTCAATTATAAACTATTGGCCGGAGTATGAAAATTCTAGCCAGAGTCATGAAAATCTAGCTTTTGATGCAAACACACGGACAATTAATTATGGAGGAAGATAAGATGTTACTTCAAACTCTAGCTAGAGGAGGGTCCAATTGTAGAAATAATAATACCCTCTAGCCTCTAGCCTCTAACCTCTAACCTCCTAGCAAAGGAACAAACATCATGGCATTATGGGTCTGTTTAGCTTGCGGCAATAACTCTTGACTTTTTCAAATCTTTTTTGGTAACTAAATTTTAATTTCGTCCATGGTGACGTTAACCATTTTTTATTTTGTTATTTATTTTTTGATGTAGTCTTTAACATTTGTTAATAATCGTGGATTTTGCTTTTGAAAATTCTACTTCCAAAGTTGTTCAAATATGCATAATTTTCCACACCACATCCCCTATAAAACCCCCCTCAAATCCATCCCTCTTCTACACCATTTAACCAAGGTTTTGTGCTTTGCTTTACAAATTCCAAACCAATATGAAGTTGTGTAACATTTCCCTCTCTCTCTTTTGTCTCATAGGCTGCTTATCAGCCATAATCCATCCCTCCATGGCCCAAGACTCACCACAAGACTACATCAACGCCCACAACGCAGCCCGCGCAGCCGTAGGTGTTGGGCCTATGACATGGGACAACACAGTAGCAGCCTATGCACAAAACTACGCTAACCAACATATTGGTGATTGCAACTTAGTGCATTCCGGTGGCCCTTATGGTGAGAACCTCGCCATGAGCACCGGTGACCTTTCAGGCACAGATGCAGTGAAGATGTGGGTCGATGAGAAAGCTAGCTATGACTACAATTCTAATTCCTGCGCCGCTGGAGCTGTGTGTGGGCATTATACTCAAGTGGTTTGGCGAAACTCGGTCCGCCTTGGGTGCGCTAAAGTGCGGTGCAACAGTGGGGGGACGTTCATCAGTTGCAACTATGATCCACCAGGCAACTATGTTGGTCAGCGTCCTTACTAGGATGCCTTCTAAGCAGCCATCATGGCCTTAATTACTTGGGCTTCTTATAAAGATTAATTATGAATAAGTCATGTATTGACAGAGGATTTGACATTGAAATGAAATGAAAACGTACTTACGTTTTATCTTCAATTGCTTTGACATTGAAATGATTTGTTTTAACATGTTGAATGTGCACACAATGTGGCCATCAGACTCCTCAAGGTATGCCTATACCAAGTATGAGAAAATATGAAGTCCATGGTGGGCTACATATAAAACCCTATAAAAGTTACGAATACAGTTGTGACACACAACCATTTATTCTTACCTGATTATAAGATCGATCAAGCTATTGGTGTTTGGCTTAGATATCACCCTGACAGAAGGAATGTTTAAACTATAAACAAGTCAAGATCAAATTTATTTCGGATTTGGTAATTTAATTTATTGAGCTAAGTTCAAATAGAATATTACTTGATTTGATGAACTTATCAATACTTTAAACAATCAAGTTACGTACTCGACTTCAACTTGATTAAGAGGCTCACTAAATTTTCTTAAAAGGTAAATGAGTCATGCCCAACCTTTTTTTTGAGTATTAAGCATTGTAAACTTGAGCATGCAACCAATCTATACCATCATAGATCATGAGGGTGAATCCTAGCTACGCCCCTATGTGGGAGTCACGTGAGGTCCACATGCATCTTTGTTTCTGATGTGCTATACAACCATTGAAAATAAAGGTGTCATAGACTTAACGATTAAGGATTTTTGTTATGAATATTCTTGAGTTAGGCATTATCTCTAAATTTTCCTCCATGAGCACATAATTTAGTAGTCCTGACTGTCACGTAATTGAGAATTGACCAGCGGTGGCTAGACCTCTTTCATATATACGTATCAAGTCCAATTCATACCCAAAATTACGGGGCATAGAATTATATTCTAACATGTGATTCATGTATAGGTTTTTTTTATTCTCTGTGGGATGGGTTAGAACGTGTAGTAATGAGGATTTTGGTAGGCAAAAGTATGTTTAGGGTATAATTTAGAAGCATAAAAATATTCTGCATAGGACATGCATGTGTCTATAAAAATACATGGGATCCACATGTTGGCATGTCGGATTGTGGACAGATTGTCATCTTAATTAACTTGACCCTGGAAACAAATAAATGGTTCAAGGACACATTGAAACAATTGAATGTTTAGGATAATAAAGTGGTTTTAGTCATAGACTTCAAGCTGGAGGCAAAGTGTATTTTAACACAAATTAATTTCAGAAATCTCCAAATTAATTGATTTGCATATTTATGTCTGCTACAATGTGAGAAAGATTGAGTTATCACCTATGAATCTAGCTCATGTTCTTAGGGTATGTTGGATCCAAATTAATTGGTTTTAGTCATGTGATCCACATAGCATATGTAAGTCTATACATTCGATAAGTGAAGAATGAAAATTTGAATTCAAGACCTTTGGTTTTTAAGGCATGATCTTTCATCATCCGTGCTGCTCTAGCACGTTTACTAAAAATTTAGAACCATATGTTTTGGTCAATTGGACTTAGATATAATAGCTCTCATCATGGTTGGTTTATAAAATTTTTCCTGATGTGTACATTTTTTCCTTCTTTCACATTATTTCATTTAATTTAAATGGTAATAAGACTTGCTTTAGTCTTCTATTTTCCAATGCAACTTTAGACTCTATTGACAGGAATGTCCTTCACGCCGTGTGAATAAGAATATAATACAAATTTTCACTATGGAAAAGAGAGAGAAAGAGAAATAGATAGAAAGGGGAATTAATCACATGGCACCGGATGTGGATTAGTCCCCAAGGACTTTAGGTTTAGGGATTTTAACAAAAAGAACATGAAAGTAATTTGATCATAAAGTGACACTATTGTTCCTCCTCCTTTGCTGCTTTTGAAAAGAGGTTTGCTACTTAGCCCACACTACGTGGGCATGTAGACATACCCACTAACCGACTTAGACACAAGAGTTGAGAGTTGGGCCACACCTCTTGTGTTTACATCGAAAATTTATTGCATGTGCCAGGTGTAATGTGTACTCTTCTCATACTCCATCTCTTGGGTGGATGTAAGAGGGGATCACATTATGCCTGATGCCCAAAATAATTTCTAATCTAGGAGGCCATGGTAGGCTATGTAGCAAAACTCTATTTTTCATGAGTCGGGTCCTACTTCTTGTATCTAGCTAGGTGGCCATGCCGTGCCCACAGGTGAGCTAAGTAGACTTTTCGTTTTGAAAATTCTATTTATTTGTTTTATTTTATGTTGAAAACAAGGTATAAACATATTTTTTTTTTCAAATCAATTGTGAATTTATTTATTTAAAAATCAGAAAACAATTAAAGAATAAATCTTGTCAATGACCTTTGGATCTAATGACACGTCCATCTTGATCAATTGGAATATGTGATTTGAGGCCTTAATTTCGACTTCACTTCGATGCATGTGTGGGTGTATTCTCGTATCATTTGACCCCGCCAAAAAAAAACAAAAAAAAAAAACCCCAAAGGGGCAAGTCGCTACATATGCTGGTGCCTAATTGCCTGGCTGGGCACGCTGCTTACGCATGCCATGTGGACCATAGCCTACGTATGTCAAACAAAAGTGGAATGATGTTGGAGATTTTCTTCTTTTTCTTCTTCTTCTTCTTCTTCCTTTCATTTCCTTTATTTATTTATTCTTTCTTTCTTTCTTTCTTTCTTCCTTTTTTTTTTTTTCTTTATTTATTTATTTATTTAAAACGTTTGCATCTTTATAGGCCAAAACTCATTAATGGTGTGTTTGGACGAGGGATTTGCAAGAAGGATTTAGGCTAAGATGGAATTTCAATCTTATTTACTGTTACTGTTGCCATCATAATTTGGCACTGAAATCCCATCTTGATCCAAATCTCTTGTACAAATCTTTCATCCAAATACACCATAAATATATGTATTTTAATTACTAGTTGATATAATAAATTAATAATAATAATAATAATAATAACAATATTTTTATCAAGTCTAATTCACGTGTTCTAAACAAGCTTGCTCACAACCCTATCAATTTGAACTTGGGTATGTTTGGACTTCACATGTTTACTAAATGAGACTAAATTCTACGATTGAGTTCGACCCATTTAATAAACGAACGAGCTCAAAAACGCTCTTATTGAACTTATTTAGGACTCATTCTCGAACAATTTTGTTCACTTGTAACCCTCTCATACCCATATATTCGTAAGGCATGTGATATCACATCAGCGCACACCCTACTAGTGCATCGAAGGACTTTTAAGATGAATCAATTAGCATTGCTCCTCTCTGATTGGAAAAAGAAAAAATAAAAAAAATAAAAACACCCACAGATACATGTCAGTCTTGATTATTGACATTTCCACTATTTGGCGTGTGGATGGTAGCCCAAGTCACCAGCGTGGAATGATGGCTGTAAATTGATTAACCGGAAAAAGGGGAATGTCTTTGCGACTTTTCTGTGTCGTAATTTTATTGCTCCACGCGGCGAAGAAAATAGAATTACAATTTGAAACAGAAATAAATGCTTCGACAAGGACTTTGGGTTACTTGGAAGGTAATTGATGCAGAAGGGTAGTGCTATTTCATCAATATTTCTCCTATCCATCTACAGAATAATTTTTTTCTTTTTTTGCCAAACAATAGGAGGGCATATACATCTACACACGTACCCATATGGAATCAAAATCAAGACCTTCGCAAGTCCTACACTCTTATTAGGATGAGATATGCCATTAGACCTAAGGATCAGAGGGTCATTCGTCCGTATGATAGTTTTTACTTATCTATTTTTTGACACATAATCTTGGCAGTGAAAGATGGGCCATAAAAGGTAATTCACAACATTAATAACATTCAATAACAATTGAAAAATGCTAACTAATATGGAATCTAAGTGGCAAATTTTCTCATTTGTTAAGTGAGTACGTGATGAGTGATCGCCAGGTTCAAGCACATGAAAGCTTGGGTAATGTTAGGGGGCTGGGTTTAAGTATAGGGATAAGTTCGATTGGTTGTTGAAAATTATTAAACAATTTCAAATTTTGGAAATAGTTTGAGAATTTTCTACAGTGTACTTACTTCCAATTATGCTTCAAGGACACAAGAAGGTTCAAAAAAGGCCAATAGTCAAACTCAATATAAAAAAAAAAAAAAAAAAAAAAAGGTCCAAAAAAGGTACAACTTTCTCAACGTTGGATCCGTTCATTTTTAATAAATCAATTTTGATATTTCAATATTATATCCTAAATTGATGGTTAATATGTTTCCCGTGATTGCCGTCTAGTCATGGTGTCACCCACGTGATTAAGGACCAAACGTTACCTTATCTAGATGCATCAAAAAACTATTTGAAGGAAAAACAGGAGAAATGCATTGCATGGTATCATTGCGTCAAAATTTTTTTGGAAGAATGAGTCCTCAGTTGACACTTGAATCTAGCTTGACTCCTGGTTCATGTTTTTCCGGTCATTATTTACCATTTTTTGAGGGGACTAACTCGCGTCACCTGGTACTCAGGTAGGCATATTTTAATGTATTTTAATTTCTAATCAAATATTTGCACTCTCCAAAGTCTTTTAAATTGAATGGTATGGTCCCAAACTTGGAAAATTAGGCTTATGAGTAATTAAATCGACTGTATATGACAATAAAAAGTTATTAAAAACATTGGGCCTTACCTTATGACCATATAAGGAGCGTGCCCATATAGGACACAATGGCGGATTCAAAAATTTATGTTAGCAGGGGAGACTTTGTTTAGATGTTTTTTAAAAAAAAAAAAAAAATTTTTTTTTAACTCTATAAATTAAATAGTCATTTGAAGTAGCTTTCTATATACAATAAAAATTAACAAGAACAAAGAAAGTTTTTTGAACTTAATAATTAATACAAAAACTTAGATATTCATTAATAATATTTCTTATTTATTTATTTATTTATGAAGTAATGTATGTATTAAACCAAAAAGGGGACATAGCCCAAGAACATGAGACATATACAAACACTAACTAAGAGCCTTAACTAAAATTTTAGGGACTCCACAAAAGAAATAAAAGAAAACCTACTAGTATTAGTATACGTGACAACAAAACCATCAAAAAAGAATTTTTGCAAAAGACGACTTGAGGTCAAAATCGAAGTTTTTACCCCAACAAAAGTTTTTACGTTCTTACTTTACAATTGCCCTTGACGAGTCTTTTTGTTTTGAAAGCGCTAAATGATAATCTCATTATTAATGTTATCAAAAATATATTTTTTAATACATACAACTAAACTATTATTCATCCATTTATCTTTCATTCAGTTACGCAATTGATTTTTCACAATCTTCATACTGAAAAACACCCTCTCCACTATAGCAGTCCCAACGAGTAGAATCAATGCCAATGTTACAAGTAAGTACACTAATGGATATACTATATCTTTCTTAGTTTGAACCATTTCCTGTACTACTGTTATGCAAAACACCAATTTACAACAAGGAGTTGATGACAGTTTTAAGATTTGAGTAACACATGTCACACAGATGAGTAAGAGTTATTCATATAAAGGGGGAAAAAAAAAAGGAAAGAGAAAGTAGGGAGTACAATTATAAAATTAGGAGGGTCAAAATTTTTTTTAGAACGGTCAGGTTTAGAAATATGAAGATATATGTATAACAAATTTTTTTTTTTGAATGGGTGAGGGGGGGCAAGTCAAGTGCCCCCCCACCCTGGCACCCCCTTCCCTCCACCTCTGATGGGACATTAATAACATTAATGTCTCATCATTAATAACATTAATAACATTAATAACATTCAATGACAATTGGAAAATGCTGATAATTTGATAGTTTAAGTGACAAATCTTCTCATTTGTTAAATGAGTGATGAGTGGTCAGGTTCAAGCAGATGAAAGCTTGGGTATTGTTAGGGGGCTGGGTTTAGGTATGGGGATAAGTTCGATTGATTGTTGAAAATTATTAAATAATTTCAAATTTTGGAAATAGTTTGAGAATTTTCTACAGTGTACTAACTTCTAATTATGCTTCAAGACACAAGAAGGTTCAAAAAAGGCCAATAGTCATTCACACTGTTTTTTCGTGGAACCTCTTAGTTTTTTGTTTAATCATCTTGATGTTGATGCAAGTTTTTTTTTTTTTGTTTTTTGTTTTTGTTTTTTTTTTATTTTTATTTCCACACCAAATGATAAGAGAATACACGTACTACACTTCCTTCAAACTCCAAAAAAAAAAAAAAAAAAAAAAGAAAGGTACAACTTTCTCAATGGTGGATCCGTTCATTCTAATAAATCAATTTGGATATTTTAACATTATATCCTAAATTGATGGTTAATAAATTTCCCGTAATTGCCGTCTAGTTATGGTGTCACTCACGTGATTAAGGACCAAACGATACGTTATCTAGATGCATCAAAAATAATTGAAGGAAAAAATGAATTGCATCTTTGTATGGTATCATTAATGTGTTAAAAAAACCTTATGGAAGAATGAGTCCTCAATTGACACTCTAATCTCGACTCCTGGTTCATGTTTATCGGTCATTATGAGGGGCCCCGCTCGCGTCACCTGGTAGTCAGGTAGTCATATTTTATTTGGTCTATCTCATATATAGACTTCTTCAACAATTCTAGTGTATTTTAATTTCTAATAAAACATTTGCACTCTCCAGAGTTTTTTAAGTTGAATGGAATGGTCCCAAACTTGGAAAATTAGGCTTATGAGTAATTAAATTGACCATCTATGACAATAACAAGTTATTAAAGACATTGAGCCTGACCTTATGACCACATAAGGAGCGTACCCATAATGCCACTGTATGATATTGGAGTAGTCTGAGGGTTTTTTTTCCTCTTTTTTTTTTTTTTTAATAACCAATCGATAGAATTTACCCTTACCCTTAACCCCTCAATATCAATAAATGAGTATCAATGTTTTTCTATAATCTTGAATCCGAAATCACTCACTCAACAAGTGAGATGGAAGAATGCTATAATAAGCTATTGGCCGGAGTATGAAAATTCTATTTATGAATAATTGTGAGAAGTTTCAAGAAGAGATAATATGATAGGAATTGGAAAAGTAATAACAAGCTCAACTTCCCAAGAGTTCTAACAGAGTCATGAAAATCTAGCTTTTGATGCAAAGACATGGACAATTAATTATGGAGGAAGATAAGATGTTACTTCAAACTCTAGCCAGAGGAGGGTCCAATTGTAGAAATAATAATACCCTCTAGCCTCTAACCTCCTAGCAAAGGAACAAACATCTTGGCATTATGGGTCTGTTTGGCTTACGGCAATAACTCTTGACTTTTTCAAATCTTTTTTGGTAACTAAATTTTAATTTCGTCCATGGTGACTTTAACAATTTTTTATTTTGTTATTTATTTATTTTTTGATGTAGTCTTTAACATTTGTTAATCATCGTGGATTTTGCTTTTGAAAATTCTACTTCCAAAGTCGTTCAAATATACATAATTTTCCACACCACATCCCCTATAAAGGCCCCCTCAAATCCATCCCTCTTCTACACCATCTAACCAAGATTTTGTGCTTTGCTTTACAAATTCCAAGCCAATATGAAGTTGTGTAACATTTCCCTATCTCTCTTTTGTCTCATAGGCTGCTTAGCAGCCATGGTCCATCCCTCCATGGCCGAAGACTCACCACAAGACTACATCAACGCCCACAACGCAGCCCGCGCAGCCGTAGGTGTTGGGCCTATGACATGGGACAACACAGTAGCAGCCTATGCACAAAACTACGCTAACCAACATATTGGTGATTGCAACTTAGTGCATTCCAGTGGCCCTTATGGTGAGAACCTTGCCATGAGCACCGGTGACCTTTCGGGCACAGATGCAGTGAAGATGTGGGTCGACGAGAAAGCCAGCTATGACTACAATTCTAATTCCTGCGCCGCAGGAGCTGTGTGTGGGCATTATACTCAAGTGGTTTGGCGAAACTCGGTCCGCCTTGGGTGCGCTAAAGTGCGGTGCAACAGCGGGGGGACATTCATCGGTTGCAACTATGATCCACCAGGCAACTATGTTGATCAGCGTCCCTACTAGGATGCCTTCTAAGCAGCTATCATGGCCTTAATTACTTGGGCTAGCTTCTTATAAAGATTATGAATAAGTCATGTATGTAATGACAGAGGATTTGACATTGAAATGAAATGAAAACGTACTTACGTTTTATCTTCGATCAATTGCTTTAACATTGAAATGATTTGTTTTAACATGTTGAATGTGGCCATATCAGTTGCATGTTGTATTCGCGTGTCTGCCATGGTAGTCAGACTCCTCAGCATATGCAGTTTCTCTTTAAAGATATATTTTACTTGAATTTTTCATGTTGTTGATTTGTGTCTCTGATCCAGTTCCCTATACCAAGTATGAGAAAATATAAGGTCCATAGTGGGCTATATATAAACCCCTATATATAAAAGCTAGTTACGAATACAGTTGTGACACAACCATTATTCTTACCTGATTATAAGATCGATCAAGCTATTGGTGTTTGGCTTGGATATCACCTTGACAGAAGGAATGTTTAAATTATAAACAAGTCAAGATCAAATTTATTTCGGATTTGGTAATTTAATTTATTGAGCTAAGTTCAAATAGAATATTACTTGATTCGATAAACTTATTAATACTTTAAACAACCAAGTTACATACTCGACTTCAACTCGATTAAGAGGCTCACTAAATTTTCTTAAAAGGTAAATGAGTCATGCCCGAACTTTTTTTTTTTTTTTGAGCATTAAGCATTGTAAACTTGAGCAACCAATCACTTGACTCGAGTCAACGTTAACTCCTTAATTATAACCCTATTCCTACACAAAGTATACCATCGTAGATCATGAGGGTGGATCCTAGCTACGCCCCTTTGTGGGAGTCACGTGAGGTCCACATGCATCTTTGTTTCTGTTGTGCTATACAACCATTGAAAATAAAGGTGTTATAGACTTAAAGATTAAGGATTTTTGTTATGAATATTCTTGAGTTAGGCATTATCTCTAAATTTTCCACCATGGGCACATATTTTAGTAGTCCTGACTGTCACGTAATTGAGAATCGACCAGCGGTGGCTAGACCTCTTTCATATATACGGATCAAGTCCAATTCAAAAGGTGTTTCTCCTCAGTCCTCACCTAGATTTCTTGCGCAAATTAAAGTATCTGGTCATACCCAAAATTATGGGGCATAGAATTATATTCTAACATGTGATTCATGTATAGGTTTTTTTGATTCTCTGTGGGATGGGTTAGAACGTGCAGTAATGAGGATTTTGGTAGGTAGAGTATGTTTAGGGTATAATTTAGGAGCATATAATATTCTGCATAGGACATGTGTGTATAAAAATACATGGGATCCACATGTCGGCATGTTGGACTGTGGATAGATTGTCATCTTAATTAACTTGAACCTGGAAACAAATAACTAACAGAATATCTCTTTTTCTGCATATTGGGTGTTATAGTCGACTATAACGATTTATAGTCAACTATAACAAACAGAATGTCGCAGTACTATTTATTGGGGAGTTATAGTCGACTATAACTTGACTATAATTCATTATAGTCGACTATAACACACGGGATTTCTACTAAAAGACAAGATTTTTATGGGGTGAAAAGACCATTCTACCCCTCCTTTTTGTTTCCTATAAAACCCAACTTCTAGAGGGTTCCTCACCCATTTTTCTCAGCCGATCGAGAGAGAGGGGATAGGAGAGAGAGAGAGAGAAAGAGCTTCTCCATCCATTTTCATGGGTTTTCATGCATTGTGAGCATGATTTCTCTTCTCTCTACCTAGTCATACACTTGATCTACTTCTTGGGAGTATTATTCATGGACTCTGTAGTTGGGGTTTCTTGTTTGGGTTCATGTATGTGTTCTTGGAGCTTGCTCTTGGTGGATTGAGCTTGGATTTCGTGGAATTTGGCATGGATGTTCATCCTCACCAATTCCTTTGCATTTGAGAGGTAATTTCTCATGTATAAAACTAGGGTTTGCATTTCTTTTGGGATTTAGTCATCATATCCTCATATTTTGTGTTTACCCATGGTATTTGTGAGGTTTGGTTGCATCTTGGAGTTGGAATCTCCATTCTCTTCATCAACCAAGTCATTTGGAAGCTAGGGCTTGGATTGGGAGTTTGCATGTGCATTCTAGGGCTTGGATTTCACACCCACGACACACAAGGTTGCATTTTTCTACATTTGGTTAAGGTAGGTGCAATTTACATGGGTTTAAACTATTGACATGATAATATGGTATATATTATCATAGTATTTTGCTATTCTTCGAATTTGGAATATGCGTATAGATGATTTATGGAATAAATCATGAAATAGAACTTTGAGTAATTGATTATATAAATTGGGAATTTTTTTTATTGGGAATTATGGGTTATCCTATGCTTTTTGGGAATTATAAATTCATGGATTTTATGGGTATTTTTATATGGGTAATTGATACTTTTGGTTTATGATCTTAAGGTTATAATCATAAATGGGTATTTATGTTGTTATCATAATTTGGTATAATTATGATATTATTTGATTATGGTTTACATGGTATATTTTGGAGATGATTTTGGTTAAAAATCATTTTTATGGTTTATTGTGTTGCATGTTGGGCATAACCATGCATAAATGGACTTAATAAGCAATTGGGTAATGTTGAGGGCTATTGGAGTTAGGACTACTGCGGTCCCGAAGGAAAGGGATGTCGTGCTGTGTTTTCCTATCCTCTAGTCCTGGGCTACTTTGTGTTGTCCCGAATCCGGGCTACTGCGGTCCCAGGTAGGGATGTCGTGCTGTGTTGTCCCGGGGATGAGGCTATTGCGGTCCCAGGTAGGGATGTCTTGCTGTGTTGTCCTCTTGGAGGTTGGGTTGTGATTCCTCCATTCCGCGCGCGATGGCCCCTTTGTGGGGAAGTTGGGTAATTAATGGAATTGATTAAATGGACATGGGTCACATGCATTGGGCATTATGCATCATTGTTTTAACTTATGGATTATAACTTATTTTTGGAGTTATAATATACTTGGGAGAGTATATTTTTGTTTTAAATGATATAATTGGGTTCTATCTATATCATTGCTTTAGTTTACTATGTTAAATTGTATCTACTGAGTTGGCAAACTCACACCTATTTCCTTAAAATGTTTTTCAGTATTACAGGAAACGATTTATGAAGTTTATACGGAGGCACGCTTACTTGGGATTATTAATGTGGTTTGTTAATGTATTTTTCATGGGATAAATGAATGTATTTCATTAATTTTATTTTGGGCCTATGGTCGACGGATTTGTAATATTATTAAGGGTTGTAATTTTATCTATTTATGGATGTGAGTATATGTGGGAACGCGATGCATGGGATGATACCACACTTATGGATAACATGGAAATTTTTATGGAATGAATTTCTATAACAGGTTTTATGATGGTATGTCTTATCGACAGATGGGTCATGTCCGAAAGAGGGAAAAGGTTTTAAAATGGTTGAAAATTTGACACCTGTCATCCTCTTTTACAAAATGATTTATTAAAACAAAGCTTGTTTTATCACTAATGATCACGGCTTAATTAATTTGGGTCGTGACAGATAAATCTCATAATAATCACAATTTAAATTAGCAAAATCAATACAAGAAATGTTGAACTAAAATAAAATAAAAAGAGTAAGAAGAGCTAGCTTGTGGGAAGGCACGTGAGATGACGCTGTCCTAAAGGAACTGTCGTCTCCTTATGTACAGGTGTTGACGGACGATAGGACCTCCAAGATACAACTCAAAGCTTGTAGCTCTCTCTTCTATGGGTACGTCCACATGAAGAGTATGATGAACCCGTCCACAATCAGTTGCCTGTAAAAACAATATATAAAGTATCTAAATAAAATATCGAGGTAAGCTAAGTATATGCGCACATGTGTGTGGTTCGAAGTTTTGAAACTTTAAAGAAAATAACATATTTTCTAACAATCCCCCACAAATTTAAAACTTCCACAAATAAATAATTAAACAAATTAAATATATATAAATATATAAACAAAATATATATAGGGTAATTATATACCATGCAATGGGTGTAGGTTTCTTCTGGACTTGAACCTACACTTAGTGTTAACTATTTCCATTTGAGGAGTCATAGTGGCAAAGCTTGAACTTGACCCCTTGAGACAAACTTCAACAAGTCACACACACATAGTATTAATATGGGACATGGTTCTAGGCGGGTTAGCGTGATTTATAGTCATGCGCAATATCTTGATTTTCATGAGAGTTTTTAGGAATAGCCTAAACCCATAGCCGTGGCCTCACGGCAGCTCTCACATAGGTAAGTCCTCTAAAGGTACTGTGACTGTACTCTGCAGGGGTGTTCTTGCCTCGAGCTTATTCATAGTAAAACTCTTCCTTACTGTCACATCAATAGCACTCTCATCATAGGGATGGGAAGGAGACTCTCTCCTGGAAAAAGTACTTTTTATGAGTTACACGCTGTAGATTGTTCGTACCCATTGAACCTCTTTCATGGGATCTCCAATCACAAAGGTTGGGTTACTTTTTTTGGTGACTCCTTGTGGGCTTAAGCCCCATCCTAC
Source organism: Liquidambar formosana (assembly GCA_039720395.1). NCBI lineage: Eukaryota > Viridiplantae > Streptophyta > Magnoliopsida > Saxifragales > Altingiaceae > Liquidambar > Liquidambar formosana. The sequence goes on from CM077823.1 coordinate 29,761,438, forward strand.
TCGATGGATAAAATAAATGCATTTCTGCACAAGCCTCTGATGGTTGATTAGCCACAATTCACACACCATATTCTACATCTCATCAACATATTGGTATTATCGTTTCTTGCATCACATAATGCTTCACATATATATTAGTTAAACTTTAAACAATATAAACATTACCAATATAATGAACCCCTATAGTTATGAATATTTTCACTCTTTAAATAAGTTCACATGCAAATAAACATAATTTCACTGTCTATTTTTGACAATCATCTTATGAACAATGCATATTTTATCTCAAAATCAAATTATATTTATGATTACATTACAAAATCTAAATAAATAGAATACGGTAAATATCATTCAATTTTCTCAAGAGGATCATCCATGATTGCTATGTACAGATGTTATGAAAATCATAAGATAAAATAATCACTCAATTTAATAATATCATGCTTCAAATAAAACAAATATTTCTATTTCCATATTGACAATTACTCTTCATAAAATGTTCAATAATCCAGGTATCAAGTTATCTCTGAATTATTATCCTATAAATCACAATTTTAGAAATCTTAAATCATTACCACAAAATATAATCCTCACATAAAATATAATTTATCACCATAATCATTACCCGATAGTAAACCCCGAGGTTGTTAGTGCTATTATGTATGCATAGTTTTAATTGTTGCAGCGACGCGAACTCAGAAAGTCGGTGATGAATTTTGAGATTCTTTCTGCTGTTTTTGCTGGTAAGCATTGCTGAAATACAAAGTAAAAAAAAAAAAAAAAAAAAACCATTCTTACATTTATGGGCTGGAATTTTTCCCTTGAGGTTCTTACCTATAAGTTCTCCAACTCCTTACAGCTCTAAACCTCATTATAACAAAAGCATATATGATAAACAATCTTTTTTACTCTTTTCTTCGGAATGATTGATAGCTTTCACTTATTTTGTCCATTGCCTATTTGTTATTTTCCTTAAGAAAGGTGTGAGTCTAATTTATGTTCTCCTTAGTAACTTGACTGAAGCTATTTTAGATATATATATATATATATAGATAGATATATATATGCCCAAAATATAAAATAAGCGTACTTAACTTAACCCTTCTTTTTTTTTTTTTTTTTTGGCTACCAATATTTAAACCTATTGGAATTAATTTGATTAGAATTAATGATTTGAGCCGTTAAAATATTTAATTGTCCCTTTTTTGTTTTGTTTTGTGTTTTTTTTTTCCCTGCTACCTCCATCTTCTTCTTCCAATCCGTCCGTGATTGCTCTCAATTTATTTTCGCGTAATTAACCCATTTTTTTTGGGCTTCCGACTTTTAAATCGGATGGAATTAATTTGATTGGTATATATCCAAAAAAAAAAAAAAAAAAAAAAAACAGTCAAATGATTTGAGCCATGCCATTATCCCTTTGTTTTTTTTTTTTTTACTACCTCCATCTTCTTCTTCCATAATCTTGAGTGCTCTCAACTTATTGGTTTCGAGATTTAAACCAATTGGAATTAATTTGATTGCTATCTTCCCAATAAATAAAAAACCAGTCAAATGATTTGAGACGTTCAAATATTTAATTGTCCCTTTTTTTTTTGCCTGTTACCTCCATCTTCTTCTTCCAATTTGTGGGTGCTATCAATTTATTAAATGTTTCTTAAGAGAGGTGTATGTCAAATTTATGTTCTCCATAATTCAATTAAAGCCATTTTAAATCTTTCTGCCAAAAAAAAAAAAAATATTGCGTACATAAATAATTTACACATACTCAACCCTTTATTTTTTACTCCCAATATTTAAACTGCTTGGAATTAATTTGATTTTTATCTTTATAATAATAAAAAAAAACAGGAATTCTTTAAATGGGTTAAGTATTAATAGACATGAATCAAGAAGATCTTATTGAAATAGATGGGCAACAAGGATCAAATATCTCTGAAGAAAGGGAATTGCGAAGATCACGAAACCAATTCACAATGCACGCTATGAGTGTAGATCAACATGCTGCACATCTTGCAAAACGTCGGGCCAATTATTGGATTCGAGTTCAATCAATGAGCTCTGAACAACATGAATAACAACTTGCAAGATGTCACATGAATTATCAGAATTAGATGCAATCAATCAGTTCTGAACTATGTGAAGAACACCTTGTAAGATGACGTTCAAACTATCGTAGTCGTACTATGGCCCGACATAATGCTACCGATGGTAACTTTCCCACCATTATTATTGTCATATTTCAATTATGGTACTAAGTTAGATACGATGTATATTTTAAGGTTTATAATTTCATTATTAACCTATTGAAATTGATTATATTGCATTAGAAGATATTAAAATAGACAACCAGGAGAATGGGGATGATGCAATAGATGATGCACAAAATATTCATAATGGTAAGGAAATGGAGAACACATTTCTTCTGATTATGAAATATTACAACTTATAACAATGACAACTCTCTTACTAATTTACTTTAATTTGCATATACAAGTACCTGAAATGCCACAACATGTATATGAACGTGGAGAATCCAGTTGATTTGCAACTAATCGCATTCGTCAAGGACCACTTCTACAACCAAACCATCTACAAATTGAAGAGGCGCGAAACATTGTTTATAAATATGGTGAAGGAAGTCATTCTACAAATAATCAACATTGAGATTCAAGTCGCTCAACTGCTAATCGAGTTCAAGTTAGAGCCCCTGCGTGAGCACATCATAACTGTGTTAGAGATTTCTATGAAACTCATGGGGTTCATAGATATCGACTACCATTACCAGTAATATTTCAGTATTGTATGGGCAAATGTTTCCATCTAGAGTCATGTCATTTTTGCTGTTCAAGCAAGAAAACTTCTTTGTCACCAATATCGGCACTACTTGAACTCCATCAATTTTTCTCACAACAAACAGTAGAAGGTAGGCATTTTAGATAACATATTCATGCCTATAATCATGTATTTTGTTTCACTTCAATGGGTGTAAATGTGGACAAAAATCTGGCTAATGCTAGAAGTGGGATATACACTTTTCGAGCTCAAGGCGCTATATACCATTAAATGGGAAGTCTTTTGCCAATAATAGGAAGTAGGCTGAGATATTTGCAAATGTATATATACGACACTGAGCATGAAATGGAAAACCGAATGTTGGAAAATAGCGGTTTGGATAGGGATATTTTACGGAAGATAAAGCAAATATTGGATCAACATAATCCTTTTGTGCATACATTTCGTCAGCTTACACAACGCCTAGATTTACACAGTTGCAAGCTTATCATTAGAGAACAACCATCAAGCCTTCACCAGTACAGCCTTCCCACTGCCTCACAAATTGCAGCTATTTTAGTAGATGGTGAGGATATGGACATTGTTAATGGTCGAGATATTGTTGTTGAAACACTAAGTGGCCATCTTATTAACATTCAAGATGTGAAAGGGTATTATGATCCACTTCAATATCCTCTATTACATCCCTATGGGAGTTATGGTTGGGATATAAATACCCATAATTACAATAGAGAAGATTGTACATGCAGAGACTTCTATACGTATATGTTGCAGGTAGAATTATTTTGACACGTTTATTTACTTTTTACTATATTACACTTATTATTCTTTAAACATAATTAAAAAGTCATCTATAAATATATAGATATGTCAAGGTGATCAATCACTGCTTCTTCGTGGGGGACGTCTCTTGTAACAATATGTTGTAGACAATTTTGTAAAAATTGAGGCACACAGGCTTCGTTGGATACAACGCAATCCAGAGACCATTAGAGCTGAATTAGACTAAGGGCTACAAGATTCATTGAATGCTGGAGAAAATAATGCTGGTCTATACCATTTTTTTTTCGTATTAATTAATTTAGTGTACTTAATACAATAAATAACACTCACCTCACTCAACAGGTAATGTGGGACAATGAACAATATTACCTTTATCTTATACTGGAAGTCCATGTGATATGCACCAATGCTACCAAGATGCTATGGCATTGGTTCAAAAATATGGAAAACTAGATATATTTCTCACAATGACGTGTAACCCATTATGGGTGGAGATAACAGATGAGCTACTTCCTGGCTAAATGCCATAAGACCGACCTGACTTGCTTACAAGGGTTTTTCGTTCGAAATATGAGGAATTAAAGAGGAATATTTATAATAGGTAAAGTCGTCGCCCATATACATGTCATTGAATTCTAGAAAAGGGGGTTGCCATATATTCACATGGTAGTAATTTTTTACGAATGTCACAAATTAAACACCCTAAATGACTGATCACATTGTCAGGGCTAAAATTCCATATATATAGGCAAAACGAGCCAGAACTATACAATGCAGTGCTCAAGCATATGATACATGGACCGTGTGGAACACTTAACTCAAGATCTCCCTGTATGGAACATGGAAGTTGCAAAAGAAATTATCATAGGCAGTTATCTCAAGTCACTATGCAAGCCAATGACTATTGCCCAGTGTACAGAAGACGCGATGATGGTCAGTCTGTAGCATTAGATAGAATTGTGAATTGATGATTGATAACAGATGGGTGATTCTATATAATCCGTGGTTACTATTGAAGTATGATTGCCATATAAATGTCGAGATTTGTGGCAGTATAAAATGTGTGAAGTATTTATACAAAGGACCCGATTGAGTTTTTCTTGAGTTGCGTCTAGGGCCATGCTTTGATGAAATAGCAAGATATTTAGATACGAGATGAATTTGCGTTCTTGAGGCTTTATGGAAGATTTTTAAATTCCCACTTAATCGAATATATCCATCGGTTGAGTGTTTACAAATTTATCTCCCAAATCAACAGCAAGTTAGATACTACAGTCACCAATTAATAAACCAAGTCCTATCTGATCCTGCAAACTTGAAGACAATGCTCACAGAGTTTTTTAGAATGAATGTTGTAGATAATTTTGCTACACTTTGGTTGTATAGAGAATTCCCAAAGCATTATAGATGGATTAATGAATGGAAGACTTGGCAAAGGTGTGTTTCTTAAATGAAAGTCATTGGTAGAATTTATACTGTATGCCCTTCTGAAGGTAAACGATTTTGCTTACGTATATTGTTAAATCATGTGAGAGGACTAAAGTCATTTTGATGACATTTTAACAGTTAATGGAGTTTTATTTCCAACTTTCAAGCAAGTTGCTGAGAAGATGGGCCTTCTTGAGGATGATGATAGCATTCGACAATTCTTATTGGAAGCATCGACCACGCACATGCCATCATCTTTGAGAAGATTATTTGCAACACTTTTACTGTATTGTGCACCGGTTGGAGTTTGGAGATTGTGGGATGAATTTCACTTATTTATGGCAGAGAATTACTTATCATCAAGTAGTACCAATACTGTGGTTGAAGTAAATCAATTGTTACGAGATTTAAATAAATTTTTAGTACAACATGGTAAAAGTATTGTTGACTATGATCTTTCAAGAATTGACATGCAAGTTAATGATGATACTGGAATCCCAAAGATAATACATAATGAACTTTTTGTGCACATTCCGCAAGAAAACTTGGTTTTGATTGAAACTCTTAATGTCGATTAGTGTAAAGCATTTGACACTATAATGGGAGCCATTAATAGCAGTGAACCAGCAGCTTTTTCATTGATGGTCCTGGTGGCATTGGAAAGACATTTCTATACCGTGCACTCTTTGCTTTGTTGAGGACTGATGGTTGTATAGCAATAGTAATTGCCACCTCAAGGATCACAGCAACTATCTTGCTAGGTGGAAGAATAGCATATTCTCGCTTTAAGATTCTAATTGATTTAGAATCAACTAACACTTGCTCTATTAGTAAGCAATCAGATTTGGTCGAGCTTTCAAGGCATGCAAGTGTACTAATTTGGGATGAAGCTACAATGACAAATATAAATGCTTTTAAGGCATTGGAATGTACTCTTAAAGATATAGTGGGTTTAGAAAGGCCATTTAGTGGGAAGATAACAACTCTTGGAGGAGATTTTCGTTAGGTTCTCCTAGTTGTGCCACATGGTACCAAATCTCAAATGATTAATGTGTGCATAGTCATATCATTGCTATGGAGGTCAACTCAGGTTATTCACTTAACACATAATATGAAGGCACAGCAAGATCCAAAATTTTCAGAGTTCCTTCTACATGTTGGTGATGAAGAGGAGCCATTTGTACGAAATGCTATGATTAGAATCCCAGATTTAATGGTTATTCCATGGGAGGGGGACAACTTCGTTGATGGATTAATCTTCCATTCAATCTGATATGTAGACAGTTTCCCATTCGATTGGGTTTTCTTTAACGATAAACAAGTCTCAAGGACAAACAATTCCATATGTAGGAATATTCCTTCTAGACAATGTCTTCAGTCAAGGGCAACTTTATGTAGCTCTATCCAGAGGTGTTTCAAAAGAAACAACGAAAATATTAATAAAAAATAGTGCAATTGAAGGACAACCAGGAGCTCATACCAAAAATGTGGTATATAAAGATGTACTATTATCATGTCATAGGTGTCAAAATTATCAATGATGTATGGTTTTTTCCTTCTTAAATAATTGACATAATTGTCTTCGTTGATATAGATGTTATTTTTATAGCCGAAATTGACATAATTACATTTTTATTTTGATACATATATCATATATTATAGATTTATAATATATAAAAAAAATTCAATATCTCACTGATTGACAATATATATATATATATCTATATCTGACTAACTAACAATATCGACATCTCAGATGGTTGACTACTGTCACACCCCATTTTTGCACCACCTTACTAGGGCTCATCATTTCATGCATGTTTTTGTTTTGTTTTTGAGTCTAGTCACTTGCATTAGTTTTCTAGAGTCACAAGGACAATGGATATGAATTTTGGTTCAAATTGGAGTTGATCTTGAGGGATAATAAGAGCTTTTGTGACTTGAGGGGCATAATTGTCTTTTAAGTCCCAAACTTTTCATTTGACCTTGGAATGATCTCTAAATTGTCAATTGGAATTCATATGGATGCATATGAGGTATTAAGTCCCGTGGCCCTGATGATGAGTTTAGTGTGGTTATTTACGGATTATCCTTGAAGAATTAGTGCGTATCACAGCATGAGATTTTTGGTTAAAATGAAAAGAAAATTATTTTATTAAATTAGCCATTTTTATCATGACACTAACACGTGTACGTATGTGATGAGTGTGTGTACGCACATACGATACATGTGCATGCGTGTTAGCGGTCAGTCTCCCAATTTTTATAAAAGACAATTTCCTTTTCCTATTCAGATTAGAAGTCTTTTATCATTATAAAATACCTTTTGATTATTCTCCAAGGAAACCTAGTCCAGGAAGGAAAGGGAAACTCCAGATTTCAGCTATAAATACTCTCTTAATGTCTTTAAACAAGGGGGAGGATAAGAGGGTTTGGAGGGAGTGAAATTCGTCATAATTCAGCAGCAGATTTTCTGAAAACCAGCAGTCGTATTTTAATCATAACTTTTTCATCTGAAGTCAGAATTTGATGAAATTGGTCTTGGTAGAAAGATAATTCAATTCTCTACAACTTTGTATTTCACAAGCTTTGTCCAAATTCAACGTTTTCATACCCAAAAACGCGATTGAAGTTGCTGCTGCTGTAAAGTGACGAAAATCACTTTTCTTTTCTCTTGTTCTCTTTTTGTTTTCTATTTCTTTTCAAAGTTGAGTGAGTTTTGATCTCTTTGCTGTGATACCACTTTGACAAAGAGGAGGATTCGTGTTGGTTTGATTCACTCTAAAGACCTGAGGAGCCACGAACAATTACAAACACAAAGGAAGGCCCTTCCTAAGGTATTCTCCTTCTCTATTCAAGCTTAAACTAGGTTTTCATATGGGTTAGGCTTATTGCATGTTAAAGGTAACTTTTTTATCATGTATTAACACTCTAGCTAGTTAATATACATGGAATATCTATTGTTTATCTACTGTTTAGCATGCTTTAGGGCTGTCCTTTAGGTTTTTAATGCATAGTTATGATTCTTGTGCTCCTGTTTGTCCTTGTGCTAGGATTAGTGTCATTGCATGTTAGAGTTAGGATTTTCATCATGTTATATTGCTTTAGTTAGTTAATATGCATGATTTAATTTCTGTTTAGTTTGGTTTTAGCATGATTAAAGTATGTTTTGTGAGTTTTTAAGCATATTTGTGAGTTTAGGGTTTTAGAGTCATTGTTTTGTGTTTGTTTTCATATAGTGTGATAAAGTAGACTTTTTTATTTGGTTTTTCTTCGTGTTTGCTGTATATGTCTTGCATATAGAGTAAACATGATAGTTTTGCATGCATGTTAGTATGTTTTAGGGTTTTTATGCATGATATGGTTCTAGGAATATGTTAGGACTTATTATTGTTCGCTGTTTTTGCTATTGGCATGCTTAGTGGATGATTTTAGGTCATAATACTATTCTGTCCAGATTTGCATGTTAGTGTTTTTGCATGGTTTTGAGCACTTGTAAGGGTGCAAATAGGTGTGGTATTTGTCCTATGGCAAATAGGGCTGCTTATGTCTGAAATGGCTAAATGCTTGGAGCTAATTGCGCTCAGGTAAGTGGGTGTGAAGGTGCCCCAATTCACCTTTCTTCTTAACTCGTTCTCTTCTCCCTATCTAGGGTTAATTTTTAATATGATCCTATGGTTTAATTAGAGGTTTCCTTCATAAACAAAATTCTGGTTTTTATTAAGGTTTCCATTTTGTGGATTTCTTTCCTAAAATCAAACTTTCTATCAATTCTCTTTTGATCAAATAAGGAAACCTAGGGTTTTTACCATAGGTTTGTATTAGGATTTAACCTTAGTTCTAATCGAACTACGTGGACTTTGATCCATGTATTTCGTTGCATGGTACGTAGGCGCTCTTCGTGAGGCTCAAGTCCGTTCTAGGATCCAAGCATCCTAGGTTTATTTTTGTTTTCTTTTCTTCTTTTTCTTTTTCTGTTTTTATGTGCTTATTATGTAGGGATGGATGAATGAAATATATGATATGCATGCAATTCTTGTGATGATATACTTGCTAATTTTTGTATGGAAAGATCTTGATTTAGCCTAAATGAACTGAGAGACCGAAAGGGTGACATGGGTGCCTATAGGCTTTGCCTAGAACCTTCCCATGTCATAACTTAGCCTCCGAATCCCCGATTTCTTTGGTTTTCAAAAGATTGGTTTTTGCCTTTCCTTTTTTATGGAGTCATTCAAATTGTTTTCCTAAAACAAACTATTTTTAGGGTTTTCCTAGTTTCCTTTAAAAAATAAGGTGGCGACTCCTTTCCTTTTTCTTTTTCAAACCCATTTTCTTTCAATCCCTTGTGGGCCCAATTTCTGGGGTTCACAGACTACCAACTACATAGAACATGCAAATCTTCCCAATCAACAGAAAATAAGGTGTCGCATTGTTTCCAAATTCTATTCTTTCTAATATTTTTTGATAAATAAACTTATTAACATGCATTTCAGGGGAAATAATTTCAAGTCTACAGCTCAATATGGGGTATGTCAAAGAACATGAGTATGTTTACAAAATTTTAACTTCTATAATTGAATACAAAATGACCTGTAACCTTCTCTAATATTTTATACTTGCAACTACAATGTTCTTATATACGGTTGCATTTGTAGTTCTTCAAACGTTACAAAGAGGAATGCATATTAATGGATCGGTAAATGTGCAATAAAGATAACAGGTATTTAACAATAAGAATTTTATATTATACATATTTGACATTCGTACTTTAATTGATTGCTAATTTTTTTTTTTATTTTTTTAATGTACATCTATGCGAGATGTTGACAAAAAATTATTGGAACAACCTTAGATTGAGTTGCATATTACTGACTGAATTTCCAATATCTATATTGACTCCCATTGTTACAAATTAATTCACAAATTAATTCATAACGTTAATGTACATATCTACATAATCTTGAATAACTTATTTTTTACTCCTTTTTAATGGATAAATTGCTTAGAATATGTGGTTATGTGGTTATATATGAAGATTTTATTTCATCACAAAGAAAGAATTGCACACACATTGTGTGCCTAGCTACTAGTATTCATGATTACATTACAAATTCTAAATAAATAGAATATGATAAATATCATACAATTTTCTAAAGAGGATCATCCATGATTGCTATTTACATATGTTATGAAAATCATAAGATAAAACAATCATTCAATTTAATAATATCATACTCCAAATAAACAAATATTTATATTTCCATGTTCACAATTACTCTTTATAAAATGTTCAATAATCCAACTATCAAGTTATCTTTGAATTATTATCCTATAAATCACAATCTTAGACATTTTAAATCATTACCACAAAATATTTTCTTTACATAAAATATAATTTATCACAATAATCATTACCCGATAATGAACCCCCACATTCAAAAGACTTTATAATATATTACATACAACAGACTTTGTTTAACAAAATTCTACATGAGAGTAATATAATTTTAAATCAAATTCTATGAAATATAATTCATTCATATATATGAACCCATGTAACATAAGGTAACAAAGAGAATATAAATATAATTAAATTTATAGACCAACAATTTTTTAATAAAGAAAATATTTATTAGTTAAGTTGGTAAATCTCACATCAATCATAGCCAGATTTAAGACAATTGATATAATATATTACATACAACAAACTTTGTTTAACAAAATTCTACATGAGAATAATATAATTTTAAATCAAACTCAATGAATTACATGAGAATAATATAATTTTAAATCAAACTCAATGAACTACATGAGAATAATATAATTTTAAATCAAACTATATGAAATTCATTCATTTTTACAAACCCATGTAACATAAGGTAACAAAGAGCATACAAATAGATATTTATAGACCAACAATTTTGTAATAAAGAATATTTTAGTTAAGTTGGTAAATCTCACATCGATCATAGTCAGATTTAAGAGAATTGATAATCTCATATTTCTCACCAAATTTTAATTTTGAGTTCATAGAAAATAAACTATACTAATGTAACGACCCGAAATGGGGACCGTTAGTTAAGTAGTAAGAAAATCAATTTTAAGCCAGTTTTAGTGGATGTTTAATAAAAATATCTTATTTTAGGAAACTTTTTTAAAAAATCTGGCATGGTCCTATCTGTAAATAGGACGTACCAAGTTATCAACTATTCAAAACCTGTGGAAAACACATTTATAAATATTTCCAGTTTATCCACACAATATCCCAAAAATAAATAAAACTACAAGCTGTATCATAGTCACATAGGTCTCATCAACATCCTTAGAATGCATGTATGCATGCTGATGTGCTTTCCAACCCCAGGTCAAGATAAACTTTAAAAGTATGACCTGCAAGAAGAACTGTGGGCGTATGAGCTACACGCTAATTAAGAAAACATTTCTCAAAATAACTCAAGTTTTTAAAAACCATAGTTTATATACTTTTCAAGAACCTTGCAAAACCATTGATTAGTTTGCAATATAATTTTCAATAAATAAAACTGATACAGATATAATAAAATAAATTGCAAAAGTTAAATCATTTAATACCAGAGCCGCTTTTTCCTTTTTAAAAAGGTAAGAAATAACTCAATTTATTTATAATTCATCATCATTCTTTCTAAATTCCATATCACGGCCATATAAGCCAATAATCATCATCCGCCATATCTGGCAATCCATAACATTAGTATTTCAAGTTGATAAATCCTCCCCAGGTCATGCGGGGCCTTCGCACACGAAAATAAAAGGAAACACTATGGATCCCTACTTGGGTTCAGAAAGTAACCTCATTCTGAATAAACAGTGTAGATCCCTACTTGGGTTCAGAAAGTAACCTTAATTCGGGCACGTAGCCCAGGACTAAAGGATAGGAAGACACGACACGATGTCCCGTTCCTTTGGGACCATAGTAATCCTATCTCCAGTAGCCCTCATCACCATATCATCACCACTTTTCTTTTCATTTCTTAATTTCATAATTCCCACATAAATTGGAAAATTATATGTAAATTTTCCAAAAACCACATAATAGGTTTGTGCTTTGAAAATTATATAAAATAACTCATAAATCATGGTAATCATTTCCCAACCATTTTTTCAAAATAATGGTTTCAAAAACATTTATATAAAAGTGTCCCCCAATATTTCAACTACACAAAAATAGTCTAATAGGTTTTATAACCAACCCATTTAAACCCTTAAACATATAAGAGTTTCATAAATAACAAGAATATAACAAAAAGGGGTATGTAAATTAACCCTAGGTTTCCCACAATTTGTAAAACCTAGCAAAAATATATCCCATATATGATATTTATGCAAAAACTACCAAATATATGTAAAACTACATGATTTATACCCGAACCCCCATGCATTAATGGATTAAAATGAGAAAATGTTCCCTACCTCAAAAATGAGTGATGCAAATGCCAAACCTCCCCCGTCATTCTCCCTCTCTCATTCTCTCTCTCTTTTTTGGCTGGAAAAATGGAGAAGGGTCTAGAATTTTCGTGGGTTAAGGGTTTATATAGAAAAGGAGGCCAAAAGGGTCATTTTAACCCTTTATTAAAACTGTCCCCCAACATTTTTAGACGGCTAAAAAATATTTTCAACCAGTTGAAAATGCCTAACACAAAACAATCCTCTCTGGAATTTTCAATTGGTTGACATGAACTTTTAGTCGGTTGAAATGCAACTTTTAGTCAGCTGAACTGCAATTTTCAGCAAGCTGAAACTCATGCTGTCTCACAAATTCTGAGGTTGTCATAGTTACAGCCCATCAACCTTATTTTCATTCAAAACATTTAAGTAAATGGATAATATAAGAATTTCATTTACTTTAAGTTATTTAATGACAATAAACAACTAACCCCCCATTTGAATCTAAATAAAATATCAGAAAAAATCAATTTCCCAATATATCAAAATCTCATTTCCAAGTTTTAGTACAAAATCCATCTCCCAACAGATTTTCCTAAAACAAATATTTGAGGAACCCAATCCAAGCATGCTAATAAAATTCCATAAAATTATAGAAGTCTTATAATATTATAAACTTCTATTACCGCAAAAAATTATCTTTGAAAACAAAGATTTATGAAAATTCATTTATTTTTCTCAACACTTAGCCAAATTTTAGCAGTTTAAACCCTAAAGCTACAAATAAGGCCAAATACCCACTTAAGATACTTGATGCATAAAAACAAGCATTAAATCACAAATAACATCATATTGTCATACACATGGATTACCCATACATAAGGTTATCCAACAAATCAAGGGATTAACTACACTAATCATACATTAAGCCGTAATAATCCGTATTAAGAAAACTGGTCCTCACAACTAATTAGATAATTATTTTACAATTCCAAACCTACATGAACGCAAAACAAAATAAAATAAGTTTTAGTACTTTACAAGCTCTCATAATGTTTAGTTGGATACTAATCTATACCATATATAAATTCACATAATAAAATATACATGTAAACCAAAAATCATGAGTAGACTAAATATCACATACTATACACATAGCAAATGGAACTTCCAGTAACAGGCAATCAAGCTAATCACACAAGATATTCCAATATCTTCCCTATAAAACTGCAAATTTTGTGAAAGAACATATTTTAGGGAAATGTTCCTGGTTAGAGGATCCAAATCCCAACAATTAGGTGGATGCGTAATAGCCCAACCTCTAGGCAAATACTCGGATAAAAGCATGCCATTGTAAATCAAGCTTTACAGAGAATGGACATGATTCCAATACTTAATTTTCATATATAAACAATATGATGTGAGTATACTTTTTAATAGGCATCCCATATTGGTGTGTAATAGTTGTTGAACTATCTCAAACAAATAAAATTTTATTGCTATCTTTCCATTGTCTTAACTCACTACCACAAGGAGTTATGAATCTAAAACATTTTGGTACTAATATTAACAAAAGGAATCAAATCCAATAATTTTTTATTTTTATTTATTTTTGACAAATAAATAGGCTAAGACAAGTTATTTGACAAAAATGAAGTTTTTTATTTTTCAAAACAATAAATCTTTTTTTCTTAATATCCAAAGAATAATATTAATTCCTCTTTATATATAAGCCATTCACTACCACGTACGTACTGGACGTTAAGCAAAAAATAAAGATCCCAAGAACCGTTGCTTTCAATGCTTAAATAGATCCACCTCTTTAACAATATTTGGATTGGAGTTCAAGCCCCCACGTACTTGTAATCTACCTCAAATAATTATAGACCCATTGAATAGCTTCTATAAACAATTGCAATACACTCAACTCTAACCATTCTAAAGCCATCCTAATTTTAATTTAATTTTTTTTTCCTGACAAAGCAATTGACTTCCAAGCTTGATTTACTAATTTAGAAGGTTCTCTTTTACACATGCATTTGCATTTCTACAACACAAATAAACTTACAGTATTAATTAAAGAAACATTTATCGACAGAAAATAAAATTCTGCTAGCTAGGTGTTGAAGACAACTATTATACAGAATAGATGTAGTCTTTATAACAATTCTACTTAAATGATATTAAAACGGTAAGTTTAATACCGTAACAGTCAAGTAATAAAATAAATGGCAAACTACCTATTAGTGTCACTAAATTTACCCCAAATTTCAAAGTGGTGTATAAACTTTTAATTTGTCCAATTTAGTGCACTAACTATACATTAGTGTTTCAATGTGGGTAAACATGGGACGGCTGTTTAGTTTACTAATGGAGACCTTACATGCGCTCACATGGCGATCCATGTGGCGTTGACGTGGCATCCCTGGTAGAGTCTCCCTAAGAGAAATTATATATTAGTGTCACTAACTTTACCCCAAATTTCAATATGGTGCATAAACTTTTAATTTTTCCAATTTAATGCACTAATTATACATTAATGTTTCAATGCGGGTAAACAGTAAACATGGGACGGCTATTTAATTCACTAACTGGAGACCTCACGTGTGCTCACGAGGTGGCCCATCTACTGTTAATGTGGCATCCCTGGTGGAGCCTCCATTAAAGCTGTTTCAACAGACCCATCCATAGTCAGAAACGATAGAGGATAAGAAACCCCACCATCCTTCCCATTTCCATTTTCCATTTTCCATTCCCCTTTTCCCTTTCCCAACATATGTAATTACAATCCCTTCTATTTGAAGAGAACAAAGGCTACTATTGAAAGCAGGAAGATATCCACCATGTCTTCCACCACTGCTACCACCACCACTATTGTTACCATAGAAAGACAGACATACTGGTGCCACTTGTGTGACATGAGAGTCTCCCTTTTCCCCCATTCCCTTCCACCCTTATTACCACATTAACGAATTCCTCAAAGAAATGGAGTCTTCCCTCTCCTCCTCTCCTTAACCCTAATTCCACCTTCCATCCTTTCCCTATTCTCTCCCCTCCCCAAACCCTTGTGTCCCCCACCCCTATCAGCATTCCCGAAGATAATCATTACTATTCTTTGGGGATCAGTTCATAGTCAATGTGGAAGCAAAGCAGTTCCTTGCGTCCCCCATCCCCACCACCATTCTTGTTCTTGGGTCAGAAGCCCTAGATCATAAGGGGTCATTAATGTAAGTAATCTCTTAGATGCTACGCACGTGAGATGCAAATGGTGGGAAAAAATGGAGAGACTCCACTAGGGATGCCACATCAGCGCAAGATGGGCCACCACGTGAGGGCACATGAGGTCCCCATTAGTGAAGTAAACGGTTGTCCCACCTTGTGCAGAGGCAATGAAATTATGTGTTACAAAGAAGCCCAATTATGATCATGAGTCTAACTCTTGTGTGGGTGGAGAATGCCTGCACTACACTCAAGCTGTTTGGGGCGACTCAATTCATGTTGGGTGTGCTAAGGTGGAGTGCAACAATGGGTACGGGTGGTCGTTCATCATTTGCAACTATGATCCCCTTGGAAATATTGAGGGCCAACGCCCTTACTAAAATAGTTTGCTACTTCGAAATTGAGGATCAATTATCCGAAAGTTTTTAGTAGTAACTACGTCTTGTTCCATAAAATAAATATGAAGTGATCATATCTATCATGTGTGGTAGAAATTCATCTTATCTTCACGATGTGACCTTATACTCTGAGTTATGGAAGTTATTTTATTTTTATTTTTTTTTTATGCCAAACGTGATATGTCAAGCCTACTTCTGTCAAAGTTTGGGTTTATCTCACGTGATGCACATAGTATATGCAAGCCTATGCATTCAATAAGTGAAGGACGAAGATTCAAACTCTTTAGGTGTGATCTTTCATCATTCTTGCTACTCTGGCAGGTTCATAAAAAAATTTAAAACCATATATTTTGGTAAATGGGGCTTAGATATACTCCTTTCGTCCCACAAAGATAGGTCATGTTTGACAAAACAAGTAGTTTAAAAAAAAAAAAAACTTCATTCTATTGGTTTGTGATTTATTAAACTCTATTTTCCCAAAAGTATCCTCTGCTAGTTTTTATTGGGTTTTGTGTTAAAAGTAATTATTGAAATAATAAGAGATAGTATAGGAGGTTCAAAGAAATTATTATTTGACTTTTCAAAATGGACAAACATTTTGGGATAAAAAAAGTTGCAAAAAATGGCATATCTTTGTGGGACAGAAGGAGTATTCGCTTATAAAATATTTCCTGAAGTATTCATTTTTTTCTTATTTCACATTATTCCACTGAAACAAAATGGTAATAAAGACTTGTTTTAGTCATCTATTTTCCAATGCAACTTTAGACTTTTAATGAAGGCAACATCCTTCACGTAGTGTAAATTAGAATACAATACAAATTTTCACAACAGAAAAGAGAGAGAAAGGGAAATAGATAGAAAGGGGCATTAATTAGTCACACGGCACTGGATGTGGATTAGTCTCCGAGGACTATAGGTTTAGGGATTTTAACAAAAATAACATGGAGGTAATTTGATCAAAAGTGACACCATTGTTAGTTTGTTAGTTTTTTTGTTTTGTTTTTTACTATGTAGTATACTTTTTTGGTGCTTTTGAAAAGAGGTTAGCTACTTAACCCACGGACAAACAAGGCGGTAGACATACCGACTAACTGACCCAGACACAAGAGGTGTGGCTTGTGAGGTAGGCCACACCTCTTGTGTCTACATCGAAAATTTATTCTATGTGCTTGGTGTAATGTGTATTCCTCTCATATTCCATCTCTTGGGTGAATGTAAGAGGGGATCACATTATTCTTGATGCCCAAAATAATTTCTAATCTAGGAAGCCATAGTGGGCCATGTAGCAAAGCTCTATTTCTCTTGAGGTGTGTCTTACCTCTTGTGTCCAAGCGTTTAGCTAGGTGGCCATGCCATGCTCACAAGTGAGCTAAGTAGACTTTTCGATTTGAAAATTCTATTTATTTGTTTAATATTATGTTGAAAACAGGGCAAAAATATAATTTTTTTTTTTCAGATTAACCGTGAATTTGTTTATTTAAAAATTAGAGAACAATTAATGAGTAAACCTCTCCAATAACCTTTCGGTCTAATGGCATGTTCCATCCCAATTAGAATATTGGGTTTGCGAAGTTTTAATTTTGACTTCACATCGATGTGTATGTTCTCCTATTGCTTATTAGAAAGGAAAAAAGAAAAAAAGAAAAAAAAGGAAAGGAAAGAAGAAGAATAAACCTAATTTGATCCATCTTTTTACAATTCTTGTGCCCTTATATATAAGGCAGATGAGTGTGACTCTGGCCCGTGGAGACAAAGTCACATTCAAATTAAGCCCCTTTGGCCCTACCAACTGTTGCAAGCTGGGCTACGCAGGCCATGCGTGGACCATAGCCTACGTATGTCTAACAAAGTGGAATGACGTTAGAGATTTTTTTTTTTTTTTTTTTCCTTCCTCCTTTCTCCTCATAGCAACGGCTAAAAACGAGTTAGTTTTCATTGTAACCGTGACTGTTATGAGCTAATTAAAGTGAAGTAAAGTGAAATTTTAGGATCAGAAATTATTTTGATAATCTCATTTTGTTATATTCTTATTGGTTCGTGATAGCACGTCAACCATTTCACAATTACATATAAGTTTTTCTTGTTCAGAACATAGGCATGGACATTAGTGCAGGGTTTAAATCAACAGTCTAGTTCAAAAAAAAAAATATTAACCAATTCAAGATGAAATTCGAAACCCCTCCCCCCACCACCACTTCCTAAAAAAGGTATATATATATATATATATATATATATATAAACTTTTTAAGTTAACTAGATGCATGCAGCTATTTAGGGCCTATTTGTGTGTCTGAATTATAGGAATTTAACAATTTTAGTATATTTTACATAGTGTTGAAGGTATAAATCCATCACTTTGAACAAAAAGATTCAAGAGAATTAATGATAGTCATCATCACAAATAAGAGTGGAAATTCAAAATAATAGCATTTCATGAATTTCTAGAAATTCTTTCTATATAGAAGATAAATTTCCAACAAAATCCACTATAACTAAAAAGCCATAGTTCCTTTAGATTGTTGGGGATATTCGTAGATTTTGTATAATATGATTGACACAGAATCTTTATTAAAATTAAACATGAATATAATTTACAACAAAAATTAAAATCATAAAATACAATGAAATTGTATACGGATAAATCTCATAATAATCACAATTTAAATTAGCAAAATCAACACAAGAAATATTGAATTAAAATAGAATAAAAAGAGTAAGAAGAGCTGGCTTGTGGAAAGGCATGTGAGATCATGTTGTCCTAAAGGAAGTATCACCTCCTTACGTATAGGACGATAGGACCTCCAAGATATAAGCCCAACGCTAGTAGCTCTTTCTTTTATGGGTACGTCTACGTGAAGAGTACGATAAACCCGTCCACGATCAGTTGCCCGTAAAAACAATTTATAAAACATCTAAATAAAGCTCTCATAAAATATGGAGAAGATAATGTGAATTCATCTCTCATAGAGAAACCTACAATTTATAATAGAATATGGTTGGAATGAGTTTGGGCTAACAAAGACCCAAAATAAATGTCATAACAATTCTTATAACAGCTTAATAAACAACACGAAATAAAAGTCCAACGGCTAGTAACGGTCATCATAAATCATAGAAATTAAAACCTAACGGTCTATGAAATAAAACTTATAAAATCAACCCATAAAGCCACATGTGTGCCACATCATATCTCTCATGAGCCATGTCACAACACGGCCGGTCGGTCTAGGTCGAGATGGGCTACGTACATGTGTACACGTGTGTGGTCTGAAGTTTTGAAGCTTTAAAGAAAATCACATATTTTCTAACAAATCAATGGTTTGAGGACACATTGAAACAATTAAATAGTTAGGATAATAAATTGGTTTTAGTCATAGACTTCAAGGAGGCAAAGTGTAGTTTAACACAAATTAATTTTAGAAATCTCCAAATTAATTGATTTGTATATTTATGTCTGCTACAATGTGAGAAAGATTGAGTTATCAGCTATGAATCTAGCTCATGTACTTTGAGTACGTTGGGTCCTAAATTCAAGAGTTCATTTTCAAGGAAGTTCCACAGCTGGTGAAAATATATGTTATAGCCTCCGATTCAAGTAATCTGATCTCTTTTGGATTATTTCCATTCTCGATGCCGTGTCCCTCTCTTCAAAAGCTTCATTTGCTGAAAAGTATTATGCTAATTAAAGAAAAATCAAGAAGATGAGATATGGATGCCCCCAAAATCAGTTGAGAGAGGTTAATTAAGATAAGTGGGTTTACTACTAGATGATTTTATTGGCACTGCTTGTGTTCATTTAAATAATTAGCTAAGTTTTGAAGTATTGGTGACTTATGATCAGGGATTGTTTTATGCAGACTTCTCTTTGTTTCCTTGATACTTAATTATAGACTTGACTTTGTTCGACCAAATATTTGATCTCTGACCTTCGAGGCACTGGATATGCATGTGATTGTGTGGGGGCATGCCAGAAAAGTTTAAACTTCCACTTTTCAAAGCATAGAACAGCTTGAAGAAAACCAATTAAGATCAGGCGATTGCAAAAAGGTTCAATTTGTTAGTATTTTTTATGTGGGCTTTACATTGATTGGGTTTTCAGATTGCTAAAAACGGGTTGATATGTAGCCTGACATGATATACGGTATAGCCCAATAAATTGTGTGATCAATTAAGTATTTGGGCTCTAGTGCATCTTGGTCCATGATGAGGGATTATAAAGTGTGGGCCTATTCCTTGTACATCAAGGAGTCCATAATGGGAAAGACTCCATAAAGTTTCTTTATAAATAGGCCAGGTCCCCTCTACACTCCATAAGTTAAAAACCCTAGTAGCCTATCCCATTGGTGGCTGCATAAAGTAAGAGGAGCAAGTAGAGGAAGACTAGCGTTCTGACAGTTTCTTTTGCAGAGAATTACTAGCGTGTTATTATGGCTTCCGCAGGTACGCGCTTATTATTTAATTGTTATTATTATTTTGTGTTCTAGTTTTCTAGTATGGATTTAATATTATTCTATCAAGTGGTATCAGAGCCATCATGCTAGGGCTAGAACCAATAATTGAATATTCATGTTTTTTGTATGATGTTCTTATTTGGAATACAACATGTTCTTATTTTTTTTTTTAAAAAAGAATATAGTAATTACTGCACAAGAGATCTTTTTTTTTTTTTTTTTCCCAGAACCTTTGCCCCGCCGCCGATCAATTTGTTGATGGATGAAAACCCCTATTAGATTCAATTGTTTTATGTGGAATCATGTGGGTTGTTTTTTGGGCTAAACACGTGGTCCTACGCACCATAAAAAAAAAAAAAAAAAAAAAAAAAAAAAAAAAAAAAAAAAAAAAAAAGAAAAACAACCTGATGCACTAAGTCCACATCTCACCCAGACACGTGTGGGATATGGACTCAAATTTGCTTTTTTTTTTGACAAGCCTTTTTTCTTACAGTGGGTTCTACGTACCATATATATATATATATATATATATAAAAGGGGGTTGAGGTTAGTTTTAAGTCAGAAAGCTTTTCTGACTTTTTCATTTGGTTTTGTTTTAAACAATTAAAATAGTTGGACCATTTTTTTTTTTTAAAGAACTATTATTTAATTGTTGTTACATTTTTATTTATTTATTTATTTATGTACTCATTATTATTTTGTGGAAGTATATACTTTCCTAGATAGCATAAATAAATAAATAAAAATATGGAATTATTCTCAAATCACATATAAAGAAATTTTAGCATGCAAAAATAAAGAAACTTGTGATTGAGATTTTGAATGGACATAAAGACTATCCCAGTTTGGGGAATGTCGTTCGCCAAAGTGGGTGGTAGCTGCCAAAGTGGCCCATTCGTGGAGGTTGACAAAATTTTCTCATTCAATGTATTACGGGATAGGATTGCATTTTTGGGTTGTTACATACAATCACCTGCCCAAAGGGGGTTATTGTGTGTGTCAATTCAAGGATGGCATAGGGTGACTAATAGGAATGCATAGATTTAGATGGTACTTTCTGCCTAAAGGTGATGGACTTTTCGAAAATCTGTGTAGTTTTTGTTAATCAGCCTTATGATAAAGGATTTGGAGAGCACCTATTAGCATGTTGTATTCTCTGCCCAAAGGGGAGTTTATGATGATGCACCCAGGGTTCTCACCGTATAAGACTCATAAAGGTTTATTCGAGCTTATTTACGGGCATATCTAATCAATTGTCCATGTTGATTAGATAAAGAAGTTAATCATCTATTATTTTAATTGCATGCATTTTGTTTGGATGATTTATAATTTTTTGTTTATAAATTGTTTCTACAGTTTTCAATTCCTCTGCTCTTACTAGCCAAATGTCTGCAATTGAAACTTTGACTGGAAATAACTATGGGAGATGGAAACGGGATGTTGAGATTGCACTTGGTTTAATGGACCTAGACATAGCTCTTGACCCAGAGCCTACCAAACCCACTGATAGTAGCACTGCAGAACAAAAGGCATATATGAAAAATGGGTGAGGGCTAACAAGTTGACTCTGAAAATTATTAAGAGGTCCATATCTGATTCTATTTTGGGTGCTGTTCCTCATAGTGATAGTGCTTTACAATTCTTTGCTGCGATTGGGAAACGATTCCTAGAATCTGACAAAGCTGAAACTGGAGACCTAATGGATAAACTCATGAACATGAAATATGATAATCAATGTGGGGTTAGGGAACATATTATGAAAATGATCAATATTGCATCAAAGCTAGAAGCCCTAAAAGTGCCTATAGCCGAACATTTTCTTGTTTATCATGCCCTTAATACACTTCCCCCTCAATTTAGCCAACTTAAGGTTGCCTATAATGCCCAGCGAGATAAATGGGATTTGAATGAGCTTATTTCTGTGTGTGCCCAAGAAGAAGAGAGAATCCGTCGTGACAATGTTCAGAGTGCGAATGCTGTCTATCAGCCACAACCAAATAAGGGACCTTTCCACAATAATCAGAGGCCTAAATCTAACAACCGTAATGCTCATCGCTCCAATCAGCACCACAAGAACACTGGTCAATCCCACCATCCTCCAGGTCCTAAACCTAACATCAGTAAGGATTAGTGTCGCTTCTGCAAAAGGAAGGGTCATTGGAAGAATAATTGTACAAAGTATAAAGCTTGGTTAGAAAAGAAGAACAAATCTGAAGGTAATTTCTTTACCAATGTTTGTTTTGAATCTAGTTTAGTAGATGTTCCCTTAGATTCTTGGTGGATTGATACTGGAGCGTCTATTCACATAACTAATTCTTTACAGGGGTTCATAAGCAAACGGAAACCAAATAAGGATGAAGTCAAACTGTTCGTAGGCAATGGAGTTCAAGTTGAAGTTGAGTTCATAGGAATTGTTAGGTTGTCATTAGAGTCTGGTTTTTCTCTTATTTTGGAAGATACTGTTTTTGTACCGTCCATGAGGCGGAATTTAATTTCAGTTTCTAGACTTGATAAATTTGGGTTTTCCTTTAATTTTGGTAATGGAAATTTTCAATTATTCTATGATTCTCGACTTGTTGGTTGCGGTTGCCTATGTGATGGTTTATACAGGTTGACTTTAGCCTCTCAAAATGAATCCCTACATGTTGTGAATGTTGGAAAGAAAAGACCATTAATTAAAGAAACTTCTTTTACCTTATGGCATAGGCGTTTAGGTCATATTTTTAAGCCAAGGATAGAAAGATTAATAAAAGATGGTTTTCTTCCTTCTCTAGATTTTAATGATTTTAATACTTGTGTAGACTGCATAAGAGGAAAATTGACCAAAACAAAAAGGAAAGGGTCTACACGTAGTGAAGGTATTTTAGAAGTCATTCATACTGACATTAGTGGACCTTTGTCTTCTACCTTGTGTGGGAATAAGTATTTCATAACCTTTATTGATGACTTCTTATGTTATGGATATGTTTACCTCATAAATGAAAAATCTGATGCTCTTGAAAAATTTAAAATTTTTAAATTGGAAGTTGAAAAACAATGTGAGAAGGAAATAAAAGTTGTGAGATCAGATCGAGGTGGTGAGTACTACGGTAAATATGATGAATCTAGCCAAAATATGGGACCTTTTGCTAAATATTTACAGGATTGTGGAATTGTTGCTCAATATACCATGCCTGGTACTCCTGAGTAGAATGGTGTGGCTGAGAGACGAAATCGCATTCTTAAGGACATGATGAGGAGTATGATGAGTAGAACCAATTTACCTGAATATCTTTGGGGGGAAGCAATTAAATCAGCCTTATATCTTTTGAATAGGGTTCCTAGTAAAGCTGTATCCAAAACTCCTTTTGAATTGTGGACTGGGCGTAAACCTAGCTTATCTCACCTTCATGTTTGGGGTTGTCCTGCTGAGATTAGAATTTATAATCCACTAGAAAAGAATTGGACCCTAGATCCACTCCCGGTTTTTTCATTGGGTATCCATACAGATCTAAAGGATATAGGTTTTACTGTCCTAATCGCAGCACTAGGATTGTTGAATCTATCACTGCAAAATTTTTAGAGAATGATACAAGTCATAGTGGGAGTTCCACAGTGAGAGAAGTTGTTCTTGAGCCAGAAAGAATTGTAGTACTTGTACCTATTGTACAAGAGAGGATTATTCCTCAAACTGTTGAGAGGGTAAATGTAGAACCAGTTCAGCAGATTGATCCTCCAAATCCTCCAGAGCATGTTGAGCCAATTGTTGCTGCACCCGTTAGGAAATCCCAACGAGAAAGGAGATCTGCATTGCCTGATGATTACATTGTTTACTTGTTAGAGAATGATTTTAATATAGGTCACTGTGTTGATCCTTTTTCATATAGTCAAGCCATTGCTAGTCTTGAATCAGAAAAATGGCTTGAAGCAATGAAAGATGAGATGCGGTCTATGGAGCATAACGATGTTTGGGATTTGGTGGAGATTCCTTCAAGTGTTAAACCAATTGGGTGCAAATGGGTATTCAAAACCAAGATGGATTCGAGAGGGAAAGTTGAACGACACAAGGCTAGATTAGTAGCTAAGGGCTTCACTCAATGAAAGGGCATTGACTACAATGAGACTTTTTCCCTTGTTTCATCAAAGGATTCTTTCAGGATTATTATGGCGATAGTGGCTCATTTTGATCTAGAGTTGCATCAAATGGATGTCAAGACAGCTTTCTTGAATGGGAATCTTCATGAAGATGTTTACATGCGTCAGCCTGAGGGTTTTGAAGTGAAAGGCAAGGAAAGTATGGTGTGTAAATTGAAGAAATCCATATATGGGCTCAAACAAGCGTCTCGACAGTGGTATTTAAAATTTGATGAGGTAGTGACATCACTTGGTTTTGTTGAAAACATTATGGACCAGTGCATTTATCTTAAGGTCAGTGGGAGGAAATTTATTTTTCTTGTGTTATATGTTGATGATATTTTGCTTGCTAGCAGTGACTTGGGATTGCTTCATGAGACCAAACACTTATTGTCTTCTCATTTTGAAATGAAAGATCTTGGTGAGGCTTCTTTTGTGCTTGGTATTGAGATTCATCGTGATAGGTCTCGAGGGTTTTTAGGTCTTTCTCAAAGGGCATATATTGATCGTGTCCTTGAGAAGTTTAATATGAAGACTTGTGCACCTGGTGATGTTCCCATTGTTGTAGGTGATAAGCTTAACAAGAACCAGTGTCCTCGGAATGAGGTGGAAAGAGCAGCAATGAAGAAATATCCGTATGCTAGTGCTGTTGGGAGTTTGATGTATGCTCAGGTTTGCACTAGGCCAGATATTGCATATGCTGTGAGTGTGCTTAGCAGGTTTCAGTCCAACCCGGGTAAGGAACATTGGCAAGCAGCAAAGAAAGTTATGAGGTATTTGCAGAAAACAAAGCATGTTATGCTTACATATAAGCGGTCTGATAGACTTAAGGTAGTAGGTTATTCAGATTCTGATTTTGCTGGTTGTCGAGATGATTTTAAATCTACCTCAGGTTATGTTTTTCTTTTGGCTGGAGGAGCTATTTCTTGGAAAAGTGCCAAACAAACTCTTGTGACGTCTTCTACTATGCAGGCAGAGTTTATAGCTTGTTATTGGGCTACAATACAAGCTATTTGGTTGCGAAATTTTATTTCTGGGCTCAGAGTAGTTGATTCCATTTCCAGACCCATCACCATATTTTGTGATAATAGTGCTGCAGTGTTCTTTTCAAAGAACAATAAAAATTTGAATGGTTCTAAACACATAGACATTAAGTATTTGATAGTCAGAGAAAAAGTTAAGGAAGGGCAGACACTAGTAGAGCATATAGATACAGAGGAAATGATTGCTGATCCATTAACCAAAGGTCTTCACCCTAAATTTTTCAAGAAACATGTTATAGCTATGGGTATTGTGGATGACTTTGATGTACTTGGTTAGTGGGAGGTTCTTTTATTTTGTAAGGACCCATTAAGTTTTGATTAATAAAATAATTTTTGTTCTATGTGTTTTATATTATTATGATTGTGCACATAAAGTATGTTTGATGTCAATTTTGAGAATATGATTTATACCATGTACTTATATCTTATTGCTGTGACATCAATAAAGATCTCGAGATATAAAGTAAAGACATAAGAGTCTCATTGGAGACATGTGGGCTTCGATTAGAAGCATAAAGGCTTCCTTGTGAGGCATAAAGAGGTTTTATGAGAAACCATAAAGAGGACTAAAAATGAATTTAGCAAAATTTTGATCACTTTTAGTATGCTATTTTCATGTCACACTTACTCATCATTTAAAATCCATATTGATAGGGATATTAGCATTTGTGACCGTGGAGTGGTCTTATATCACTAAATGATGTAATGGCTTCCATGATTCGATGTTCGTATTTTTATTGGACCGGATTAGAATGCTAAGGTGTTTTCATTCAGGCTATATGTATGTGTGGCCACTTAAGTTATTCAACCCGAGAGTCATTTTCAAATAAAATATATATGTATGTATTATTTTATTGTTATAAATCAAATAACAATCAATGTAGCCCAAGTGGGAGAATGTTAGTATTTTTTATGTGGGCTTTACATTGATTGGGTTTTCAAATTGCTAAAAACGGGTTGATATGTAGCCTGACATGATATACGGTATAGCCCAATAAATTGTGTGATCAATTAAGTATTTGGGCTCTAGTGCATCTTGGTCCATGATGAGGGATTATAAAGTGTAGGCCTATTCCTTGTACATCAAGGAGTCCATAATGGGAAAGATTCCATAAAGTTTCTTTATAAATAGGCCAGGTCCCCTCTACACTCCATAAGTTAAAAACCCTAGTAGCCTGTCCCATTGGTGGCTGCATAAAGTAAGAGGAGCAAGTAGAGGAAGACTAGCCTTCTGACAGTTTCTTTTGCAGAGAATTACTAGCGTGTTATTATGGCTTCCGCAGGTACGCGCTTATTATTTAATTGTTATTATTATTTTGTGTTCTAGTTTTCTAGTATGGATTTAATATTATTCTATCACAATTGCCTCAACAAAGAGGACTTTATAAATCTACCAGGCAAAATAAATACAGAGAATTTAATGAAGAAAATAGAAACGCAAGCAATTAAGTGTCTAATGTAATTTGAAAACAAAACCAGAGTAAATATTTATTACCTCCATAGATGGTAACAGCAAATGAAGAATAAAATATTAAAGTTTGCCTCGAAACGCGTGCAACTGAAGTGTCTAAAAGTCTAATAAACTATAGCCAATCCTTATTACCTCCATAGATGGTGCAGCAATTGAATAACCAACGGTTAAAGTCTTCTTCGAACTTATTTCAGAGGAAATTTGAGGGAAATGGAGTGAGAAGGGAAGAAGCTCACTCAAAGTAATAGAGACAGAGAGGGGAAAGGGGAAGAAACAACAAAGGATAATTCTACACGACAGTTAAAGTATCATTCTACATGAAAGCTTAAAGGATAAACATAGATAAAAATTGCTACAGGAGCAAATTTTGTTGCACGTTGGAGGATAGTGGGCTGCAGATTGCCTTGATCTCGTATTTATAGAGATCTTCTGCCCATTACTGCTATATCCTATTTTGCTAACTGGTGTCATTTTGGAAACCAAATAACTGCTTTGAAAGAAACTGATGGGAGTTGCTTTTGTGTATCTGCCCATTTTCGAACCAATAAAATTATGCATGTTGGCTTGATTAACTGCACTTTAAGCCTTCCCTTACGTGTGCCTGCCTCTAGTTTTCTGAGGAAGATCTAAACTCTTGCTCTGAGTTATTTTGAAGTCTTGTAACTAACATATAAAGAAACAAATCAAACTTTCCTCTTAAAATTCTATCATAGGGCAAGTGTCAAACTCTAATTGGTCTTATAAACCAATTATGAGTTTGAATTCCACTGGCTTTCCCTCAAACAGAATTTTCTGAGTTATTCTAGGGATGAACAATTGTCAGACAAGGAAACCACTCATATTTCTCTCCATTTTATGACACTTGGCCACTTTCTTTGTAACTGTCTGGCCTTAGTGGGTTCACCCTCTAATTGGTCCAGATTTGCCACATTGCTTCATGCCATTCGCTTGTATTGCAAAACCTTTGATTGTATGAAAAGAACACATGGTCATTCCTTATTGGCCTGTTATTTTTGATGGTGAACAACTTCATTAGATTCTAGAGTTTTTTCTTGGATTGAAGACTTAATTCGGCTTCAATTCTTTCTTCTTTTGCTACTCTATGGCACCAGCCAACATGCCCTTCATGTCACAATTAGGCCATATTTGTTTAACTGGATTCCATGCTTGAAGTAATCTAGAATGAGAAGGGATTTTGAATAGCTATCCAAATACGCTATTTGATTCATTCCCATTTAAATTATCTCAATCAAACACGCTGTTTGATATGAATTGAAATGTGATTCTATTTCATCCATTCTATTCAAATAAACTTTACAGTGAGTGGTGTATATGTGGATTCAATACCTTTTAAACAATTGACAAAGCTTGAAATCTATGAATTTTTTAATTTTTTTTAATCGTTTTATCCTAAGTCCTAACATATAATACTATAGGGAGAATAAAACCAACCTAATTCTAGGGACATTCAAATGTAGACTCAAATAGTCAAATCTAACTGTTACAATATTTTCCTTACAAATCACACCTCCTGGTATGAGCACATTTATATATCTAGGTGGAAAAAAATGATGCTGAAATCGAAACAGGGGTTGTTCCGTTTGCAGTTCCTGCCCAAGCATTGATGAATGAGGCTAGTGTTGCACCGTCAGCTAGTTTTGAAAACTCTAAACATTTTTATTTTTTTATTTTTTTGACAATCAATACAACCCATGCACCCTTACCTCCAACACCCCTTAATAACAACAAATGGCATTAATGCTTTTTCATAAACTTGAACTCGATATCACTCACTTTGTCAACTGAGCCAAATGCCATTAGACTACTACGTCATTGGCGAAAGCTTTTAACATTTAGTCAAAATAAAAAATAGATTAATAAATTAGAAAATAAATATAAAGAGAGATTTTCTCCTAAAGCTTAGGAACATATTTAGGTTCTTGATTTGACTTTGGGGGACCATTATTATACAAAGATCTAAAAAAGTTAAGGATTTAATTTGTGAACACATATAATACCTCATAACTATATATATGAGGTAGTATTGAGAATCACATTTTTGTTTAAAAAGATACCGAGAATTTCTTCTTCTTTTCTTTCTAGTACCAAAAATACTACGATTGTTTAATATTATTCTTCTTCGCATTTATACTTTTTGGAAGCTTCAAAAAGAGATTCATTGGGAAATAAACACAAATCATGTTCCTTGCATGCTAAGGAGACATTGTAAGTCACCTTTCCATATATATTCCAATAAAGAACTTCAAGGAGCCAATGCATATCAGCGTTGTCTTCACTTAGCAGCAACTGTGAGTCTGTCACTGTAATGTAGCATACCACTGAGGATTTGGTTCATCGAATGGTTAGGAGTTAAAAAATGGAAAAATGTAATGAGGTATCAAATTAGATAAAGAGTGAAAATGAGAGATAATTTCGTACCAATGTCATGTGTTTGGACTACTAAATTGGAAGTGTCAATGCCTTGATGGCACAGCGGCATTCTTTTCACTTGTTTAGTGAACGATCTCGGGTTTAAGCTTATGGAAAAGCATTGATATCCATTTGTTGATATTGGGGAGTTACAGGTTTAGGAAAATTCTACTGATTATCACTTAAAAAAAAAAAAAACCATTGAATTGGAAGCCATCAAATGTTGAATACAATACACACATTTTAATTGTTAATCACTGTTTTTGTTTGCATGACCATATTTGTGGTAAGAAGTTGAGAATCCTTGCAATTCTTGAAACTAATTGGGTAAAACATTTAGGGCCTCTTTCTGCATCCAATTCGAAATTAAATAATTCGAAAAATTTTACATAGTATTAAACACATAAATCTATCACATTGAATTGACAAATTAAAAAAAAAAAAAATGATAGTCATATCACAAATAAGAGTAGAAATCCAAAATAGTGGCATTTCACGAATTTCTAAGAATTGATCATATGGCATCAACTATAGTGATGACTCCGATTTTTTAAATATTCAAATTCAAGTTGATATATTTATACATTTTAAATGAATAATTATTCCCCCCTCCCCAAAAGCAACGGGGAGAAGAACAATTTACCTCATAGCCTTGTGGCATTATAGCTATGTAACAATATATCAATCTTATTATTTAGAAGGGAATTCTAAAAGTCAATATTTTAAAAAAAAAAAAAATTCAACTTATAGTGATGTTTTCAAGCTTTCTTTAGACCTTAGTGAAAGGCATTTTCTAACCATTTGCCTAAACCAGATTAAAAAAGCCATAAAGGCCAAAATCATTGCCACCAAAGGCTCAGATCTTGACAATTATGACAAAATCTTGAATAAATTATGCTAATTGAACTACTATCTGATGGGAGATTTAGACAATCAAGGGAGGAAGATTGCTTCACTAATACATGGAGCGGCTAATATTAGGCATGTGAACCCTAATCACTTTTTTCAACTCATAGGACCACCATTTTTCTTCCTGCTTTATATATATATATATATATATATATTCATTCATATGTGTGTGCACGTGATGGCATGGTTGGGGCAAGAATGGAACCACATCTTGCAAATTTTGTAAAGTCCATGTTTTCAATGTTGTCATATTCCGTGACAAAGTATGGTTGAGTCTTGGGTTGATTGAGGATGTGTGAAGCTTCAAAGATGCGTTAAAGAACAAAGGCTCAAAGCTATGCGGC
The DNA here is from genome assembly GCA_039720395.1 of Liquidambar formosana. Lineage (NCBI taxonomy): Eukaryota > Viridiplantae > Streptophyta > Magnoliopsida > Saxifragales > Altingiaceae > Liquidambar > Liquidambar formosana. Next base: position 29,792,245 of record CM077823.1, read on the forward strand.
TCTCACTCATTCTCTAGGAAGGTAAGTGACCATAGTTGCCCATTTCATAGGTGTTTAATTCATTAAACATCATTTTTAATGTTTTCATCAAAGGAAGAGTGGTTTTTAAGGTTTTGGTGACAGTCCCAATCGATTGGGGTTGATAATCAATCGATTGGAGAAGTTTTGTTAAAAAAATTTTTGCTACTGTTTTCTAGGATCGATCCTAGGGTCTGGAGGATCAATCCTAGGGTACCCAGAAATGACATTTTGCCACTGTTTTTTAGGATCGATCCTAGGGTCCTGGAGGATCGATCCTAGCTCGTAAAAATCAGTTTTTAAAGTATTTAAAACCTTCCTATTTGATCCTAAAACGAATCCTAGTCTTCTGGGGTTTGTTAGTCTCTATATATAGAGGCTATAACAATAGAGAAAGTGAAGCAAGCCTCTCCCTATTAGGGTTTTCATTGTTCATCTTCTTAAAACCTCTCTAGAGCACGTTAACCTAGGTTTTTACTAATATGCTCTAGAAATTATCAAACCACACACCATTCACAACCTTGAGTGTTTGTGAGGCCGTTGCGACGGTGATCGAGCTTGCGAGTTCGTGATTGAAGGCATCGCTATGAAAGAGGTTGGTTGCGACCAAAGCCGTGATGACTGAGATCGATCGTGTGTGATTGTGGGAGTGAAGACAACTGCATGAGTCCATGTGTGGTATGTAAGTGTGTCTTGTACTCATTTATTTCATAGTGGATTTGCTTCAACTGGACGAGGTCTCGTGGTTTTTCCCATCTAGGGTTTTCCACGTAAAAAATCTCTTGTGCAATCTCTTACATACTTTTATACTTGCTATGCAATTGAATTGATTGTGATAATTGGGATTTTGAGTGTTCATAATAAAAATTGGGTAAAATAAATTTAAATACCTATTCAACCCCCCTTCTAGGTATTGTAGGATTGGTAAAACCGGAATTTCAAATTTCACTACAAAAAAACGAGGGTATTGGCCATGGACCAATCCATGGCTAAAAGTGCCCTATCCTTGGCCAAAAGACCCCCACCCACAGATTTGGAACTGTGGCCAAATTGTGGCTAAAAGTGGGGTGGCTAAACTTTGCATCCACATTTGGTTTCTGTCACCATGTATAGCCATGGATTTATCCGTGGCCCTAGGATAGCTGTCACCCACTTCCATAAAGAATAAATAAAACCCTTGGCTACATATACATTTGTGGCTATGGATAATATTTAAAATAAGATCTCGCTCGTTTGAGAAGGGAGAGAATGAGTGAAAATGGAGGCCAGGAGAGAGTGAAAATGGGGGAGATTAGATAGGAGAGAATGAGAAAATATGAGATAGACAGACAAGAGAGAATGAGAGAAAAGGGGGAAATTGGGAAAAGCAAAAGGGGATCTGATCACCACGGTTTTTATTTTATTAAAAAGGGGAGGAAATGGGGAAAAGCAATCGGGGAGCAATATTTTCATTAAAAAAATACTTCCCTCTGATAAAAATAAATAAGTAAATAAAATAGTTCTCTTATGTTAACACTTTTTGTGCATTGGAAATTACTGGAAAGCCTTAATCACCACGATTTGATGCGTAGTTGGTTGTAATATTTTTACTAAAAAAAATATATATATTTTAATAGTAATAATGGGTGTAGCTACGGATGGCCACAGATATTTTTGTGGCTTTGACTAAAATATTTGCCACACATTAGGAATCCATGGCTATAATTAGTGGCTAATGCCCTCCTTTTTTTTTTTTTTTTTTTTTGGTAGTGTTTTACCAATAAAGACCCTTAACCGTATGCCCAATTTAAGTCAAGAACCTCCGACTCTGAGCTCTGTCTTGCACAAAGGGAGAACATGCAGAGTCATGACATTTTAGTAGCCATTGTTAACTTCATGGCCTTGACCCTGGCTCATGTCTCCCTAGCCCAAAATTCGAACCATGACTACGTTGACGCCCACAATGTGGCTCGAGCACAAGTTGGGGTCCAGCCCATTACTTGGAACGACAGGGTGGCCGCCTACGCCGCGAACTATTCCAATAAGAGGTTCGACGAGTATTGCAAATTGGAGCATTCCGATGGGCCTTATGGTGAGAACGTTGCAGAGGTTAATGGTGTACATGTGTATAGTGCTGCAGAGGCAGTGAAATTATGGGTTACAGAGAAGCCCAATTATGATCATGAGTCCAACTCTTGTGTGGGTGGAGAATGCCTGCACTACACTCAAGTTGTTTGGGGTGACTCAATTCATGTTGGGTGTGCTAAGGTGGAGTGCAACAATGGGTACGGGTGGTCGTTCATCATTTGCAACTATGATCCCCCTGGAAATATTGAGGGCCATCGCCCTTACTAAAATACTTTGCTACTTCGAACTTGAGGATCAATTATCCGAAAGTTTTTAGTAATAACTATGTCTTGTTCCATAAAATAAATATGAAGTGATCATATCTATCATGTGTGGTAGAAATTCATCTTATCTTCACGATGTGACTTTATACTCTGAGTTATGGAAGTTATTTATTATTTATTTTTTATGCCAAATGTGATATGTCAAGCCTACTTCAGTCAAGGTTTGGGCATATCTCACGTGATGCACATAGCATATGCAAGACTATGCATTCGATAAGTGAAGAACGAAGATTCAAACTCTTTAGGTGTGATCTTACATCATTCTTGCTACTTTGGCAGGTTCATAAAAAAGTTTAAAACCATATATTTTGGTCAATGGGGCGTAGATATACTCCTTTCGTCCCACAAAGATTGGTCATGTTTGACAAAACACGCAATTTATAAAATAAAATATAAATAAATAAAAACATCATTCTATTGGCTTGTGATTTATTAAACTCTATTTTTCCAAAAGTATCCTCTGGTACTTTTTATTGGGTTTTGTGTTAAAAGTAATTATTGAAATAATAAGAGATAGTATAGGAGGTTCAAAGAAATTATTATTTGACTTTTCAAAACAGACAAACGTTTTAGGATAAAAAAAAGTTGCAAAAAATGGCCTATCTTTGTGGGACGGAAGGAGTATTCGTTTATAAAATATTTCCTGAAGTATTCATTTTTTTTTTCTTTCACATTATTCCATTGAACTAAAATGGTAATAAAGACTTGTTTTAGTCATCTATTTTCCAATGAAACTTTAGACTTTTAATGAAGGCAACATCCTTCACACGGTGTGAATCAGAATACAATACAAATTTTCGCTACGGAAAAGAGAGAGAAAGGGAAACAGATAGAAAGGGGCATTAATTAATCATACAACACTGGAAGTGGATTAGTCCTCGAGGACTATAGGTTTAGGGATTTTAACAAAAAGAACATGGATGTAATTTGATCAAAAGTGACACCATTGTTTGTTTGTTTGTTTTTTTGTTTTGGTTTTTCTATGTAGTATACTTTTTTGGTGCTTTTGAAAAGAGGTTAGCTACTTAACCCACGACCAAACAAGGCGGTAGACATACCCACTAACTGACCTAGACACAAGAGGTGTAGCTTGTGAGGTAGGCCACACCTCTTGTGTCTACATCGAAAATTTATTCCATGTGCCTGGTGTAATGTGTATTCCTCTCATATTCCATCTCTTGGATGAACGTAAGAGGGGATCACATTATTCTTGATGCCCAAAATAATTTCTAATCTAGGAGGCCATAGTGGGCCTTGTAGAAAAGCTCTATTTCTCATGAGGTGTGTCTTACCTCTTGTGTCCAAGCATTTAGCTAGGTGGCCATGCCATGCTCATGGGTGAGCTAAGTAGACTTTTCGATTTGAAAATTCTATTTATTTTTTTAATATTATGTTGAAAACAAGGCATAAATATAATTTTTTTTTAGATTAACTGTGAATTTGTTTATTTAAAAATTAGAGAACAATTAATGAATAAACCTCGCTAATAACCTTTAGGTCTAATGGCATGTTCCATCCCAATTAGAATATTGGGTTTGCGAAAGTTTTAATTTCGACTTCAAATCGATGTGTGTGTTCTCCTATCGCTTATTAGAAAGGAAAAAAAAAAAGGGGGGGGGGGGAGGGGGGGAAGAAAGAAGAAGAATAAACCTAATCTGATCCATCTTTTTATAATTCTTGTGCCCTTATATATAAGGTACATGAGTGTGACTCGGGCTCGTGGAGACAAAGTCACATTCAAATTAAGCCCCTTTGGCCCTACCAACCGTGGCACGCTGGGCTACGCAGGCCAGGTGTGGACCATAGCCAACGTATGTCTAACAAAGTGGAATGACGTTGGAGATTATTTTTTTTCCCTTTTTTTCCTTCTTCTTTTCTACGCATAGCAACGGCTAAAAATAAGTTAGTTTTCAGTGTAACCGTGACTATTATGAGCTAATTAAAGTGAAGTAAAGTGAGATTATGGGATCAGAAAGTATTTTGATAATCTCATTTTGTTATAGTCTCATTGGTTCATGATAACACGTCAACCATTTTACAATTACATATAAGTTTTTCTCGTTTAGAACATAGGCATGCACATTAGTGTAGGGTTTAAATCAACCAGTCTAGTTCAATGAAGTTCGAACTGAATTATGGGAATTTAACAATTTTAGTATATTTTACATATTGTTGAAGGTATAAATTCATCACTTTGAACAAAAAGATTCAAGAGAATTAATGATAGTCATCATCACAAATGAGAGTAGAAATTCAAAATAATAGTATTTCATGAATTCCTAGAAATTCATTCTATATAGAAGATACATTTCCAACAAAATCCACTATAACTAGAAAGCCATAGTTTCTTTAGATTGTTGGGGATATTCGTGGATTTTGTATAATATGATTGACACAGAATCTTTATTAAAACTAAACATAAATATAATTTACAACAAAAATTAAAATCATAAAATACAATAAAATTGTACACAGATAAATCTCACAATAATCACAATTTAAATTACCAAAATCAACACAAGAAATATTGAATTAAAATAAAATAAATTGAGTAAAAAGAGATGGCATGTGGGAAGGCACGTGAGATCTTTTAGGATTATGCCCTAGAGCCAATCATAGAGATGATTGTTTAGGGATTAGGAACAATCATTTGATTTCATTTATGTATGTCACATTTATTATTGATTTAATAAAAAGGTTTATTCTATTATGTTTATATACATTATTTATATTTACATAATATGTCCATGGAGTTAGAATTGAGAATATGAAATTACAAAGTGTTGTAATTTTAAGACTGTAAATATATCTCTATACTAAACTCTTAAAGCATTCCTAGTTGAAGGTTCACTATGATGGACAGTAATAAACCATAGGACTAGTACTTGTTAGGTAGACTCTATAGGAAGATAGCTAGTGTGAGGACCCTGTTTTCTTAATAGGGATTAATACGATTGAATATATGATTAGAGTAGTTAATCCCTTGATTTGTTGGATAACCTAATGTAAGGGTAATCCATTTGTATGATAATATGATATTATATGTGTTTCGATGCTTGTTTTGATGATTTGAGTATTCTAAGTGAGTGTTGGGCCTTATTTGCAGTTTCGGATTAAGCTACTGAAATTTGGCTAAGTATGGGAGAAAAATGAGTTTTCGTAAATCTTCGTTTTTAAAGATAATTTTTGGCGGTAATAGAAGTTTATAATATTATAAGACTTCTGTGATTTTATGGGATTTTATTAGCATATTTGGATTGGGTTCCTCACATGTTTGTTTTAGAAAAATCTGTCGGGAGACAGATTTTGTACTAAAACTTGGAAATGAGATTTTGATATATTGGGAATTTGATTTTTCTGATATTTTATTTGGATTCAAATGGGGGGTTATTTTCTTATTTTCATTAAATAACTTAGTTTAAGTGAAGAAGATTACTTAAATGTTTAAAATGAAAATAAGGCTGATGGGCTGTAGCTGTGATAACCTGAGAATTGTGACACAGCATGAGTTTCAGCCTACTGAAAATTGTATTTCAGCTGGCTGAAAGTTGCATTTCAGACGGCTGAAAGTTAATGTCAGCTGACTGAAAATTCCAGAGAGCATTGTTTTGTGTTGGACATTTTCAGCCGGCTGAAAGTATTTTTCAGCCGTCTGAAAGTGTCGGCGGACAGTTTCAATAAAGGGTTAAAATGACCCTTTTGCCTTCTTTTTCTATATAAACCCTTAAACCCACGAATTTCTCTCCATTCTTCCAGCCAAGAGAGAGAGAGAATGAGAGAGGGAGAGTGACGGGGAGGTTGCGGGTAGCTCGTCGGAGCATGGCGCCTCCGATCCAACGCTGGCAAGCTCGGATTCATTATAGTTAGGCTTGATCTATGTGCGTGTAGGGATGGTTTGGCATTTGCATCACTCATTCATGAGGTAGGGGACACTTTCTCATTTTAAACCCTTGTTGCATGGGGGTTTGGGTATAAATCATGTAGATTTACATGTATTTGGTAGTTTCTGCATAAATATCATGCATGGGGGTATATATTTGCTAGGTTTTACAAATTGGGGGAAACCTAGGGTTTGATTCACATCATTTTTGTTATAAAAATGTTGTTTTTGAAATCATTTATTGGAAAATGATTTATGGGGGTTATTTATTGTGATTTTTATGAACCCACCTGTTATATGGTTTTCTTGGAAAATTTATATATATAAAATTTTCCGGTTTATATGGGAATTATGGAGTTATTTCAAATGGTTTTCTAAGAACAAACCTATTATGTGGTTTTGGAAAATTTATATATAATTTTCCGGATTATGTGAGAATTATGGAAATTGATAAATGAACAAATAAGTGGTGATAATAATGGATATGGTGATGAGGGCTACTGGAGACAGGATTACTGCGGTCCCAAATGAACGGGACATCTTGCCGTGTTTTCCTATCCATTAGTCCTGGGCTATGTGCCCAAATATGAGGTTACTTTCTGGTCCAAATAGGATCATAGTGTTTCCTCATGATGGGGTTACTTTCTGGATCAGGTAGGATCCATAGTGTTTCCCCTTATTTTCCGCGCGTGAGGGCCCCGCATGACCTGGGGAGGATTTATCAGTTTGAAAGACTGATGTTATGGATTGCCGGATATGGCGGTTAATGGTTATTGGCTTATAAGGCCGTGATATGAAATTTGGAAAGAATGATAATGAATTATAAATAACTTGAGTTATTCTTTACCTTTTTAAAAATAAAAAGGGGTGCTGGTATCAAATGATTTAAACTTCCGCAGTTTATTTCTTTATACATATATCAGTTTCATTTACTGAAAATTATATCGCAAACTAATCAATGGTTTTGCAGGGATCTTGAACAGTATATAAACTGTGGTTTTTAAAACCTTGGGATTATTGTGAGAAATGTTTTCCTACTGAGCATGTAGCTCATACCCCCACAGTTTTCTTGCAAGTCGTATGTTCAAAGTTAAATTGACCTTAGGTTTTGGGAGCGCATCGACATGGTTGCATTCATGTAGAGAGTATTTAAGATAGGCTTTGAGCCTAGGCATGTATTAATTTTAGTTTCATGGCCTGTAATAATTAATTGAGTAGTGGATGCATATCTGAATGAGACCCATGTGACTACGATATAGCCTGAATATTTCTTTATGTTGGAATATTGTGTGCATGGCTGGATATGTTTATAAATGTGTTTTCTACAGATTTTATAACTGGTCGATAACTTGGTATATCCTATTTACAGACAGGACCATGCCGAATTTTCTAAAAAATATTTTCAAAAGAATTATTTTATTAAACATCCACCAAATTTGGCTTTTAAAAATGGTTTTCTCACTACTTATCTAACGGTCCCAATTTTGGGTCATTATAGCTAGTCTCAAGCTATTTATGTGGAGATACTACAACCAACATTCTACATGAAAGCTTAAAGGATAAACATAGATAAAAATTGCTACAGGAGCAAATTTTGTTGAACATTGGAGGATAGGGGGCTTCGGATTGCCTTGATCTTGTATTTATAGAGATGTTCTGCCCATAACTGCTATATCCTGTGTTCCCAATCATATTTTGCTAAATGGTGTCATTTTGGAAACCAAATAATTGCTTTGAAAGAAACTGATGGGAGTTGCTTTTGTGTATCTGCCCATTTTCGAACCAATAAAATTATGACATATTGGCTTGATTAACTGCACTTTAATCCTTCCCTTAATTACGTGTGCTTGCCTCTAGTTTAATCTAAACTCTTGCTCTAAGTTATTTTGAAGTCCTGTAAAAAGAAATAACTAACATATAAAGAAACAAATCAAACTTCCCCCTTAAAATTCTATCATAGGGCAAGTGTTAAACTCTAATTGGTCTTATAAACCAATTATGAGTTTGAATTCCACTGGCTTTCCCTTAAACTGAATTTCAGGAGTTATTACAGGGATGAATAACTGTCAGACTAGGAAACCATTCATATTTCTCTCCATTTTATGACACTTGGCCACTTTCTTTGTAACTGTCTAGCCTTAGTGGGTTCACCCACTAATTGGTCTAGATTTGCCACATTGCTTCATGCCATTCGCTTATCTTGCAAAGCCTTTGATTGTATTAAAATAACACATGGTCATTCCTTATTGGCCTGTTATTTTTGGTGTTGAACAACTTCATTAGATTCTAGAGTTTTTTCTTGGATTGAAGACTTTATTCATCTTAACTTCTTTCTTCTTTCGCTACTCTATGGCACCAGCCAATTTGTCCTTCATGTCACAATTAAGCCATGTTCGTTTAACTGGATTCCATGCTTGAAGTAATCTAGAATGAGAAAGGATTTTGAATAGCTGTCCAAATACGCTATTTGATTCATTCCCATTTAAATTATCTCATTTAAACACACTGTTTGAAATGAATTAAAATGTGATTCCATTTCATCCATTCTATTCAAATAAACTTTATAGTGAGTGGTGTATATGTGGATTCAATACCTTTTAAACAATTGACAAAGCTTGAAATCTATGAATCTTTTAATTTTTTTAAAATTTTTTTTAATCGTTATATCCTAAGTGCTAACATATAATACAATCGGGATAATTAAACCAACCTAATTCAAATGTAGACTCATATAGTCAAAAATAACTGTTACAATATTTTCCTTACAAATCACACCTCTTGGTATGAGCACATTTATATATCTAGGTGGAAAAAAATGATGCTGAAATCGAAACAGGGGTTGCTCCGTTTGCAGTTCCTGCCTAAGCATTGATGAATGAGGCTAGTGTTGCACCGTCAGCTACTTTTGAAAACTCTTAACATTTTTATTTTTTTATTTTTTTGACAATCGATAGAACCCATGCACCCTTACCTCTAACACCTCTTAATAACAACAAATGGCTATAATGCTTTCTCACAAACTTGAACTCGATATCATTCACTTTGTCAATTGAGTCAAATGTCATTAGACTACTACATCATTGGCGAAAGCTTTTAACATTTAGTCAAAATAAAAAATAGATTAATAAATTAGAAAATAAATATAAAGAGAGATTTTCTCCTAAAGCTTAGGAACATATTTAGGTTCTTGATTTGACTTTGGGGGACCATTATTATACAAAGATCTAAAAAAGTTAAGGATTTAATACGTGAACACATATAATACCTCATAACTATATATATGAGGTAGTATTGAGAATCACATATTTGTTTAAAAAGATACCGAAATACTACAATTGTTTAATATTCTTCTTCGCATTTATAGTTCTTGGAAACTTCAAAAAGAGATTCATTGGGAAATAAACACAAATCATATTCCTTGCATGCTAAGGGGACATTGTAAATCTTTTCATATATATTCCAATAAAGAACTTCGAGGAGCCAATGCATATCAACGTTGTCTTCACTCAGCAGCAACTGTGAGCCTGTCACTGTAATGTAGCATACCACTAAGGATTTGGTCCATCAAATGGTTAGGAGTTAAACAATGGAAAAAAAATGTAATGAGGTATCAAATTAGATAAAGAGTGAAAATGAGAGATAATTTTGTGCCAATGTCATGTGTTTGAACTACTAAATTGAAAGTGTTTGATGGCACAATGGCATTCTTTTCACTTGTTGAGTGAGCGATCTCAGGTTTAAACTTATGGAAAAGCATTGATATCCATTTGTTAATATTGGGGAGTTATAGGTTTAGGAAAATTCTGCTGATTATCACAAAAAGAAAAGTATAAAAAAAAAAAATCACTTTATTGGAAGCCATCAAATGTTGAATACAATACACACATTTTAATTGTTAATCACTATTTTTGTTTGCATGACCATATTTGTGGTAAGAAGTTGAGAATCCTTGCAGTTCTTGAAACTAATTGGGTAAAACATTTAGGGCCTCTTTGTGCGTCCAATTCGAAATTAAACAATTCAAAAAATTTTACGTAGTATTAAACACATAAATCTATCACATTGAATTGACAAATTAAAAAAACAAAAAAATGATAGTAATATCACAAATAAGAGTAGAAATCCAAAATAGCGGCATTTCACGAATTTCTAAGAATTGATCATATGGCATCAACCATAGTGATGACTCCGATTTTTTAAATATTCAAATTCAAGTTGATATATTTATACATTTTAAATGAATAATTATTCCCCCCTCCCCAAAAGCAACGGGGAGAAGAACAATTTACCTCATAGCCTTGTCGCATTATAGCTATGTAACAATATATAAATCTTATTATTTAGAAGGGAATTCTAAAAGTCTATATTTAAGCGAAAAAAGTTTCAACTTATTGTGATGTTTTCAAGCTTTCTTTAGACCTTAGTGAAAGGCATTTTCTAACCGTTTGCCTAAACCAAATTAGAAAAGCCATAAAGGCCAAAATCATTGCCACCAAAGGCTCAGATCTTGAAAATTATGGCAAAATCTTGAATAAATTATGCTAATTGAACTACTATCTGATGGGAGATTTAGACAATCAAAGGAAGAAGATTGCTTCACTAATATATAGAGTAGCTAATATTAGGCATGTGAACCCTAATCACTTTTTTTAACTCATAGGACCACCATTTTTCTTCCTGCTTTATATAACTATGTATATATATATATTCATTCATATGTGTGTGCACGTGATGGCATGGTTGGGGCAAGAATGGAAACACATCTTGTAGATTTCACTACAAAAAAACTGAGGGTAATGGCCATGGACCAATCCATGACTAAAAGTGGCCTATCCGTAGCCAAAAGACCCCCACCCACAGATTTGGAACTGTGGCCAAACTATGGCTAAAAGTGGTATAACGACCTGAAATGGGGATCGTTAGTTATATAGTAAGAAAATAAATTTTAAAGCCAATTTTGGTGAATGTTTAATAATAATTATTATTTTGAAAACATTTTTAGAAAATCCAACATAATCCCATCTGTAAATAGGACATACCAAGTTATCGATTAATAAAAAAACCTGTGGAAAACACAATACTAATATTTTCTAATCATCCACACAATATTAAAAAAATAAATCTACAGGCTGTATCGTAGTCACATGGTTCTCATTTGCATCTGCGTCCACTACTTATTTAATTATTATAGGCCATGAATTAAAATTAGTACATGCCTAGCTCAAAACCGAAATAAAATACAATGATTCTCTATATGAATGCAAGCATGTTGATGTGCTTCCCAACCCTAGGTCAAGCTTTATTTTGAAAATATGACCTGTAAGAAAAACTGTGGATGTATAAGCTACACGCTCAATAGGAAAATATTTTCCCAAAAATAATGTGAGGTTTTCAAAACCATAATATATAAATACATATACTTTTGAAAGAATCTTGCAAAACAATTATTAGTTTGCAATATAAATTTCCAGTAAATAAAACTAATACAGGCATAATGAAATAAACTGTGAAAGTTAAATCATTTAATACCAACGCCCTTTTTTCCTTTTAAAGAGGTAAGAAATTATTTAAATTATTTGTTATCAAAATCATCATTTTATGAATGAATTAACCATCATTTTCTAATATCATATCACGGCCTCATAAGCCAATAATCATCATCCACCATATTTGACAATTCATAACATCAGTCCTTCAAACTAATAAATCCTCCTTAAGCATGCGGGGCCCTCGCGAGCGAAAAATAAGGAGAAACTACTATGGATCCTACCTGGTCTAAAAAGTAACCCCATCATAAGGAAACACTATAATCTTACTTGGACTAGAAAGTAATCTCATATTCGAGAACGTAGCCTAGGACTAAAAGATAGGAAGACACGGCAAGACGTCCCATTCCTTTGGGACTGCAGTAATCCTGTCTCTAGTAACCCTTATCACCATATCTATATCATCACCACTTTTCTATTATTTATTAATTTCATAATTCCCACATAAACTGGAAAATTATATATTAATTTTCCAAAAAACCACATAATAGGTTTTATACTTTGAAAACCATATGAAATAACTCCATTAATCATGGTAATCATTTCCCAACCATTTTTCAAAATAATGGTTTCCAAAAACATGTATATAAAAATAACCCCCAATGTTTCGACTATACAAAATAGTTCAATAGGTTTTAAAAACCAAACCATTTAAACTCTTAAACATATAAGAGTTTCATAAATAACAAGAATATAACAAAATAGGGTATGTAAATCTCCTTTGTACCCCAAATCATGTGAGGGTTTGAAATGTAACATGCATATAACCAAATAGAGTATAATATGTATAAAACCGTAAAATTTTCAAAATTTATCAAAACTCATAAAAATATGCCCGCATGCATGATATTTATGCAAAGAATACCAAATACATGTGCTTTTACATGATTTAAACCCAAAACCCCTATGTATCAACGGTTTAAGTTGAGAAAATGCCCCTACCTCAAAAATAGAGTGCAAAAAATCCAAATCCACAACCATACGTGCGTAGATCAGGGCCAAAATACACTGGATTCGAGCTCGCCACATCGGATCGAGGCTACCATGCTTCGGAAAGCCGCCGTCGAGCCTTCGCCCCCTTCTCCTTCTCTTCCTCTCTTCCTCTCTTTCTTTCTCGGGTGAAGAATGGGTGAGAACCCTCTAGAAATTGGGTTTATAAAGGGAGTGTAAGTGAGGGGTATAATGGTCTTTTTACCCCATAAAAATCTAGCCTTTAAGCTGAAATTTGTGCATTATAGTCGACTATAATGAGTTATAGTCGACTAAAACTCTCCAATGAATAGTATCGTAACATTTTGCCTGACAATATAGTTGACTACAAATCATTATAGTCCACTAACTTGCTTAGTATGCACAAAAAAATTCTGCTTAACAATATAGTCGACTATAAGTCACTGTAGTCAACTATGACTTATAGTCGACTATATTGCTTAACATGCGTAAAAATAAGTGTTAGGCTCATGAAAACCTACCTTAGCACATCTTAACCCAAAATTCTCATGAATCAAGCCTTGGGTCCTTACAAGTGGGGTGGCTAAACTTTGCATCCACATTTGCTTTCTATCACCAAGTATAGCCATGGACTTATCCGTGGCCCCAAGATAGCTATCACCCACTTCCATAAAGAATAAATAAAACCCTTGGCCACAAATACATCTATGGCTATGGATAATATTTAAAATAAGATCTCGCTCGTTTGAGAAGGGAGAGAATGAGCGAAAATGGAGGCCATGAGAGAGCGAAAATGGAGGCCAGGAGAGAGTGAAAATGGAGGAGATTAGACAAGAGAGAATGAGAAAATATGAGACAGACAAAAGAGAGAGAATGAGAGAAAAGGGGGAAATTGGGAAAAGCAAAAAGGGATCTGATCACCACGGTTTTTATTTTATAAAAGGGGAGGAAATGGGGAAAAGAAATCGGGGAGCAATATTTTTATTAAAAAAAATGCTTCCCTCAATATTTAAAAAAAAAAAAAAATAGTTCTCTTATGTTAACACTTTTTATGCATTGGAAATTACTAGAAAGCCCTGATCACCATGGTTTGATGTGTGGCTGGTCGTAATATTTTTACTAAAAAAAATAATATTTTAATAGTAATAATGGGTGTAGTTAACTAGCTATGGATGGCCAGGGATATTTTTGTGGCTTTGACTAAAATATTTGCCACACATTGGGAATCCGTGGCTATAATTAGTGGCTAATGCTTTCCTTTTTTGGTAGTGTTTTGCCAATAAAAACCCTTAACCATATGCCCAATTTAAGTCAAGAACCTCCTACTCTAAGCTCTATCTTGCACAAAGGGAGAACATGCAGAGCCATGACATTTTAGCAACCATTGTTTACTTCATGGCCTTAACCCTGGCTCATGTCTCCCTAGCCCAAAATTCCAACTAGGACTACGTCGACGCCCACAACGTGGCTCAGGGCACAAGTTGGAGTCCAGCCCATTGCTTGGAATGATAGGGTGGCCGCCTATGCCACGGACTTGCTACTCTAGTAGGTTCATAAAAAATTTAAAACCACATATTTTGGTCAATGGGGCTTAGATATACTCCTTTTGTCCCACAAAGATAGGTCATGTTTGATAAAACATGCAGTTAAGAAAAGAAAAAAAAAACATCATTCTATTGGCTTGTGATTTATTAAACTCTATTTTTTCAAAAGTATCCTCTGCTACTTTTTATTAGGTGTTGTGTTAAAAGTAGTTATTGAAATAATAAGAGATAGTATAGGAGGTTCAAAGAAATTATCATATGACTTTTCAAAACAGACAAACATTTTGGGATAAAAAAAAAGTTGCTAAAAATGGCCTATCTTTGTGGGACAGAAGGAGTATTTGTTTATAAAATATTTCCCGAAGTATTCATTTTTTTCTTCTTTCACATTATTCCATTGAAATAAAATGGTAATAAAGACTTGTTTTAGTCATCTATTTTTCAATGCAACTTTAGATTTTTGATGAAGGCAACATCCTTCACGTGGTGTGAATTAGAATACAATGCAAATTTTCACTACGAAAAAGAGAGAGAAAGGGAAACGAATAGAAAGGGGCATTAATTAATCACACGGCACCGGAAGTGGATTAGTCCACGAGGACTATAGGTTTAGGGATTTTAACAAAAAGAACATGGAGGTAATTTGATCAAAAGTGACACCATTGTTTGTCTGTTTGTTTGTTTTTTTTTTTTTTTTGTTTTGTTCTTTTTTCTATGTAGTATAGTTTTTTGGTGCTTTTGAAAAGAGGTTAGCTACTTAACCCATGGACAAACAAGGCGGTAGACATACCCACTAACTAACCTAGACACAAGAGGTGTGGCTTGTGAGGTAGCCCACACCTGTTGTTTCTACGTTGAAAATTTATTCCATGTGCCCAGTATAATGTGTATTCCTCTCATATTCCATCTCTTGGATGAATGTAAGAGGGGATCACATTATTTTTGATGCCCAAAACAATTTCGAATCTAGGAGGCCATAGTGGGCCATGTAGCAAAGCTCTATTTCTCATGAGGAGTGTCTTACCTCTTGTGTCCAAGCGTTTAGCTAGGTGGCCATGCCATCGTCATGGGTGAGCTAAGTAGGACTTTTCGTTTTGAAAATTCTATTTATTTGTTTGATATTATGTTGAAAACAAGGCACAAATATAATTTTTTTCAGATTAACTGTGAATTTGTTTATTTAAAAATTAGAGAACAATTAAAGAATAAATCTCGCCAATAACCTTTACGTCTAATGGCATGTTCCATCCCAATTAGAATATTGGGTTTGCGAAAGTTTTAATTTCGACTTCACATCGATGTGTATGTTCTCCTATTGCTTATTAGAAAAAAAAAAAAAAAAAAAAATGGGGAAAGAAGAAGAAGAAGAAGAATAAACCTAATCTGATCCACCTTTTTATAATTCCTGTGCCCTTATATATAAGGCAGATGAGTGTGACTCTAGCCCGTGGATACAAAGTCACACTCAAATTAAGCCCCTTTGGCCCTGCTAACTGTGGCGAGCTAGGCTACGCAGGCCATGTGTGGACCATAGCCTACGTATGTCTAACAAATTGGAATGACGTTGGAGAATTTTTTTTTTTTTTTTTTTGTCCCTTTTTTTCCTTCCTCTTTTCTCCTCATAGCAACAGCTAAAAACGAGTTAGTTTTGAGTGTAGCCGTGACTGTTATGAGCTAATTAAAGTGGAGTAAAGTGAGATTATGGGATCAGAAAGTATTTTGATAATCTCATTTTGTTCTATTTTCATTGGTTCGTGATACCACGTCAACCATTTCACAATTACATATAAGTTTTTCTTGTTTAGAACATAGGCATGCACATTAGTGTAGGGTTTAAATCAACCAGTCTAATTCAAAAAAATATATATATTAACCAATTCAAGATGAAATTTGAAACCCCTCCCCCCACCACCACTTCCTAAAAAAGGTAAAAAAAAAAAACCTTTTAAGTTAACTAGATGCATGCAGCTATTTAGGGCCTATATGTGCGTCTGAATTATGGGAATTTAACAATTTTAGTATATTTTACGTAGTGTTGAAGGTATAAATCCATCACTTTGAACAAAAAGATTCAAGAGAATTAATGATAGTCATCATCACAAATAAGAGTAAAAATTCAAAATAATAGCATTTCATGAATTTCTAGAAATTCATTCTATAACAATCAACTATTGTGATGACCATTCCCGGCCCCGAAAAAATAAAAATTAAAAAATCTTTAGTGTTGACCTTAACTTATTTAAATAGGCTTATTTAAAATGATGGTTTATGAATCCAAGTATCCAAAATTATATAAAACACGCTGTTATTATTTAATTTTCATTTGAATGCCCAAACGGGCCTCTAGGTTCTTATTACCCTTTTCTTCTCATTAGCCTCCAAGAGATTAGAAGAAATCAAAGTCACTGTTCGAAAAATATCCAAGCACAGCAATATCTCACCTTCAGGAAAAATAAAAAGTACCAGTAGATTACACACAATAAAATAAAAATAACAAATGAAGAAGAAATATATTTTCAGTTTTTCTTAGAATAGAATTAGGTTTCATCCTTTATATGAAATACAAGTTGATCTATAGGTTTAGCGACTAACAAAATGAACATGGAAGTAATTTTGATCAAAAGTGACACTGTAATTATTTATATTTATTATTTATTTTTGATTTAGACTTTGATCAGCATTTGCTAAACTGTTATGTATTGTGCTTTTGAAAAAAGGTTTGCTACTTAGCCCATCGGACCAATTGGTGGGCATGCCCACCTAGGCACAAGAGGTTTAAATAAAAAATGGATAATACTTGGCTCCCCACAGTAGAGGACCAACTCCTCCTCCCTCTCAATTATATTAATTTCTAATCAAACATTTGCACTCTTCAAAGTTTTTTAAGTTGAATGGAATGGTCCCAAACTTGGAAAATTAGGCTTATGAGTAATTAAATTGACCATCTATGACAATAAAAAGTTATTAAAGACATTGGGCCTAGCCTTATAACCATATCAGGAACTGTGCCCATAACGCCGTTGTATGATATTGGAGTAGTATGAGGGCTTTTTTTTTTTTTTTTTTTCAATCAATCAATAGAATTTAGCCCTTATCCTTAACCCCATAATATCAATAAATGAGTGTCAATGCATGTTTTTTTATAAACTTAAATCCGAAATGATGGAAGAATGCTATTATAAGCTATTGGCCGGAATATGAAAATTGTAGCCAGAATCATGAAAATCTAGCAATGATAGGGAGAAACTATATTGTCGGAGTTGGAACTTTTGGGGTGTCTAATCAGGTTTAGGCTTGAATCCTATGGATGGGATTATCATGATAATTAAAGGAATTACATGTGTGAGATCACTGCTATATTTGATGGATTCTAACATTCTAATCCACGATAATTCCACAGGTGCCTTGGCGGCAGAGTCCCTCCTGGAATTTTATGTTCTAAAATAATTAAAATCTTCTCTGCTTTTAAAATCAGATCGATCAAATTACTTTTAGAAATCTGTGAATTCAACCCATTACACACAATATTTCCATCTGATTAAAATTGTGACGGATGGTCTGGCCAACCATGGATGTTATATGGTCTCTCTTCTCGCTTTCCTTAGTAGTAATTTCCTTCCTAGATATATTAGAGCTTCAGTTTTCTTGATTTTTTTTCTAATTTTTACAATTTTTGTTTGAAAGTTGACCTCCAATTCACATCACAATTGTGCATGAAAGTTCTCTTAATTGGCTCAAGTATTTACAGCTACTAGAACAATAACAAACACTTTTATATTGATTTACTGGGAGAATTTTATTTCAAAATCTTAGCGTTCAATTTGTGGTGATTAATCTCTTCATTCAGCTCAGGTAGACTTATAGTTGAGCTTTATTTCATCGTTAAATTTTCATGAGCTATGGAGAAGTATAGATTCCTTATTGATTTATGGATATTTTTAGGAACTTCAAAATTGGCCTGCTGAGTGTTAAAATGCACGTTTCTTTAGTGTTGAAATAGTATGTCACTTTCATGGGACCCTTTAATAGACGCCTTTATGAGGGGAGGGGAGATTTAAACCTTATCCTTTTTATGCAAGCATATAGCTAATACTGCATTCAAATGAGGGTATTTATCTTTGTCTTAGGCTATGTTTAGTATACCGGATAAGCCAGATTGGATAAACATATTATTTTCATGTGCTTTATGCTATTGTCAAATAAGGGATATAACTATCCATATTGTCCATAAGATAGTTATATCCTCCTATATATGAGATATAATAAACTTATCAAGAGAAGTGAGTATATTTTTATCCATGATACTATCTCATTTAAAAATAACAATGGGATAGAAAATTGTCAAAGACTATCTTTCCCACTTCAAACAAAGCTACTAAAGACTTTTTCTTCATCCAACAATCATATCCTATCCAACCTTTTTATCTAGCGTACCAAACATAGTATTACTGCTTCTTTTGGTGAATTGACATATCATATTCATAGTTTTTGATCGCAATCGCATGTTAATGGGAAGTAGGTGTAATGGCATTACTTAACGGATTGCAGTCACTACACTTTGGCAATGATTTTTTTTTTTTTTTTTTTTTTAAGTCACACATCATGCGCCAAAATTAGTGTTACGCATATTTTCACCCATAATCCTATAAAATAATTCTTTTAAAAAAAGTTTAGTTGAATTTTATTTAACCTATTAACATTTTTTATTAGAGGTAAAGTATTTTACGAGGCTTATTTAGTCATTTTGGCTATAATTACTAATATATTTTTTTTTTCCTTTTTTCTTTTTCTAACTTCTATCTAATTCCAATACAAACATATTCAATAAGCACGCAAAGTAATTAATGTCAAATATTTACAATGTTCAATTGTTTACACTTGATATGAGTTCATAAAGGTAAAAGATAATATTAACCAATCACTAATTGACGACCAAAGAGAAACATACCATCTCTTGAGGTAACCAATTTCATTTCAAACCTTTGTTTCCCAAAATAACCTTAGTGTCATTTTCCCAAGTCCAATATAAAATGGGTTTGGATCTCAATCTTAATTTGATAACAGCTGCCATATGTAATTCATTGAGGAAACATTGAATATTTGATTTTCTTTTAGTTAGTCTCTTTCTCTCACTTTTTAATTTTCTATATTTCTTTGCAATGTTTTACAGGAGTAGATTGTTGTTAATCAGCTAGAATTTTTGCATTTTGGATGCTTTAGTATCTTTGTTGATTTACTTTAAATTTGTAATGACATTTTGGAAGGTTAAAGCTTGATGCTTGAAGCTTTTAATATAGTGATATAGATGCTTTAATATCTTTGTTAATTTATTTTAAATTTGTAATGACATTTTGGAAGGTTGAAGCTTAGAGTTTGAAGCTTTTAATATAGTGATATTTTGGATGGCTTCATCAATTAAATGAATGTTTAAAGTTTGGGATTGAGTTATTTCTTTTGGATGGCTTTATTATTTTAAATAGGGTATAGGTATATGTAGCCATGAAAATACAGATTGAAAAATTCAAAAAAAAAAAAAAAAAATCTATCTATATATATATTATTGCAACGACATACATTGTAACAGTAACTTATTACAATGCCCAAATCGTAACGATAAAGAATAATTTTAATTAAAAAAAGTCGTTTTTGCAACAACAAAGATTGTAGCAATTAATAACTTATTGCAATACCAAAATCGTTGTGATAAATAATATTTTAGTTAAAAAAAGACGTTTTTGCATCGACAAAGATTGTAGCAATAACTTATTGGAATGCCAAAATCGTTGCGATAAAGAATATTTTTAAGGGTAAAATACATCTACACCCCCTATATTTACTGACTAATACATTGACCCCCCCTATACTTTCTGAAATTACACTGACCTCCCTTGTCAGAATGGTTAAATTAACGGGGTTAATAGAAGTGTGAAATAACCAAGTTACCCTTCTTTTAAAACAACGTCGTTTTTGTGTTTTTCTGTTGGAGTTGAAGGAGGGTTGAAGGAAGAAGAAGGTAAACAGTAGGGCTGAGTTCGCTAGTGGTGAGCCTTGTGGAGAGCTGCGGCGTCGGCCTTGATGGCGGTGGGGGTTTTCTACGACGGTGACAGGTCACCGGTGGTGAGTGGGAGGCACTGCGATGGGGAGGCACTGTGTGAGGGTTTGGAGATAAAAAAAAAAATTATTAAAAAAATAGAAGAAGAAAGAGCAAGAGAGAAAGAGAGAGAGATCCATGGTAGATCCATGTAAAACCTCATTTTTCGCCACCATTCTCCTCCTTTTCTTCTCATCCTCGCCGGCAGCCCCATTAACATTTGACATAGGACTGTCGTCACTATTAACCCTTTTGCAACCTTCGTCTTCGAAGGCAAAAACCCCCAACCACAAACCCCCTGCCATGGCTGACGATCTCACCATGATGCTCTGCTCCGGGTGATGATATGAAGCTTGCCATTGTTAAGGTGGAGCTCAAGATTTGCTTTGTGAGGTTAGTTATAGCAAAACCCAGTGGTGGGGTTTTCGATTTGGGTTTGATGGATTCGTCAGTGATGGCGTTCATCTCCAAGGGACCTAAAACATAACACAACCGCCTGTGACTTGGAGAGGGCGTGAGGAGAGAGAGAAGGGGATTAGGAAACAACAAGGAAGAGAATAGAGGGAGAAGGAGCTGCGGTGGTGGGCTTCTGGCAATGGGGGGAGGCACGAAGGTTTGGAGAGAAAAAAAAAAAAAAAAAAAAGGAAAAAAAAAGGATGAAAACAGAGAGGATGCTCTGTTTGATGGGTTTCTAATGTGTGAGGGAGCAACCCCTATTCTTCTTCTATCTCCGTCATCTTTTTCATTTTTCATTTTTCATTTTTTTTTTTTTTGGCCCCCTGTTTAGATCTTCTTCTTCATCTCTATCTCTATCTCTTTCATTTTTTTTTTTTTTTTTTTTTTTTTTTTTTTTTTTTTTTTTTTTTTTTTTTTTTTTTTGTCTTTTGCTTCTGTTGAGGTAACCCACCGCTATGGTTGGAGCAGGATCTAAACTCCAAATTTGCCCCCAGTTAAGGCGACCCCTCTTCTTCTTCATTTTTTTTTTTTTTTGGTGCCCCTTGTTCAATCTTCTTCTTCTTCATCTCTTTCTTTTTTTTTTTTTTTGGCCCCTATTGAGGATAAATGAAGAAGCAGATTTGGCCCCTGTTCCAATGATGGTACCCCTCTTCTTCTTCTTTAGTCTTCCTTTTTTTTTTTTTTTTTTTTTTTTTTTTTTTTTGTTTTTGGCCCCTTTAAATCTTCATCAATCTGGAGTCGAGGCTTCACTATAGGTCTTCAATCTTCATCGATCGTGGCTACTCAGTGCAAATCGAGTCATTGGCCATGGTTGCCAATGCAACTCAAAGTCGCGGTAGTGTCAGATCTGACAGGGTGAGGTTGAAATCCGATGATGTGGTGAAGGAGGGAACAAAAAAAAAAAACAAAAGCACGAAAAAGAAGAAGAAGAGAAGAAGCAGCAACAGCACACATGCGTTTTGGCTAGTCCAAACGATGCGTTTTGGCTTCACTAAGGTCGAAATGGGTATGTTGAGCCAATATTTCCATGACGTCAGCAACGGCGGGTTGATGGATGGGATTAAGTGTAGATTATTTTCCAAAGTAAGGGATGGCAGTGTAATTTCAGAAAGTATAGGGGGTGTCAGTGAAATAGTCAGTAAACACAGGGGGTATAAATATATTTTACCCTATTTTTAATTTACAAAGATTGTAGTGATAACTTATTGCCACGACAATGATTGTTGCAATAACTTATTGCAACATCAAAATCATTGCAATAAAGAATATTTTTAATTAAACAAAAACGTTTTTGCAGTGACAAAGATTGTAGCAATAACTTATTGCCACGACAAATATTGTAGCAATAACTTATTGCAACGCCAAAATCATTGCGATAAAGAATATTTTTACTAAGAAAAAAAAATGTTATGTTTAAGTATATTGCCACAATGATGTTGTTGCAACACTTTGTCGCAACAAAACAAAAATTGATTGCAACAATAAAATCGTTGTGTTAAATGATTGTATTGCAATGATATTTGTTGTTGCGATAACTTATTGCCACCAAGGTTATTGCAACGGATTGCATCAGCCTTTTTGTCGTTGCAATATTGCAACGACTTTGAGGTTATGGCAACAACTTTTACCATTGCGACATATGCTTTCTCTTGTAGTGCTAGTTGATATGATAAATTAATAATAATAATAATATATATATTTTTTTATCAAGTCTAATTCAAGAGTTCTAAACAAGCTTGCTCACAACCTAACCAATTTGAAATTGGGTATGTTTGGACTTTACAAGTTATTAAAACAAGCTTAAATTTTAAGATTGGGTTTGACTCATTTAATAAATGAAGGAGCTCAAAAAAGCTTTTACCGAACTTGTTTGCGACTCATTCTCGAACAACTTTGTTCACTTGTAAGTTGTAAGCCAACTCATACCCATGTGTTCATAAGGCATGTGATGATGATGATGATGATGATGATGATGATGAATGATAAATAAATAAAAAATAAAAAACAAAAAGAAAAGAAAGAAAGAATTGCATGTCAGTCTTGATTCTTGACACATCCATTATTTGGCAAATAAATAAAAAATAAAAAACAAAAAGAAAAGAAAGAAAGAATTGCATGTCAGTCTTGATTCTTGACACATCCATTATTTGGCAAATAAATAAAAAATAAAAAACAAAAAGAAAAGAAAGAAAGAATTGCATGTCAGTCTTGATTCTTGACACATCCATTATTTGGCGTGTGATATATCACGTAACTGTCATAAACATGTTTTTATCCAGAAGCATGTCACCAGGAAAAGTCTTTTGCCACTTTTCTGTGTTGTAATTTATTGCTCCACCCACAGGAGAATGAAACCTTGTTCACTAAGTGTATCCGCCGCGAAAGGCGGAACACGTAGCAAATAGCTAGACTTACAATTTGAAGCGGAAATAAAGCTTGGACGAGGACTTGGGGTCACTTGGAAGTAATGAATGCAGGTCACCCATCTATTTCATCCATATCTCTCATACTCATCTATATTTGATAGTTATTTTATTTATTTATATTGGGCCCCACATGATGACTTTTTTTTTTTTTCTTTTTTTTTGCCAAAAACAATGGGAGAGTACACACACCAACACGGAATCGAAACCAAGACTTTTATAAACCCCCCACTCTTAATTAAGATGGGACATGCCATGTACTAGATTTGAAGGTCATTGATTCCCATGATAGGTTTTACCTATCCAATTTTTGGGATAGGGGGTCCCATCTCAAACTTGTCCCGTTGCCATCCCTACACAATTCTGTCCTACACTTTGCCGTACTAGTGCATTTGGGAGGGTAAGGATTATAATTATACCAATGGATCTCACAACCTTATTCTCCCATATACACGAGTAAGGTAAAAAGCAGTGTGGGGCTGCCTAGCATATTACCCTTTCTCTTTTAAGTGGGCATGGTGGGCTATGTGGCGAACTTCTATTTTTGATAAGGTGGGCCACACTTCTTGTGTCTAGGTCACTAGGTGGCCATGGCATGCCCACTGGTGAGCTAAGCAGACTTCTGGCTTTGAAAATTCTACTTCCAAAGTCGTGCATGCAATGAAGATTTTCCACACCACATCCCTGTATAAATAACCCTCTTGTATGTACGGCTCTCCTACACCCACTCAAACAGCATAGAAACCAATATGGGGTTAAACAACATTTCATTAGCTCTTCTCTGTCTCATGGCCTTAGCCATGGTCCATCCCTCCTACGCCCAAAACTCACCACAAGACTACCTCAATGCCCACAACGCAGCTCGCGCAGCCGTGGGTGTTGGGCCTATGACATGGGACAACACAGTTGCAGCTTATGCACAAAACTATGCTAACCAACGTGTTGGTGATTGCAGATTAGTCCATTCCAATTCCAATGGTCAATACGGTGAGAACCTGGCCTGGAGCAGCGGTGACCTATCGGGCGCGGCTGCTGTGAATTTGTGGGTAAATGAAAAGGCCAGCTATAACTACAATTCTAATTCCTGTGCTGCAGGAGCTGTGTGTGGCCATTATACTCAAGTGGTTTGGCGCAACTCAGTCCGCCTTGGGTGCGCTAAAGTGCGGTGCAACAATGGGGGGACGTTCATCGGTTGCAACTATGCTCCTCCAGGCAATTATGCTGGCCAGCGTCCTTACTAGGAAGCTTTTTTCAAGCTTCTACTATGGATCTTGGACTGCCTTAAGATAATAAATAAGTCATGTATTTGACAGATAACTTTGAAATAAAATTTAGTTTATGTTTATTTTTAAAAGGTCATGTTTCCTCATTGATTTGTCTAAGCTCTAGCTTTTTTAATCATGTTTTCCTTTATTAGAACCTGAATTAGAATGTGTAATGTGATGTTTCGATTTGTTTTTCCTTGACAAGTTTTGTTATATTCCATGGGTGAGCACTTGATTTTTTTTTTTTTAAAAAAAAAAAATTCATAAATATAACTAATAAAGAAAGGTTTTTTTTTTTTTTTTCTTTTAAAAGAATTTTAAGAATGAAAATTTTCCAATTTTCTCTCACTTTCTCTCCCATAGTTTTGTCTTTCCCTCCTGGCCTTCCCATTCTTTAATACATTCTCTCTTATCTCGGCCAAAAAAATCAAATAAAATTTCTCTCTTAATTTCAAATGAGAATTATTTTAAAGTTTCTTTTGAAAATTAGGCAAATCGAAGAAATATGAAGAAATGTTTTATCTTTTAATCTTTAACAAAATTATTGTATAAATCATTGAACACAACTTTTTGTCTCATTCAGTGAAATTGAGAGGATGTTGCAAAAACATAACCATGTTCTTCTCAATACAATATTCTTATTTTTCCATTTTACTTTCTACTATTGGTGTCCAAAAAAAATAAAAATGGAGGGGAAAGAAAAGTGGCATTAATTCACTCCAGCATAGGATGATAGAAAGGCCACAATTAAATTTTTTTTTTTTTTTTTTTTTTGGGGGGGATAAACGAGGGGTATCCTTGGCTTTTAAGTCTAGACTAATCCTCCCACTATGACTTTTATGCATTCTTTCTAATTGCAATAACGACTGTTTTATTGAAGAATCTCTCTCTCTCTCTCTCTCTCTCTCACACACACACACACACACAATTAAGTACATAATTATGAATCATCAGTCTAGTTTTGGTTGGGCAAACATCTATACTTTGCCAAAGATAAATCAGCTTATTTGATAATTCTAAATTTATTAATTTGTGATATTATTAGTTTGGTTTTATACTCACAATACGACAATCTTTACCCACAAAAGGATTGGGTCAGACGTCACGTGAGGTCCCAATCTTTGTATCTGTCGGGCTGTAGAAGTAGTAGGCTAGGAATAGTCATGTTATGTGTAAAGCAATTTCCTTTTTTTTTGTTTTTTTTTGGTTGAATATTCTTCAGTTAGATGCTAAATTGCTAATGAGTACTAAGGACATGTGGGAAGCTTAATTTCCATGGGTCTATTTCTCTCCCGTCTTTTCCCTTATCCTCTCATGAGACATGATTGTCATAGAATTGACGAAGATTCCCTGTCGTTAAATTACCTTCATATTTCTCTTTACTTTGTTAAATCTTTTGAGGCATCCACAAGGTCTCATAGTTCTCATGTGCTCTGAACTTATTTCATTTAGTTGTGGGGTCTTATATATCTTGTGATTTGCCTAAGGGTTTCTTGTTTATCCAAAACAATAAAAATAATAATATCATAATTTTGATATACTTTTAGGTTATATTTCGTATGCCGCGTAGGATAAACGTATCATTTTTTCTGTGTTCGGTGCTCTTTTCAAACAAATGATATACTATCGATCTATAGGATTATTATATCCTCTATATGCGGGAGATCGATAATAAACCTACAGGGAAGTAGTATATTTTTATTTTAGAATACTATCCCATTAATAAAAAAAAAAAAAAAAAAAAAGTCATAGAATCAACTTCTTTTTCAGCCAACAATTTTATCCTATTCAACCTTTTAATCT
Source organism: Liquidambar formosana (assembly GCA_039720395.1). Taxonomy (NCBI): domain Eukaryota; kingdom Viridiplantae; phylum Streptophyta; class Magnoliopsida; order Saxifragales; family Altingiaceae; genus Liquidambar; species Liquidambar formosana. The sequence continues at coordinate 29,818,612 of CM077823.1, forward strand.
AGCATACCATACCAAACATAGCTTTAGCGGCGGAGGGAGGGGGGTCAAAGGGGGGCAATTAACCCTCCTTACCCTTTTTTTTTTTTTTTTTTTTTTTTTGAGAACTAAATTGTGAGTATTTAAAAATTCGAACTTGCCAATTTTTATTTAACCTCTCAAAAAAAAAAAAAAAAAATTGGCCCTCTATCTGGGTTTTTGACCAAAAATTTAATGGAATTGACCCTTTTATTTATTATAATTATTTTTGTACCCTATACAAAGTTAGGGGAAAAAAAAAATCCCAATGTGATCCGCTATTTGAGGAAAAAAAATTTTCCAAAATATTTATCAATAGTCTTGAGTTTTGACTTTACAAGATTAATGTTCTGACTCCACCATTGCATAGCCTTATGGGTTCTTATTGATTGGTAATCTCATGTCCTGTGCAATTAATTTGAAATTATTCTCTTAAATAATGGAGCAAGCACCCGGGCCACTAAAGCCTGTGGCGAGATGAATGCCCGAGGTGTACAAACTATCACATAAGCTAAGTTATTAGCCAAAAAAAAAAAAACGAAAACGAAAAAAAACACATAAGCTAAGGAAGGCACAGACTCATTGCATTTGGCAAGGCTCCACAATAGACTCTATATATATATATATACTCCATGTCATGTTAATTGTATCTCCCATTATATTTGAATATTTGTAAACTAAGTTCTGTGTGAAATATATCTGTATTTAAGAAAGGGGGAATTTCTAACTTCTTAGTAGATGACTACTAACTTAACTAAGAATGACTACTACCTGTAATTATTTGCCCATAGCCCGACCGTTTTGTAATTCCCCCTTGAAATGCTATAGTAGGTGGTGCTCATCAGCATGCTGCCAAAGCTTGCAATTGTAAACTGAAAATTTACATATTTAACTAAGGATTAGGATTAGGGACTTCGTTTTTTCACTTTTTACACCTTAACTGATTTGTTAAATAGTGAGTAAAGTGTGGTCATGCCAACTTTTTAAAATACCATTTCTAAAATACCATTGAATCTTGTTAATCCAATGGCTTAACCCTTGATATGATGTACATTCTATCTTTTGTTGTTAGAAGAAAAAAAGAAAAAAAATGCAACTAAAGTCACGCAAGGCTGCAAGGCATGCATATGCCTGGCCTGTGGAGGCCCGTTCAGACAAGTCATACTCAAACTCCAGCCCATAAGACCAATCCAAGGTCCCTAGCAACATGCTGGTTGGATGTCCATTACAGCACATTTTAGTGCTATAGCTTACGCATGCCATGTGACCACAGCCCACGTCATTCAATTATTACTTAAGGCCCTCAACTTTATTTGCACCCATAATTATTTTAAATTTGACAAAGTTTTTTGAAAAATATAAAACATTTTCATAAAAACTTACTGGATTGTCTACTAAAGGACATTATTTTAAACTATTTTGTAGAGTAAAATTTTTTTCAAAATTTGTCGTTTAAACAGACATTTAAATATATATATACATATATAGGGGAGGGTTCCATTGATACTTAGTGTAAAATTTTTTACACTTACACCCATCAATATCTTTTTATAAAAATCATATTTCGTTAATCCAACCGTTGAATTACATATTCTTATCACGTACGTCATGTATACCAAATTTCAAATTAATTGGAGATTAATTAGGAGTTATGTCATTTATAAAGTGCTCAAAATTAAAGTTTTATTTATTAAAAGAAATATCAATTTACGGATAAAACACTTCCTAATATTCGATTAACTTGAAATTTGACATGCATGACGTGTATAATAAGAATATGTAATCCAACAGTTGGATTAACGAAATATGATTTCTATGAAAAGATATTGACATGTGTAAGTGTAATAAGTTTTACACCAGATGTCAACGAAACACTCCCCATATATATATATATATATATATAAGAGAAAAGATCCGTTTACACCCTGTGTAAAACTTTTTACACTTACATCACTCAATATCTTTTTGTGAGAATAATATTTTGTCAATCTAACCGTTGGATTAGATTTTCTATTCATGCACGTCATATGTCTCGAATTTCAAACAAATCCGATATCGGGAAGTGTTTGATCGATCTGTAAACTCATTTTTTTTTTATATAAATAAAACTATAATTTAGGGCACTTTATGAATGACATAGCTCTTAGTATCCAATTTACTTGAAATTTGGTATGCATGATATGCATGAATAAAGAATCTAACTCAACAGTTGGATTGGTGAAATATTATTCCTATAAAAAGATATTAAGGGATGTAAGAGTAAAAAATTTTACACCAGATGTAAATGGATCCCTCCCCCATATATATATATATATATATATATATATATATATATTTCCTTCCTTCTTTTGGCCTTTAGTTGTTTATCATTGAACATATATGCTTGCTACACTTTTGAACCCTCAAACCCGATTCAAATCCTGGGAAAAGATTTTCTCCATATGTTGAACGGTGAGATTTCAGTAGATCATCCATTATAATAGCGAGATCTTTACTCTCAAACCCCCAATATTTAGTTGCATTATTTTTTTAAAAAGCAACTCCAGCATTGCCTGCTTCTATGGCGTAAATGTATCGCATTTTTGTCTTGGTCAAGTGTGGCGCACATGCATGCACTGTTTGCTTTAGGAATGTCAAAATAACATACAGAAACCTCTTCTTTACTTTTCCTAGTTTTCTTTCATCCTTTTGACTACAAAGCTTAGCATCTTTGTCTATAGTCACACCATGTTCCCCACCAGAAAGGAGGAATCTACCTTCCCACTAACCTATCTTTCATCCTAAACAAAAAAAATATACATTCACAATGACCTATCATTTTCCGTTTTTAATTCTAGATTTTTTGAAAAATCTACATTCTCACTAACCTATTATTATTTCCTTAATCTTTTTTTTTTTTTCCCTTTCTTTTTTTGGGTACAAAGACAACTATCTAAATCTACAATGTAGGTTTAGCCTATCTAAATATACATTCTACATTAACCTAATAATTTTTTTTAATAAGACGTATCCTTTCCAAGGTAGTGCATGTGTCAGTTGACTTTAAGCAGAAATTTCCAATCAATTCTCCCTCCGCATGTCCGTGTGTTTTACGTTTATACTTAGGAAAAGGATAAACTCTAAATCTAAACCAGTATGGGTTTTGTAGCCTAAGTAATACCGATCTCTATACTTTTAAAAGGAATAGTAGGTTAGGGATTTGAACTTTGAAGTGGCTATAAAAATTGACGGAAGGCTAGGGATCGAGGGTGCAGAGTTTGGTACCCAAAAAAAAAAAAAAAAAAAAAAAAAAGCGCTCTGTGAACCCATAGCTAATTTCCTAACCTCCTCTTTAAAGCAGATGACAATATCGAGATTTTGAACCTCCAATTTTGGAGGTCCTGGCTAGTGGAAAACGATACCACTTATAATGGAAAATTATAGAATATTAAGATCTTGATTTAGTCACTACAAACTCCAAAACCCTCGTGAGAGGATGGTCAAATTATAAAATTATACTTTTAACCCAAAATTTATAACCTCTGGGCCTCTAGAAAGGGAATGAACATTATGGGCAAAATCTTAAATAAAGGCCAAAAAGTTAATGAAGAAGAAATCCGTTTTTGATTTTTGATTTTTATTTTTTTGGTTCACGAAGAAATATGTTTTAATTCAACAAGATTACACGAAATAACTTGATATCTAGTTTAGGTGTTTAACAAAAATAACATAGTCTCCAAGGGGTTGGTCGAGCGGTCAGCCTTAGTTGTGCTCCCTCAGAGGTCATCGTTTTAACTTCTCGCGGAGATTATTGCAAGTACAGGTATGGGGCATTTCATATAAGCGGTTAGAGCATTTCATAAAGTCTAGGCCCTAATCGTTAAAAAATAAAATAAAATAAAAAGGTGAACATGTAAGTCATTTTGATCAAAGGTGGCACATACTCTAATCTAGTTCTACCCGAATGTCAGGGCTACAACTTTTGTCCCATGGTGACCTTTTGGTGACTTTGATTACCGTTTCCTAAACGGTGTGTATAGTGCTTTTGAAAATACCTACTCCAAAACTCATATCATTGAAAATTTTCCACACTAGCTACATCCCTATAAATGCCCCTCAAAAGCGTCCCTCCTCCACACCATTCAACCAAGCTTTCACTTTTGCTTCGTAAAACACATAAACCAGTATGGGGTTGTGTAAGATTATTTCATTAGCTCTTGTTTCTCTCATGGGCTTAGCCATGGTCCATCCCTCCTATGCCCAAGACTCACCACAAGACTATATCGACGCCCATAATGCGGCCCGCACAGAGGTAGGTGTTGGGCCAATGACATGGGATGACACAGTTGCAGCTTATGCACAAAGCTATGCTAATCAACATATTGGTGATTGCAACCTAGTGCATTCCAATGGTCCTTACGGTGAGAACCTTGCCATGAGCTCCGGTGACCTCACCGGCACGGATGCGGTGAAGATGTGGGTCGATGAGAAAGCCAACTATGACTACAACTCCAATTCTTGCACGCAGGGAATGTGTGGGCATTATACTCAAGTAGTTTGGAGCAATTCGGTCCGCCTTGGGTGTGCTAAAGTGCAGTGCAGCAATGGGGGCACCTTCATCAGTTGCAACTATGACCCAAGGGGTAACTATGTTGGTGAGCGTCCTTACTAGGATGCTTTAATTTAAGCCACCTCTAGTGTTTGTGACCTAGCATGGATCCTTTAGAGATAATAAATAAGTCATGTATTGACCCATAACATTGATATGATATGTAGTTATGTTTTACGTACTCTGAATGCAACTTTTCGTTATTCGCATAGTTTGTTTGTTTGTTAATTTGTCTTTCTTTCTTTCTTTCTTTCATATTTATTTATTTTTTTTTTTCATACTCACACGACAAATCCAACACGGCACTAGTGAAACTGAATAGGACATAGAGACTACTTAAGTAGGGGCAGAGGCAGGAGCACCTACAGTGGCGGAACTAGGATTTTAGTTTTGGAGGGTCAAAAATCAAAACTAATGATAAGTACAAAATTTTTTTCCCCTACTTATATTTGAACAATGCCCTCACAAACTCAAAAAGGCTATTTAATACTTTTATTTCTCCATTTCCTATTTTAACTGACCAAGTTATGAATATGTTGATCAAGCTATCGGCTGTAAATATAAAAATTTTAGGTCAAAATTATGAAATAAACAAAATTAGGACAAAAAAAAAAGTGAAAAACTAAAGGGTTTGAATGTTTGTGTGGAGTAAAAATTGAAGACATGGAAGGTTCAAAATAAACATAAAGTTAAATCAAATAAAACCTAAGAAGATCAAAATATATTTTAAGAAGGGTCAAATTTATAAATATAATAAACTTGGTATACAAAAGAAAATAAATAAATAAATAAATAAACCTTAGGAGGGTTACTTGACTCCCTTTGACCACCTCCCTCCGTCCTCACCTACCCGGCCTCCTCACCCATTTAAATTTGGGTAAATTACATTAAGACCTCCTCTAAAATCTGACAATTACAGATATATCCCTTCACGTTTCTGAAATTACATTAAGACTCCCTACTTTACAAAATAAACTACAAAAAGAGCCCTCTCCCTAACCTCCTTCAATTAATCCGTTAAATCACTTTCAATTTTTTTCAAAATACCCTAACTACCCTTATTGGATGACAATTCTTTTCATTTATTTCTACATATGAGTAATGCTATATAGCTCTTTTTTTTTTTCTTTTTTTTTTTTTTTGGCCAAATCTACTTACTCAAATAACGTTGCCAACTTGGCAAATCAATTTTTTATTTTTTATTTTTTAAATCAATTAAAAATTTAATTAAATAAATAATTATTTCTAAGAAGCAAGTCTGATAGCTGCCACATTAGTTGGACAGAAAATTTAACCCTTTTAGAATTTTTCGTGTATATATATATATATATATATAGGTATGTTATCTTTTAGTTGTTTATCAATAATAATTAAAAAAATTCAAAAGTACTAGATGAACATATTGGACTAGTGAGTTATATGCATTTAACATGGAAGTTATCATCCACTAAGAGTAGTTATGGTACTTTGAAAAAATTTGAATACGATTTAACGGATTAATGGACGGAAGTTGGAAGGAGGGGTCCCTTTGTAGTTTTTTTTTGTAAAGTAAGGGATGTCAGTGTAATTTCAAAAACGTGAGGGGTTGTATCTGTAATAGTCAGATTCTAGAGGGGGTCTTAATGTAATTTATCCTTTAAATTTTTGTTTTTTACTTTCCATAATTTATGATATTCCAAATTTGATCTTGTTGATTTTTTCTTTAGTCCCTCTTATTTTCTAATTGTACCCCTCCCTCTTTCCTTTTTCTCTTCAAAAAGTTAACTCTTACCCTTTTTATTTCACAAAAGTTTGATCTTTGTAATTGTACCGGACCCTTTTTATTATCAATGAATATTTAAGTTTTACTTGCATGGGTAGCTTAGCTTTAGGAGTGTAATATCTCGGGGTCTTAGTTTCGAGTTCCAGCCTTAATTAGTTGATACTTGTGGGAGGTTACAGATATTTGGGGTTTACCCCAATTCCATGAACAGTTAACGAGATGGAGTCAAGCTATCGAGAGTTCCACGTTATCAAAATATATATATATATATATATTTCAGTTTTTGTTTTAATTTGTTCAAAAATTTTATTGTTATTGTTATTGTCTATTTGAGAGAGAGAGGAGGCGGGGGGGGGGGGGGGTGGGGAAGTATTGCTAGAATGCTATTTCAAATCAAATAATTCTTAATATAGAGGGTGAGGGAAAAAAAAAAAAAAAAAAATTCGACCCTGCTGGAGTAAATTTCTGCTCCAGTACCACAGCCACAAAATGCACCCATCTAGGTAATTATTGACTGGAGAGGGACCCCATGGACTTAAGTGCACACTCTCCTCCCGCTCTGGGTTGTAAAGTTCCTTATTTGCATTGTAGGCCCATATGATTTGTTTGAGCTAAAGGAAATACTTACTGGAACCAAAGAATTGGTATATTTGTTTTGGCCAACATGGAAAAGGGTTAATGTTATTAACTTATAAACTATTGATTGAGTCGACTTCATAATTACAAGTTCATTCCCTATTGGACCAAACCAAAACATTCGAGTGTATCGAAATAGATTGTATTTAGATATTGGTCCTTAATCATTGCAATGAATTTAGGATTAGGAATAGGCCGGCACAATCCGACCTACTTTATTTGGGATTAGGGTTATACACATGCTCACTAGGACAAACATTGTTGCGACTTACATGGTGGCTAACCCAATTTTTTACTCCCACACCAAACATATTGAGATAGACCTTAATTTTGTATGCGGTAACAGCTCCTATAACTTCCCCATTTATACGTTTTCAGTCGCTGATACAAGTATGAATATTCACCATCAAAGTACATTCTTTATTCCTTATAGAAAAGAGATCTCTGTGGGCCAAACCCAAGTCACGATGGACCAAAATCCAAGTCTTTTTTTTTCTAGTCTGCAACCTTAGATCCAAATCCAAATTATGTAAAATAGCTAGCTTGTTAATGATGAAGTAGTTTCGATGGTAGCATGGTACCAGTTTTACTGTGGCATCGTTGACACACACGATTTGATCCAAACGATCCCGTTTAGATCCTACCATCAACTAGCAAACTCAACCATAGGATCAGGTAAGTGGTGATGCGTCGCTTCCTCATTGAAAATATTGGATGTCCAGTATTTAATTTTCAAGAAATGAAGAGAGGTCACTCCCTAATTTTTTATTACATGTGATCAAAACTTGATGTATTTTGAGATTATTTTTTGTTGAGTGGGTCGTTCAAAATCTAACGTAGCAGTTGGGAAAAGTAACCCCAAGACTTCAAATAAAGGAAGGTGATAATTGGGAAAATTCAAGTGACACAAACCAATAGAATGGGAGAAAAACTTAAATGTAACTGTGATATGGTTGATGTAATGTTATAAGCCAATGAGAATGGAGTAAATTGATATTGTAATAAAATATTTTGACTCCATAATTTCACTTTGCTTTGTTCACATTGGCCCATGACACCACGTGACTGTATCACAGTTACATATATGTAAGACTCACTCATAGAATGGACACAACATTGGTATTACTTGGTCATTTTTATTCCAACTCTTCTTTCAACGGGAAGGGATAGAACTTATTACAACGTGGTCTACATGCCTCGTTTTCATAACCATGGTTAAATATTTAGTTCACTTTGGTTAAAATACCCTTTAGGAGGTATGAGCTGGTACACACTTTAAGAGTATGAGCTGGCTTTGGTTAAAAAAGGGGAAATCAAATTACGGTGGAGAGAGAAAGGAGAACGAATCTGTTAATATAGCTCATGTACGAATGTTTAAAATTTTTATTAAAAAAAAAAAGTCATATTATTGTACAAACAGAAATGGCTAACAAATGAAGAGAAAATCTGTTCTGATTGTGTATTAAACAGCTTGATTCTTAGATTTAGATGCATAAGAAAAGGAAAATGAAAGTCATTATGATCAAACGCACCACACACTCTAATGTAGCTCCACCCGAACGTCACGGCTATGACTTTTGTTCCATGTGACCTTTCCGTGACAAATGGTTTGGAGCAATTCGTCCCACCTTGGGTGTGCTAAAGTGCGGTGCAACAGTGGGGTCACATTCATCATTTGTTACTATGATTCCCCGGGCAACTATGTTGGTCAGCGTCCTTGCTCTGCTGATCCACCAACTAACTACTCTGATCCACCGGCTAAAAATGGTGGATGAAGTGTCTCATTTTTCTTTTCCTTTTTTTTTTTTTTTTTTTTTTGTTCTTCTTCTTCTCTGATAAAGATGATAGATCCCTAATCAAATTGCATTCAATAAGATTAGGATTAGGGCATAATCGGATCTACTTTTTACATATCTCTAATATGTTGTATGTCTGTACAATGTATGTGGTGATCATTACTTACTCGACAACATTATTGCGACTTACATGATAAAATGAACTGTGTGCTCTGATGCTATATTGAAATTAAAAATCAAATTTTATTGACAAAAACTTAAGGGGGACAAGACAATCATGTACACTTGCTCAAATATGAATGTAGAAAATTTGAATTGTATTAATAGAATTAGATATTTAAATATAACCGACCCATTTCTAGGGTTTTTTTATGTATAAAGAAGGGATGAGAATTATAAGAAAATAGGTAAAAAAAATTAACAATGAAAACAAATTAAGAAGGAACTCAAAATAAATTAAAATTCTTGGACTTTTCCCCTTAATATTTCTCAAACTCTCTTCTGATTTATTTCCATATTCACTTCATCTCTTTTTCAAATTATTTCCATACTCCTTATTTCTTTCTCAAATTTCTTGTATAAAACTTCGTGGATAAATTCTTTAGAAATTGCATACATGTGTTTGTTAAAGATTCACATCATCATGTTGATAGACATTGGTCTAGGTATTTTTTAGTAGAGCGTATGGTCAAAACTTCTTGTATTTTGATTTTTGAGACTATTTTTGTCAGGTGGATCCTTCAAAAGCCTTGTATATGCTGATGTGTCAATGTATTAATTTTTGTGACATAAAGGGATTTACAAATTGGTCCAGCTATAGGAAAATAATTACATATCAATACAAATTATTACTAAATTCGTCGTAGATAGTAACTTAACTAAGAATGACAACTAACTTGTATTGATATGTAATTATTTGCTCATAATCAGGCCAATCTGTACTCCCCCGTCAATTTAAATGGAAGATCCCTTAATATATATATATAGCATGGAATGAGGGCACCTTATGGTAAGCTTACTGTACCTAAAAAGGGATAAAATGGAAAGAGTTCTAGAATTTCTTTGACAAAGATTAAATAATATATTACGTTTTGGAAGAATTACTTATAATGTACGAATTGGAAAAAATAAAAATAAAAATAAAATTGGGGTGGTGCTATACAAAGCATCCCATTCAGCATCCAACCCACATCAATAAAAAAGAGGTTTGTTAAATAAATTGAGAGAGTTTTGATCTATACACATAGTGCCACATAAGGTGTTATATTTTGGTGCAGCATAAAGTGTTATACATAACATTTTCCTAAAATTGAAGACTTCAAATAGATAAAGGTGAGAAGTGTGAAAATTTTAATGACTCTACCAAGAGAATACAAATCAGATTGGCTTGCATATTCCAGTGTTTCTCAGTCATTTTTTATCCTAATAATTAAATGTGACTTTAAATCAGCTTCCTGTTCTTTTGAATTGATTTACCATCAACACTCTTCATGCAGTCATGCTCACTGATTGATAAAGTGGTTCCAATGGCAATTAATTTCTTCACATATAGGTCAAGTTGGCTCGAATGACAACTTGTTCCGTTTGCAGTTCCTACCGAAGCATTGATGAATGAGGCTAGTGTTGCACCGTCAGCTATTTTTGAAAACTCCTGACATTTTTTTTTATTTTTTTATTTTTTTGACAAACGATAAAACCCATGCACCCTTACCTCTAACACCCCTTAATAACAACAAATGGCATTAATGCTTTGTCATAAACTTGAACTCGATATCACTCACTTTGTCAACTGAGTCAAATGCCATTAGACTACTACGTCATTGGCAAAAACTTTTAACATTTAGTCGAAATAAAAAATAGATTAATAAATTAGAAAATAAATATAAAGAGGGATTTTCTCCTAAAGTTTAGGAACATCATTAGGTGCTTGATTTGATTTTGAGGGGACCCTTATTATACAAAGATCTAAAAAAGTTGAGGATTTAATTTGTGAACACATATATTACCTCATAACTATATATATGTATAAAAAAAATAAAAATAAAAATAAAATCTCTAGAATTTTGTAGGGGCCATGGCCCTTGCTACCCCCCTCCCTCCCTCTCCCTCTCTGTTTCCGTGAGTTTGTGGAAGCCCCAATGGCCAAAAACATTGCCATCATTGAAAACAAATCAATAGTTCAGGCCGTATCGAATTTTTTTACCCTATAGTTTATAGTTTTGTAGTATCGAGAATCACATTTTTGTTTAAAAATATACCAAGAATTTCCTCTTCTTTCTAGTACCAAAAATACTAAGATTGTTTAATATTCTTCTTCGCATATATGGTTTTTGGTAATTTCAAAAAGAGATTCATTGGGAAATAAACACAAACATATTCCTTGCATGCTAGGGGGACATTGTAAATCACCTTTTCATATATATTCCAATAAAGAACTTCGAGGAGCCAATGCATATCAGCGTTGTCTTCACTTAGCAGCAACTGTGAGTCTGTCACTGTAATGCAGCATACCACTAAGGATTTGGTCCATCGAATGGTTAGGAGTTAAAAAATGGAAAAATATAATGAGGTATTAAATTAGATAAAGAGTGAAAATGAGAGATAATTTTGTACCTGTAAATACGCTATATCTACTGCATATAGCACTCAATAACGGGTCCAAGGACATACCTTAAGCGGAAGAGACCCGAGGATGTTTGTCGGTCGTTGTTACGAGCCCCACGTAGTCGCTGCACGAATGCTTCCTCCTCCACTGCGAGTTTGACCTCCGTGTATGCTCTTCAATGTTGTGATAGCCGTAGGGATCGCTACTAGAGTCCTCCCACATAATCCACACTACCAAATCCACTAGGCAACAATGGTGATCCTAGAGAGAGAATACTAGAGAGAGAACAATGGAGGCTGCTGTGTTCTGTGTTGTGGTGTGTCTCAATCACTAAGAGAGACATTCAATATATATGTGCCTCTATTCCGCAGTCCAAACCCTAGCAGGAGTTGGTTTCCAAGTGTAATTAGGAAACCTCATGGAATAGGGGACTTAACCACTGGGTCCAGCACCCACACGTGGGCGGACCATGGGTTTGGGTCACAACCCAATGACCCATATTTTTTTAACATCTCCCACTCGCCCACGTAGGGTGAGTTATCTCCATAATTTCTCTATCTCTCAATATTCATCTCCTCATACAGGAAATGGAGCGTGCGACCTCACGAGAAGAACATACAACTACAGGAGCGTAAATGTTAAGTATCACCAAACTAACAAGAACGCATCACTCGAAAGTATCTCGCATATGCCCCAGACAATTCATAAAACACCGAATAAGCACTCTCTAATCCCTCGTATAAACATAAAAGCAATGCTGTATCCCATATATGTAATGTACCCATGTCTCATATCGTAACAAAATACGACATAGACGCTGCGCAGCTAATGAGTCACAAAACATGGTGTAGTATCAAATCGTCTTCCCCAAGCCCTCCTGCCAATTCAATTCAACTCAACCGCTTTCCTAGACATGCCCCCATAAGACTGAATTGTTTCCTGGCCTTTGGAAAACACGCTAAAGTAGCGTCATTAAGCATCCTCTTCATGACATAGTCTCAGGTCAAAAGGGTATAGAGTTGGATCATAGCGATCCATGTGGCTCACACAGTGATGAAGCAGGGATCCATTCATCACTCCTACCATCGGTTGATATAAAGCACATACAGTATGAAATGTATGCTATGGCGTTTAACTCATAAACATGAGCATGTCACTATAAGTAAAAGCAAAAGAACGCCATACGAATCTTAGTCCAGTCGCTACTCAAGCGCCTGACCTGAGTTTTCTAGCCCAGTCGCTCTTTCAGCGCCTGTCTGAAATCTCACATTCGGCTATTAAGCGGGCTACATAGAATTTGTGGAAAAACTCCATGATCGATCTAATAGAGATCTCATCTTAACTCAATCTAAGGCGACATATAATATAGCAACTGTATATCTTGCTCGCCAACTAGGCGCCAAAGATATAAATGTCTCATCTTGCTCGCTAATTCAGCGCCAAGGTGAATCACCCGTGTGAATGGGTCGATTCAAGCCCGGTGACATTACAAAGATGTGTGTACAAATGATATAAACAACCCATGTACTAAAACAAAAGGAATAAATATCATATCTCAATAATAATAATGTCAATCACAAATATAATGTCTGAGCACATCAAATCCTACGAAGTCCCATTCTCCTCACATGAGAAGGGAAAACATTTCTAGCAATTAGCTTAATCAAAGGATTAGCCACTACAGTGCTGGTGGAGATATGACTCAAGACCTCTTCCCCTTTGCGCAACCATATCTTAAATGTAGTTCAAAATAATTGGGATCCATTCGCATATTCTAGGACTGATACACAATCAGACTTACAATCTCCTCATGAGTTGTAAAGCCTAGACGTTGCAAAGATTAACTCAACCAAGCAACTTCTCGAACAACCGCTTAGCAATCTAATTCTTCGACTCCACTAAGGACAAGGCAATGCGAGTCTGCTTCATACCACAATAAAAAGCATATTCACCTCCAAAAATAGACGCATAACTTGAGGTGGACTCAAGCACATCTCTTAAACAGCCTAATCTCTAACGCTATAACCTCTCAGTCCTGAGTCTCCACAATGATGAAATAAGACAAGGTCAGTGGTCCCATATAGGTATCGAAGAAATTTAATTACTATTATCCATAGTGCGGGTTCAAAGAAACTCTAATAACAACCACTAACAATATAGATCGGATGTCTGGACGCGTACATAACATCGCGTACTACAGATCTCCTATAGCAACTACATATGGCGTTGTGGACAGGTGATTCTTTTCTTCATAAGTTTTAGGAAACTAGTTTAAGATTAAGGTGCAGCTCTTTTGAATTGGAGTGTCAATGGGTTTGGAGTTATACATGCGAAAATATTCAAGAATCTTCCTAATGTAAGTTTCTAGAGACAAACCGGGGAGGTTCTCTGAACGATTTCTAACAATCTTAACTCCTAGCACACAATTTGCTTCACCCATGTCCTTCATCTCAAAGTAGAGAACATCCACTCTTTAGTGGCGACTAAAGTCTCCATATCATTCCTAGCTATAAGAATGTCAGCAACATACAATGGAAAAATAAGGATATTTCCCTTGGACCATTAAAGATATACGCAATGTGTTCAATCATCCTAAAACCCATTGTGGTAATAGAATCATGAAATCTCAAATATCATTGCCTAGACGTTTGTTTAAGGCCATGGATGGAACAGTGAGCAAACACATTTTGCGCTCTGGTCCTTTGACCTTAAAACCCACATTGGTTAATCTATAAAGATAAAAAACCCACAGGTTGATCCATAAAGATTTTTCTGTCTAGTTCTCCACTGAGAAATGTCATCTTAACATCCATCTACAAAAATCCAAAATCCATTTATGCGACAATAGCTAGGATCCGGCGAATAGAGCCAAAACTCACCACTTAGGGAGAATATCTCTATATAGTCAATACCCACACATTAGGTATAACTTTCTGCCACACTGTACGCCTAATACTTGTCAATTGAATTATCTACCATTGTAGAAAATCAACTAACTCCCAAACCTATTCCTATCTATCAAGCTCATCTTATCTTGCATAGCAGTTATTCACTTATCTCTAGCATGAGAAGAAAGCACTTTCTTATAGAAAGTTGGCTCATCATCTTCTCTAGAAGCACATAGGAAGGAATCCCCTTCAATCTCAAAGTGATGATGGGGAAGGTTTCCACATTTGCTCCTATACATTTAAGAACTTTAGTGGTTCTGCAGGACACTTTCCTGCCGAACACCTTGTGGGACACTCGGACACTCCCACTGGGTTGAAGACCACTCTTACTATCTTCAGCGACTATGGTTCTGCAGGACACTTTCCTGCAGAACACGTTGTGGGACACTCGGACACTCCCACTGGGTTGAAGACCACTCTTACTATCTTCAGCGACTATGGTTCTGCAGGACACTTTCCTGCGGAACACCTTGTGGGACACTCGGACACTCCCACTAGGTTGAAGACTACTCTTACTATCTTCAGCAACTATAAGACGAGGAATTAATTCCCCACCTCGCTCGAAGATGGTAAGACGTCTTCCCACTCCTCTATCTCATAAAGGTTAAGATTCTTACTAATGTAGCCTATGCTAGTGAAATCATTCTTTTAATGAAATCAACATTACGCGACCCTATGTCAATCATTTCTCCATCAAAATGTTCATCGTACATCAAATAACCTTTTGAGCCTTCAAAGAAAAATTTTTTAAAAAAGTTTTAAAAATGTGCTTTATAGCTCTAAGGTTAAGCTCCTCACACTCATGGAGAGCGATGTGAACAAATCTGTTGACCTTCTAAGGGCGCGAATGCCCCACAGATTGGGTTTTTCGCTATGCCACAACTCATAAGAAGTTAAAGAAAATAATCGATCAAGAAGGCACTTTCATAAGTATGTAGGCAGCAGTCATAAAAAGTATCCCCCTTAAAAGAATAGAGGGGGTTGACTTACGCCATCATCTGTCTAGACATATCTAGAAGTGTTCTATTCCTATTCTCCGCTACACTATTATGCTGCGAAGTGCCAAGAATATAGCGTTATCTGCGTATCCTCTTTTTCTCAGACAGTCCACTGAACTGATCAGATAAGTATTCGCGTCTTTGACATCGCGCATAATCAACGTACATAGGTTCGCAAATGTCTAAGTGAACTAACTCTAGCGATCAAGAAGCTATAAGGAGGAAAAGAATCGTATAATCATCTCTAAAGTGAAATAGTTCTTAAACAATACCATCATAAAGATCCAACCTTTTACTTCTAAATAAAAGAATATCCAAAATCTAAAAAATGCTTAAACTGGTAGTAGATTAATTATTAAGCACATAAAACATGTAGTGTAAAAGTAATATGCGCCCTATGCGCAGTTAGAGTTAAACAAACTCGAAGACGTTCTACACTTGTGCTATTACCCATATACTTTATGGGTGCCAACTCAAAAAAAATGTGGCAATAATCTACTAGCCGTACTCCATCTCATAATACATATTCAGTTGCTCCCGTATTTCAATCCACACAAGAATAAAATAGGCAACTAAACTATGATCACATGCCCAAAAGCAGAGAGAGTTCGGTGAAAAGGATGCCTACTTTGACTCAGTGCAATCACGAGCAAAGTATCTCAACTTTTCACAGTTATAGCACATTATTTTGGGTAACCTTTATTATCCTTGGTAATAGGGCAGTACATATACTTCCCAATTAAAATCAATAAATACGCTGCTTAATACAGTAAAGCGCGTGTTGCAATCTATCTCAAAACAAGGATAGAAGGCCTTAAACACAAAATTAAGGCGGTGTAGGGTCATATACCCATTCACAGGTTAGATCATAATACTGGTCAACATATCCAGGAGCACTTGCTCAATGAAAAAATATTATTTAAACCATTTCAACTTTAAAGAAATATCCCAAAAATAAACCATGTCCAATAATAATATTTCCTAAAATAAAATCCAAACTGCTGAAAAGAGTATCCAAAATCTCATAATGCTTTAACAGAAAGTAGATTACGCTAAATCCCAGGCACATAAATCACATTATGTAGAAGTAGAATGCGCCACATGCGCAACCGAAGCTTCTTCATTAGTGTTGTTTCACATGTAAACTATATGTGTGCTAGGCAGAACGCAACGATAATCTACTAACCGAAAGCAATCCTCAGATGTTGCCATATTTCCTTGGCATTTAGGTAGTTCTCATACTCCCCAATAAGATCATCATGCATGCGCGTCATCATAATATAACGCGCATGACGATCTTTCATCATCCAATTTTGGTAAACTAAAAGGTTACTTTGATACTCGGCAGCATTGGTGACCCCATCCTCAATTTTTGGGGCTACCATGGAATTGGACAAAGTCTCAACTAAGCCCAGCTCATTCAGGAAGTACTTTATATCTCTTTGCCATATGTCGTAGTTGATTCCATTTAGCTTGTCAATGTTATCATATATCGCATCTATGTGGTTGTTTGCCATCACTACATTCAAGAATTGCGCAAGGGTTGACATTATTATACACACATCCATTATTTATTCAGAAAACCCGATTGGAAAAACATTATCCCTCCCTACAAATCGAAATCGAAAAATATTGCTATTGCTCATAATCATCTCCCAATTATGTAGGTTAGGAGTATATTTTCCAATCGTTTTTCGAACAAATACGCATATTACCCACAGTATTATAACAATAATAATGATAACATGCTCCACATAAACACACGGATTCCCATATGGAATTATTTGGTAAATATTAGAGCCTATGATAAGAAAATTCCATAGCATAATGCGTGTCGCGAAAACACATCCCCTTACATAATTCCTCCAAAAAATGGTACATAAATCAATACATTACATTCCCAAAAAAAAACCTAATACAATGGATCTATTGCAATGAATAAATAAATGGGGATGCCGCGCCACACATTATGCCTCAAGGAATATCTTATACACAGAAGGCAAACAAACATAAGCTCTATCATATTTTACCAAAAATCCATCCATTTAATCCTATAACTAACATGCTAAC
The DNA here is from genome assembly GCA_039720395.1 of Liquidambar formosana. Taxonomy (NCBI): domain Eukaryota; kingdom Viridiplantae; phylum Streptophyta; class Magnoliopsida; order Saxifragales; family Altingiaceae; genus Liquidambar; species Liquidambar formosana. The sequence goes on from CM077823.1 coordinate 29,836,030, forward strand.
ACATATTAAGCAATTGGTCTATTAAATGGATGGTAGGGCCATGCTCAAACACATAAGGAGCGTGCCAATGGGTCTCATAAGGCGGGTAAAACGTTGGCGGCAATCTAATTGCGCAACGTAATAAGAATAATTAATTACACAAATTAATTAATTAATTACTACATGTAATTAATAGATGCACAGTTAATCCACGTCGCGTGACTCTCCCCGTAACACAAAAATACTCCCACATGCTCAAATAATAAAAATACAGCCTCTGGAAATTTTAATTTTGCATATAATAATATTATTTAATTTTTCGGTAAAGAAAAACACTAAAAATATAATAAGATAAAAAATCCAGAAGCTATGGTGGGAGGTGCAGCACACCACAGTGTAGAATAAGCCCCAATCATAATTTTACAATTTTCCAGGAAGCCAAACACCCCCTCACGCACCCCCCACGCGCGCGAGTGGGGTGGTTTTATAGTGATTTTCTCAATATTTAATTAAATAAATATTTTCTGGTAATTAAAAAATAATTTAAAAATTACCATAAAATCAGAAATAAAGTTTTATGAATTTAGGAAAAAACGACATGTGAATCGGAGTTATACAGCCTCTACACTCTCTCGCACTCTCCAGTAGGCGAGAGTGGGCTTTGCTGAGAAAGCACTGTTCATCTTCTTCCTCAAGCCTATTCGAACCAGTTTCGAATGTTCACGGACCCAACTTCGCGGGCTCATAACTTTCACATACAATATCGGATTTGCGCAAATTTTATGTCTACGGAAAGCCCTCGCGACATAGTTTAACAACATACCAGATTTATTCAATATTAACAAATCTAGGTGCATCAAAAATTAGCCCAAAGTTTCGGAAAAACCACAATTTTCAAAACTAAAATTTGCTTTTTCTCTCAAAATACACGTCCGTTTCTCACGAAATTTTGCAGGCATGTTCCTCACACATAGGAGAATACGTCCATATAAAAATTTTGGGTTAAAAACCACTTTTGAAAAACGTTTTTAAATGACCCATAAATTGTATTTTAGAGAGAAAATGCAAACCACGCGACAATAGGGCGAATCAACAACCACAGGCTCTGATACCAATGTAAATACGCTATATCTACTGCATATAGCACTCAATAACGGGTCCAAGGACATACCTTAAGCGGAAGAGACCCGAGGATGTTTGTCGGTCGTTGTTACGAGCCCCACGTAGTCGCTGCACGAATGCTTCCTCCTTCACTGCGAGTTTGACCTCCGTGTATGCTCTTCAATGTCGTGATAGCCGTAGGGATCGCTACTAGAGTCCTCTCACATAATCCACACTACCAAATCCACTAGGCAACAATGGTGATCCTAGAGAGAGAATACTAGAGAGAGAACAATGGAGGCTGCTGTGTTCTGTGTTGTGGTGTGTCTCAATCACTAAGAGAGACATTCAATATATATGTGCCTCTATTCCACAGTCCAAACCCTAGTAGGAGTTGGTTTCGAAGTGCAATTAGGAAACCTCATGGAATAGGGGACTTAACCACTGGTCCAGCACCCACACGTGGGCGGACCATGGGTTTGGGTCACAACCCAATGACCCATATTTTTTTAACAGTACCAATGTCATGTGTTTGAACTACTAAATTGGAAGTGCCAATGGGATGATGGCACAATTGCATTCTTCTCACTTGTTGAGTGAGCGATCTTGGGTTTGAGTTTATAGCTAGAGAAGCATTGATATCCATTTGTTGATATTGGGGAGTTACGGGTTTAGGAAAATTCTACTGATTATCAAAAAAGGAAAAAAAAAACCACTGAATTGGAAGTCATCAAATGTTGAACGCACACAATTTAATTGTTAGTCACTCTTTTTGTTTGCATGACCATATTTGTGGTAAGAAGTTGAGAATCCTTGCAATTCTTGAAACTAATTGGGTAAAACATTTAGGGCCTGTTTGTGCGTCTAATTTGAAATTATATAATTCAAAAAATTTTACGTGTATTAAACTTATAAATCCATCACATTGAATTGACAAATTTTTTTTAAAAAAAAACAAAATGATAGTCATATCACAAATAGGAGTAGAAATCCAAAATAGCGGCATTTCACGAATTTCTAAGAATTTATCATATGGCATCAACTATAGTGATGACTCCGATTTTTTAAAAATTCGAATTCAAGGTGATAGATTTATACATTTTAAATGAAAGGCCTTTTCTAACCATTTGCCTAAACCAAATTTAAAAAGCCATAAAGGCCAAAATCATTGCCACCAAAGGCTCAGATCTTGACAATTATGACAAAATCTTGAATAAATTATGCTGATTGAACTACTATCTAATGGGAGATTTAGACAATAAAAGGAGGAAGATTGCATCACCAATAAATGGAGCGGCTAATATTAGGCATGTGAACCCTAATCACTTTTTCAACTCATAGGACCACCATTTTTCTTCCTACTTTATATATACTAGTTATTGCACACGTGCGTTGCATGTGAATTTTTTGTCAACAATAAAATAATTTAAAGATCATCAATTATTTTTCCTAAATAAACATATAAAAGATCGATGCTTCCCAAGATCTTTTTAGCTTAAATAGGGATTGACCCTTTTTATGTAGCATAGCCCCTCAAGTAGTGGTAATTATTTCTTCAATATTGTCCATATCGATTAAATATAAACTTTATTTACTTAAGGAATGTAATGCGGCAATTTGTTCTTTAACATTTAATCCATATCAAGTGTAAAGATTTGAAATGTTAAGAAATTATTTATTACTCCGTAGAAGGTTTTAGTCCGTGTACATCAAATGATCTGGAAAAAAAATGATGATACATAATGACACGTAATTATCAAGAATCTTGACAAATAACTTATTCATTGTCCACTAATTTTCTACACATCTACAATAAGAAACATATCAATGAAGAAGTAAAAAGGAGAATAATTAGAACCAAAATAAATGGAGAAAGTATATACTTAATCTCTAGAGAGAATTTAATTTGGTTGAAATGATAACCATATGGCAAGTCCATTGTATCGTAGAAATTATATGCAAAAGAATAGACTAAATTTATTGATGAATTAGTAGTTTATATAATGTGACTTACACATCAACAAATTCTAATACATTTTGGATCACCTAAAGAATAAGTGCATGCTCAAAAAGATAAGAGTCCCAACACCATATTACTATCATGGGATATTATTCCACTTCATCCAAATGAAACTTTACTACTACCTCTCTTGAACTTCTTTGTATTTTTTTTTTGGCTGAAGAATCTATGGATCCCCACTTTGTAGCGAGACATTCCACAATGCATCATCAGAGCTCAACATCCCATTAATTGAAACAACCAAAGATAACATAGCACGAAAACTAATCTTATGATTTAAAAAATGGGAAAAATTAAAAATCAAAAAATAAGGCAAGATGTCTCATCAAGAACATTTAGAAACCTAAGACCCTTGTTCTCCAGCCCACCCCTCAAATCACCCATAAACAGTGTAGTCTTGAGAAGGGAATTTTAATCTCCAAGAAAAAATCATAAAGACAATATAGAGAATGAGCATATAAAAATAGCTTTTCAATTTCTATCAGATATTTCCAAGAGTAATTTTTCATCAAAAGAAAAAATATAATTAGATGATTTACCACGTAAAATAAAGGGTTTAGCATTCAAACACAAAAGCATTTTAGCAAATTACTTATGAAACTCTACCAATCAAATCAAAAGTGAAAATACTCACAGCAAAAATAAAAAATACAAAACCAAAAACTTGAATTAAAAAAAACTCTAAGAAAGATATATAAAATTTAAATGAAATATGATTGTATAAAATTAATTTCTCAAAGGAACAAAATTGAATAAAACCTAGTGTGATTATTAGCATTCAAACCAAAACCCAACTCAACAAATTTCCAGTACAGTACCATATATATATTATAATTTACAGAGCAAAACTTACCAGAGAAGGGAGAAGTCGCCGTTAATGGAAAAGGTGGAGAGAAGGTTGAAGCTACTCTTGATGGAGAAAGTGGAATTTACAATCCGGCTGTTTATTCATTATATACGAATTATATATAGTTTCTGTTTCCTTAGAATTCCTATATGAGTTTAGTTTTATTTAATTATTATACAAATTATAGTTTCCTTAGAATTCTTAGTAAGGTATGTGTTTTATATTGCTATATTTGCTATACATGCAGAAGGGTAGTTGTAAAGTTTCTTTAGAATTCTTATTAAGGTATGTGTTTTATTTGCTGTATTTCCTATACATGCAGAAGGGTAGTTGTGTATTTAAAAATTAAAATAAGGGTATATTAGTCAATCAAAAGTTTTTCTTACATTCATCTTTTTATAGGTAGTATAGATATATATATATTCATTCATATGTGTGTGCACATGACGGCATGGTTGGGGCAATATATATATATATATATATATATATATATATCTATTCATTCATATGTGAGTGCACATGATGGCATGGTTGGGGCAAGAATGGAACCACATTTTGTAGATTTCACTACAAAAAAAAAAAAAAAAAAAAAAAAAAAAAAAAAAAAAAAAGGAAAAAGAGGGAAAAAAAGAGGGTATTAGCCATGGACCAATCCATGGCTAAAAGTGGCCAAAAGACCCCACCCACAGATTTGGAACCGTGGTCAAACCGTGGCTAAAAGTGGTGTGGCAAAAATTTTCAACCACATTTGGTTTCCATCACCAAGCATAGCCATGGATTTATCCGTGGCCCCAGGATACCTGTCACCCACTTCCAAAAAGAATAAATAAAACCCTTGGCCACATACATCTGTGACTATGGATAATATTTAAAATAAGATCTCGCTCGTCTGAGAAGGGAGAGGATGAAGGAAAATAGAGGCATGAGAGAGCGAAAATGGGGGAGATCAGACGGGAGAGAATGAGAAAATATGAGGTAGACAGATGGGAGAGAATGAGAGAAAATGGAGGCCAATAGAGAGAGAAAATGGGATCTAATCACCATGGTTTTTATTTTATTAAAGAGGGGAGGAAATGGGGAAAAGCAAACGGGGAGCAATATTTTTATTAAAAAAATACTTCCCTCTGATTTAAAAAAAAGGGTAGTTCTCTTATGTTAACACTTTTTATGAATTGGAAATTACTAGAAAGCCCTAATTAACACGGTTTGATGTGTGGTTGGTTGTAATATTTTTATTTTAAAAAAATATTTTAATAGTAATAATGGGTGTAGCTACGGATGGCCACAGATATTTTTGCGACTTTGACTAAAATATTTGCCACACATTGGGAATCCGTGGCTATAATTAGTGGCTAATGCTATCTTTTTTTGTAGTGTTTTGCCTATAAAAACCCATAACCATGTGCCTAATTTAAGTCAAGAAGCTCCTACTCTATGCTCTGTCTTGCACAAAGGGAGAACATGCCGAGCCATGACATTTTAGTAGTCATTGTTTACTTCGTGGCCTTAACCCTGGCTCATGTCTCCCTAGCCCAAAATTCGAACCAGGACTACGTAGACGCTCACAACGCGGCCCGGGCACAAGTTGGGGTCCAGCCCATTACTTGGAACAACACGGTGGCCGCCTACGCCGCGAACTATGCCAAACAGAGGATCGCCAATTGCGAATTGGAGCATTCCTATGGGCCTTATGGTGAGAACATTGCAGAGGGTTATGATGTGTTTAGTGGTGCAGATGCAGTGAAATTTTGGGTTACAGAGAAGCCCAATTATGATCATAAGTCTAACTCTTGTGTGGGTGATGAATGCCTGCACTACACTCAAGTTGTTTGGCGTGACTCAATTCATGTTGGGTGTGCTAGGGTGAAGTGCAAGAATGGGTGGTGGTTCATCATTTGCAACTATGATCCCCCAGGAAATATTGAGGGCCAACGCCCTTATTAAAATAGTTTGCTACTTCGAAATTGAGGATCAATTATCCGGAAGTTTTTACCAATAACTACGTCTTGTTCCATAAAATAAATATGAAGTGATCCATGTGTGGTAGAAATGCATCTTATCTTCATGATGTGACTTTATACTCTGAGTTATGGAAGTTATTATTATTATTTTTTTAATGCCAAACGTGATGTCTCAAGCCTACTTCTGTCTTATCTCACGTGATGCACATAGCATAGGCAAGCCTATGCATTCGATAAATGAAGGACGAAGATTCAAACTCTTTAGGTGTGATCTTTCATCATCTGTGCTACTCTGGCAGGTTTGCTAAAAATTTCAAACCATATATATATTTTGGTCAATTGGGTTTAGATATACTCCTTTCGTCCCATAAAGATAGGTCCTATTTGACAAAACACACAATTTAAAAAACAAAATAAAATAAAATAAAAAAAACAACGTCATTTTATTGGTTGGGGCAATATATATATATATATATATATATATATATCTATTCATTCATATGTGAGTGCACATGACGGCATGGTTGGGGCAAGAATGGAACCACATTTTGTAGATTTCACTACAAAAAAAAAAAAAAAAAAAAAAAAAAAAAAAAGAAAAAGAAAAAGAGGGAAAAAAAGAGGGTATTAGCCATGGACCAATCCATGGCTAAAAGTGGCCAAAAGACCCCACCCACAGATTTGGAACCGTGGTCAAACCGTGGCTAAAAGTGGTGTGGCAAAAATTTTCAACCACATTTGTTTTCCATCACCAAGCATAGCCATGGATTTATCCGTGGCCCCAGGATAGCTGTCACCCACTTCCAGAAAGAATAAATAAAACCCTTGGCCACATACATCTGTGACTATGGATAATATTTAAAATAAGATCTCGCTCGTCTGAGAAGGGAGAGGATGAAGGAAAATAGAGGCCATGAGAGAGCGAAAATGGGGGAGATCAGACGGGAGAGAATGAGAAAATATGAGGTAGACAGATGGGAGAGAATGAGAGAAAATGGAGGCCAATAGAGAGAGAAAATGGGATCTAATCACCATGGTTTTTATTTTATTAAAGAGGGGAGGAAATGGGGAAAAGCAAACGGGGAGCAATATTTTTATTAAAAAAATACTTCCCTTTGATTTAAAAAAAAGGGTAGTTCTCTTATGTTAACACTTTTTATGCATTGGAAATTACTGGAAAGCCTTGATTAACACGGTTTGATGTGTGGTTGGTTGTAATATTTTTATTTTAAAAAAATATTTTAATAGTAATAATGGGTGTAGCTACGGATGGCCACAGATATTTTTGCGACTTTGACTAAAATATTTGCCACACATTGGGAATCCGTGGCTATAATTAGTGGCTAATGCTCTCTTTTTTTGTAGTGTTTTGCCTATAAAAACCCATGACCATGTGCCCAATTTAAGTCAAGAAGCTCCTACTCTATGCTCTATCTTGCACAAAGGGAGAACATGCCGAGCCATGACATTTTAGTAGTCATTGTTTACTTCGTGGCCTTAACCCTGGCTCATGTCTCCCTAGCCCAAAATTCGAACCAGGACTACGTAGACGCTCACAACGCGGCTCGGGCACAAGTTGGGGTCCAGCCCATTACTTGGAACAACACGGTGGCCGCCTACGCCGCGAACTATGCCAAACAGAGGATCGCCAATTGCGAATTGGAGCATTCCTATGGGCCTTATGGTGAGAACATTGCAGAGGGTTATGATGTGTTTAGTGGTGCAGATGCAGTGAAATTTTGGGTTACAGAGAGGCCCAATTATGATCATAAGTCTAACTCTTGTGTGGGTGATGAATGCCTGCACTACACTCAAGTTGTTTGGCGTGACTCAATTCATGTTGGGTGTGCTAGGGTGAAGTGCAAGAATGGGTGGTGGTTCATCATTTGCAACTATGATCCCCCAGGAAATATTGAGGGCCAACGCCCTTATTAAAATAGTTTGCTACTTCGAAATTGAGGATCAATTATCCGGAAGTTTTTAGCAATAACTACGTCTTGTTCCATAAAATAAATATGAAGTGATCCATGTGTGGTAGAAATGCATCTTATCTTCATGATGTGACTTTATACTCTGAGTTATGGAAGTTATTATTATTATTTTTTAATGCCAAACGTGATATCTCAAGCCTACTTCTGTCTTATCTCACGTGATGCACATAGCATAGGCAAGCCTATGCATTCGATAAATAAAGGACGAAGATTCAAACTCTTTAGGTGTGATCTTTCATCATCTGTGCTACTTTGGCAGGTTTGCTAAAAATTTAAAACCATATATATATTTTGGTCAATTGGGTTTAGATATACTCCTTTCGTCCCATAAAGATAGGTCCTATTTGACAAAACACACAGTTAAAAAAAAAAAAAAAAAAAAAAAAAAAAAAAAAAAAAAAAAACGTCATTTTATGGTTGGGGCAATATATATATATCTATTCATTCATATGTGAGTGCACATGACGGCATGGTTGGGGCAAGAATGGAACCACATTTTGTAGATTTCACTACAAAAAAAAAAAAGAAAAAAAGAAAAAGAAAAGGAGGGAAAAAAAGAGGGTATTAGCCATGGACCAATCCATGGCTAAAAGTGGCCAAAAGATTCCACCCACAGATCTGGAACCGTGGTCAAACCGTGGCTAAAAGTGGTGTGGCAAAAATTTTCAACCACATTTGTTTTCCATCACCAAGCATAGCCATGGATTTATCCGTGGCCCCAGGATAGCTGTCACCCACTTCCAAAAAGAATAAATAAAACCCTTGGCCACATACATTTGTGACTATGGATAATATTTAAAATAAGATCTCGCTCGTCTGAGAAGGGAGAGGATGAAGGAAAATAGAGGCCATGAGAGAGCGAAAATGGGGGAGATCAGATGGGAGAGAATGAGAAAATATGAGGTAGACAGATGGGAGAGAATGAGAGAAAATGGAGGCCAATAGAGAGAGAAAATGGGATCTAATCACCATGGTTTTTATTTTATTAAAGAGGGGAGGAAATGGGGAAAAGCAAACGGGGAGCAATATTTTTATTAAAAAAATACTTCCCTCTGATTTAAAAAAAAAGGGTAGTTCTCTTATGTTAACACTTTTTATGCATTGGAAATTACTGGAAAGCCTTGATTAACACGGTTTGATGTGTGGTTGGTTGTAATATTTTTATTTAAAAAAAATATTTTAATAGTAATAATGGGTGTAGCTACGGATGGCCACAGATATTTTTGCGACTTTGACTAAAATATTTGCCACACATTGGGAATCCGTGGCTATAATTAGTGGCTAACTCTTGTGTGGGTGACGAATGCCTGCACTACACTCAAGTTGTTTGGCGTGACTCAATTCATGTTGGGTGTGCTAGGGTGAAGTGCAAGAATGGGTGGTGGTTCATCATTTGCAACTATGATCCCCCAGGAAATATTGAGGGCCAACGCCCTTATTAAAATAGTTTGCTACTTCGAAATTGAGGATCAATTATCCGGAAGTTTTTAGCAATAACTACGTCTTATTCCATAAAATAAATATGAAGTGATCCATGTGTGGTAGAAATGCATCTTATCTTTATGATGTGACTTTGTACTCTGAGTTATGGAAGTTATTATTATTATTTTTTTAATGCCAAACGTGATATCTCAAGCCTACTTCTGTCTTATCTCACGTGATGCATATAGCATAGGCAAGCCTATGCATTCGATAAATGAAGGACGAAGATTCAAACTCTTTAGGTGTGATCTTTCATCATCTGTGCTACTCTGGCAGGTTTGCTAAAAATTTAAAACCATATATATATTTTGGTCAATTGGGTTTAGATATACTCCTTTCGTCCCATAAAGATAGGTCCTGTTTAACAAAACACACAGTTTAAAAAAAAAAAAAAAAAAACAACGTCATTTTATTGGCTTGTGATTTATTAAACTCTAAAAACTAGTGATACATAGGACCACTGTGAGGGGATGAAATGTTGGGACGACTAACTTTCTTGAAGCTGATTGGTGAGTTCAAAAGCCCCCTAAATACGTAATGTCGAAAATACCCACCACAAAGGGCAAAACCAACCAACCGAAAATCACGCCTAATTCAAAAAACGAGATTTTCGCACCCATTTTGAGTTTGCAAAATCAAATCACTTGATCCAAACTAAGGAAAAAAGAAAAGAAAATCTACAAGAAAATTCAAGATAAATATAAAAATAAAAATATCAAGATAAAATCATTAAATTAAAACATAAGTTCATGCAACCAGGAGCACATAGAGCAGAACCAAGATAATTATCTAAAGAACCGACATAATTATCCAAAAACCGAGATTTTTCATACAAAAAAACTAGAAACTCAAGATAATTATTTGAAGAACCGACATAACTATCCGAAAAACGGAGATAATTATCTTATAAAATGTGATAATTATCATGATTTGTGAAAGAAAAAACTTCGAATTTTTAAAAAAAAAATGTAGAAGAAAAATATTTTCTTGATTCAGTTTGATACAACCAATAGAAGTTTAAAAAAAAAAAAAAAAACCAAACCCAAAACCCAAATTAGATCTAACTAGCAACGAAAATGGTCAAAGATGCTGTTGCGATATGCTCAGATAGGGAGGATGAAGAGACGTGGTGCAGATCAGCGAGATCCTGCTTCGCCATCAATGGTAGTGGGTTGTAAGTGTTGATCAAACAAATATCGCGGCGATGGTTGAATGGTGTGATGTTGCTTGCCGGAGATGGGGGTTGTCAAGAGACAAAATCCTGCCGGAGATAGGGTTTGTAGACCTTTACTCCTCATTATCTTCAGGTGACAGCAAGGAGTTCAAGCCTTCTTCCGTGTTAGCTCTTCAACTATGTTGAGAAAGAAGACAAAGAGAAAGAGAAAGAGAGAAAAAAAGAGAGAAATGATGTTACGGATGGAAGAGAGAGATAGAAGCGTATTCAATACGCGTCCCACTTATCAAGGCTACTTTTTTCTTCTTTCTCCCGCTTATCAAGGCTACTTTTTGTTCTTTCTATTAAGTGTCTCAGCATAGTTTTGTTCTTTCTCCCGCTTATCAAGGCTACTTTTTGTTCTTTCTATTAAGTGTCTCAGCATAGTTTTGTAGGGATAAGGGGTGTTTTAGTCAGAATGCATGTTGCACCTAGTCGGCACATGGTTTCGTCCTTACAATTCGTCTCTTCTATCTTTTTCCTTTTCCAAAAGTATCATCTCCTATTTTTTATTGGGTTTTGTGTTAAAAGTAATTATTGAAAAAATAAGAGATAGGATAGGAAGTTCAAAGAAATTATTATTTGACTTTTCAAAATAGACAAACATTTTGGGACAAAAAAAGTTGCAAAAATGGTCCTATCTTTGTAGGAAGGAAGGAGTATTAATTCTCATCATGGTTCGTTTATAAAATATTTCCTGATGTATTCATTTTTTTTCTTCTTTCACATTATTCCATTGAAATAAAATGGTAGTAAAGACTTGTTTTAGTCCTCTATTTTCCATTGCAACTTTAGACTTTTAACGAAGGGAACATCCTTCACGCTATGTGAATTAGAATACAATACAAATTTTCACTACGGAAAAGAGAGAGAAAGGGAAACAAATAGAAAGGGGCATTAATTAATCACACGGCTCCGGATGTGGATTAGTCCCCAAGGACCATAGGTTTAGGGAATTTAACAAAACGAACATAGAAGTAATTTGATAAAAAAGTGACACCATTGTTTGTTTGTTTGTTTGTTTGTTCTCTTTTTTTTTTTTTTTTTTTTTAATTGTTTTTTCTATGTAGTAGACTTTTTTGGTGCTTTTAAAAAGAGGTTAGCTACTTAACCTACAAACAAACAGGGCAGTAGATATACCCACTAACTGACCTAGACACAAGAGGTGTGGCCTATGAGGTAGGCCACACCTTTTGTGTCTACATCGAAAATTTATTCCATGTGCCCGGTGTAATATGTATTCCTCTCATATTCCATCTCTTGGGTGAATGTAAAAGGGGATCGATCACATTATTCTTAATGCCCAAAATAATTTCTAATGTAGCAAAGATCTATTTCTCATGAGGTGGGTCTTACCTGTTGTGTCCAAGCGTCTAGCTAGGTGGCCATGCAATGCTCACGGGTGAGCTAAGTAGACTTTTCGTTTTGAAAATTCTATTTATTTGTTTAATATTATGTTGAAAACAAGACATAACATAACTTTTTTTAGATTAACTGTGAATTTGTTTATTTAAAAATTAGAGAACAATTAAAGAATTAACCTCGCCAATAACCTTTTGGTCTAATGGCATGTTTCATCCCAATTAGAATATGGGGTTTGCGAAAGTTTTAATTTCGACTTCACATCGATGTGTGTGTTCTCCTATAACTTGTTAGAGAAAAAAATAACAATAAAAATAAAAAATAAAAAATAAAAATAAAGAAAGAAAGAATAAACCTAATTTGACCCATCCTTTTATAATTCCTATGCCCTTATATATAAGGCAAATGAGTGCGACTCTGGCCCCTTTTTTTAATTCCTATGCCCATATATATATGGCAGATGAGTGTGAATCTAGCCCGTGGAGACAAAGCCACACTCAAATTAAGCCCCTTTGGTCCTACCAACTTTGGCGAGCTGGGCTATGCAAGCCATGTGTGGACCATAGCTTACGTATGTCTAACCAAATGGAATGACGTTGGAGATTTTTTTTTTCATTTTTTCCTTCCGCTTTTCTCCTCATAGCAATAGCTAAGAACGAGAGTTTTCAGTGTAACGGTGACTGTTATGAGCTAATGAAAGTATTTTGATAATCTTATTTTGTTCTATTCTCATTGGTCCGTACGTGATACCACATCAACCATTTCACAATTACATATAAGTTTTTTCTCGTTCAGAACATAAGCATGCACATTAGTGCAGGGTTTAAATCAACTAGTCAAGTTCAAAAAAAGATTAACCAATTCAGGATGAAATTCAAAACCCCTCGCCCCAGCACCATTTCCTAAGTTAACTAGATGCATGCAGCTGTTTAGCGCCTATTTGCGCGTTTGAATTATGGGAATTTAACAATTTTAGCATATTTTACATAGTGCTAAAGGTATAAATCCATCACTTTTAACAAAAAGATTCAAGAGAATTAATGATAACCATCATCACAAATAAGAGTAGAAACTCAAAATAATGCCATTTCATCAATTTTTACAAATTCATTCTATAACAATCAACTAGAGTGATGACCATTCCCGCCCCGAAAAAAATAAAAAATAAAAATTCTATAACGTTGACCTTAACTTTTTTAAATAGGCTTATTCAAAATGATGGTTCATGAATCCAAGTATCCAACATTATATAAAATACACTATTATTATTTAATTTTCATTTGAATGCCCAAACGAGCCTCTAGGTTCTTATTACCCTTTCTTCTCATTAGCCTCCAAGGGATTAGAAGAAATCAAAGTCACTGTTTGAAAAATATCTAACGACAGTTATATCTCACCGTCGGAAAAATAAAAAGTACTAGTAGATTATACACAATAAAAATAAAAATAACAAATGAAGAAGAAATATGTTTTCATTTTTCCTTATAATAGAATTAGGTCGCATCCTTTATATGAAATACAAGTCGATCTATAGGTTTAGCGATTAACAAAATGAACATGGAAGTGATTTTGATCAAAAGTGACACTGTAATTATTTATATTTATATTTTTTATTTTTGATTTAGACTTTGATCAGCATTGGCTAAACTGTTATGTATTGTGCTTTTGAAAAGAGGTTTGCTACTTAGCCCATCGAACCGATTGGTGGGCATGCCCACCTAGACACGAGGTTTACTTCAAAAATTTATTCAATATGCCAGATGAGCCCTGAGCATGTATTATGCCCAACACATGCAATAATTTTATTTGGATAATGCTACTTTGTCTCACACTTTTGTCCTACACTTTGCCCTACTAGTGTATTTGGGAGAATAAAGATTGTGATCATACTAGTAGATCCTACAACCTTACTCTCCCAAATACATAGGTAGAATTAAGTGTAGGGCAAAAATGTGGGACTACCTAGCATTACCCTTTCTCTTTTAAGTGGCATGGTGGGCCAAGTGGCAAACTTCTATTTTTGATAGGGTGGGCCACATTTCTTGTGTCTAGGTCACTAGGTGGCCATGGCATGCCTACTGGTGAGCTAAGCAGACTTCTTGCTTTGAAAATTCTACTTCCAAAGTCGTGCATGCAGTGAAGATTTTCCACACCACATCCCTATATAAGTAACCCTCATGTATGTACGTCTCTCCTACACCCGCTCAACAGCATAGAAACCAATATGGGGTTAAACAACATTTCATTAGCTCTTCTCTGTCTCAGGGCCTTAGCCCATGGTCCATCCCTCCTGCGTCCAAAACTCACCACAAGACTACCTCAATGCCCACAACGCGGCTCGCGCAGCCGTAGGTGTTGGGCCTATGACGTGGGACAACACAGTTGCAGCTTATGCACAAAACTATGCTATCCAACATGTTGATGATTGCAGATTAGTCCATTCCAATTCCAATGGTCAATACGGTGAGAACCTGGCCAGGAGCAGCGGTGACCTCTCGGGTGCGGCTGCTGTGAATTTGTGGGTAAATGAAAAGGCCAGCTATAACTACAATTCTAATTCCTGTGCTGCAGGAGCTGTGTGGCCATTATAGTCAAGTGGTTTGGCGCAACTCAGTCCGCCTTGGGTGCGCTAAAGTGTGGTGCAACAATGGGGGGACGTTCATCGGTTGCAACTATGCTCCTCCAGGCAATTATGTTGGCCAGCGTCCTTACTAGGAAGCTTTTTTTAAGCATCTACTATGGACCTTGGACTGCCTTAAGATAATAAATAAGTCATGTATTTGACAGATAACTTCGAAATAAAATTTAGTTTATGTTTATTTTTAAAAGGTCATGTTTCCTCATTGATTTGTCTAAGCTCTAGCTTTTTTAATCATGTTTTCCTTTGTTAGAACCTGACTTAGAATGTGTAATGTGATGTTTCGATTTGTTTTTCCTGACAAGTTTTGTTATATTCCATGGGTGAGCACTTGATTTTTTTTTTTTTTTTTAAATTCATAAATATAACTAATAAAGAAAGTTTTTTTTTTCTTTCTTTTTAAAGAATTTTAAGAATGAAAATTTTGCAATTTTCTCTCACTCTCTCTCCCATAGTTTTGTCTTTCCTTCTTGGCCTTTCCATTCTTTAATAAATTCTCTCTTATCTCGGCCAAAAAAATCAAATAAAATTTCTCTTAATTTCAAATGAGAATTATTTTAAAGTTTCTTTCGAAAATTGGGCAAATCGAAGAAATATAAAGAAATGTTTTATCTTTTAATCTTTAACAAAATTATTGTATAAATCATTGAAGACAACTTTTTTTCTCATTAAGTGAAATTGAGAGGATGTTGCAAAAACATAACCATGTTCTTCTCAATACAATATTCTTATTTTTCCATTTATTATTGGTGTCCAAAAAAAAAAAAAAAAGCAGGGGGGGTGGGATTTGGTCATTAGTCCATTATATTAGACTTATTTTTCAATTAGTCAAGCAACTTATTCTTTAAGTCATTTAGTCCATTTGCCCTTTTTTGGAGAAAAATATCTCTATCTCTTCCTTTCACCTGATTCAACCCACCACCTCGCCTCTGCCTTTGTTGTCAACCTTAGCCATTGCTATCAATGACAACCTTCATCCCGATCATACCATCCCTCATCCAGTTGAGGTTGCAAGCCAAATCCAGTCGAAGCCCAATAGATTTAAATCACGATTAAATTCAACCATAGCTCTCATGCTCTCATATCCGTCCATGTGTTGCTCTTGCTGGTAATGTGGCTTTTTATTGGGTGGTTGTTTAGGAGCATGCAAAACTTCTTTCCATCCAATATGTGCAAGGGAGGCAAGACATAGAATGGAGATATGGGGAAAATTTGGTTGTGACAATGTAAGCTTTTTCTCTTTGGGCTTCAGATAAATGATAGAATAATGACACCTATTTCATAACAACTTTGTTCCTATTTGTTATTAATAGTATATTATTTATGAGCTATATTTGTGTTGTAATTGGATATTTTGACTAAAATGACTCTTTTCATCTGTCACTTCTGTAGGTTAAGTTACTGGCATTTTGCTTAAATTAATGCATTCAGAAGTTCAAGTTAATAACAGCACCCAACAATTAGGAGACGCTTTCTAGCAGTACTTTCTATTGTACTAAGCATTTACCAGCAACATTGTCAATGAACAAACCACACAAGTTAAAGATTGCCCACAAAAATGGAGACAAAATTGCAGTTAACACTGAAACAACGGATATTGATTCTGATAAATCGGGTGACAGACAACTAAATCACTACAAAACGAGTGGCTTCTAGTGACTAGGCCAGAAATCTGAATAGATAGCTTAACGGGCTATGGAGATTAGTGGGAAATCAACTATTTGGGTGCAACGCATGGTAGAACAACAATAGGTTGAATCAATTCAACTTATTTGCTTCCCCCAACATCAGACGTTAGCCGATTCATTTTCTCAAAAGACCAAAAAACCATTCCTTCTCAACCTCATGTACTTTCCTAGACGCATCCACCTCCACATTCACTGTAAAATTTACTACTTTGTAAAGTAGTAAAATTTTACAGTTTTATGAAGTATTATGTTAGATTGTGTCAAGTAGTAAAATTTTACAATTTTATGAAATATATATTATGTTAAACTTGGTCGAGCTTCAGATTGGAATGTTGGGAACAATCTCATCTTTACAAGAAGCTAACCAGGCCCTTGTCGCGCACCTGCATGCCCAACTTTTGAAGTAGTAAAATTCGCTGTAAAATTTATTTTGTAAAGTAATAAAATTTTACTACTTCATTATAAATTTTACTATTGAAGAAGTAGTAAATTCTACTACTTCGTAAAGTAATAAAATTTTACACTTTTATGAAGTATTACGTTAGACTGTGTCAAGTAGTAAAATTTTACAATTTTAATTTTTTAAATAATTACCTAATCAATATGGATATTTTTTCAAAAATATCAACGAGTAGATTCCAAAAATATAATTTTTTTTAAACGGATATGTATATTGTAAGTTATAAGCTTTTAAAAATTATAATACTAAAAGGCTAAGTTTGTTACATAGGGTGCCCTTAATAACAAAAAAGGGAGTGTCCTTAGTAATAACAAGGGTAAACCAGGCATTTTTAAAAAATGTGTGACTAATTGATGAATAAGTTTAGTCTTTTTGATTAATTGACTTAGAAAAACTCTTACTTGATTAATTGCTAATATTTTATCAAAAAGTGGACTAATCGCCAATTTCCCCCCAAAAAAAAGAGGGGAAAGAAAAAACTTCCTATTTATTCCTTAAATTTTCAAAGTCATTCATTTATCATTCACTTGGCTTTTAATTTCAAAGCCAAAAAACTTTACATAAATTTAATGAGAAATTCAATGAAGCCTATTTAGAAAGAAACGTAACAACCAGTTCCACCTTTATAAACTCAACATCCACACCCATGAAGACTCATCTCAACTAAATCTGTTCTGTTTTCTAATCCAAGACGTAATTCAAGCAAAGCAAAGAATGGCAAAACACCAATACGGGTTTTCAACAATAGCTGTACTGTTTCTAGTATATGGTGCAATAATGCTCACAACACAAGTGGTGCCAACTGGTGCTGGCATGGTTGTGGCCGATCCCTCAGACCCTTGGTTCAACCAAATGTTGCCTCCACAGCCTAGACCAGGTTATTACAAATATTTGAGGGATTGCATTGAGACCCTAACCAAGCCATGTGGCCTAGAGATGGCTAATTACGTTTTCAAAAACTAGGCTGAGGTGGCACGTGCTCGATGTATTTGAAGAGGTAGTTAATAGAGTTTTTTTTTTTTTTTTGGTAAAAAAATTTGAGTTGTACAAATAGAAGAAACACATCCAACTCAACAGTGATGGTTCGGTACATTTGTGCAAATGAATGCACTTCGGACAATGTCCTTTCTTACAGTATATTATAGGCATAGAACATGGATGTGGCTAATGGTGTATGTAGGCTGATTAGACCATATTTTGGAAAAATTTTATGAAGAGGATGTATCATTATCTTAAGTTGGAGAGTTTCAATAAAATTTTGCTACTGTAATGTTAGTTCTTACAATTTATGCAAACAACATTCTACATAGGCATAATAAAGAGCAAGCTCCTAGAATACCAACCTAGGGAAGCCAGTTAAATTAGGTGTTTCAGGAAGAAAATGTACACTACATTATCAAACCCCTACTTAAAGCAATTCGATGAGGACAATACAAGCGAAGGGCATAAAGTAACCTGCTAAAAACAAAAGAATATAGAACTCAAAAGTGTAACAAAACAAGTGTTTGTTGAAATAGTATAACAAAATATGCATCACATAAAGTAGTGATATTAGTACAAAAGGAACCTGTAGTGTGCAAAACTGATGCACTACTGGATGAAGTCTACATAGTTCAAGGACAAATGAGGAGGCAATCTGTCTAGTAGTATATCAGTTTTGGATCTAAAAAGATGCTTCATCAGTTCTTATGTGATTAGAGTAAGGGAACAAGTAATATTGTTCTGAGTATGTTCCCTTTAGATGTTCACCAACATTCAATTTCAAAAAACAAAAAAGCAAAAAGTGTAGCAAAAAGATCCAAAATAAGTGAGCTGATTAGTGTCTTAAAAGGATGTCTTTGGGATGAGAACTTTAAAAGGATGAGGGAGTCTGCCAAGTGTCTGCAGAACTATTGTGTTCGAGAGGATTGGGGGCTTCTTCGATGCAGATGTGTTCTTCATTGGCATGGACAACAGCAGAAGGGCATGCTTTTGTAGGTTGGCAATCTTGTTGCTCAACCTTTGGAAGAGGTGATGGATGTTGGCAGGAGGTATTCTTCTTGTCGTCATTTGTAGAAGTAATCATTTGCTGAGTGGCTTGTTCAAGCTATGGTTCCTTTAAGAACGGTATGATTTCTGAATAATGGATGTTGTACTTCTTGACGACCGTTCCTTGATACCTCCGTTGGCAAGCATGAATTTTCAGCAGGTACTGATTTTTAAGAGCCAATTCAAAGGTCCTTTCAATGAAGGTGGCTGCAAGTTGGAAAATAAATGATTTAGTGTTAGAAGATCAGTTTTTGTTTAAGTTTGATAATCAAATTTTTTACTAAATGAATAGTAAGCTAGGAAAAAGTGATGTGAGAATTAGGCAATGTGTGTATACAAAGAGGTTGATAGACCACATGGGAGCCTCTTTGTAAATCACTTGAATCATGTGCTCAAATATATATACATGAAAGTTTGCCTAAATAGAAGGAACAAGTGAAATCTTGACAAAAAACAAGAAAACAAAAATTCGGAATACAAAGCAAGTCTTGCATAAGTTGCCAATAGTGACCCTGACAAAAATAAAAATGGTTCATTGTTGTGGTTAACTCTGATATACGTACTCCCTAATTAGAGACCCAATAGTAGGGATTCAGAAGGCTGACCACAAGAATTGGGCCCATACTGCCTGATTTAAAAGTAAAAGTTTCCTTTTTACTCTTCATATTATGTTGGTACTTGTTGATGTAACAACTTATATTACTAGCTTATCGTATTAGAAAATTTTATTCAGTAGAAAATGGCTTATAAAAGCACATTCAATAATTGATTTAGTAGTACTAATGCAACATGTACTTTGTTTGACATGTCAAATTTCACATATATATAGGACAAGCATTGAGGTAGCTAGGTTAAGTAGCCACCTACACACCCAAGCTAGATACCTATACTGAAGTTTCATAGTTCTTGTTGAACTATTGATTGGGAACTCTGTGGCACCTAAAGCTTAGGACAAAAAATAATTTTTTTTTTAAAAAAAGGAGGGAGTGGGGGGAGGGGGAAAGCAATCTTAACTTAGTCTACTCAACTCAAGTTAAGATGAGAAGACTTACATTTGTTGTTAATCATGCTCCCAGGACCTCAATAGTACAAACCAAATCTATCATGTGTCATGATCTAGAGTGCGTTATAATTTCATAACCCAAGGTTAAGCTAAAGTATCAAACCAACTACGCAAAAAAGAAAAAAGGAAAAAATGTAATCCTTCTATAATTGGATTCCAATAATGCATAACTATTAGAAAATCGGCAATCAGTGGACCAACCACTTTCACATCTATGGTCACCAGGTCATGTTCACTTAATACCGAAGTGACAACAATAGAGAATTTTAAAAACGGTTTCAATTCAAAATCCCATTCAAAGGAGCTGATCCGTGGGAATGGGCCGTAAAGTAGGATTTAGCAATGATGTACACATTATATATGGGGTTGGGATAATAGTTAAGACACCAAGTTTACCAAAGTCAATTAGGTAAAGCAAGACATAGCATAGGCATGTAAAGAAACAAATTATGAACCTCAAGTATGCCGTACTTAGTGTGTATATTACACCCACTCAGTAATTATGCATCTCACGAGTTCATACGTAAAGACAAGCGAATTATGCTCATGTATGACAGTTGTACATGAAGAATTTATTATTGTTAAGGTATTTGAGTCAAGATATTATCTTTGAAAAAATTGAACGATTTGCCTTAAGATTTTATATTTGTAAAAAACAAGAGTGGTTGATTTTTTATTATTGTTATTATTAAATGCACACTTGTACATGTATATATATATATACACACACACACACATTTATAAGAAGAAGATTTAAAGAGGGCTATATATTCAATAGTTATGAATGCTGAACAGTGATGAATTTGCAAGAAGTAAAAAACTATTTGAGTAATAAAAGATAGGAAGAACATACATTGGTAGTAGCTTGAACCAAGTCAGCTGCAGTGCAAGATAGGAGAGCTTTAGCATCTTTTCCATATATAAAAGTTGTTATTTTGCCTATTGGATCAGTAACCTCAACCTGTGCAGTGCACCTATATGTATACTAACAGAGTTAGACTTATTTAATTAGTTATCCAAATGCAAACTAAACAACTTTAGTATATTTACATAGTTTTAAAGGTATAAATGAATTCCTTTGAATAGGAAAAAATTTAAATTAGCTTTTATTGATGTTATAGATTTGGCATTGAATTGTGCAATTTGAATATGTGCAAGAAAATATGCATAGTGCATACATAATTGCATGTATGAAGCATATCAATTTGCAAGTTAATTCACCGTTTAGTTTCAGAAAATAAGTCAACTATCAAAAGCATAGCAAATGGTGAAAACTTGTATGTGGATATTGTAAATATAGATCAATCTCAAAATAACATCAATAGTAGAGATAATAAAATGAGACTTGGTTAGCTTGTGTAGTTATTTTTTTAGAGAGGTCAGTAGTCTAAATGAGTGAAAAATAAGGGAAAAACTGTTGGGTGTTAAAAGACATCTTGTTATTTCTAGAGGCAAGTTTATTGGTGCTTTTTAATGTTTGTGAGAATAAACATTAAGAACAAATAAATTAGATAGAGAGAATGGATTGTAGATATATCGTGGATAGTGTTTTACCTTATAGTAGAAATAGCATTTGCAAATTGGCAGTCATTGCATGTGAAGGTTTCTGTTAGAGGAGCACTTGTTGACTTTTTGCAATTACTGCATGCTTTATACCAAAAGGGCTGATCTCCATTAACAATTTTCATGCAGGCACGAACCCATATGGTAGTCTGAAACAATAGTAAAAGGATGACATTATTCATCATGGGGAAGAATTTTTGAATTGAAGTTTAAAATGACTTTGAGAATGCAGAAAGGTAATTGGAAAAATGGTTTGTTTTCTCCTTGTAAGTGTATTATGTACAAGTATTGATGACTTACATTAAGAGGCATGGTGATAGCATCTGCAACAGTAGAAATTTCCTCAGGAACCGCTGGCATTGTCTCACTTGCAAGTGAGAAGTAGTTCTTGATACGAAACTTGTTTGCTATTTGGTCCTTGGCATGGAAATACCTGTATTAATTGGATTTCTTTTAGTGAAGCTAGTATTTAAGGTTAGTATTTTTTTAGCATAAAAATAAGATAGAGAGACTTACCAATCCTTTAGAGCTATTGCATCGGGGTGGTCCAGTGAGATAAAAACAGCACTCGAGTTCTTGGTTGACAGTGACAATCCTAGAGGTAAGATATATTTTGTTGTCATCAATAGTACAGCAGTTTATTTTTTTATGGGTAGGATGTAATATGTAGTTTTACAATGTAATTTTTATAAGAATCTTGTAGTTTCAAACCTAGAATAGTAAAGTATGGAAAACACACAATCAATGTGTCATTAAGGTGATCCTTAATATGTAATAGTATGCATAAGAAATAGAAAATGAAGGAAGGATTAGTATAAAGTAAGCAGTATAGTTAATACTAAGGGTGAAGTTATGGGTAAAATGTGGGAATTTGAATTGCTTGTTGAATAGTATGTCTTAATGTATAGGAAGATTGCATAAAATGTAATATAGAAGTTAAAAACAATGTGTATAGAATTCATTGTGCTGGTTTGCAACCAAGATGTAGTAAGAAATAGATATGTTGAAAATGGAATAACATTATGTGGTAAATATGTTAGAACTAACCATTGTAAGCAGTGACATTCATTCTGAGAGCTATGATTATTGGGTTTTGATCCAACTGTTGACTGAGTGCAGCACATTCATTGTAGACGAATGGACCCCAGAAGCTCACTAAAGTAGGTATTAGCCTATGTGAAAAATGAATGTGTGGTATAACAGTGAGAAAGTACTTAATTAATTTTCAGTTTAATAGCCACATTAGTATTAAAATTTTGTAATATTGTTAAACATAAAAAGTAATACTCTTGATTGATTAAAATGGCTTCTTGCACGACACTTGGTCCTCGGGATGTTGTCAACTATCTTGATGCAGCCATGTCGAGTACAATGCCAATAACATTTGAAGTAAAAAGATTAAGATGGTAAATTGATACTGTTAGGAAGGACACTTGAAAAAGATGTCAACTATTTTGATCTTACCAATCTGCATGGGCACATTGAGGTATTCAAGAAAGTTGGCATATGGTGTGAACTTGTAGTTAGGAGCTGGGTTGGGTCCTTCAGGTGCAGCAACTTCTTCGATGAGGGTGTGATTGGCTATTGACCACTGATAACTATTTGGCACAATCTGGTATTGGGGCAAGATTATTTTAACAAATGCATTCGAGATGATATAGTGTCTACCCAACAGCAATCTATTGTTAAACTTCGATATGTTGGAGCCCCAAATAGTAGCCTGGACTCTCACTCTCTAAAAGATATGAAAAATGGTTAGTTGATTATATAGCAATGATACAAGAAGATAAACTTTTAATATAAAAATGAAAGAAGTACCTTTGAATCACATAAGATTAGGAGCTGGTTTGATTTTTGAGGACTTAAAGCATTCAGCCTAGGATGATGTTTTTTAATACAACCACTCTAACCCTCCAGCCTGGTTTGCTTGTTGGAGTGATATCTTCAATGAAACTTAAAGGGTGCGCCATCTGTGATAAGTATATTAGTATATGAGAACATTGTAAAGGTTTAGTGAGCTAAAAAATAGCAAGTGCAAATGCTAATAAATTTCTTATAGAACTTAACGTGGAAAACTTGTGTAAAGGTAATTTAATTACTTAGAAATTTATTTGGAGTATGAAAATAAGACAAGAAAGTGGAATGAGGACAAATTTCCAACAGTGCTCATCATTTCTTCATATGATTATTAAATTAAGCATTGAAAAGAACTAACAAAGTTGCATGAAATATGAACAAATTGAAGAAAACGCAAAGATTAGTAGTTTGATGATAAAGATATAAATAAAATGAATACTAATATGTCCAGATGTTTTTAAAGATAATACAGAAAAACTGAACGAAAGTCATCCGAAGCTTTTGTTGAGGTGCAGCTGCCTGCACATGCAAGAAGTGAGAATGAAAAAAATCTTTTAAAAGAAAAAATAATAATAAAAAGATATACACTTGAACAAACCAATATGGCACATTAACAAATTTGAGTATTGTACTGGAGTATGAAGATGGACAAGCAAAGTATAATAATAATTGAATAAAAACAAATAATAAAACATGTTTATGAAGAGAGCAATAAAATGAAAGAAATATAGAACATAAACAACAATTGAGACTAATTAAGATAGTAACTATAGTTAGTAGAGTTTAAGTGTATGGAATTAAAAGTATGGTGATAATATGTAATAGAAAGATGTATGTTGGTAATATTCGGAGGTAGATTATTTAATCCTAATTGTTCCTTAGGTAAGGGAAAAACTTGAAGTTGTAACCTGTTTTTTTTTTTTTTTAAGGAGAGTAGATTAATTTAGGTGTGCTAGTTTGAGGATCTATTTGCAAACATTCAAACAAATGTAACAATTTAAGAAATATCTAGCATTGTAGCAAAGTATGAGAATGGACAAACAAAATGTAATAACTGAATAAAGTAATCAATAATAAAACGTATCTATGAAGAGAGCAATAAAATGAAAGAGACATAAAAGGTAAACGACAATTAGACTAACCTTGTAGCTATATTTAGTAGAGTTTAAGTGTGTAGAATTAAAAGTATAATGATAATAGGTAATAGAAAGAATACATATCTCAGTAGTATTCAAATGTAGATCATCTACTCCTAAGTATTGCTTAGGTAAGAAGAAACTTGAGGTTGTCACCTCTTTTTTTCAAGGAGAGTAGATTAATCTGGGTGTGTTAGTTTGAGGATGTCTTTGCAAACAACGTTTGTAGTGTATTCTTTATGTAAAGTATTGTTGATCGGTGGTTTAATGAGAACTTTGATAGAGGAAGCACTTCTTGCTCGAGATAGAGCAACACATAGTTGTCTGTGTGAGAAGACAGGTTGCAGTAAGTAGATTCCCACAGTTTCTAATGTTTGGCCTTGAGCTTTATTTATTGTTATTGCGAAGCATAATCTAATTGGGAATTGAACTCTCTTAAATGGAAAAGGATGTTTGTTAGTTTTGTTCGATAGAAGTGGTATCCTAGGAATAAAAACCCTTTCTCCTTTGTGATGGCCCGTTGAGATCTCAGCATCTATAACGTTGCGTTCAAATTGACGGCATATTAATCTTGTACCATTTGACAATCCTTTTGAAGGGTCAATATTCCTAAGTAACATTATTGGGCTACCAATTTTGAGAACTAATTCATGAGGAGGATAACCATTTGGTGTCAAACTATTGAAAAAGTCTTCTTCAAGTAAGCAATTCTCAGTTCCAATGTTTTTATCACGACTTTTGTAAATTATTTCATCACCGGGGAACTTTTTTATGAGAATATTGTTTAGTTCATCAACATAGTCATTCTTTGGTGTTAAAATACCTTTGTTGGTCAAATCGTCATTAGTAACATTAAATTTGGATATGTTGTTGGGAAAGAAAAAATCAATAAGATTGTTTAAAGAAATTTTATCATCATAATAAGGTAAAAGAATATTATCAGGTATTCTAATGTTATTATCTTTTATAGTAGCCTCAGTTCCATTGCCAATTTTGAGTAAGTACTCAATAAAAGAAGGATCAAACCTTGCTCGCATATTTTGAGTAAGTCTTATCACTATGAGATCACACCATAATTTTGATTTGACGAGGCATGCATCCTTTGCTTGCTCCAATGTTCCTTTTGGAATAACTAGTAAAACCTGTTGAAAGCCTCCGCCAAAAATAACTACTTTTCCTCCAAATAGTAACTGGCAATCCATCATGTCTCTAAGCATATTGTCAAATGCTTCTATAGCATAGCGTTTAGCCATTGGTGCTTCATCCCATATAATAAGTTTTGCAGCACGTAACAATTGCCCTAGGGTATTTTGTTTGCTAACGTTGCCGTTTAACTGTTCGTCGGCATCAATTGGAATTTTGAATCGAGAATAGGCTGTACGTCCGCCATGTAAAATTGAAGCAGCTACACCAAATGTTGTTGTTGCAAGCGCTATGTAGTTTGTAGACCTTACAGTCGCAAGTAGAGCTCGATACAAAAAAGTTTTACCTATTCTATCGGGACCATCAATAAAGAAAGCTCCATTTTCATTGTTATTTATTTTTGACATTATAGAGTTGAATGCATTTTTTTGCTCAAAGTTAAGCAAGTTGACAGATTCAAGATCAGCAGTAGTTACTTCTAAGGCTATTTCATCTGCCATTTCTCTGCTAACATGTTCTTCTTCATTAGCAAAAATAGATCTATCAACAAGATGGTAATCATCAATGCTCCTTCCCATAGATTCCAATGTATAGTTGATAGAATGCAATACTTGCAATCTAATTCTTGTTCGCAGAATATTGGTCCCACAACAGTAGTCTTCAGACAATGCACCTTCAAATATATTCCATAAATGTTTAGGATTAGAGGGATTACAATACACAAGGATCGTTGCAAATAAGTGCCTCAAACTACTTGGCATGCAAAATAAAGTTGCTTCATTTAAACATTCTTCTATGCTATTATCAGTGTCAACAAGATCAAGCAACATTGCAGCTTCTCGAAATGTTTGACTTAAAACGCCGTTTATCGTTTTTAAATGTTCAAAAGAGGTTGGACCTCTAACATGGTTAAGTAATAGTCTTAAATAATATATTTCACCTTCAGCAAGGTTTGTAGTTACTATTCTTCCAATAGCATAACATTTTTTACAAAGAGTCCACTTTTGATCTGTCCTATTCCATACATAGTATTCAGGGAACTCTTTGTATAAAAACTTTCTTGAGTCTGCACTTTGGTTATTTGTAAGAAAGAATTCAGTTAGCATTGTTTTTCGCAAAAAAATTGTTCTTTGTCACGGTTTCCAAATTCTGTGAATCGTTGAAGGAAACAGGTTGCTTATCTTTAAGATGAAGTTGCAAGGAAACAACAGTTGGATTCATATCATTCATAACGAAGCCATAAATTCTCTAAACAGCTTTAGGTGGGCTGATCCAACGGCCATTCTGAAACGTGCTTATTTCATCATAATCTTCAGTAAGTTGCTCAGAAACAACTTCAAAAGTCACTCGATCATGGCCCTTGTATATATATTTGTATAAGTATTTTACAGCTTTTATTGTTGAACAAATTTCAATGTTGATATGACAGTCATATTTTGCCAGTAGATATGGATTATATGGAATAACCCAACAATTGTCTAAACGATGACCCCTCACTTTAACTGATTCTCCATTGTTGCGCCTTTTGTATATTGGGAAGGAGTCCTTTCCTTGCATTGTTTTCTCACAAAAAGCTTTTGGGTACTTATGCTTACAGGAACCAGACTTCATACAAACATTAGTTGGATTGAGAGAACTACAAGGTCCGTGCATCATATGCTTTTTAACTAATAAGCGGAAGTGAGGCATTGTCTTTGGCGGCAATTCAGCTTAAACGTAGGCGTCATATGACTCAGGAGAAACTATTTTTGCACTTTTTTGCAGAATTATGAGAAAATGAGCATATGGGAGGCCTCTCTTTTGAAATTCAATAACGTAGACATAACCAGCAACTGGTCCAAATATTTTTTTCTTAAAAAGGTCAGATTTCAATTCTTCCAGCTTTGTGTGAAAAACACGTGAAACTAAGTCTGGTCTGTTTTGTGCTTCTTCTCCTTTGGTTAGATGATTCTTTATTTCGGGCCAATTTGGGTTGCAAGTCATTGTGATGAACAAATCTGGTTTGCCGAGTTTTTGAACAAGTGTCATTGCATTTGCAAATCTCCTATGCATATCTCTAGGTCCACCAATAAAAGATCCTGGCAAAATAATTCTATAACCGACATCTATTCCACGATTTTGGCCACGAGCAATGCTATCTACAACTCCTTGGTATAATTCAGATCGTATTTGTTTTTGGTGTGTACAGAAATAATCCAACCGAGATGATTCCAATTTTATGTACATATCAACAACGAATTGCTGCAATAGGCGACCAAAACGTAATAACAAGGACTTATCATATGGTCTAATTTAAAGCTTATAGCAATAATATTCTCGGGCAAAGACATGTACCCTTTTGTTGGATGTAGCATCACAAAGGACTGCAAGAAGCAACATATATCATTTACTTGTAGTTATTAAGATGAGTATTTCCTAGCGGTGAAGAAAGAAGAACGAACGTACAGTTTGTAATAAATGAATGAATAGAAGCAAACATACCACCTTCCTCCAAAGCAAACAAGTTTTCAATAGAGTTGACATTATGTGCACTTGTTATGTCCTCACAAGAAGAATGGATCAATCCTTTTGATTTCTTTGTGCCAACCAACTTCACCATGTGGAAATAGAATGGGGTACTGTAGAGGGTCATAACAGCTGTAGAAATAATTCACCCTATGCTTTCCATCTCCAGAAGCTTCAACAAGTATATCACGGGCATCAGTAGCACAGTTCTCATCATCTTCAATCCAAATTGCAGCAACTTGTGATGCAGTCGGACCATTGTAAACACGCTAATCGACTGTTGGTATAGACTTAATAATAATTTTTTGTGTTTCAAGGTTTGGACAATATGCAAGGCTTCGGAAGAATACGAAGTAAGGATTGCAACTCAACATCTCAATGATTAGCTTAACAACTGATGGTCTAAGCCTGTCACTTTGGTTTACTCTATTTTGCACCTCATGCTCAGTATCGTAAATATACAATTGTAAAAATGATGGAGAAGAATTCTGTGGCAAAAGCTGATTAATGTAATGGTACATCTGTCCTTGGACTCTAAAGGTGTAAATACCATTGTTCCATTTACAAAGTTCTTTGTTATAAGACACGCCAAGAGAAGTAAATGCAAATAAGTTGTTATATGTTCTTATGTAAGTTCTAAATGATATTGAATCGTTATCAAATGAAGTCAACAAATGAACCAGTTGGGATGGAGGTTCTCTTAATGACAATCGCACCTTGCCTTCTAAACAACAGAAAGCTTTTGGCTCATAATGGAAACGCTCAGCACGACAAAAGCAACACGGACGAGCTAAAGGTAAGACAAATGGCTCAGATGGTAAATCCTCAAAATAAGTATCTACAGCCAAAGGACAATTGGCTTCACGAGTTCTATGATTAGGCTCGTCATGAACATAAGCAGAATTGTTGGAATGAACCGTGCTGCCATTAAGATTATGCACATTCTCAGGAGGAAGTACTTCAGGTAGAATAACATCATCTGTAGAACCGTATTTATTAGAACTTTAAAATTGGTACTTTATTATATAAGAATTAGAAGAAACTACCGTACTAACCGTCTTCAGAAGAATCATCATCATTAAAAACCATTTTTTTTTTGCCTCTACTACTGGTACAGCGTTGCAGGTCCCCTAAATAATTCATCAAAAAGAGTAAACATTTTGTTTTTTTTGCTTCGAATCCAATCTCCTAACCCTCCCACCCCCCCCTCTCTCTATCTATTTTTTTTTCTTTTTTTTTTTCGGTGTTTTTTTTGCGTTTTCTTCCCTTTACCCCCTCCCCACTCTAAAGCTCCTTCATGTTTTGTAATTCTTATAGGAATTCATCAAGAAACAAATTCTAGATCCTAAGGGAAACAAATTTAGTGTGCGTATCAAATGAAAGTGTCAAAAGGAAGAAGAAGTAGAGGAAAATGTAACAAGTACCCAAAAGATGGCACATACTTGATATAGGCTCTTAAACAGGCTCCTTGAAAACAATACCACAAGAAGGAGCAATACGTTGATTACCATAAGAGTGATTTTCACGTTCGAGATCCATGCTTAGAGTAGAATTTACCATCAATTTTTGTTTTTTTGCATGGTAATTCTCCCTGCGTTTCCGTAGTTTCTCCTCATGTGCCTTCTCAAAATCATGGATGGCTGGAACCATCTCAAACAATTGAGATGAGTGTCAATCTGACTATCGTTGTTATGACTACTTGATCAAATTAGAGAAGAAAATGAGAACAGCGTGTCCTATAAATATTGGTCGGTTGACTTTTTTTTCGCTCTTAACAACAGGCGTTATATAAGCTTTTGATCTCTCTGCAAAGCTCTTGGAAGTGCACTTGAATGGCAGCACTTCTATCAGGACATACAGTGTTATTTTGAAAGGTATTTGGTCAATGTACTCACATTGAACAATTGACCTTTGTAGAAGCAATAACATAGGATTGCATTCTGTATTCAGAATGATTTGATAAAATGAAGAAGTATAAAGAACAAACCTCCAGAGCGGGTATATTTTCGCCGTATGTTTTCCTCCATTAATGCGAACCTGCTACTAAATAAGACTTAAATCAATTACGATCATTTCAAAGTTTTAAGGACTCTATCTTCTTTGATGAAAATTTGTTTGAGTTACATACATATATGTATTTCAATTAATTATGGTAAATAAAAAAACGGAAAACTAATCTTTTGTATTCTTCCTATGTGTTATCTCTTTCTTTTTTATTTATTTTTTCTTTTTCCCTCTAATTAAATTATATATTATAAATACGTCTATATGTAAATATAAATGTTGTATGTGTCAAAATCACATAGACATCAAAAATGTCCCTCAACAAAGTTTAATTAAAGCGCAAGTGTGGGAGGGAGGAGTTCCTCCTCCTTTGTCCCTCTTTGCCCCCACCCCCCAAATTTTTTTTTATTTTTTTTATTTCTGCCTTAAAAAAAAAAAATTACATCCTTAGTGTTTTGTTTCATTCTTAAAAATGTTTTTTTGCCTATTTGTTATTAACCCAGTTTATCTTTCTCACATGCCTATGCACATAGTTTTTTTCCCCTCCATGTTTTTTTTTTTCTTTGTTCTTTCTAATTTTAAATATATTAAACATAATAGTCATAAATATATATCATGTAAAGTAAAAATAAAAATAAAGAAATAAAAATAAAAATAAAAATGAACAAATTTTGATGAACACTAACATTAGGCTTATTTGACATATTATTGAATTGAATTCAATTAGTGTAATTTTGTTTTATGCGGTCCCCTCCCCCAAGTATTATCTTTGACATAATCTATTATTAACTTATCTTATGTTGTTCAGCACATGTATTAGAAAAAAAACGGATTAAGCTACTTATAATCCACACATATGCCATTAATCATTCAACAAAGTAAATTTAAGGTACAAATCTTCATAAGTATAGAATATAAGATTGTTTATGTGGACATGGCAAGGCTTACCACCCCATGAATAGTATGAGAAATAAAAACACATAATTATTGCATAAATATAGCAATATGAAATGACCAAAAAGGCATAATATCATTAACCAATTGACTAAAAGGGCATAATATAATCTCACACCCAAACCTTTTTTTTCCCCCCTCTATTTTGCACCCTTTTTCATCATGTAGAAGAAACTTCCCATAATTTATCAACAAACGGTTTTAAGATCATTCCCATGATTTGAAATGTGAATGAAACATGTGACATCGGCAAAGAACATGCTAAAAAATAACCAAGCTAAGCAAAACATAGAGAAAACGGATGAGAAAATAACATACCCTATGCAAGCAAGCAAAATATGAGTTCAAAATAGCTTATCTAGGAAGAAGAAATATAAGCTTTTTATGCATAAGATAGCTGAGAAGATCTCAAAAGGTGCTTACAAAATCAAGCGGATACGAACCGAACAATTTGACAAACGGCAGCCAAAAGAGTAATGAAACGTTATAACCAAAAGAATAAACAAATCTAAGTAAGACGATAATACTGCAGCAATCATTAAAAATACAAACATCAAATACCAAGAAATAAAGTTAGCACGGACAATACAGAAAATAATACCAATTAATGTAAAACCACAAGACGATACAAACTAAGCCAATTAATAATAATAAAATTTAAAAAAAAAAACTGCATGAAATAGCACCCTCAAGGAACAACACTAAGGAGCACAAAAAGCATATACAATACTATGACATTTAAATGGTCACTAAATAAGAAAAGATATCATTGAAGAAAATATCATTGATAAGATCATAGTACATTAAGTAATTAATTAAAAAAAGCACCTTGGAACGATACACATACAGTACAAAAGAGCAAAATCTTATGTAAAGGAGAACACAAATTTTATTAAATTTTGATGAACAACAACAAAACAAAGGCTCAAGTTGTTTGGGATTTTACTGAAATAGTTCTACCAACAACATATGCGCCAACAATTCCCTCTTTTTTGTTTTTTCTTTTAAAATAAAATTTTCTAGTGTTTTTTTTTTCCCTGTTAAAAAAAAAAAAAAAAAAAAAAAAAACCAGGGAAAACACTGTAAAGTACAATAGAAAGTATGTTGCTGAAATAGGGTGTCACGCCCTAAAAATAGCCTTGCTAAAGCCTAGTGAGATAGTGACAGCTTAAAACCTTATCCATTCATTCTCCAAGAAACACCATGTTGACAAATATTACTTCACATAATATTAATTTCTTTATTACCTCATATACAAAATTATAATTATTACAATACATCACTGTTTGATATTACATCACATATGCCAACTTATCAAAACTAAACAACTATCGAATCAAGAAAATATGCTCTTCTATTCATGTCTTCTCAACAGCTTACAAATTTCCAAATCCTGAAAAATAATTTTTAATAAAAGGGTGAGCAAACCACGGCTCAGTGAGATAATTCATCCATGAATGCTTAACATTAGTATACAACAGCTCATCATATATTTAATAGCATCTCTGTAACATCTCATACTGCAATGATGTTAATAGCATTTCTCAAAATTTATGCCACTC
This sequence comes from Liquidambar formosana, assembly GCA_039720395.1. Taxonomy (NCBI): domain Eukaryota; kingdom Viridiplantae; phylum Streptophyta; class Magnoliopsida; order Saxifragales; family Altingiaceae; genus Liquidambar; species Liquidambar formosana. Next base: position 29,868,587 of record CM077823.1, read on the forward strand.
AAGCATATAAAATTTGAATACAACAACTCATCTTACATGTAACAACATCTATACTTAACATTAGTATACAACAACTCATCTTACATGTAATAGCATCTTTGTAACATCTCATACTACAATGATGTTAATAGCACTTCTCAAAAGTTATGCCACTCAAGCATATAAAATTTGCACGTACCTGTGCCTCTGTTGCCTGCTGCAACCTGCAAAAACAATCATAGCATACCTGTCTGCTCATACAGGATATACTATCTACGACCACAGCACACACCGCTCATCATGTGTGTATGCTACCCCACTGGCCTCTTGCCCTCAAAAATGGAGTAGCATATTAGTGCACTAACTGCAGGGCTTTCTCAACCCGGTCGTCTCATCTCAACATCTTAACATTTCAATCTCAGTTACAAGTATAAGCAACTTCACATAAACATGTCAAAAAAATAGATTTATACATGTTTGTTTCTCATCTCAACATCTTAAGCTCAATCACAAGTATAAGTATTCAACTTCACATAAACAGATCACTGAATAACTTGATACATGTTTGTACATGCATTAATAATCATATCGCTCAATATATGGATGCTAATATCATGCACGTACACTAATTAATCTCAATAATATTGCAATATCCAATTATGAATATGAGTTATCATTCATCTTATATTCCACCACCATTAACAATCTTAATCAAACTACTCAACATAAATCTTTAAACCAAATATTCAGTTTGATGAAATTCAGGGGCTATATTGCAAATATAAAAATATGAGAATTATGATGACATCATAAAAATATTAATAAAAAGTCCCTGAAGTGTTCTACTTCTCATAGAAATTGCATGGGTTCAAACAAAACTCAATTTGGAATCCATTCGAGCTATTTTAGTGAGTAGGGGTAAAATCGTCATTTTACATGTGAATAAAATAATACCCAAAATTAAAACATTCATTTTACCTCAAACATACTCTTATGTAAATTTTGTTGATATGAATCCAATGGTTCAATTCGTAACTCAATCGGAATTCTATACGCTTTGTTTGAGCTAGTCAAAGTTTGAAAACAAATTACACAAAAGGGTTAAAGTCTCCTAATTTTTGAAACCCGTGTTATCATGCTCATATGGGTACAAAATTATAAACATAAGTTTATAGTATTTTTATAAGATTTTTAAAAATAATTTCAACACCTAATGAGGGCCCCACATGGCCAATTGCACTAGGGTACACGTGGCCTAAGGTGCACGCTGCCACACTCAATCACTCACCCTTCTTCTTCCCCGCGCAAAGCCAAAATTCTGCTGCTGTCTGGAATTTTTCCCATATTTAATCAGAACTTTGAAAATTCATAACTAATTCATTTCTCAACCTTTTTCGATGATTCAAAAGCCCATTTTGCTTAGTTTTTCATGTAGAATCTTATAAAAATATCAGAAAAATAAAACAAGTTACGAATTCATACAGATTTTCATATCTGTGTTTCGGGCTGCCCCATTTATTTCTCACAACTTACAAGGTGTTAAAGCCTAAGATTTATACAGAAGGCTCTCTATAGTATCATAAAACTATGGTAAAAATTTCATAGAGTTTCATTTACTGTGCATAGAGAACAAATCAAACAAAGTATGAGGGAAGCCATTGATGCTTCTTTGAAGCTCCAAAAATTATCCAAACATCAACCAATCCTCATGAAACTTTTAGAACCTATCCTATATCATTCATAGATGAAAAATCTCACCTCATGTTTGTAGAAAAATGCTTTGAAACTTCCTTGGTTTGAGCTCCCTTTTTTCTCCTTCTTTCTTTCTCTCTATTTCTCTCTTGTTTTTACACTCTCTTAGCAGCCCAAAATATCACGAAAATGAGCTGAAAATTAGCCCTTTTATACCCCCTCAAGTCAAAGGAAGTCTCCCCTCATTAATTTATGAAGATTCTTCTCTATCCCTTTGTCCCCAAGCAACCCCTTCCTTTCTCTCCAAGCAAACAAACGTGGCTGATTTGTTTTGCTTTGTTTTGTTTTGTTTTGTTTTTCTTTTTCAGCCATGCATAGAGTTTTGCTACATACCCCCTCCCCATGTAAGCAATAACCTCATCTTAAGGATTAATTACATCATTAATCCTATTAATATAATAAGTTAGTAATTTTTGTTATATATATATCCTAAAGCTTTGGTGATTAATAATAATTATAATTATGACAACAACAATAATAATAATAATCACACTAATCAATTGATTATTAGGGGGCAAATATTTGGGTTATCACATTCTACCAACCTTAAAAAAAATTTCGTCCTCGAAATTTGAATAGTCTTAAATCAAATACTATATACCACTATGCTTTCGCTGCGCAACTCAAAAACATGGGTAAATTTACTTTTTCTGTACAATCCTGTGTGAATGTGTGACATGCATCATTTTCATTTTTAGGACCGGGTATGGGGCAAGGCCCAAAATTGTATAAAGGTTTTTTATCATTTCTAGGATTGGTAATGGGGCGAGGCCCAATATTGTTTAAAGTCTTTTAATTAAAACCCAAACAAAGAGTCAATCTTGCAATTAGTTCACACCTATTAGAGAGATATGAGACCACTGCATGTGCCTACTGTATAGAGATTACTGTTCATAGTCGTTGGAAACCTACTAGTTATAGCCTTTGGAGTGCACTCTTTCTAGCTTTTGGGATCTGCTATTTCTAGCCGTTGTAGGTTTGTTCCTTAAGTATCCATTGTTATGCCTCTTAGATCTGCGCCTCTGTAACCATGACTTCTTCTGAGTGCCTTATAGCTGTCGTCTTGCACTTCACCCTTTTCATCTTAATGGTCAGCTTCTGTTTACGTGAGGGGGTTCCAGTGAAGGTGGCAGTTTCGTTTATGACATTTTTTATGATGTCACTCGTGTTGATGTATTTCCTTTATTCTTAGGTCTTTAGAGGTTTGTTCCATGTAAGTGTGTTTTCCGGTTTTAGCTATGTATTCCGATCATTTTATGTGAATAAATGATAGGCTTCCTTTGTGTTCATCGGTTTGTTTTTTGTTGTGCTCTCACAAAAGAAAAAAAAAAAAAGAGAGAGATTTTATACACACAAAAAAAAAAAAAAAGAATATAAAAATAAAAAAAAAAGAAAGGGGAGTGTTGTACATCCAAAAGTCCAAAAACCAGAAATCAAAAAAAAAAAAGGGAAAGAGAGAGAGAATTGCTACTTGTTAGCAGCATCCTGAGGGGAATTTGAAGGCCCTGCTTCAGATTGTTTCTGAAGCCTTTCAAGTTGTTCTCGAATCTGTTCCCCGAACCCTTCTAGCTGCACAACCCTGGGCACAAGGCCTGTAGCATAGGAATCTATCATTCTTTTCAGTTCGTCGTTCTCTCCTCTTAGGGACCTCATTGTCCGGTTAGATCTGTTGAGTGTTCGCTGGAGGCGTTGGATGTGGTCGTTTAACCTCTGAACTTCCATGCCCCTAGCATATAGGCGTCGAGTCAGGTTAGCGGCAATTGTGGTTGCCTGAACATTTAGGGCCAAGGCACTCCTCATGATATCCACATCCGACCTCGTACTCAGTAGCACCTCATCGCGAGGAGTGATAAGCTCTGCACCCACTGCAGCTGCGTTTGTAGGGTTGTACACCAAGGTGTCACTCATCATGATTGGTTGGTCACTGGTTGGGAATACCGGGCGCCAGATGTTTGTCTGTGCTTCTGGCGCCGGTAATGCTTCTGGAACAATGTTTAGGTCTAGGTGGTTTGGAGAGGAAGAGGAAGATGCCATGAGAGTGAAGAGTTTTGTGAGTGTTGAATGATTGAAGGGGAACTGTGAGTCGCTGGCAATTCAATCTTTGTTTTTAGAAAGGTTAGGGGTCATAAAGAGGGTCTTTTGACAATTAATGCACTATTAGGGCACCCAGCGCGTCATCAGAGGATCCAACGGTCTTAGGGTTTGAGAGTTATTTTAATCCTCTCGAGATTTGCATTTGTCGGCCAGTATCACCGTTTTGATGACAAGTGGCTAAGACTCAACATGTCAGCCACAGTGTCTGTGTCGGTAGGAATCTTGGGCAGTTGGGTGAGAGATAGGCTTCCATGTTTGGTCCCAGGGACTTGGACGTACCAAGTACCCATGGAAACAAGTTGAGTGTTATTGGGCTATTAGCCCAATACTCGTCCGTCAATAAGAATAGGAGCCCAGGTTGATTTGAATTTCCGATAGGTTTGAAAAACTTATTGCAAGATTGAAACAAGTAATTGGGCCTTTAAGGAAAAGAAATTAAACAATGATGTGGCCTACTTTGAACTAACCGACCCACTCGGCATGTGGATTGGGATTTAACTATTGAATCTGGCCTGGGTAATAACCTTGAAGCCCAATGTTATTTGAGTTTAAGCCCATTTAGTGTGAGGATTGTACAAAAATTGTGTAAGGAACTCATGCCCAAAAAAAAAAATAATAATAATAAAAAGAAGGGGGGGCTGAGATCCAATTGAGAGTAGGATGAGTGCATTGTAAAGGGCTTAAATTCACAATGACATTGGATTTCTCTTGATTTATCTTATGCTAATTCTCTGAAGAATTAGTAGACATGACGAAAATTGGCATAAGATAAAAGGATTCTTAAAATGTTAATTATGTTGGGGTGGAACCTAAACAATTCTCGACTGGCAGAACACAATTGGTCGCTCAACAAAATCACAAGACCTCAGTACTGCTTGGGTTAGGTCGCCGACAACAAACAGATTAAGAAAAGATAGAGCCATGGCAGACTTTGCAATGATGGAAGTGTTGACCAGAATGGAGGCAACAATGGGAAAATTGGATGGGCGTTTGTCTGGGATAGAAAATCGCCTCCAAGTCTTGGAGAAAGAAAAAGAGAACGAAAAGCCAGAAGGAGAAACGACAAGTGAAGAGATACCTTCAGCAGAAAGAAAGGAGGAAGGGGCCTCAGGGGATAAAAAAGGCAAGGGAAAAGAAGAAAAAAAGGGAGTTGAAAGTGAAATGTGGGAGGAAGATGATTATGCTGATTATTTAAAGAAGAAAAAAGAATGGGAAAAATGGGAGAGGTATACGGCAGGGCAAGAGGAGATGAAAGAGAAGGTGGAAAAGATGCATGCAGCAATGCGAAAATCTCAAGGTATGGATGATTTCATGTTTGGTGGAGGGTCGTCCTCTGATCCTTTAGCAAATTTGCCATCCAAATTCAAAATTGCTGACACGGAAAAGTTTGATGGGGGTGGAGATCCCAAACAGCACATTCGCCAATATATGAGCATTGTAAGAATGAAAGGGATGAATGAAGCCCAAGTTGTGGCTGCCTTTCCATTATCACTTGTCGGAGAAGCCTCTAAATGGTACTATGGTTTGGATGATGCACAAGTTTCGTCTTGGGAAACCTTAATGAAGCTTTTCAAGGACCAGTATAATTACAATACCATGCTGGACACAACCTTGCGGGATCTTGAAATGACGGTACAAAAGTCTGGGGAGACATTCTCTGACTTCCTAAGCAGATGGAGGAAAAAGGCGATCAAGATGGTGAACAGGCCCACAGAAAGAGATCAAGTCAATTTGATCATAAAAAATTTACAGCCTGTGTATTTCAACCGATTGTAGCATCTCCTGTCATGAATTTTGAGCAGCTGTATGATTGTGGGACCCGTATCGAGCAAGCCATAAGCAGCGGTCAGGTGGATAGGTATGAAGGGAAGGCAATGAAGAAAACTTACGGGGCTGGAGGAAATGGTAGCGGTCAGGGAGGAAACAGGGTTGCCAATCCGCTTCCAAACTCAAGTACAGTAGCTGCTGTGAACCAAGGGGCTAGAAGAGAATTCGATGATCTGGGAATGTCTCTATCTAAAGCTTTCGCCAATTTGATGAGGAGAGGACATCTGCAAGCCTTAGCACCGCGTCCCCTGCCTAATCCTCTCCCACCACGATATAATTTGAATGAATTTTGTCATTTCCATCAAATGGCAGGGCATAAGACAGACAACTGTGCCAGGCTGAGGCATGAGATCCAGGACTTGATTGATAATAAGAAGATTCCCAAGCCAGGAGCAGGAGCCGAACCAAACATCCATCAGAACCCTTTACCAGAATACCAGAGGAATGTGGGGCTTATAGAACAAGGCACCGAGATACGGGATCCCTCCGATCTTATAAGGGAAGTAATGGTATTAGATGTTGACGCTTGGAAGGATTGCGACGAAGTCAATGTCAAGAAAAGGGATTTCTGGGGTTCTATGGATGATGAGGATGGAATTCTGCATTTGACTCGATCTGGGAGGCATTTCAAACCTTCTTACCTGGAAGGAGATCACCCAGGAAGAGAAGCTGAGCTAGAAAGGAACAATAAGAAGTCAGATGAAGAAGATGATGAGGATCGTGTGTTGAAACAATTAAAGAAAACTCAGGCAAATATCTCTATATGGGGACTCTTGGTAGCATCCAAAAGGCATCGACAAGCTGTTTTGGAGGCCCTTGCCAGAAAAGAAGTACCTATGGAAATTTCACCAGAGCAAGTTGTAGCACTGATGGGTACAAACCCAGAAGGTGAAGCTGTATTGACATTCTCAACAGAAGATTTGCCAGCTGGAGGAGTAGCACACGCCAAGCCCTTGTATATCACCGTGGAGTGCAGGGGAAAGAAAATACCGGTGGTCCTAGTGGACAATGGATCTGCCTTAAATGTTTGCCCAATGCGCACTGCCTCCAAGTTAGGACTCACTGAAGAGCAGCTTACGCCATCCGCCTTAACTGTGCGAGCCTACGATAATGGATGTCGCAAGATTGTGGGGACCTTCAAAGCCGCATGTATCGTGGGACCAGTCGAGTCCGAAGTAGAATTCTGCGTGATGGACATTGATACCAATTTCAATCTCCTATTGGGTAGAACATGGTTACACCCACTAGGAGCCGTACCCTCCACTGTTCATCAGAAGATTAAGCTCCCCTGGAAAGAAGGAATTCTGATAATACACGGGGATGGTGAAATCACTGCTCCAGTCTGCGAGGTAAAGGAAGAAGAAGCTGAAATGGCTTGGAGGGGATTTGAGATTATACAGGTTATTGAAAAAGAAGGACCATATGGGATAGAAATGATTCCACCAAATCTTGGGGAAGGTGTTGGTCATATTGCTGCTCACCTCATGAGAAAGATGAATTTTATGCCTGGGATGGGTTTGGGAAAGTATAATCAAGGAGTAGCTGAGTTTCCTGGTTTCAAACCGCAGGATAATCGTCTTGGTGTGGGATACAATGGCGAAAATAACAGTTTACCGGTCAACAAGGGCACACTCAATGGGAACTTTGTTAAAGAAGGAGATGACTTTCCTTACTGTGGATTCCCAGAACCTTGGTTCGATCGTATGGCCGGAAAAATGGTCCCAGGATTGGAAATCTTTTTCAAGGCAGTGCTGAAAATCGAGGAAGAAAGGATGACCGATGCGAAGAAGGAAGAGTCTAAGACTGAAGACTGGAAGGATCTTCTGGAAGGGGAAACGATGCAAGCACTACTGGAACCCAAGCAGACTGAGAGGATTAATGCCTTGACTGATGAAGATGCTGCTGACGACTCTGCCAATCTGATCACTCCTGCTGATGGAAGTACCAGCACATGGGAATGGAAAAAGGGGATTGAAATTGTAACTAGCATCATAACTAAGGATAAGCTCAAACCCAAAAATGTGACCACCCCTTTTGTTGGAAATAACATCTTTAATTCCGCGTATTTCGATGAGTCTTTCTATGATGAAACTGCATTATCACAGGATATTGATTACATTGAAGAATTAATTAAAAAAGATCAAGAAAGGAAAGTAATACCTATTCAAGAAGAAACTATTTTAATAGACTTAGGTATTAATGAGAATCATAAAGAAATACGAATTGGTTCCACCTTATCTAAAGAAGAGCGGGGCAAATTGATAGCTTTATTGCATGAGTATAATGATGTGTTCGCCTGGTCTTATCAAGATATGCCTGGTATTGATCCTGAGATAGCACAGCATCACATACCAATAAAAGAAGACGCTAAGCCAGTGAAGCAGAAGTTTCGCCGCATGAAGCCTGAGTTGATGATAAAAATCAAAGATGAAGTCACTAAACTTCTCAAGGTGGGGTTCATTCAGACAATGACACGAACTGACTGGGTGGCCAATATTGTACCGGTTCCAAAGAAAGATGGGAAGATACGGATGTGCGTAGACTACAGGGATCTCAACAAGGCATGCCCAAAAGACGATTTCCCGTTGCCTCACATTGATGTCCTGGTGGATAATACGGCTAGAAGCGCAATGATGTCATTCATGGATGGGTTCTCAGGCTACAATCAGATTAAGATGGCTCCGGAAGATATAAGCAAGACAACCTTTGTGACAGAGTGGGGAATCTATGGCTACACAGTTATGCCTTTTGGCCTGAAGAATGCAGGAGCGACTTACCAGAGGATGGCTACAACACTCTTACACGACATGATGCACAAAGAGGTGGAGGTATATGTTGATGACATGATTGTGAAGTCAGAAACTAGAGAAGAACACTGGGCCAATCTGAAGAAGTTCTTTGATAGAATCAGGAGATATAAGCTGAGGCTGAACCCGCAAAAATGCACTTTTGGGGTAACGACTGGGAAATTACTGGGTTACGTGGTGAGTAGCAGAGGTATTGAAATAGATCCGATGAAGATCAAAGCCATCCTTGAAATGGCTCCTCCAAAAACTGAGAAAGAGATCAGAGGATTCCTGGGGCGATTGCAGTATATCAGCCGTTTCATAGCCAAGATGACCACTACTTGTGAACCAATCTTCAAGTTGCTGAAGAAAGGAGAAAGTAAAGAATGGAATGACCAATGCCAACGAGCTTTCGATGCAGTGAAAGAGTACCTTTTAAAACCACCAATTCTACAGCCTCCTAGGTTGGGAAGACCCTTATTGCTTTATCTATCAGTATTCGAGGAAGCATTGGGATGTATGTTGGCTCAGGATGATGGACAAGGAGGAGAGTATGCCATATACTACCTCAGCAAGAAGTTGCATGATTATGAAACACGTTATTCCCCGATTGAGAAATCGTGTTTCGTTCTTGTGTGGGCTGCAAAGAAGTTAAGACACATTCTGCTGAGTTATGAAGTTTGGGTGGTGGCTCGGATGGATCCACTGAAATACTTGTTTGAGAAGGCTGTGCTGAATGGGAGAATGTCGCGATGGGCAATAATCTTGGCAGGATATGAATTGAAATATGTCACTCGGAAGAGCATGAAAGGGCGAGCAATAGCAGAACACTGTGCAGAGCATCCAGTCGTGGGGCAAACTCTTGATGACGATTTCCCGGATGAAGATGTTTTGACGATTGAAGAAGGAAGGATGTGGAAGATGTACTTCGACAGAGCCTCAAACCAATACGGGGATGGGGTCGGGGTATTACTAATTGCTCCAGACGGTTCGCATATCCCAATGTCCGTAAAGTTGAATTTTGAGAATTCAAACAACACAGCAGAGTATGAAGCGTGCATCGCAGGAATGGAGGCTCTATTGGTTTTGGGGATACGAGAAGTGGAGGTTTATGGTGATTCTGCCTTGGTAATATCCCAAGTTCAGAAGATATGGAGAACCAGAGAAGAACATCTCAAGCCGTACCAGGGGTATTTGGAGAAATTAGCTCGGAGGTTCGATAAAGTTACTTATACTCCACTCCCTAGGTCACACAATCAGTTTGCCGATGCTCTAGCGACTCTAGCATCCATGATCAATGTGCCAGAAGGAGCCCCAATAAAGCCGTTAAGTATAAACCAGAGGTCTCGACCTGCATATGAAGAGGCTGTAATGCTAATAGATGCAGAACCTGATGATGGGAAACCTTGGTACTACGATATCAAGAATGTGATTGAGAAAGGGGAATATCCAGAAGGCGCTAATCGGAAGGATCGAAGGGCATTACGCCTTATAGCCGCTCAGTATATCTTATGTGGGGGAGATTTGTATAGAAGGTCGTATGATGGGGTCCATTTAATGTGTGTGGATGAAGAAAAGGCCCGAGTTCTTATGGGAGAGGTGCATGAAGGTGTTTGTGGGCCCACATGAGCGGCAAGATGTTAGCCAAGAAGATAGTCAGAATGGGGTATTTTTGGACAACCATGATGAGAGATTGCGTGGAGTACGTAAAGAGGTGTCATCAATGCCAGGTATATGCCAATTTGAATTACATGCCGCCAGTGGAATTGCATCAAATGACCTCACCTTGGCCATTCTCCACCTGGGGCATCGACATAATTGGAGAAATTAAACCCAAGGCTACGGGTGGGCACAAGTATATTCTGGTTGCCATAGATTATTTCACCAAATGGGTAGAAGCTTCTGCTTATGCGGAGTTGAAGTCGTCGCATGTAGCTCGATTCATTGAACAGAACATTATATGTCGATATGGAGTGCCGCATGAAATAATCACAGACTAATGGGTTACATTTCCAAAATGAGGTCAAAGTGCTACTCGAAGAGTATCAGATAAAGCATCACAAGTCTTCCCCGTATAGGCCTCAGACGAATGGAGCGGTAGAAGCTGCCAACAAGAACATCAAATCCATCCTGGAAAAGAGTACGGTCACATACAAAGACTGGGCGGAGAAACTACCATTTGCGCTATGGGGATATCGTACATCTGTAAGAACGTCAACTGGTGCAACACCATACTCTTTGGTGTATGGGATGGAAGCTGTACTGCCAGTGGAAATGGAGGTTGGTTCGCTGAGAGTCATGGTGGAGAATCGGATACCAGAAACAGAATGGGTGAAGAGCAGATATGAACAATTGGCGTTGATCGACGAGAAGAGATTGCAGGCTCTGTATCATGTCCAAGGCTATCAGAAGAGAATCGCCAGAGCTTTCAACAAAAGGGTGAGGCCTAGAGGACTAAAGGAGGGAGATTTGGTGCTTAAACAAATGCAAGCGCAGATATTTGATCCAAGGGGCAAGTTCAGGCCCACTTGGATGGGCCCATACATTATAAAGACGATCATGACAGGAGGCGCAGTTAAGTTGATTGATGGGGACGGTAATGAACTCATGCAACCAGTCAACATGGATCGATTACGGAAGTACTATGTATGAGGAGAAGCATATGAACTACGAGGACCTGATTTCCCGAGAAGAAGAAAAAGATAAAGAAATAAATCATGATATCGCAACGTTTAAGTCGGGAATACGTAGGCAGCCCTGAATGGGTGCGGTCCATATTATGGAAAGAAAATGAGATGTTATAATCTGTGGAGGCAATGGTGGAACCAATCCGTAATTATCAAGATTCTTGTTAAATACACGGGTCAATTAAAAGCGAATTCTTGAGAATGGATAACTAGTACATCCTGATCATTTTTACTTAAATTAAAATGTAAGAAGGAAACGATGAAATGTGCAGTGAAATCTGAAGAAAGAGGCATCGGCATACGTTTCATTTTCACTTTCTTATCCTCTTTGAAGGCCCTTCTTCTCCAGTTGATTCTTTCCTCTTATGGGGAGACTTTGGTTCCACTTTCTTGGCATTTTCTAAATCCTTAGCCAGCCAGTCATAATAGGATGATGGTGGGCTCACTAATGTCGGAGCCCAAAGGTTGCCCATCCGGGACCTATTTTCCCATGATGATCAAACTCGCTCAACGGCTCGAGAGAAGATGGGGCAGGTGTATCCGGCGTGATCTTTAATAAGAGCATATTGATTCTTCCCAAATTGACGTGCAATACGGGACGCAGGACAATATAAGATATCATGCAGGCCAATCAACATTATACTCCCGGGGAATACTAACTCGGTGGTCATTTGATCGATATGCCACCACGGGCAGTGCCAAAGGATGTGGTGACAAGACAAAGAGCCCAAAAATTCTTGCAGTTTCTCATGATTGGGAAAGGGTTCAGCTAGCTTGCGATAGCGATAATGTTCTGGACGAAAAGGATATACCGTGGGCGCTTCAACCAATTGGAGACGTTCATGCAGCCATATCTGATGGATGGGAAAAGTTTAAAACAAAAAAAAAAAAAAAAAAACGAAGAACAATTTTTGTGTTGATTTGACAGATTAATGGTAGGGGAATAACTGATTACCTGTAATAGAAGAGGGCTGCCACGCAGTAAAGAAGTCCCTTTTCGCACTGCATCGTCAAGACCATTGAGGGTTTCTACAAGAATCATCATGCATGGATTATGGGAAGAAATATGTTGTACCACATGAAGGAGAGCCAGGTCAACTGAGTGGAGGTCACTGATGAGAAGATACCCCGCTAATAAGCATAGGCAAAGAGCCCGGAATGCATAATTGTCTGGTAAAGGAAGAGCGGTAGAAAAATGCTGCACAAGAGGCTCGAGATTTATGGTAGAATTAATGCACCATGATCTGGCCTGCTCTACAGAAATGTTTAGAGCCAAGGCAAGGTCAAGAGAATAGAGCATGGCTTGAGAAGGAAACAAGGGATCATGGGAAACTGGGTAATTAAGAATTGCACTAAATTCCTCTATGGTGGGGCAAATCTCTATGTTGTTAAAACGGAACACATGACGAAGAGGGTCCCAATATTTCATAGCTGTTGAGAGGAAACCTTCATTGATCCTCACTTGGCAGTAGTGGATTAAAGAAGAAAGATGAGTTGACTCAAGTAGATGGGCTGTTTGCCGGTGGACGGACAGAAGCCACCTTTTGATATTCAGGAGAGAGAAGGAGACTGCCATGATGTTTTGAAAGGATAGGAGAGTAAATGGGAAATATCACATATTTATAGAAGGAAGAACGACGATGCTGGCTGAAATAGGGAGATGCTCCCTGCACCAAAAGTCGTTTTTCATGATGAAAAGGTGGGCTGTGTTGGTCAAAGCGCCAAAAAGCGAGGTTGACATTCTCCATGTGTACGCACAGTTTCCCATGCGTACGCATATTTAAAATATGCGTACGCACCCTTCTTCGTGCGTACGCACCCCTATTCATGCGTACGCATACTTTGGTTATGCGTACGCACCCCAAGGCCAAATTCATCTTTTTTACTCGTTTCTTGCTTTGTGACGTGTTTGGTCCTCAACCCACTCATTACCATCCACCTGATAAACTTTGTTGGGCTTATTTCTCGTTTAAAGATGCAGATACAATAAATAAAGTAAAAGGGGAGATAAAAGGGAGATATCACCACCGAAAGATGCAAACAAAAGGCAAGAACATCAATCATATGGATAGAAAGTACGAGGCACCCATGTGCCTAATTCAGTCAAAAGGGAGGATAGGTGCACCCATGTGCAGATCAAATGTGTAAGATAAGAAGTAAACAAAAGAAAAAGAAATTGTTTAAGTTACACCCCAAATAATAAATTGTTTTAAGAAAGCAAAGCTAAAAGGGCCCTCCACGACGCCCTCGCCCTCGAGTACTCCTGCTCCTAACACTAGGGGCATGAGATGAGCTCCCACCCTGCTGAGCGCTCGAAGCCTCATCACCACCACCTCCAGGTGGACCCCCAGGTGGACCACCAGGTGCCATTGGACCTCCATGCAGCCTCATAGAATAATCCGTCACCATAGCCTTCAGGCTTCCCACTAGCTGGATCATGTCTGCGGACTCAGCCATGTTGAGCTGCAATGGGAGGAAAATGCGAATAGTCATACATACATATGCACATATTTTGCAAATAATTTCATTATGCAGGAAAGGAAAAGAAGAGAAGAGCAGGTACGCACTCTGCGAGTGCCAGGAGCCATGGGATAGCCCAGAACGTTGTCCCGGCGCGGGATTTCATTCTCAATAAAATATCCAGCGGGCGACCATTCAGTCACACGCCAGCCAGGCAACACCGGATTAATCCCTTCATCCCCACCCTCATCAGCAGGAGGAGCAACCTAGGAAGAAATGCAATCAGCAAGAGTTCAAGTTGTACAGTAAATTGAGGCAATGAAATGAAAAGGAATATATACCTGGGGCCCAAAAAGCCGGGGCATGAGAAACTCAGCTGCAAACACGTCATAATCTCCATCGGGAAGAAGACGAGCATCACAAGGTATACCTGCCTGCCAGACGCCCAAGTCCTCCTCACTGATATTGTATGGGTAGATCATGAAGGAAGGAGGAGGCATAGGCACCCGCTGCCATGCAAGGACCTCATCAGAAAGCTGCCACATGACCCTCTCCGGCAAGTAAACAGCTCGGGAAATAGGAGAATCGAGTATAGAGCAGGTCAGTGAAGCCCTCAATGCTGCATCATGCATGGCCTGGTCGCCAGTGAAGGGGACACCAGTCCATGGGCGGGGTCGAATCTGTAAGAAGAAAAGTCAGAAAATTGCAAGGAAATCAAGGTACTTGGTTAGAGAATTTTAAAGGATTATACCTTGTTCAAGGGCGCAGTGTCCAGGAATTCGCGTATACGGTCATACCCCGATATGGGACGACCATCATCCCCGGTGAAGTCGATGTAGCGGCGGGCCCAAAGCTGTGTTAAAAAAAAAAAAAGAAAAAAATGATGACGGGCATCAAAATATAATATGGAAGCAAGTGACAAACAAAGCAATGAAGAAAGCTTACCGCCCATAATCGCCAACATCCCGTGATGGAAGAAATCTGGTCCCTACTCAACGAATCCATGGAGGTATACAGATAAGACAGGACTGCCTGACCCCAAGCAAACTGACTGCAAGTCTCCAGATCCTCCAAAGCTACTAGCCAGACAGTGGTCATAGATTGGGCAGAGTTTGGGAATAGAAAAGCACCAATCAAGTACAGGATGAAACTCCGCGCCATGATCTGTTGCTCCCGGGTAGTCCCCTGAGGTCCATACTGAAAGGCCTCCGCCACATCAGTATAATGACAGTGGCCCGATGTGAAGCTCGTCCCTATCACCCGACGATGAAACTGTGCGATCTCCTCCCCGGAAGGATATGAGGATGGAATGGAGGAGCCAATCACCCTCAGCCCGGTCAATCTGAAGACGTCGTAAGGGGTGATGGTTAGCTCTCTACCAGCGATGTGCATGGTGTGGGTAGAGTCCCACCATCTCTCAGCGATGCAGTAGCAAAGGGATTTGCTCCCGTCATGTGTCAGGAGATCCACGACTGAGCCAAAGCCGGCCTGAATGACGTACCCCTTGGTGTTGTCATTCAACCGCTTCCACCAAGCCCAGGCAGTGGAAGCATTCCCTCGAGTGGAGAGATCGCGACGCGCCTGCCAAGAGCCAAACAGGTAAATGACAGCACAGGTATGTGATAAGTAACAATAGGTGGTGCTTCAAAAGTGCCAAAAGAAGGAAAACAGGAGAATAAGTCGGCACCACCCGAGTCATGCGTACGCATAATTTAATATGCGTACGCATGGTAAGACTGTGCATACGCATGAGTCTTCATGCGTACGCATATTTTTTTATGCGTACGCATGATAGGACCATGCGTACGCCTGGTTCGGTGCAGAGTTTTTTATTATTTGTTTATCGTGTCTGTAAATGAAAGGTTCGATTTTTATGCCAATCTTGGGTTCAAAAATGAGTTTTTTCTTCCTACATGCATATGTCAGATAGGGTCAAATATTATTCTCCTGGTTTCATCAAAATATGCATTCAGTTTTGAATAGGGTGGATGTACAGTGGACTTTGCACCACAAAACAATCCAAAGATTTGATTTTTAAGGTTCGTTTACAGATTAAAGGATAAAATAATGGTTTTGGTAATGCTTCCAATCCAGATTCCACAGATATTTCATGCATTATTTCAGATCCATATATTGACAAAAACTTTATGAAAGAAAACAGGTACAAAGAGAGCGTACCTCGCCCACCCGACAACGCCGGGACAAGTGCTCTGCTGGACGGAAAGTAGGAGTGATGACCTCGCCAGAATGGATGGTAGGCAGCCACCTTTTGTTGACTGAATCGTCCCCTTGGGAGTGAGAAGACCCATGCTGTCGTTGCCTCTTGGGAGCCATGAGAAGAGCAATGGATGAAAGAGAAAGAAGAGTTTTGGAAGAAGGAGGAGTTGTAAAGAATGAGGATGGGAAAAGACGGCTGAAAAGAATGAGAAGGAGAAAGGGTTTCAAACCCTTTATAAGTACCGCCTCGAAAGGCGTGCGAATGCTGAGGGAATAAAACCATGCGTACGCATGGAGATCCAGGCGTACGCATATTTATAATATGCGTACGCATGGTTTGACCAGGTTTGACCATGCGTACGCATGGTAGTTTTGAAACTTGAAAAAGGAGCGCGACTTTTGGGATGCTGACCCCCCATAGCATGCGTACGCATGGTATTCTACGCGTACGCATATTGAGAATATGCGTATGCATGGTTTGACCGAGGTCAAAATTTTTGACTCAAGTTTGTCTGCGGAAAACTTGATTTGCCTTGAGAGGGCCCGTCCCTGATTTTTGGAAGGAATTGCTGCGGAATTCCGACATTGATGCCTGAGACTCGCTGCGGGAGTCTCGCTATGCCTTGATTGGGCAGGCTTATAATTGGTTGACTGGGATGCTGCGGGACCAGTCAAACCTTGATGGAATATTTAATTAGAATTGCTGCGGGGTTCTAGCATGTCTTAGAATTTGTTGAAGAAATCTTCCCTAGGATTGATTCGACTTTGATTACACGAACTACGTGAGGGTCTGATCTCTGCGGAGTACGTAGGCAGCTGGATGCGTCTAGCACGACCTAATGCATTGCTTGATTGCATACATAAGGACGAGGTATTCGTCACACTCTGGGGATTTTCTGCGGAAATCCCACTTTGATCATTTCGAACTACGTAAGGGTCTGATCTCTACTGAGTACGTAGGCAGCTAGATGCGTCTAGCACGACCTGACACATTGCATGAGTGCATGTGATTTGCATGTGGACAAAATGTTCGTCTAGAGATTTTCTTTCGATTCCTCCCCACGAAGTGGCGAGAATTCGAAAGAGGGGCAACTGTAGACACCCCATTTTGTCCCTACATTTGATGATGATTTCCCGATGATGAGGTCCACAATGTTTGCCGTCTACTCGGGTCTCTTTCTACGCGCAAAGCAAGCAAATGGGAGTTCAAACGATTAAATTAGACAGCCAGGGAGAGTGGTGCGTACGCATATTTATAATATGCGTACGCATGGTGGTTTCATGCGTATGCATGAATAGCCATGCATACGCATAAAATAATATGCGTACGCATGAGATTCTATATTCATCATTCACTTCCCACTTCGACCAAAAGCTTTGTCGGGGAATGATTTGGCCTTGAATTGGCCCGACCAGAATACCAAAGGGAGCGTGGGGGGGTCAAAGAAGAGGGGGTTTGAGGTCACGCATGACGACCTCGCTCGGGTGATTTCTCCTATAAATAGCAGGAGCTCTTGGGAGCTCAGGAGGGACGGAGGGAGAAGGCAGAAACAGGGGAGGTCAGTGAGGGGAAATAGATAGAGAAATAAGGAGGAGCTGCATTTTGAGGAACTGCTAGTTATTTTGAGGGTGAGAGAAATATGGGAAAGGTGAGAGAAATAAACTGAGAGAAAAGAGAGGAAAATATAACAGAGAGTTAGACCAGTGAGACTGGGAAAAGCTTGTTTTGCGCAACAGGGGAGACGCTGCCGGGTTGACGGTGGACCTGAGGGAAGGATTTAATTTCGATTTGCTTTATTTTTAAGAGGTACGTAATATTTATTTATTTATATAATTATGAAGGATGTTTAGAAGTTGATTTATTGTATACACTGTCCATTTTTGACCAATAATGTTCTTCGGGAGGTCCAAATCCACGGAGAAGATGATTTGGTGAAACCATGAGTACTCGCGAAATATCATGCGTACGCATAATTTTATTATGCATACGCATGGTGTGTGCGTACGCATGGTGAGACCATGCGTACGCATGATGATACCATGCGTACGCATGGTAAGACCGCGAGTACTCGCGACAGTGCGTTTTCTCTTATTTTCATTCTGTTAAGGCTTCCATATTTTTTATTAAATGTTTATGCTTTATTTATTTATTCTATGCCATTAATCCGTCATTCGTGTGTGCCATTTATTTATTGTATGATTAATAGGTGATCCGGATTAAATTAAAATATTAAATATGGTCAATGAATACAAGAATGAGGGCCGGTTTATTACCGGGCATTGTTGGGTGCCTAACACCTTCCCAACATGTACCTTAGCTACGAACCCATCTCTGGTCAAATAAATTGGTCCTGGACCCTTCCAGGTGGCGACTCTCATTTGCACGCTAATCCTAAATGGATTAGCACCATCAAGCAGAAAAGCAGGTAAATACAGGTGAACAGGGGAAAACGCGCGAGCGCGCGTGGCGGCGGTGAAACAGGTCGGTGCGACCACATCATGTGTTTGAACTACTAAATTGGAAGTGCCAATGGGATGATGGCACAATGGCATTTTTCTCACTTGTTGAGTGAGCGGTCTCGGGTTTGAGCTTATAGAGAAGCATTGATATCCATTTGTTGATATTGGGGAGTTACGAGTTTAGGAAAATTCTATTGATTACCAAAAAAAGAAAAAAAAAAAACCACTGAATTGGAAGCCATCAAATGTTGAATACACACATTTTAATTGTTAGTCACTGTTTTTGTTTTTATGACCATATTTGTGGTAAGAAGCTGAGAATCCTTGCAATTCTTGAAACTAATTGGGTAAAACATTTAGGGCCTGTTTGTGCATCTAATTCGAAATTAAATAATTCAAAAAATTTTACATAGTATTAAACGCATAAATCCATCACATTGAATTGACAAATTAAAAAAAAAAAATGATAGTCATATCACAAATAAGAGTAGAAATCCAAAATAGTGGCATTTCACGAATTTCTAAGAATTTATCATATATATGGCATCAACTATAGTGATGACTCCAATTTTTTAAATATTCGAATTCAAGGTGATAGATTTATACATTTTAAATGAATAATTATCCCCCCCCCCCTCTTCCCCCTTCTTCTCTCCCCAAAAGCACTGGGGAGAAGAACAATTTACCTCATAGCCTTGTGGAATTGTAGGTTTGTAACAATATATCACTCTTATTATTTAGAAGGGAATTCTAAAAGTCAATATTTAAGCAAAAAAAATTTCAACTTATAGTGATATTTTCAAGCTTCCTTTAGACCTTAGTGAAAGGCCTTTCCTGACCGTTTGCCTAAACCAAATTAAAAAAGCCATAAAGGCCAAAATCATTGCCATCAAAGGCTCAAATCTTGACAATTATGACAAAATCTTGAATAAATTATGCTAATTGAACTACTATTGATGGGAGATTTAGACAATAGAAGGAGGAAGATTGCATCACTAATATTTTGAGCGGCTAATATTAGGCATGTGAACCCTAATCACTTTTTTCAATTCATAGGACCACCATTATTCTTCCTGCTTTATATATATATATATATATATATTCATTCATATGCGTGTGCACATGACAGCATGGTTGGGGCAAGAATGGAACCACATTTTGTAGATTTCACTACAAGAAAAAGAGGGTATTAGCCATGGACCAATCCATGGCTAAAAGTGGCCAAAAGACCCCACCCATAGATTTGGAACCCTGGCCAAACCGTGGCTAAAAGTGGCATTGCTAAACTTTGTAGCCACATTTGGTTTCCGTCACCAAGCATAGCCACGGATTTATCCATGGCCCTAGGATCGCTGTCACCCACTTCCAAAAAGAATAAATAAAACTCTTGGCCACATATACATCTATGGCTATGGATAATATTTAAAATAAGATCTCAGCTCGTCTAAGAAAGGAGAGAATGAGGGCAAATGGAGGCCATGAGAGAGCGAAAATGGGGGAGATCAAAGGGGAGAGAATGAGAGAATATTAGGTAGACAGATGGGAGAGAATGAGAGAAAATGGAGGCCAGTAGAGAGAGAAAACGAGGAAAAGGGGGAAATAGGGAAAGGCAAAAGGGGATCTAATCACCACAGTTTTTATTTTATTAAAAAGGGGAGGAAATGGGGAAAAGCAAACGGGGAGCAATATTTTTATTAAAAAAAATACTTCCCTCTGATTAAAAAAAAAACAGAAAAAAAAAGGGTAGTTCTCTTATGTTAACACTTTTTATGCATTGGAAATTACTAGAAAGCCCTGATCACCACGATTTGATGTGTGGCTGGTTGTAATATTTTTATTTAAAAAAAGGGCAAACTACATATTAGTGTTACTAAATTTACCCCAAATTTCAATGTGGTGTATAAACTTTTAATTTGTCCAATTTAGTGCACTAACTATACATTAGTGTTTCAATGTGGGTAAACAAGGGACGGCTGTTTAGTTTACTAACGGAGACCTCACGTGGCGCTGACGTGGCATACCTGGTGGAGTCTCTCCAGGAGAAATTACATATTAGTGTCACTAACTTTACCCCAAATTTCAATGTGGTGCATAAACTTTTAATTTGTCCAATTTAATGCACTAACTATACATTAATGTTTCAATGTGGATAAACATGGGACGACTGTTTAATTCACTAATGAGGACCTTATGTGCGCTTACGTGGTAGCCCATCTGCCATCGATGTGGCATCCCTGGTGGAGTCTCCATCGAAGCTGTTTCGACGAACCCATTCATAGTCAGAAATGATAGAGCATAGGAAACCCCACCTTCCCTCCCATTTCCATTTTCCATTTTCCATTTCCCTTTTCCCTTTCCCAACATACGTAATTACAATCCCTTCTATCTGAAGAGAAGAAAGGCTACTATTGAAAGTAGGAAGATATTCACCATGTCTTCCACTACTGCCACCACCACCACTATTGCCACCATGGAAAGACAGACACACTGGTGCCACTTATGTGATATGAGAGTCTCCCTCTTCCCCATTCTTCTCCACCCTTATTGCCACATTAACAACTTCCTCAAAGAAATGGAGTTTTCCCTCTCCTCTTCTCCCTAACCCTAATTCCACCTTCTATCCTTTCTCTATTCTCTCCCCTCCCCAAACCCGCGCGTCGTCCCCTACGCCTACCACCATTCCCGAAGATAATCTTTACCATTCTTCAAATCAGTTCGCAGTCGATGTGGAAGCAAAGTAGCTCCTCGCGTCCCCCACTCCCACCACCATTCTCACTCTTGGGTCAGAAGCCCTAGATCATAAGGGGTTATCAATGTAAGTAATCTCTCAGATGCTGTGCACGTGAGATGCAAATGGTGGGAAAAAATGGGGAGACTCCACCAGGGATGCCACATCAGTGCAAGATAGGCCACCACGTGAGGGCACATGAGGTCCCCATTAGTGAAGTAAATGGTTGTCCCATGTTTACCCACATTGAAACACTAATGTATAGTTAGTGCATTAAATTGGATAAATTAAAAGTTTATGCACCACATTGAAATTTGGGATAAAGTTAGTGACACTAATATGTAATTTCTCCTGGGGAGACTCCACCAGGAATGCCACGTCAGTGCCACGTGGATCGCCACGTCAGTGCCACGTGAGGTCTCCGTTAGTAAACTAAACGGCCGTCCCTTGTTTACCCACATTGAAACACTAATGTATAGTTAATGCACTAAATTGGACAAATTAAAAGTTTATACACCACATTAAAATTTAGGGTAAAGTTAGTGACACTAATACGTAGTTTAAGGGTAAAATGCAATAAACCCCCTTTTATTATTACAAATTTTTCACTTTATCCCCCTCTATTTTAAAAGTGAACAAAAAACCCCTTATACTTTTCCAGGGGGTTACGGTGTTAACTAATAAATGAAAAGTCAAATTTACCCTTGATTTATATATATAAAACGATGCGTTTTGGTTGGGCCATTGCTCCCAAAATGCCGGCTCATCCAGTCGCCGGAGTCACCGCGGCAACTCTCTCTCTCCTTTTTGTGACCAACTGGTCATGCTTCACCTTTAACTAAGCACAACCCACTTGAGAATCCCACTAAGCTCGCCGCCAACAAGCTTTTTCTTTTGGGTGTTGTAAACAAGAAATCATGCCTATCTCATTTAGAAGTTCACGATTCCTTGACTTGATTTTGATGAGAATTGTTTCACAACAATTATGGTACCATCAGACAATAAACCCTTGTAAACAGTTATAGTTTGCTTCATAAATTGATCAATCACCCCCCCCAAAAAAAATACAGTAGAGAAATAAAGGGGACCGCCATAACCATTCCGAGAAAGCTTGCCGGCGGCAAGCTGGTTTGCTTCATACATTGATCAAGCCCAAAAAAAAGAGTAGAGAAATGAAGGGGAAGCTCAACGCGGGTAAGAGGTGTTATTCATATAATGATCCAAGTCCCAAAACAAAACAAAACAAAACAAAAAGCAAAAAAAACAGAGAAGTTACCGCCGGTGGGAGGCCAGTGTTGTTCATATGATGATTAAGCCCAAACAAAACAAAACAAATAAAAAAAAATGCAGAGAAAATAGTAGTCATCACTATGCCTGTTCCGTCAAAACCACGCCACGTACCCCGTTAAACCATCCCACGTACCTTGTCAAAACCCTACAACCCCAATTGAACCACGACTGTTCCCTCTCGCCATCACCACCACTATAATTCCGCCACCACCACTATAATACAAAAAACCCCCCAATGTAATTCCACAGAAACCCCCACCCCATGGTTTTTTTTCCTTTTTTTTTTTATTTTGGCTTCATCGTCGGAAAAATGTTGGGCAACCCACTTCAAAGGTCTGCCATGGCGACAAATGGAGTCCTAGGACAAACCCATTTGAACTGGCAGCTTGCGGCCATGGATGATAGACGGGAAACCCATGGACCAAACCCACGTGTGGACAACGGCGACGATGGTGGTGTGGAAGGTCAGGGTTCGAAAGATGAAAGCTGATTGTCGGTGGGGAGGATTTGAAGAATACCCATAATTGGTTCGATTCACGCTACTGGAAGAGAAAAAGGGGAAGAATTCAGATCTGGAGCAATCAACCCTTAGCTACCCTTAGGTTGTCCAATTAGCCAAATAATATGTTGTATATAAATTTGATATTAAATAAAAAAAATAGAAAATAAAAAAGCAGAAGGAAGATGAGTACGTCGGAGTGGAAGCCATCGTCCCCGGCGAGCTAGCCAAGACGAGAGAGACGAAGACCAATTCTAATTATTACTCAAGGGCAAAAGCGTCACTTCAGTATAGATAAGGGCATTTTTGTCTTAAAGATGATAAACACTATCACGTGCCAAGCACACGACACTATACCGTTACTCTTCCTCATGGCAAATAGACGGTAGGGGGTAAATTGTCAACCCTAGTTAATGTAGGGGGTTTTTTGTTCACTTTTAAAATAGAAGGGGGTAAAATAAAAAATTGGTAATAATAAAAGAGGGTTTATTGCATTTTACCCAAAAAATAATATATTAATAGTAATAATGGGTCTAGCTACGGATGGCCACAGATATTTTTGTGGCTTTGACTAAAATATTTGCCACACATTGGGAATCCGTGGCTATAATTAGTGGCTAATGCTCTTTTTTTTTTTGTAGTGTTTTGCCAATAAAAACCCATAACCATATGCCCAATTTAATTCAAGAAGATCCTACTCTAAGCTCTGTCTTGCACAAAGGGAGAACATGTCGAGCCATGACATTTTAGTAGCCATTGTTTACTTCGTGGCCTTAACCCTGGCTCATGTCTCCCTAGCCCAAAATTCGAACTACGACTACGTCCACGCCCACAACGTGGCCCGGGCACAAGTTGGGGTCAAGCCCATTTTCTGGAACCACACGGTGGCCGCCTACGCCGCGAACTATGCCAAACAGAGGATCGCCAATTGCGAATTGGAGCATTCCAATGGGCCTTATGGTGAGAACATTGCAGAGGGTTATGATGTGTTTAGTGGTGTAGATGCAGTGAAATTATGGGTTTCAGAGAAGCCCAATTATGATCATAAGTCTAACTCTTGTGTGGGTGACGAATGCCTGCACTACACTCAAGTTGTTTGGCGTGACTCAACTCATGTTGGGTGTGCTAGGGTGAAGTGCAAGAATGGGTGGTGGTTCATCATTTGCAGCTATGATCCCCCAGGAAATTTTGAGGGCCAACGCCCTTATTAAAATAGTTTGCTACTTCGAAATTGAGGATCAATTATCCGAAAGTTTTTAGTAATAACTACGTGTTGTTCCATAAAATAAATATGAAGTGATCATATCTATCATGTGTGTAGAAATGCATCTTATCTTCATGATGTGACTTTATACTCTATGGAAGTTATTATTATTTCTTTTTAATGCCAAATGTGATATCTCAACCCTACTTCTGTCTTATCTCATGTGATGCACATAGCATAGGCAAGCCTATGCATTCGATAAGTGAAGGACGAAGATTCAAACTCTTTAAGTGTGATCTTTCATCATCTGTGCTACTCTGGCAGGTTCCCTAAAAATTTAAAACCATATATATTTTTTGGTCAATTGGGCTTAGATATACTCTTTTCGTCCCATAAAGATAAGTCATGTTTGACAAAACACGTAGTTAAAAAAAAAAAAAAACAAAAAAAAAAATCAACAACATCATTTTATTGGCTTGTGATTTATTAAACTCTATTTTTCCAAAAGTATCATCTCCTATTTTTTATTGGGTTTTTTCTGTTAAAAGTAATTATTGAAAAAATAAGCGATAAGATAGGAAGTTCAAAGAAATTATTATTTGACTTTTCAAAATAGACAAACATTTTGGGACAAAAAAAGTTGCAAAAAATGTCCTATCTTTGTAGGATGGAAGGAGTATTAACTCTCATCATGGTTCGTTTATAAAACATTTCCTGATGTATTCATTTTTTTTCTTCTTTCACATTATTCCATTGAAATAAAATGGTAGTAAAGACTTGTTTTAGTCCTCTATTTTCCATTGCAACTTTAGACTTTTAACGAAGGGAACATCCTTCACGCTACGTGAATTAGAATACAATACAAATTTTCACTATGGAAAAGAGAGAGAAAGGGAAACATATAGAAAGGGGCATTAATTAATCACACGGCCCCGGATGTGGATTAGTCCCCAAGGACCATAGGTTTAGGGAATTTAACAAAAGGAACATAGAAGTAATTTGATCAAAAAGTGACACCATTGTTTGTTTGTTTGTTTGTTTTTTTTTTTTTTTGTAGACTTTTTTGGTGCTTTTAAAAAGAGGTTAGCTACTTAACCTACAAACGAACAGGGCAGTAGATATACGCGCTAACTGACCTAGACACAAGAGGTGTGGCCTGTGAGGTAGGCCACACCTCTTGTGTCTACATCGAAAATTTATTCCATGTGCCCGGTGTAATGTGTATTCCTCTCATATTCCATCTCTTGGGTGAATGTAAATGGGGATCACATTATTCTTAATGCCCAAAATAATTTCTAATGTAGCAAAGATCTATTTCTCGTGAGGTGGGTCTTACCTTTTGCGTCCAAGCGTCTAGCTAGGTGGCCATGCAATGCTCACGGGTGAGCTAAGTAGACTTTTCGTTTTGAAAATTCTATTTATTTGTTTAATATTATGTTGAAAACAAGACATAACATAACTTTTTTTAGATTAACTGTGAATTTGTTTATTTAAAAATTAGAGAACAATTAAACAATTAACCTCGCCAATAACCTTTAGGTCTAATGGCATGTTTCATCCCAAGTAGAATATGGGGTTTGCGAAAATTTTAATTTCGACTTCACATCGATGTGTGTGTTCTCCTATCACTTGTTAGAGAAAAAAATAACAATAAGAATAAAAAATAAAAATAAAGAAAGAAAGAATAAACCTAATTTGACCCATCTTTTTATAATTCCTATGCCCTTATATCTAAGGCAAATGAGTGTGACTGGCCCCTTTTTTTAATTCCGATGCCCATATATATAAGGCAGATGAGTGTGAATCTAGCCCATATATGGAGACGAAGTCACACTCAAATTAAGCCCCTTTGGTCCTACCAACTGTGGCGAGCTGGGCTATGCAAGCCATGTGTGCACCATAGCTTACGTATGTCTAACCAAATGGAATGATGTCGGAGATTTTTTTTTTCCTTTTTTCCTTCCGCTTTTCTCCTCATAGCAATAGCTAAGAACGAGTAAGTTTTCAGTGTAACCGTGACTGTTATGAGCTAATGAAAGTATTTTGATAATCTTATTTTGTTTTATTCTCATTGGTCCGTGATACCGCATCAACCATCTCACAATTACATATAATTACATATAAGTTTTTTCTCGTTCAGAACATAGGCATGCACATTAGTGCAGGGTTTAAATTAACTAGTCAAGTTCAAAAAAAAGATCAACCAATTCAGGATGAAATTCAAAACCCCTCGCCCCAGCACCACTTCCTAAGTTAACTACATGCATGCAGCTGTTTAGGGCCTATTTGCGCGTTTGAATTATGGGAATTTAACAATTTTAGTATATTTTACATAGTGCTAAAGGTATAAATCCATCACTTTTAACAAAAAGATTTAAGAGAATTAATGATAGCCATCATCATAAATAAGAGTAGAAACTCAAAATAATGCCATTTCATGAATTTTTACAAATTCATTTTATAACAATCAACTAGAGTGATGACCGTTCCTGCCCCCAAAAAAAATAAAAAATAAAAATTCTATAGCATTGACCTTAACTTTTTTAAGTAGGCTTATTCAAAATGATGGTTCATGAATCCAAGTATCCAACATTATATAAAATACACTATTATTATTTAATTTTCATTTGAATGCCCAAACGAGCCTCTAGGTTCTTATTACCCTTTTCTTCTCATTAGCCTCCAAGGGATTAGAAGAAATCAAAGTCACTGTTTGAAAAATATCTAACGACAGTAATATCTCACCGTCGGAAAAATAAAATGTACTAGTAGATTATACACAATAAAAATAAAAATAACAAATGAAGAAGAAATATGTTTTCATTTTTCCCGGCCTATAATAGAATTAGGTCGCATCCTTTATATGAAATACAAGTCGATCTATAGGTTTAGCGATTAACAAAATGAACATGGAAGTATTTTTTTTTATCAAAAGTGACATTGTAATTATTTATATTTATTTTTTTATTTTTGATTTAGACTTTGATCAGCATTGGCTAAACTGTTATGTATTGTGCTTTTGAAAAGAGGTTTGCTACTTAGCCCATCTAACCGATTGGTGGGCATGCCCACCTAGACACGAGGTTTAATTCAAAAATTTATTCAATATGCTAGATGAGCCCTGAGCATGTATTATGCCCAACACATGCAATAATTTTTATTTGGATAATACTACTTTGTCTCACACTTTGCCTTACCAGTGTATTTGGGAGAATAAAGATTGTAATCATACTAGTGGATCCCACAACGTTACTCTCCCAAATACATAGGTAAAATAAAGTGTAAGGCAAAAATGTGGGGCTACCTAGCATTACCCTTTCTCTTTTACGTGGCATGGTGGGCTAAGTGGCAAACTTCTATTTTTGATAGGGGGGCCACATTTCTTGTGTCTAGGTCACTAGGTGGCCATGGCATGCCTACTGGTGAGCTAAGCAGACTTCTTGCTTTGAAAATTCTACTTCCAAAGTCGTGCATGCAGTGAAGATTTTCCACACCACATCCCTATATAAATAACCCTCATGTATGTACGTCTCTCCTACACCCACTCAACAGCATAGAAACCAATATGGGGTTAAACAACATTTCATTAGCTCTTCTGTGTCTCATGGCCTTAGCCCATGGTCCATCCCTCCTACGCCCAAAACTCACCACAAGACTACCTCAATGCCCACAACGCGGCTCGCGCAGCCGTAGGTGTTGGGCCTATGACGTGGGACAACACAGTTGCAGCTTATGCACAAAACTATGCTAACCAACATGTTGGTGATTGCAGATTAGTCCATTCCAATTCCAATGGTCAATACGGTGAGAACCTGGCCGGGAGCAGCGGTGACCTCTCGGGTGCGGCTGCTGTGAATTTGTGGGTAAATGAAAAGGCCAGCTATAACTACAATTCTAATTCCTGTGCTGCAGGAGCTGTGTGTGGCCATTATACTCAAGTGGTTTGACCAGGCCGGTTCTGAGATTTTTGGGGTCCTAGGCGAATTCTTAAAAGGGGGCCTCTAGTGGCACTCGAAGACTAGTTTTTCATGCCCCATTTATTTTACACTTTAAGGTTTTATGAAAATTATAAAAGATTTTTATAAAAATCGGATGCGCTATCCATTGAAAAACATCATTTTGAACAACTTTGTAGAATAAAGTTTTTCCAAAATCTATTATTTAAGTGAAATTTTTGGCCATTTATAGTAGTTGTTATATAAATGGTTATAAAGTCCATTTAAAGGATAAATTTTTAAAAAACTTTCTTCTACAAAATTGTTCAAAATGATGTTTTCTAATAGATTATGTGATCAATTTTTATGAAAACCTTTTATATTTTTCATAAAACCTTAAAATGTAAAGTAATTGGGGGATGAAAAACAAGTCTTGGGGTGCCAATAGAGCCCTATTCTTAAAATGAGACCCTCATACTCAATTTTTTTTCTTAGTATAAACATAAAGTTTGTTTGCACATCTCACTGATTTTAATTTATTAAGATTTTAGAAAAATATAAAAGGTTTTAAGAAAATTAACTATGCTATGTACTAGAAAACATCATTTTGAACAACTTTGTAGAAGAAGGTTTTTACAAAATTTTTCATTTAAGTTGACTTTTTGGCTTAAAATTAACAAAGACGGTAAATTATCAAAAAATCTACTTAAACGATAAATTTTGAAAAAACTTTCTTTTGCAAAGTTGTTCAAAATGATGTTTTCTAGTGGATTACATAAAAAATTTACATAAAAACCTTTTATATTTTTTGTAAAATATTGATAAATAAAAATTAGTGGGATGTGCAAATATAATTAAGGGGTTGCAATAACCATTCTCCTTAGAAAAAAAAATTAAACTTACTACAAGGGTTAGTCTCAAAATGCGGCCCCCATTTTTTAGCCAAAATGTGGGGCCCCATGCGGCCGCCTTGCC
The DNA here is from genome assembly GCA_039720395.1 of Liquidambar formosana. Lineage (NCBI taxonomy): Eukaryota > Viridiplantae > Streptophyta > Magnoliopsida > Saxifragales > Altingiaceae > Liquidambar > Liquidambar formosana. Next base: position 29,897,480 of record CM077823.1, read on the forward strand.
CGCCTTGCCCCAAAATCGGCCCTGGGTTTGGCGCAACTCAATCCGCCTTGGGTGCGCTAAAGTGCGGTGCAACAATGGGGGGACGTTCATTGGTTGCAACTATGCTCCTCCAGGCAATTATGTTGGCCAGCGTCCTTACTAGGAAGCTTTTTTTATGCATCTACTTTGGACCTTGGACTGCATTAAGATAATAAATAAGGGGGAAATTAGCGAAAAGTCTATTTTTATAGGACTTATAGAGGCGTAAGTTTACGCAGCAAACTTTTGCAGTCATAAGTCCAGTTTTAAGTAAAATGAGTTTACTTTTGGGAAATTAGCGAAAAGTCTATTTTTATAGGACTTATAGAGGCGTAAGTTTACGCAGCAAACTTTTGCAGTCATAAGTCCACTTTTAAGTAAAATGAGTTTACTTTTGTAATCGTGATAAATGCATAAAGTCAAGTTTACCCTTAAGTGTTATTTTTTGTTTTCAAATTTTAAAATGACATAACTTTTGATCTAGATATCGATTTCCAATAAAATGTATATATTTGAAATCTATTCATCGACCTTTTCAAAACAAGACCCATGATGAAAATAAAATTATGTATAAAAAAAAAATAGTTACATTGATTACATATTTACATGTATCGATTTTAAAATAAATAAACATGTAACTATTTTAATGTGGGTTTAATTTTGTATAATTTGCCATACAAAATTATTAAATTTATTAGATGTAACTATTGAATCAGTTAAATTGATGTGTTTGAAACTACAAATTTGTAAGATTTAAATATTTTGTGACTAAAATTCAATCACAATTGACTTAAAAGTATTTTTTTTTCATATAACTATTTTTCTGTGGGTTTAGTACATACTTTAGTTACAAGTAGATGTTTGCCCAGATTTAATTGATTTTTTTTTTTTTGGGGGGGGGGGGGGAAAGATTAGGAAAAAGACTCATGATGAATATAAAATTATGTATAAAAAAAATTTTAAAAAACAGTTACATTGATTGTATGTAACTTTCTAACAGGAACCTTTTGCTACATAATATAAAGGGATAATATCGTCTAAAAATATCTAAGAAAGACCTTTACCTACATAAGATTTTATAATAGACTTATGGCTGCACAAGTCTAACTTTATGGACTTGTGGCCAAAGTCCCCATAAATAAGTCATGTATTTGACAGATAACTTCGAAATAAAATTTAGTTTATGTTTATTTTTAAAAGGTCATGTTTCCTCATTGATTTGTCTAAGCTCTAGCTTTTTTAATCATGTTTTCCTTTATTAGAACCTGACTTAGAATGTGTAACGTGATGTTTCGATTTGTTTTTCCCTGACAAGTTTTGTTATATTCCATGGGTGAGAACTTGATTTTTTTTTTTTTTAATTCATAAATATAACTAATAAAGAAAGTGTTTTTTTTTTTTTTTTTCTTTTTAAGAATGAAAATTTTCCAATTTTCTCTCACTTTCTCTCCCATAGTTTTGTCTTTCCTTCCTGGCCTTCCCATTCTTTAATACATTCTCTCTTATCTCGGCCAAAAAAATCAAATAAAATTTCTCTCTTAATTTCATATGAGAATTATTTTAAAGTTTCTTTTGAAAATTGGGCAAATCGAAGAAATATAAAGAAATGTTTTATCTTTTAATCTTTAACAAAATTATTGTATAAATCATTGAACACAACTTTTTTCTCATTCAGTGAAATTGAGAGGATGTTGCAAAAACATAACCATGTTCTTCTCAATACAATATTCTTATTTTTCCATTTTACTTTCTATTATTGGTGTCCACCAAAAAAAAAAAAAAAAAAAAAAAAAAAGGGGAAAGAAAAAACTTCCTATTTATTCCTTAAATTTTCAAAGTCATTCATTTATTATTCACTTGGCTTTTAATTTCAAAGCCAAAAACTTCACATAAATTTAATGAGAAATTCAATGAAGCCTATTTAGAGAAAAACGTAACAACCAGTCCCACCTTTATAAACTCAACATCCACACCCATATATGAAAGACTCATCTCAACTAAATCTGTTCTCTTTTCTAATCCAAGAGGTAATTCAAGCAAAGCAAAGAATGGCGAAACACCAATACGGGTTTTCAACGATGGCTGTCCTATTTCTAGTATATGGTGCAATAATGCTCACAACACAAGTGGTGCCAACTGCTGCTGGCATGGTTGTGGCGGATCCCTCAGACCCTTGGTTCAACCAAACATTGCCTCCACAGCCTAGACCAGGTTATTACAAATATTTGGGGGATTGCATTGAGACCCTAACCAAGCCATGTGGCCTAGAGATGGCTAATTATGTTTTCAAAAATAAAGCCATAAGGATTCCTTGTTGCAGGAATGTAAAAGTTATGGGTCAATTGTGTAGCAAGTCATTGTCATTCACACTCACTCAAATTCAAAAGTTCAAGCCTCTTGCAAAGCAAATCATCCAAAAGAGTGATGTAGCCTATCAGAAGTGTGCTAAAGTGGCATCAATTCGCTCCAGCATAGCCTGATAGAAAGGCTACAATCATTTTTTTTTTTTTTTTTGTGGATAAACGAGGGGTATTCCTGGCCTTTAAACCCAGCTTAATCCTCCCACCATGACTTTCATGTGTTCTTTTTACTTGCAATAACGACTGTTTTATTGAAGAATCTCTCTCTCTCTCTCTCTCTCTCAATTAAGCACGTAATTGTAAATCATCAGTCTAGTTTTGGTTGGGCAAACATCTATACTTTGCCAAAGATCGATTAGCTTATTTGATAATTCTAAATTTATTAATTTGTGATATTATTAGTTTGGTTTTATACTCACAATACGACAATCTTTACCCACAAAAGGATTGGGTCAGACGTCACATGAGGTCCCAATCTTTGTATCAGTCGTGCTGTAGAAGTAGTAGGCTAGGAATAGTCGTGTTATGTATAAAGCAATTTCTTTTTGTTTTTTTTTTTTTTTTTTGTGGAATATTCTTCAGTTAGATGCTGAAATGCTAATGATCGAGTACTAACGACATGTGGGCAGCTTAATTTCCATGGGTCTATTTCTCTCCCGTCTTTTTCCTTAACCTCTCATGAGACATGATCACTGTCACGGAATTGACGAAGATTTCCTATGGTTAAATCACTTTCATATTTCTCTTTACTTTGTTAAATCTTTTTTGGCATCCACAAGGTCTCATAGTTCTCATGTGCTCTAAACTTACTTCATTTAGTTGTGGGGTCTTATATACCTTGTGATTTGCCTAAGGGTTTCTTCTTTATCCAAAATAATAATAATAATAATAATATTGTAATTTTGATATACTTTTAGTTTATATTTCGTATGCCGTATAGGATAAACATATCATTTTTTCTGTGTTTGGTGCTCTTTTCAAACAAATGATATACTATAGATCTGTTAGATTATTATATCCTCTATATACGGGAGATCGATAATAAAGCAACGGGGAAGTAGTATATTTTTATTTTAGAATACTATCCCATTGAAAAAAAAAAAAAAAAAAAAGAAAGAAAGAAAGAAAGAAAGAAAGAAAGAAAGAAAAAAAAAAAGAAAAAAGGAAGGTGGTCATAGAATTAACTTCTTTTTCAGCCAACAGTTTTATCCTATTCAACCTTTTAATCTAGCATACCAAACATAACTTTAGCAGCGGAGGGAAGGGGGTCAAAGGGGGGCAATTAACCCTACTGAACTTTTTTTTTTTTTTTTTTTGAGAACTAAATTGTAAGTATTTAAAAATTCGAACTTGCCAACTTTTATTTAACCTCTCAAAAAAAAAAAAAAAAATTGACCCTCTATTTGGTTTTTTTACCTAAAAATTAATGGAATTGACCATTTTATTTATTATAATTATTTTTGTACCCTATACAAAGTTAGAAAAAAAAAAAAAAAAATCCCAGTGATCCGCTATTTGAGGAAAATTTTTTTTCCAAAATATTTATCATTAGTCTTGAGTTTTGACTTTGCAAGATTAATGTTTTGACTCGCCTTACGGGTTCTTATTGATTGGTAATCTCACGTCCCGTGCAATTTGAAATTATTCTCTTAAATAATGGAGCAAGCACCCTGGCCACTAAAGCCTGTGGCGAGATGAATGCCCGAGGCATAAAAACCATCACATAAGCTAAGTTATTAGCCAAAAAAAAAAAAAAAAAAGCTAAGGCACAGACTCATTGTATTTGGTTCAAGCTATGCAATAGACTATATATATATTTTCTACATGTCATGTTAATTGTATCTCCCATTATATTTGAATATTTGTAAACTAAGTTCTGTGTGAAATATATCTGTATTTAAGAAAGGGGGAATTTCTAACTTCTTAGTAGATGACTACTAACTTAACTAAGAATGACTACTAACTGTAATTATTTGCCCATAGCCCAACCGTTTTGTAATTCCCCCTTGAAATGCTATAGTAGGTGGTGCTCATCAGCATGCTGCCAAAGCTTGCCACTGTAAACTGAAAATTTACATATTAACTAAGGATTAGGATTAAGGGCCGAACTTTTTTGCACTTTTTATACCTTAACTGATTTGTCAAATAGTGAATAGAGTGTAGTCACGTCAACTTTTTAAAATAACATTTTTAAAATACCCTTGAATCTTGTTAATCCAATTTTTTAAAATACCATTTCTAAAATGCCGTTGAATCTTATTAATCCAATGGCTTAACCCTTGAACTGATGTACATTCTATCTTTTGTTGTTAAGAAGGAAAAAATGAAAAAAACAAATGCAACTAAGTCACGCAAGGCTGCAAGGCATGCATATGCCTGGCCTGTGGAGGCCCGTTCAGACAAGTCATACTCAAAACTCCAGCCCATAAGACCAATCCAAGGTCCCTAGCGACATGCTGATTGGATGTCGATTACAGCACATTTTAGTCAGCTAGCTTACGCATGCCATGTGACCACAGCCCACGTCATTCAATTATAACTTAGGGCCCTCAACTTTATTTGCGCCCATAATTATTTTTTTCAAAATTTGTCGTTTAAACAGACATTTATATATATATATATATATATATATATATATATATATAGGAGAAGGTTCTGTTGACACATAATGTAAAATTTTTTACACTTACAACCGTTAATATCTTTTTATAGAAATCATATTTCGTTAATTCAACCGTTGAATTACATATTCTTATTATGTACGTCATGTATGCCAAATTTCAAATTAATCGGAGATTAGGAGTTATGTCATTCATAAAGTCTCAAAATTAAAGTTTTATTTATTAAAAGAAATGTAAGTTTACGGATGAAACACTTCCCAATATTCAATTAACTTCAAATTTGACATGCATGACGTGTATAATAAGAATATGTAATCTAACGGTTGGATTGACGAAATATGATTTTTGTGAAAAGATATTGACATATGTAAGTGTAAAAAGTTTTACACCAAATGTCAATAGAACCCTCTCCATATCTATATATATGAGGAAAGATCCGTTTACACTCCGTGTAAAATTTTTTACACTTACATCACTCAATATCTTTTGGTGAGAATAATATTTCTCCAATCTAACCATTGGAGTAGGTTTTCTATTCATGCACGTCACGTGTATCGAATTTTAAGCAAGTCCAATATCGGGAAGTGTTTGATCTGTAACCTCATTTTTTTTTTTATATAAATAAAACTATAATTTAGGGCACTTTATGAATGACATAGCTCCTAGTATCCAATTTACTTGAAATTTGGTATGCATGACATGCATGAATAAAGAATTTAATTCAACGGTTGGATTGGTGAAATATTATTCCTATAAAAAGATATTAAGGGTTGTAAGAGTAAAAAGTTTTACACCGAATGTAAACAGATCACTCCCCTATATATATATATATAGAGATATATATATATATCTTTTCTTCCTTCTTTCGGCCTTTAGTTGTTTATCATTGAATATACATACTTGCTATACTTTTGAACCCTCAAACCCGATTCAAACTTTGGGAAGAGACTCTCTCCTTATGTTGAACGGTTGAGATTTCACTAAACTGTCCATTACAATAGCGAGATCCTTACTCTCAAACCCCCAATATTTAGTTGCATTATTTTTTTGAAAAGCAACTCCAACATTGCCTGCTTCTATGGCGTAAATGTATCGCATTTATGTCTTGGTCAAGTGTGGCACACATGCATGTACTGATTGCTTTAGAAATGTCAAAATAACATACAGAAACCTCTTCTTTACTTTTTCTAGTTTTCTTTCATCCTTTTGACTATGATACGAAGCTTAGCATCTTTGTCTATAGTCACACTATGTTCCCCACCAGAAAGGAGGAATCTACATTCCCACTAACCTATCTTTCATCCTAAACAAAAAAAATTCTACATTCACACTGACCTATCATTAATTCCCTTTTTAATTCTAGATTTTTTGAAAAATCTACATTCTCACTAACCTATTATTATTATTATTTATTTATTTATTTATTTTTTTGTGGGTACAAAGACGACTATCTAAATCTACAATGTAGATTTAGCCTATCTAATATACATTCTACATTAACCTAATAATTTTTTTAATAAGACGTACCCTTTCCAAGGTGGTGCATGTGTCAGTTAACTTTAAGCAGAAATTTCCAATCAATTCTCCCTCCGCATGTCCGTGTGTTTTACGTTTATACTTAGGAAAAGGATAAACTCTAAATCTAAACCAGTATGGGTTTTGTAGCCTAAGTAAGTGGCTATAAAAATTGACAGAAAGCTAATTTCCTAACCTCCTCTTTAAAGCAGATGACAATATCGGGATTTTGAACCTCCAGTTTTGGAGGTCCTAGCTAGTGGAAAATGATACCACTTATAATCGAAAATTATAGAATATTAAGATCTTGATTTAGTCACTACAAACTCCAAAACCCTCGCGAGAGGATGGTTAGATTATAAAATTATACCTTTTACCCAAAATTTATACCCTCTAGGCGCTGGCCTCTAGCATGGGAATGAACATTATGGGTAAAATCATAAATAAAGGCCAAAAAATTAATGATGAAGAAATCTGTTTTTTATTTTTGATTTTGATTTTTTTGGTTCACGGAGAAATATTTTTTGATTCAACAAGATTACACAAAATAACTTGATATCTAGATTTAGGTATTTAACAAAAATAACATAGTCTCCAAGGGGTTGGTCGAGAGGTCAAGCCTTAGTTGTACTCCTCAGAGGTCATTGTTTTAACTCCATGCGGAGATTATTGCATGTGCAGGTATGAGGCATTTCATACATGTGGTTAGAGCATTTCATAAAGCCAAGGCCCTAATCGTTAAAAAATAAAATAAAATAAAAAAGAGAACATGAAAGTCATTATGATCAAAGGTGGCACATGCTCTAATTAATCTAGTTCCACCCGAATGTCACGGCTACAACTTTTGTCCCATGGTGACCTTTTGGTGACTTTGATTACCGTTTCCTAAACGGTGTGTATTATGCTTTTGAAAATACCTACTCCAAAACTCATATCAATGAAAATTTTCCACACTACATCCCTATAAATGCCCCTCAAAAGCATGCCTCCTCCACACCATTCAACCAAGCTTTCACTTTTTCTTGGTAAAAACACATAAACCAGTATGGGGTTGTGTAAGATTATTTCATTAGCTCTTGTTTCTCTCATGGGCTTAGCCATGGTCCATCCCTCCTATGCCCAAGACTCACCACAAGACTACATCGACGCCCATAATGCGGCCCGCACAGAGGTAGGTGTTGGGCCAATGACATGGGATGACACAGTTGCAGCTTATGCACAGGGCTACGCTAATCAACATATTGGTGATTGCAACCTAGTGCATTCCAATGGTCCTTACGGTGAGAACCTTGCCATGAGCTCCGGTGACCTCACCAGCACGGATGCGGTGAAGATGTGGGTCGATGAGAAAGCCAACTATGACTACAACTCCAATTCTTGTACGCATGGAATGTGTGGGCATTATACTCAAGTAGTTTGGAGCAATTCAGTCCGCCTTGGGTGTGCTAAAGTGCAATGCAGCAATGGGGGCACCTTCATCAGTTGCAACTATGACCCAAGGGGTAACTATGTTGGTGAGCGTCCTTACTAGGATGCTTTAATTTAAGCCACCTCTAGTGTTTGTGACCTAGCTTGGATCCTTTAGAGATGATAAATAAGTCATGTATTGACCCATAACATTGACATGATATGGAGTAGTTATGTTTTACATACTCTGAATGCAACTTTTCGTTATTCGCATAGTTTGTTTGTTTGTCATTTTTTTTTTTTTTTTTTTTTTTTTTTGATACTCACACACAACAAATCCAACATGGCACTAGTGAAACTGAATAGGAGATAAAGACTACTTAAGTAGGGGCAAAGGCAGGGGCACCTACAGTGGTGGAACCAGGATTTTAGTTTTGGTGGGTCAAGAATCAAGACTGATGATAAGTATAAATTTTTTTCCCCTACTTATATTTGAACAATGCCCTCACAAACTCAAAAAGGCTATTTAATACTTTTATTTCTCTATTTCTTATTTTAACTGACCGAGTTAGGAATATGTTGATCAAGCTATCAGTTGTAAATATAAAAATTTTATGTTGAAATTATGAAATTAACAAAATTAGGACAAAATAATGAAAAACTAAAGGGTTTGAATGTTTGTGTGGAGTAAAAATTGAAGACATGGAAGGTTCAAAATAAACAAAAATTTAAATCAAATAAAACCTTAGAAGATCAAAATATATTTTAAGAAGGGTCAAATTTATAAATATAATAAACTTGGAATTAAAATTAAAAAATCTTAGGAGGGTCACTTGACTCCCCTCGACCCCCTCCCTCCGTCCTCACCTACCCGGCCTCCTCATCCATTTGAATTTTTGTTTTTTAATTTCCATAATTTATGATATTCTAAATTTGACCTTGTTGAGTTTTTTCTTTAGTCCCTCTCATTTTTTAATTGTACCCTTCCCTCTTTCCTTTTTCTCTTCATAAAGTTAACTCTTACCCCTTTTTATTTCACAAAAGTTTGATTCTTGTAATTGTACCGGCCCTTTTTATTATCAATGAATATTTAAGTTTACTTGCATGGGTAGCTCAGCCTTAGGAGTGTAATATCTCAGGGTCTTGGTTTCGAGTTCCAGTCTTAGTTGATACTTGCGGAAGGTTACAGATATTTGGGGTTTACCCCAATTCCATGAACAGTCAATGAGGTGGAGTCAAGCTGTCAAGAGTTCCACGTTACCAAAAAAAAAAAAAAAAAAAAATTCTGTTTTTGTTTTCATTTTTTCAAAAAATTTTATTGTTATTGTTATTGTGTCTATTTGAGAGAGACAGAGGATTGGGGGGGGGGGGGATCGAAGAATATTGCTAGAAGGCTATTTCAAATCAAATAATTCTTAATAAAGAGGGTGAGGAAAAAAAAAATTCGACCCTATTGGAGTAAATTTCTGCTCCAGTACCATAGCCACAAAGTACACCCATCTAGGTAATTATTGACTAGAGAGGGACTCCATGGACTTTAAGTGCACACCCTACTCCCGCTCTGGGTTGTAAAGTTCCTTATTTGCATGGTAGGCCCATATGATTTGTTTGAGCTAAAGGAAATACTAACTGGAACCAAAGAATTGGTATATTTGTTTTGGCCAACATGGAAAAGGGTTAATGTTATTAACTTATAATCTATAAACCATTGATTGAGTCGACTTCATAATTACAAGTTCATTTCCTAGTGGACCAAACCAAAACATTCGAGTGTATCGAAATAGATATTGTATTTAGATATTGATCCTTAATCATTGCAATGAATTTAGGATTAGGAATAGGCCGGCACAATCCGACCTACTTTATTTGGGATTAGGGTTATACACATGCTCACTATGACAACATTGGTGCGACTTACATGGTGGCTGACCCAAGTTTTTTACTCCCACGCCATACATATTGAGATATACCTTAATTTTGTATGCGGTAACAGTTCCTATAACTTCCCCATTAATACTTTTTCAATCAATGATACGAGTGTGAATATTCACCATCAAAGCACATTCTTTATTCCTTATAGAAAAGTGATCTCTGTGGGCCAAACCCAGGTCTTTTTTTTTCTAGTCTGCAACCTTAGATCCAAATCCAAATTATGTAAAATAGCTAGCTTGTTAATGATGAAGTAGTTTTGATGGTAGCATGGTACCAGTCTTACTGTGGCCTCATTGACACACACGATTTGATCCAAACGATCCCTTCAGGAGGTATGAGCTGGTACACACTTTGAGAGGAATGAGCTGGCTTTGTTTAAAAAGGGGGAAATCAAATTACAGTGGAGAGAGAAAGGAGAAGCGAATCTGTTGCTGCTGCCCCCGCCGATTAGTCATCAATTGGCTCGACGCCGTGACGCAACACTGCAACTGTTTATTATTATTATTATTTTTTTGGATTCAGTTTTCCGGTATGCTGTGTACCTGGAAAAGAGTTCCTCCACTGATATATGGGTTCTTAACTTCTCGAGGGTGTCCACGAAGTGTGCAAGCCCTGTCTTGCATGCAAGTGTCAAAGCCGTCTCTACAAAGTGACCGAAATTACTTTATTTTTTTTTAATTTCCGGACACCTCAGGCTGTGTCCAACACATGTCAAAAGCGTGTAGTATCGGACACAGCCACGGCTCCTTTACAGCCGTGTCCGTGCTTCTTAGATCTAAACATTACATGTTGATGTAGTTCATGCATGAATGTTAAAAATTTTTATAAAAGAAAAAATCATATTATTGTATAAACAGAAATGGCTAACAAATGAAGAGGAAATCTGTTTTGATTGTGTATTAAACAGCTTGATTTTTAGATCTAAGTGCATAAGAAAAAGAAAATGAAAGTCATTATGATCAAACGCACCACACACTCTAATCTAGTTCCACCCGAACGTCACGGCTATGACTTTCGTTCCATGTGATCTTTCGGTGATATGTGGTTTATGCTTTTTTTCCAAGTTCCAAACTCATTAAATGACAAATTTTCCACACTACATCCATATAAACACCCCTCAATCTTCTACATCATTTAACAAACCTTTTGCTTTCCTTTATAAAACATGTCTATGAACCAATATGGGGTTGTGCAAAATTTTTTTATTATCTCTTTTTTGTCTCACGGGCTTAGCCATGGTCCATCCCTCCTACGCCCAAGACTCACCACAAGACTACCTTGATGCCCACAACGCGGCTCGTGCAGAGGTGGTGTTGGGCCTATGGCATGGGATTACACGGTAGCAGCTTATGCACAAAACTATGATGATAAACGTATTGGTGATTGCGAGCTAGTGCATTCGGGTGGTCCTTATGGTGAGAACCTTGCCATATATGAGCACGGGTAACCCCACGGGCACAGCTGCGGTGAAGATGTGGGTCGACGAGAAAGCCAACTATGACAACAACACTAATTCATGTGCCGATGGAGCTCTCTGTGGGCATTATACTCGAGTGGTTTGGAGCAATTCGTCCCGCTTTGGGTGTGCTAAAGTGCGGTGCAACAGCGGGGGTACGTTCATCATTTGCAACTATGATCCCCCGGGCAACTATGCTGGTCAGCGTCCTTACTCTGCTAATCCACCAGCTAACTATTCTGATCCACCAACTAACAATGCTGATCCACCAGGTGATTTCTCCTCTTTAATAAAGTGTTTTTTTGTTTTTTTGTTTTTTTTTGTTTTGTTTTTTTTGATAAAGATGATAGATCCCTAATCAAATTGCATTAAATAAGATTAAGATTAGGCATAATCGGACCTACCTTTTACACATCTCTAATATGTATGTCTGCACAATGTATGTGGTGATCATTACTTACACGACAACATTATTGCGACTTACATGATAAGACGAACTACATGCTTTGATGCTATATTGAAATTAAAAATCAAATTTTATTGACAAAAACTTAAGAGGACAAGTCAATCATGTACACTTGCTCTAATACGTATAAAGAAGGGATGAGAACTATAAGGAAATAGGTAAGAAATTAACAATGAAAACAAATTAAGAAGGAACTCAAAATAAATTAAAATTCTTGGACCTTTCTCCTTAATATTTCTCAAACTCTATTCTTATTTATTTCCATATTCACTTCATCTCTTTTTCAAATTATTTCCATACTCCTTATTTCTTTCTCAAATTTCTTGTATAAAACTTCGTGGATAAATTCTTTAGAAATTGCATACATGTGCTTGTTAAAGATTTACATTATCGGGTTGACAAACATTGGTCTATGTATTTTTTAGTAGAGCATGTGGTCAAAACATCTTGTGTTTTGCTTTTTGAGCATGTGGTCAAAAGCCTTGTATATGCTTATGTGTCAGTGTATTAATTTTTGTGACATAAAGGGATTTACAAATTGGTACGGCTATAGGAAAATAATTACATATCAATACAAATTATTACTAACTATGTAGTAGATACTAACTTAACTAAGAATGGTAACTAACTTGTATTGATATGTAATTATTTGCTCGTAATCAAGCCAATCTGTGACTCCCCCGTCAATTTAAATGGAAGATCCCTTAATATATAGCATGGAATGAGGGCACCTTATGGTAAGCTTACTGTATCTAAAAAGGGATAAAATGGAAAGAGTTCTAGAAATTCTTTGACATAGATTAGATAATATATTACGTTTTGGAAGAATATATTACTTATAATGTACGGATTGGAAAAAATATAAATAAAAATAAAATTGGGAGCGGTGCTATATGAAGCATCCTGTTCAGCATCCAACTCATATCAACAAAAAAAAGGTCTGCTAAATAAATTGAGGGAGTTTTGGTATATACACATAGTGTTACATAAAGTGCTATATTTTGGTGCTACATATAAAGTGTTGTACATAACATTTCCTTAAAATTGAAGACTTCAAATAGATAAAGGTGAGAAGTGTGAAAATTTAAATGACTCTACCAAGAGAATAGAAATCACATTGGCATGCAAATTCCACTGTTTCTCGGTCTTTTTTTATCCTAATAATTAAATGTGACTTTAAATCAGCTTCCTATTCTTTTGAATTGATTTACCATCAATACTCTTCATCCAATCATGCTCACTGATTGATGAAGTGGTTCCAATGGCAATTAATTTCTTCACATATAGGTCAAGTTGGCTCGAAGGACAACTTGTTCCGTTTGTAGTCCCTGCCCAAGCATTGATGAATGAGGCTAGTGTTGCACCGTCTGCTATTTTTGAAAACTCTTGACATTTTTCCTTTTTTCTTTTTTATTTTTTTGACAATCAATAGAACCCATGCACCCTTACCTCTAACACCCCTTAATAACAACAAATGGCATTAATGCTTTTTCATAAACTTGAACATTTAGTCGAAATAAAAAATAGATCAATAAATTAGAATATAAATACAAAGAGAGATTTTCTCCTAAAGATTAGGAACATAATTAGGTGCTTGATTTGATTTTGAGGGGACCATTATTATACAAAGATCTAAAAAAGTTAAGGATTTAATTTGTGAACACATATATTACCTCATAACTATATCTATGTAAAAAAAAAAAAAAAAAATCTCTAGAATTTTGTAGGGGCCATGCATGGCCCTTGCTACCCCCCCTCCCTCCCTCTCCCTCTCTGTTTCCGTGAGTTTGAGGAAGCCCTAATGGCCAAAAACATTGCCATCATTGAAAACAAATCAATAGTTCAGGGCCGCATCGAATTTTTTTACCCCTATAGTTTATAGTTTTGTAGTACTGAGAATCACATTTCTGTTTAAAAAGATACCGAGAATTCCCTCTTCTTTATAGTACCAAAAATACTAAGATTGTTTTAATATTCTTCTTCGCATATATAGTTTTTGGAAATTTCAAAAAGAGATTCAATGGGACATTGTAAGGGGAAATAAACACAATTCTTATTCAATTCCTTGCATGCTAAGGGGACATTGTAAATCACCTTTTCAATATAGTCCAATAAAGAACTTCGAGGAGCCAATGTATATCAATGTTGTCTTCACTTAGCAGCAACTGTGAGTCTGTCACTGTAATGTAGCATACCACTAAGGATTTGGTCCATTGATTGGTTAGGAGTTCAAAAATGCAAAAATATAATGAGGTATTAAATTAGATAAAGAGTGAAAATGAGAGATAATTTTGTACCAATGTCATGTGTTTGAACTACTAAATTGGAAGTGCCAATGGGATGATGGCACAATGGCATTCTTCTCACTTGTTGAGTGAGCAGTCTCGGGTTTGAGCTTATAGAGAAGCATTGATATCTATTTGTTGATATTGGGGAGTTACGAGTTTAGGAAAATTCTATTGATTATCAAAAAAAGAAAAAAAAAAAAACCACTGAATTGGAAGCCATCCAATGTTGAATACACACATTTTAATTGTTAGTCACTGTTTTTGTTTGCATGACCATATTTGTGGTAAGAAGTTGAGAATCCTTGCAATTCTTGAAACTAATTGGGTAAAACATTTAGGGCCTGTTTGTGCATCTAATTCGAAATTAAATAATTCGAAAAATTTTACATAGTATTAAACGCATAAATCCATCACATTGAATTGACAAATTAAAAAAAAAAATGATAGTCATATCACAAATAAGAGTAGAAATCCAAAATAGTGGCATTTCACGAATTTCTAAGAATTTATCATATGGCATCAACTATAGTGATGACTCCAATTTTTTAAATATTCAAATTCAAGGTGATAGATTTATACATTTTAAATGAATAATTATCCCAACACCCCCCCCCCCCCTCTTCCCCCTTCTTCTCTCCCCAAAAGCACCGGGGAGAAGAACAATTTACCTCATAGCCTTGTGGAATTGTAGGTATGTAACAATATATCACTCTTATTATTTAGAAGGGAATTCTAAAAGTCAATATTTAAGCAAAAAAAATTTCAACTTATAGTGATATTTGAAGCTTGCTTTAGACCTTAGTGAAAGGCCTTTCCTGACCGTTTGCCTAAACCAAATTAAAAAAGCCATAAAGGCCAAAATCATTGCCATCAAAGGCTCAAATCTTGACAATTATGACAAAATCTTGAATAAATTATGCTATTTGAACTACTTTTGATGGGAGATTTAGACAATAGAAGGAGGAAGATTGCATCACTAATATTTGGAGCGGCTAATATTAGGCATGTGAACCCTAATCACTTTTTTCAACTCATAGGACCACCATTATTCTTCCTGCTTTATATATATATATATATATATATATATATATATTCATTCATATGCGTGTGCACATGACAGCATGGTTGGGGCAAGAATGGAACCACATTTTGCAGATTTCACTACAAGAAAAAGAGGGTATTAGCCATGGACGAATCCATGGCTAAAAGTGGCCAAAAGACCCCACCCATAGATTTGGAACCCTGGCCAAACCGTGACTAAAAGTGGCATGGCTAAACTTTGTAGCCACATTTGGTTTCCGTCACCAAGCATAGCCACAGATTTATCCATGGCCCTAGGATCGCTGCCACCCACTTCCAAAAAGAATAAATAAAACTCTTGGCCACATATACATCTATGGCTATGGATAATATTTAAAATAAGATCTCAGCTAGTCTAAGAAAGGAGAGAATGAGGGAAAATGGAGGCCATGAGAGAGCGAAAATGGGGGAGATCAAAGGGGAGAGAATGAGAGAATATTAGGTAGACAGATGGGAGAGAATGAGAGAAAATGGAGGCCAGTAGAGAGAGAAAACGAGGAAAAGGGGGAAATAGGGAAAGGCAAAAGGGGATCTAATCACCACAGTTTTTATTTTATTAAAAAGGGGAAGAAATGGGGAAAAGCAAACGGGGAGCAATATTTTTATTAAAAAAAATACTTCCCTCTGATTAAAAAAAAAAGAAAAAAAAAAGGATAGTTCTCTTATGTTAACACTTTTTATGCATTGGAAATTACTAGAAAGCCCTGATCACCACGATTTGATGTGTACCTGGTTGTAATATTTTTATTAAAAAAAATAAGGGTAAAATGCAATAAAACCCATTTTATTATTACAAATTTTTCACTTTATCCCCCTCTATTTTAAAAGTGAACAAAAGACCCCTTATACTTTTGCAGGGGGTTACGGTGTTAACTAATAAATGAAAAGTCAAATTTACCCTTGATTTATATATATAAAACGATGCGTTTTGGTTGGGGCATTGCTCCCAAAATGCCGGCTCATCCAGTCGCCGGAGTCACCGCGGCAACTCTCTCTCTCCTTTTTGTGACCAACTGGTTATGCTTCACCTTTAACTAAGCACAACCCACTTGAGAATCCCACTAAGCTCGCCGCCAGCAAGCTTTTTCTTTTGGGTGTTGTAAACAAGAAATCATGCCTATCTCATTTAGAAGTTCACGATTCCTTGACTTGATTTTGATGAGAATTGCTTCACAACAATTATGGTACCCTCAGACAATAAACCCTTGTAAACAATTATAGTTTGCTTCATAAATTGATCAATTACCCCCCCCCCCCAAAAAAAAAATACAGTAGAGAAATAAAGGGGACCGCCATAACCATTCCGAGAAAGCTTGCCGGCGGCAAGCTGGTTTGCTTCATACATTGATCAAGCCCAAAAAAAAAAGTAGAGAAATGAAGGGGAAGCTCGACGCCGGTAAGAGGTGTTGTTCATATAATGATCCAAGTCCCAAAACAAAACAAAACAAAACAAAAAGCAAAAAAAAACAGAGAAGTTACCGCCGGTGGCAGGCCAGTGTTGTTCATATGATGATTAAGCCCAAACAAAACAAAATAAATAAAAAAAAATGCAGAGAAAATAGTAGTCATCACTATGCCTGTTCCGTTAAAACCACGCCACCTACCCCGTCAAACCATCCCACGTACCTTGTCAAAACCCTACAACCCCAATTGAACCACGACTGTTCCCTCTCGCCATCACCACCACTATAATTCCGCCACCACCACTATAATACAAAAAACCCCCAATGTAATTCCACAGAAACCCCCACCCCATGGTTTTTTTTCCTTTTTTTTTTTTTTTTGGCTTCATCGCCGGAAAAATGTTGGGCAACCCACTTCAAAGGTCTGCCATGGCGACAAATGGAGTCCTGGGACAAACCCATTTGAACTGGCAGCTTGCGGCCATGGATGATAGACGGGAAACCCATGGACCAAACCCACGTGTGGACAACAGCGACAATGGTGGTGTGGAAGGTCAGGGTTCGAAAGATGAGAGCTGATTGTCGGTGGGGAGGATTTGAAGAATACCCATAATTGGTTCGATTCACGCTGCTGGAAGAGAAAAAGGGGAAGAATTCAGATCTGGAGCAATCAACCCTCAGCTACCCCTATGTTGTCCAATTAGCCAAATAATATGTTGTATATAAATTTGATATTAAATAAAAAAAATAAAAAATAAAAAAGCAGAAGGAAGATGAGTTCGTCGGAGTGGCAGCCATCGTCCCCGGCGAGCTAGCCAAGACGAGAGAGACGCAGACCAATTCTAATTATTACTCAAGGGGCAAAAGCGTCACTTCAGTATAGATAAGGGCATTTTTGTCTTAAAGATGATAAACACCATCACGTGCCAAGCACACGACACTATACCATTACTCTTCCTCATGGCAAATAGACGGTAGGGGGTAAATTGTCAACCCTAGTTAATGTAGGGGGTTTTTTGTTCACTTTTAAAATAGAAGGGGGTAAAATAAAAAATGGATAATAATAAAAGAGGGTTTATTGCATTTTACCCAAAAAAATAATATATTAATAGTAGTAATGGGTCTAGCTACGGATGGCCACAGATATTTTTGTGGCTTTGACTAAAATATTTGCCACACATTGGGAATCCGTGGCTATAATTAGTGGCTAATGCTCTCTTTTTTTGTAGTGTTTTGCCAATAAAAACCCATAACCATATGCCCAATTTAATTCAAGAAGATCCTACTCTAAGCTCTGCCTTGCACAAAGGGAGAACATGTCGAGCCATGACATTTTAGTAGCCATTGTTTACTTAGTGGCCTTAACCCTGGCTCATGTCTCCCTAGCCCAAAATTCGAACTACGACTACGTCCACGCCCACAACGTGGCCCGAGCACAAGTTGGGGTCAAGCCCATTTTCTGGAACAACACGGTGGCCGCCTATGCCGCGAACTATGCCAAACAGAGGATCGCCAATTGCGAATTGGAGCATTCCAATGGGCCTTATGGTGAGAACATTGCAGAGGGTTATGATGTGTTTAGTGGTGTAGATGCAGTGAAATTATGGGTTTCAGAGAAGCCCAATTATGATCATAAGTCTAACTCTTGTGTGGGT
The DNA here is from genome assembly GCA_039720395.1 of Liquidambar formosana. Classification (NCBI taxonomy): domain Eukaryota; kingdom Viridiplantae; phylum Streptophyta; class Magnoliopsida; order Saxifragales; family Altingiaceae; genus Liquidambar; species Liquidambar formosana. The sequence continues at coordinate 29,915,681 of CM077823.1, forward strand.
GATGAATGCCTGCACTACACTCAAGTTGTTTGGCGTGACTCAACTCATGTTGGGTGTGCTAGGGTGAAGTGCAAGAATGGGTGGTGGTTCATCATTTGCAGCTATGATCCCCCAGGAAATTTTGAGGGCCAACGCCCTTATTAAAATAGTTTGCTACTTCGAAATTGAGGATCAATTATCCGAAAGTTTTTAGTAATAACTACGGCTTGTTCCATAAAATAAATATGAAGTGATCATATCAATCATGTGTGTAGAAATGCATCTTATCTTCATGATGTGACTTTATACTCTATGGAAGTTATTATTATTTCTTTTTAATGCCAAATGTGATATCTCAAGCCTACTTCTGTCTTATCTCACGTGATGCACATAGCATAGGCAAGCCTATGCATTCGATAAGTGAAGGACGAAGATTCAAACTCTTTAGGTGTGATCTTTCATCATTTGTGCTACTCTGGCAGGTTCCCTAAAAATTTAAAACCATATATATTTTTTGGTCAATTGGGCTTAGATATACTCTTTTCGTCCCATAAAGATAAGTCATGTTTGACAAAACACGCAATTAAAAAAAAAAAAAAAAACAAAAAAAAACAAATCAACAACATCATTTTATTGGCTTGTGATTTATTAAACTCTATTTTTCCAAAAGTATCATCTCCTATATTTTATTGGGTTTTTTCTGTTAAAATTAATTATTGAAAAAATAAGAGATAAGATAGGAAGTTCAAAGAAATTATTATTTGAATTTTCAAAATAGACAAACATTTTGGGACAAAAAAAGTTGCAAAAAATGTCCTATCTTTGTAGGATGGAAGAAGTATTAACTCTCATCATGGTTCGTTTATAAAACATTTCCTGATGTATTCATTTTTTCTCTTCTTTCACATTATTCCATTGAAATAAAATGGTAGTAAAGACTTGTTTTAGTCCTCTATTTTCCATTGCAACTTTAGACTTTTAATGAAGGGAACATCCTTCACCCTACGTGAATTAGAATACAATACAAATTTTCACTATGGAAAAGAGAGAGAAAGGGAAACATATAGAAAGGGGCATTAATTAATCACACGGCCCCGGATGTGGATTAGTCCCCAAGGACCATAGGTTTAGGGAATTTAACAAAACGAACATAGAAGTAATTTGATCAAAAAGTGACACTATTGTTTGTTTGTTTGTTTTTTTTTTTGTAGACTTTTTTGGTGCTTTTAAAAGGAGGTTAGCTACTTAACCTACAAACGAACAGGGCGGTAGATATACGCACTAACTGACCTAGACACAAGAGGTGTGGCCTGTGAGGTAGGCCACACCTCTTGTGTCTACATCGAAAATTTATTCCATGTGCCTGGTGTAATGTGTATTCCTCTCATATTCCATCTCTTGGGTGAATGTAAAAGGGGATCACATTATTCTTAATGCCCAAAATAATTTCTAATGTAGCAAAGATCTATTTCTCGTGAGGTAGGTCTTACCTCTTGTATCCAAGCGTCTAGCTAGGTGGCCATGCAATGCTCACGGGTGAGCTAAGTAGACTTTTCGTTTTGAAAATTCTATTTATTTGTTTAATATTATGTTGAAAACAAGACATAACATAACTTTTTTTAGATTAACTGTGAATTTGTTTATTTAAAAATTAGAGAACAATTAAACAATTAACCTCGCCAATAACCTTTAGGTCTAATATATGGCATGTTTCATCCCAATTAGAATATGGGGTTTGTGAAAATTTTAATTTCGACTTCACATATATCGATGTGTGTGTTCTCCAATCACTTGTTAGAGAAAAAAATAACAATAAGAATAAAAAATAAAAATAAAGAAAGAAAGAATAAACCTAATTTGACCCATCTTTTTATAATTCCTATGCCCTTATATATAAGGCAAATGAGTGTGACTGGCCCCTTTTTTTAATTCCGATGCCCATATATATAAGGCAGATGAGTGTGAATCTAGCCCATATATGGAGACGAAGTCACACTCAAATTAAGCCCCTTTGGTCCTACCAACTGTGGCGAGCTGGGCTATGCAAGCCATGTGTGGACCATAGCTTACGTATGTCTAACCAAATGGAATGATGTTGGAGATTTTTTTTTTTCATTTTTTCCTTCCGCTTTTCTCCTCATAGCAATAGCTAAGAATGAGTAAGTTTTCAGTGTAACCGTGACTGTTACGAGCTAATGAAAGTATTTTGATAATCTTATTTTGTTTTATTCTCATTGGTCCGTGATACCACATCAACCATTTCACAATTACATATAATTACATATAAGTTTTTTCTCGTTCAGAACATAGGCATGCACATTAGTGCAGGGTTTAAATTAACTAGTCAAGTTCAAAAAAAAGATCAACCAATTCAGGATGAAATTCAAAACCCCTCGCCCCAGCACCACTTCCTAAGTTAACTACATGCATGCAGCTGTTTAGGGCCTATTTGCGCGTTTGAATTATGGGAATTTAACAATTTTAGTATATTTTACATAGTGCTAAAGGTATAAATCCATCACTTTTAACAAAAAGATTTAAGAGAATTAATGATAGCCATCATCATAAATAAGAGTAGAAACTCAAAATAATGCCATTTCATGAATTTTTACAAATTCATTTTATAACAATCAACTAGAGCGATGACCGTTCCCGCCCCCAAAAAAAATAAAAAATAAAAATTCTATAGCATTGACCTTAACTTTTTTAAGTAGGCTTATTCAAAATGATGGTTCATGAATCCAAGTATCCAACATTATATAAAATACACTATTATTATTTAATTTTCATTTGAATGCCCAAACGAGCCTCTAGGTTCTTATTACCCTTTTCTTCTCATTAGCCTCCAAGGGATTAGAAGAAATCAAAGTCACTGTTTGAAAAATATCTAACGACAGTAATATCTCACCGTCGGAAAAATAAAATGTACTAGTAGATTATACACAATAAAAATAAAAATAACAAATGAAGAAGAAATATGTTTTCATTTTTCCCGGCCTATAATAGAATTAGGTCGCATCCTTTATATGAAATACAAGTCGATCTATAGGTTTAGCGATTAACAAAATGAACATGGAAGTATTTTTTTTTATCAAAAGTGACACTCTAATTATTTATATTTATTTTTTTATTTTTGATTTAGACTTTGATCAGCATTGGCTAAACTGTTATGTATTGTGCTTTTGAAAAGAGGTTTGCTACTTAGCCCATCTAACCGATTGGTGGGCATGCCCACCTAGACACGAGGTTTAATTCAAAAATTTATTCAATATGCCAGATGAGCCCTAAGCATATATTACGCCCAACACATGCAATAATTTTTATTTGGATAATGCTACTTTGTCTCACACTTTTGCCCTACATTTTGCCCTACCAGTGTATTTGAGAGAATAAAGATTGTAATCATACTAGTGGATCCCACAATGTTACTCTCCCAAATGCATAGATAGAATAAAGTGTAAGGCAAAAATGTGAGGCTACCTAGCATTACCCTTTCTCTTTTAAGTGGCATGGTGGGCTAAGTGGCAAACTTCTATTTTTGATAGGCGGGCCACATTTCTTGTGTCTAGGTCACTAGGTGGCCATGGCATGCCTACTGGTGAGCTAAGCAGACTTCTTGCTTTGAAAATTCTACTTCCAAAGTCGTGCATGCAGTGAAGATTTTCCACACCACATCCCTATATAAATAACCCTCATGTATGTA